>CM071803.1:29946035-31146035 GCA_036559045.1 Platycarya longipes | reverse complement strand
GATCTATGTTTTATTCCCTTTTTGTAAAATGTTTACAATTTTTTTTTTTAAAAAAGAAAGACATTGTTTTTTACCTTTTTTTTTTCTTCACCACCCCTTTCCCATAAGAAATCTGTTGGTTAGATGATGAGTATACGATTTGCAATCGTTATGAGGCTTTCTTTTCATTTGTCATTTAATCTAGTGTGTTCCTTTTTTTTTTTTTTTTTTTTCTTGATATATTTGACTATAATCACTGACTCATTCAGTGGTGGAGGATCAACTACAGTTGCCCCAGTGCATGATGGTTATGTTCTTCAGAAGGTATTCCGCACTTTATAACCAACTGCAAGAATGGTTCGTTAGATAATTTTACTTGAGAGCACTTTAATTTTACTTGAGCGCACTTTTCTGTTCATGGTTTGACAATTAAACTTACTTAAATTGAATTTCTACACACGGCACTCTTAACATAGTCCCTGAAGCTTCATATATTTACTGTCCAAACAAAAAGGGGCAACTTAAAAATCAGTTAATGGCATGGTAAATTACCATGTCAATGTTTTAATAAAGCTTTTCTTAGCTTGTAACTGGCTCTTTTGCCTTGTTATTGTGTTTACAACTATAGGCTGTGGCATCTTCTCCGATTGGAGGAGAATTTCTCAGTGATTGCTTAATGAAGAGTCTGGAAAGCAAAGGTATCACGGTAAGTGGCTACAATAAAATTTTATCTTGGAAGACAAATTGACCATTTTAAGTTGCTTGGCTTATCTTTTCTTTTTATTTTAAAAATGTTTCTTATTAGTCTTTTAGAGATAAACTCTTGTATATTTCCCGTATACTTGGTTCGTCTATTTTGATAAATTTCTTATTTACTGATAAAAAAACAGATAAAACCCAGGTACTCTTTCAAGAGAAAGGAAATAAGGCCAGGCGAGTTTCAGGTATATAATGATTCCGTGGTAGTTTCTTTTGGGCAGATAATTCATTCAATTCTCTCTTGTTTGTGGTATGGATTTGATGGATATGACAATTCAATCTCGTCTTCCCTCATCTCCTTTGTCTGGACTTCACTAGCATGGAACTGTGATATTATATGATTCCTTTGGTCAAGTTGCTTGCAAGCTTTGGAGTAGAAGGTCAATATAAGACTTATGTTTTGGCTAATACTTAATTTACTAAGAATTCATATCAACGGCATATTCTCTCGGTACAAGAATGTGTAATAATCTAATCACCTGGTCAAAGGGCGGGCTTAGGATTAGTTGTAGATTAGACATTCTGGATTCAATTTTGCACTCCCCTGGATTACTTTATATATGGCTCTAGCTTGTGGGTTGTGTATCCATGATTTACTCGCTAGGCATACCTACCTTGGTAGGGGCCACATCATGAATAAAATGATATGTTGCTTCTAGTCAAAGGCCTTAAATTCCAAAAAAAGGTTCATGGTTGCTTAAGATTAGGGTTAAATTATCCTTCTCAGTTTATTTACCCAGAAAAAAAGATACACTTACTTCCTAGTTTGGGACAATCTTGACAATTGATAATTTGTGGAAGCGTGGCTTGATTGTTAGGAGTGGTGCTTCACGTGTAAGAAATATGGTGAATCAATGGATCATTTACTCCTTTATTGTGAGGTAGCAAAGGCTTTATGGGATGGTGTGCTTTGTAGAGCTCGGCTGGCTTGGGTAATGCCTAAGAAAGTAGTGGATTTACTTGTGTATTGGAATAGGCTTCATAGTTGTTCTCAAGTGGTAGCTACTTATCAAAAAAAAAAAAAGTTGTTCTCAAGTGGTAGCTGCATGGAAGATGATTCTTTTGTGTATTATGTGGTATATTTGGCTGGAGAGGAATGAGTGGTGCTTTAACAATAAGGAGCATAATGTAGATGAAATCTGGAAATTTTTCGTCTCCTTGCTTCAATGGTTTTCTGTTATTGTACTTAATGAAGGGTCTCCTCATGAGTTTTTGTTTTATGTTTCTAGAATGTAATTAGGCGTTTCTTTTGAATACTTTCTATGTACATGGGCTTCGCCTTTTTCATTCGATGAATAAATGTGTCTTTCTTACTTACAAAAAAAAAAAAAAAAAAATCAGTTACGAATTTCTAATTGTGCACACGCATTTGCCTAGGTTGTATTAAGTTGTCAGGTGCAATTGTTAGACATAACCTTATGATGTCATTCTTTGGACACTTTTAACTTTCTAAATCTCACAGACGGTAGACCTTGATCATCCAAATACAACAGAAAGCTACAAACTCTACTCCCAGGTTTGTGATTGATTACGATTCTTTATTGGATGTTGTGTCATTTATATTTATTTGATCAGAATCTCCCTTTTATTTTTTTTTTCTGATTTTTCTCTTATAACAGAGGGTAATTGCTAGTGATATTAAGGAATGTGTCTGTCGAGCCCCAGATACTCCATATGATGGTTTGTATCCCTGCCATCTGTACACCTTGAACTGCTTTTGATCCATGTTGATACTTGAACCTCGACAATGTTGTTAATTTTCTCTTGTGAAATCTCCATTGTTTTATGAAATGCTTTGCTCATGAGGCCTTAAAAGCATTGATCGTGCTGAGCAATCTGATAGAGTATTCTTGTCGTTACAGAAAGTGCTTATTCAAACATTCCAATGACATCATATGAGCTACCTGACGGCCAGTAAGTCCTGTACTTGCTTGTTACCAGTAATCTGATTATGCAATGTCTCATTTCTTTGAATGTCCTAGTTCTGGTCCTTTAATGAATTCATGAGGCACAACATGGCATTCTAAGGAAATATTGTTACCTAGTTTTTATTTTTTGATAAGTAAGACAATTTTATTCGAACGAATGAAACGCGGAACCCATGTACACAGAACGTATACAAAAGAAAATACCGAATTACATTCTAGGAAGTAGAAAGCAACAACAAAAAGTCATGAGCTGAAGCTCCTTTAATCATTAAAGAAGAGAACCATTGCAATAAAGAGTAAACAAAGATTCTCAATATCCTCCAAGGTGTGCTCCTTATCTTTAAAACACCGCTCATTCCTTTTCCACCAAATGCACCACTTAAGTTACAAAGGAACCATCTTCCACACTGCAGCCAGGTGAGAACCATATAGCCCTTTCCAACACGCAAAGGCACCACCCAAGCCAACTTAATTCTACTAAAAACTCCATCCCACGAAGCCTTAGCCACCTCACAATGCAGAAGTAAATCATCCACAGATTCCCCATGCTTCTTACACATGAAACTCCACTCCATAACAATAAGGCCACGCTTCTCTTCCACAACATTCAATCCCTCTCATTACCTCCAATACCCAGGGTATATAAAAAGCTGAAAAAATCTGTAGCATCATCAAGTTCCCAATCCTATAAAGCTCTAGTAAAAGACATCCCACTGCAAGGATCCATTTGAACAGACTAACAAATCAGAAACAGATGCATGCCGATCAGATACCATACGAAAAATAGCTAGCAACACCCCATTAAGGGTCTGATCACTACACCAAACATCAAACCAAAAACCGATCCTAGAACCCTCTCCAACATCATATAGCTGCCACGTTTAGCAAAACTCTCCCAGCCATTCCTAATGAACTTCCAAAGACTCGCACCATAATCCCCCTAGCCTCCTTAGAACACCAACGCCCCCAATCACTCCCGAATTTCCGGTCAATAACTTGCCTCCACAATGACGCCCCTTCTGATTGATATCTCCATTGCCATTTCCCTAGGAAAGTCTTATTGAAAATTCTCAAGTTACGAACCCCCAGAGCTCCAAATGAAATAGGAGTACAAACTTTAATTCAATTAACAAGGTGGATTTTAGTTTCCTCTCCCATTCTACCTCCTTTTGATAAATATATCTGCTTCCAACCAGCCAACCTACTTTTATACTGGTACATTAGCATTATTGTCATTTTTTATATTGATACTTTATAATGCATTCCATATAATGCAGGACAATAGAAATTGGATCTGACAGATTCAAGATTCCTGATGTTTTATTTAATCCATCTCTGGTTCAGGTGGGTGGCTTGCAAATGAACAGAACTTCAGCTTTTTATATATTTTCTCTGATAAATTGGAAATGTAGGGTGCATATCTCATTTAGTTACGTTATCTTTTTCATTGAATTAGAATTTTAATAATTTTCTTTTAAGATGAACCTTGTTGATTATTGTTTTATGGTGCTGAGACATTTTTTATGGGCCTGTGGGGCTGAGAAAGTCGAGTCATTTTGCTTGTTTATTGGCTGATTGGCTTCTATATCAATTAAACAAACTTCCTTTAACCAATTATGTTCTTTACTACATTGTTTACTATTTATATGAAAGATAAGTTCTTTAGTGAAACAGATAATAGGAAATACATGTGGCTCTGTCAATCTCTTGCTCATGAATGTAGTTTGAAGTCCTGGAGAGGTCTTAGTCCTGTGATACTGAAATGTTCATCTTTGGTGGAGAAAGGGTTTTGTTGTCGGGAAGTGCTACAAGCATAAAGGGCTTACACAAAAGTAAACTCACAAAGTCACATGGCTTCATGTGATCCAGTAGATCTATTTTATGATAGAAGTAACTTTACAATCTAACATATCACATCAAGCCACATCAAATTGTGGCTTAAGTAATTTTTCTTTGTTGTTTTGTGTAGACCTTTATGAGCTTCAAAAACAGACTTGTCAACATCTATGCCAGGAAATTTAATACATTGTTTGAGAATAGCATCTTGAATTTGTCCCTGATAGTTTTCTAGCTGTATGCTTGCTTTGCTTACCTGGGGTTAGATATTGTGCTTTCTGTTTTTACAAATATTGGTGCGGCTGCTGGCTTTTTTTGCCCTTTAGTGATACTTCTCTATGGATCACTTGCATAACCATGTAATTAGCATGAGGTGTTATTTGCTACAACAGTTTCTTCTTCCTTTTATCTTATTCCAATATGCATATCAATTTCCTCGGGTTTCAGGCATGAAAGTTTTTGATCCCTTTGGCAGTTAGCTGAACTTTTATTTAGCCATTTTTAGAATGAATAAACACAAAAAAAGGAGGAGAGGGGAGAGGGGGGGAGGCCTGCACTCACAAAGTATCTTGTAGCTTTCTCTTATGAAGGAAGGTAATCCGTTATCAGAAACTGAGCAAAATCTTCAAAAGCTTGACAAGCTGGGAGTAAGAAACCCCTAAAAAGTTGTTTATGTGAAATTCATCTGCATTAATCACTTTACTTTTGGTCTCACAAGTTTCAAAATTAACAATTATCAATAACTTGTTCATTTCTAAAATTCCAAGGACTGTGAAATTCTTCTTAATTGATCAGTTGACTGATGCAATAATTTCATTATGAAATTCTCCTGAGCTCTTAAGCTTTAGTTTTGATCAAACATGAGCTGCCATTAATCTCAAAACTTACCTTATACTGAAGGACATTTGATTTCAAAGTGTTAATCCCCTTTCAAAGTTGACACCTGTCATTTCTTTGTTTTTGATAAGTAAAAATGTATTAATATCAATAGGCGCAACCAAGCACACTGGGTGTATACAAGAGAAAACACCTACCCTATGATAGAGAGCCCCTAATGAACATTGCCCAAGAGGGAGAAATTAAAACCTATCCAATATACACAAAGCCTATTGGGACAAAACACCCCTCCCCAAAGCACATAAAGTCACTGTAACTATTGCAACCCTTTGTTTCCCACAAGACTAATAGTCCATCTGAATGATTCTACGAGGATAGGGGAAGGCTTTATGCCCTCCCTGACTTGTACTACCTCCTTTTGCATCGTAGTTGATTGCCTAAGTTAGACGCTTTAACTCTTTGCTCTTCTTAAATCTGTTTCAAGCGAGTGACCCGCCTGAATTGCAATGAGTAGTGCCGTGTATTGGTGGTCGTCAAATCCTCCACATGTAATCCCCATACACTGCTGTATCTCACTAACCATTTGCGAAACCCAATTTGATGATGATCAAGCTATATCATTTATCAAAGGAAGAGATAACAAGGGGATGTCATCTTCCCCAGAGACATCCCAGCTGTACACCAGGCCCTAAACATTCATCCTCGCAGGGCACCATCGACCCCTGCCCCCGCCCCCAACCCATCTCCTACATTCAAGTCCCATACCTCCTCAACAGCTCCATTGTTGCTGTCACAAGATGTCTGAATAGATACCTGACAAATTGGTTCTCTTTGTTATGAGTGGTGAGGCCATGGTCAACATTGGAGGTTCTGGGTTGGCGACAAGTCTCGGCAGTACATCAAGTTCCTTCACCTCCAGCAACCGTTTCTGTGCAAATTTGATGGACCCTACATCTCCCTACCTTAGCATTACACCATTTTCCTTCAACTCCAGCGTGGGTGCCATAGTTTCTTCAGATAGAACACTGAGCGAGTATGTAACACCAACTATCAGCGTTTCCTGTGTCACTTGTGGTGGTGGGCATTCCATTATGAATCTCTATACCCCGATACCCAATGTAGAACGCACTTCAATGGAGGACAATTATCTAATTTTCTGATATTAGTGTGATATGCAGTTACCTAAAACATTAATATACATATGTAAATTATCAGAAGAAGTAATTCCCAAAGGGCTCAGGCGATTATGTAGTTTACTTGGAAATTGATTATTCATTTTATGTCTTTTGCTGTGTTTTCAAGCATTAAATTTGTTATTGACATAAACCTCAGACAATTCCTGGTATGGAGAATTATGCGGAGATTGCTTCTTCTGCTCGTGGTTTGCCACAAATGGTACGTTCCTTTTATTTGATTATGCATGTATAGTTGCATGCATTTGGGCGTTAATTATTTTTTCAATTACTTCTGGTTTCTAATTTCTCTTTTTTATCTATTCAGGTCTTAGAGAGCATTAATAAGTGTGATGTGGACATTCGGAGAGAACTATTTAGTAGTATACTGGTAAAGTCATATAATATCATTTTTTTTTTCTTTTCAGTTTTCTTCATTGTATCTTGGCAGCATTACTTATAAAAAATATTCGGTAAAATCCTTTGCTGTCAACAAATACTTATATCTTCTTTTCGTGTTTTAAATGATAAACTGCTACTAAGTACTGAAGGCTTCAAGTTTAACCTACTGTAAGCTCTGTGCACTTTTTTTTTGATAAGTACTTTAAGTCCTGTGCACTTGGGGCTATTTCTTTTATGTTTTTTAATAAGATATTCGATTACTAAAGATTTGGTGCCACAAGGGTTGGCGAACATTCTGGGTTGTGTGGTTTCAGAGTTGCCATTGAAGTATCTTGGTCTTCCATTGGGGGCTCCTTTCAAAGCTAAGTCCTTTTGGGAAGGGGTGTTGGAAAAGGTTGAATGTCGGTTGGCCGGGTGGAAAATGGTGTATTTATCTAAAGGGGGCGGATCGCTCTTATTAAAAGTACTTTATCTAACCTACTCGCATACTATTTATCCTTATTCCCTCTTCCCGCTAGCTTTGCTATGATGATAGAGAAACTTCAACGGGATTATGGAGTGGTATGGGAGATGAATTTAAGTTCCATTTGGTGGGGTGGGAAAAAGTTTGTTCTCCCTTGAGAGATGGGAGCTTGGGGGTGCGCAATGTGAGGGCTTTCAATGAGGAATTATTAGGTAAGTGGTTGTGGTGGTATAATTGTGAGAGGGGAGCCCTATAGAAAGAGGTGATTGACAAAAAATTTGGTAGTGAAATAGGGGGATTGTGTTCTAAAGAGGGTATGAGGACATTTGGTGTGGGATTATGGAAGTATATATGGCAAGGTTGGAACTCTTTCGCTAGTAATACCTGGTTGTGTTTGGGGGATGGTAGGAGGATCAGCTTTTGGAAGGATATTTGGGTGGGAGACACGGCCTAGAAGGATGCTTACCCAACAATTTTCAATATTGCACGGGAAAAAGAAGCCATGGTGGCTGATTTGAGGGCAATCAATCAAGGTTTGTAAGAGTGGAATATTAGCCTTACTTGAGATTCTCAGGATTGGGAAGTGAATGCTTTGCTGGGATTTTTGGACCTGCTGTATAATCTCACTTTTGCTGCCACAAGCGAAGACACGCTGCTTTGGAGACTCTAGAAAAGGGAGATTCTCAGTACGTTTTTTTTATGAGGTTATTACCATGAATCAGCAAGGTTGCATTTTCCCTTGGAAGAATATTTGGAGGACTAAAGCCCCTACCAAGGTTGCTCTTTTTGCATGGACAATTGCCCTAGGGAAGATTATGACAATTGATAATCTCAAAAGACGTGGCCTCATCATCTTGGACTGGTGGTGTTTGTGCAAAAACAGTGGGGAATCGGCGGACCATCTACTTCTTCATTGTGAGTTTGCTCAGGATACATGGGATTATTTCTTCAGCAAAACGGGAATAGCATGGGTCATGCCAGGTAGTGTGGTGGACTTTCTTGCCTACTGGAGAGGGATCAATGGTATACCACAAATTGCAGCTATGTGGAAGATGGTTCCTTCATGTATTTTCTGGTGTATTTGGTGTGAAAGAAATGAGAGACTTTTTGAGGATCATGAACTTTCCTTAGAAGAGTTTAGGAGTTTCTTTTGGATGACTTTGTTTTCATGGGCCATTGCTTTAGATATGAATGGTCTCAGCTTCCATGATCTCCTTGTTTTTGTTCTTAGTACTTAAATAAGCATTTGCACATGTATACTTCCAGTGTACCTCGGCTATGCCCATCTTTATCTAATAAAATCTTATTACTTATGAAATAAAAATAAAAATTTGGTGCCGCCCACTAAATTCTGTGGTTAATGAAATTTGTAAATCCCACTTTGGGTGGTGATTGGTTGAAAGTTATATCAAGACAGAAGCGATTTCTTTAGATGCAAGACTTCTTCACTTCCTATGACTTATTTGGGATTTTCATTAGATTCAACTTCAAGGGCAGCTAGGATCTGAGACATTGTGATTGAAAGAGTGTTGAGAGAAAATTAACAGGTTGTAAGAAAATGTATTTGTCCAAAGGGGGACGTGTCATACTTATCAAGAGCACACTCTCCAATTTACTACTACTTATCACTTTTTCCTATATCGGCAAGTGTGACAAGTCATCTTGAGAAACTGCAACTATATTTTCTGTGGGGTGGCTTGGGGGAGGAGTTCAAATATCACTTGGTAAAGTGGGTGACGGTCTGCCGCCCCATTGCTAATGGTGGCTTTGACATCTGGATACTGAGGACATTCAACCAAGCATTGCATGGTAAGTGGCTATGGAGGTATCATCAGGAACTAGAGGCTCTATGGAGATTGGTGATTGATCACAAATATGGGGGCACATGGGGGGTGATGGTGCTCGAATTAAGTTAGGGAAGCCAGTGGTATGGGGGTGTGGAAAAATATCAGAAAAGGATGGGTAACTTTCATTGGCATATCAAGATCCAAGTGGGTGTTGGCACTAGAATTAGTTTCTGGAAGGATGCATGGTGTGGAAACAGGTACTAGGCGAGCTGTTCCCCTCTCTATTCCAAATGGCTAGTGACAAGAACATCTCTATGGCGGAGGTGATGGGACCAATTGGGAGGCATTTGAATTGGAACATCATTTTCAACAGGGCAGCGAAGGATTGGGAACTAAGCATGTTTGAGGGATTTTACCGCCTAATATACTCCCAAAGACCCCAGAACGAAGATGGCCTGTGGTGGAACCCCGGCGGGAAAGGAAATTTCACAGTCGATTCCTTCTATAAGTTGCTCACTCTAGGCTCAGAGACTCAGTATCCGTGAAGGAAGATTTGGAGACACAAAGCACCCCTGAAAGTGCCATTCTTTGTCTGGACAGCATCATTAGGCAAAATTCTTACAATAGACAATTTGAGGAAGAGGAGGGCCATCCTAGCAGGTTGGTGTTGCATGTGCCATAGTGATGATGAATCGGTGAATCATCTCCTCTTACATTGTGTGACAACTAGGGTTCTTTGGAATGAGGTTTTTAGTGGATTGAATTTAGCATGGGTCATGCCGGAAACCATGGTGGGAGCAAAGGCATGTTGGCCTCCCCTGTGAGGCACAAGATAGATTCAAGCTGTATGGAAGATGATTCCCATATGCATCATGTGGTGCCTGTGGCAGGAGTGAAACGAACATACTTTTGAAGACAAGAAGAGATCCCTCGAGGAGTTGAAAGCTTTATTCTTTAGCACTCTTTGTAACTGGACCATTGCCGTGGATTTAAATGGCATGGCCCCATAATTTTCTTGCTTCGGGCTTGCCTAGTTGACAAGCCTTGTAATCGGACTTCTGTTTTTGGCGTTTTGCCCATTCTTTATAATAAAATTTTACTTATCATAAAAAAGAAAAGTTATATTAAGGCAAACATTTTCCATGGACTCTTTGCTATTAAGCAAGTAGATTAATTTCTTCTTGCAACTGTATCGGACACATACATGTATACAAACAGTACTTGATGTTTCCAATAGAAGCAACTTTTTTGTTGTTATTGTAACTTGGAGCATTTTCAACCTAACTTGGTTTCGCTGTTTTTCTTTTGTAAAGCTTGCTGGTGGCACGGCATCAATGCAACAGTTAAAGGAACGCCTTGAGAAAGACTTGCTAGAAGTATATTTTCAGCCTTTGTTTTTTATGAAGTTTTGTTCTTTTGTCCCCCCTCACCCCAAATTCTTAGTATTTTCCTTCCTGGTTAATACTCATGGTTTCCATCTTGCAGTATGCTTTTAAGTATCAAAGGGCTTCCACTGTTAAATAACTTGAAAATAAGTTCTCTGTTCTTATTGTTTGAGTTCTAATCATTTTATTCAACTTTGCACCCACAATCTTGAATGGAACATTCAAACCCTCAACTTAAGCATGCTGAAATATCAACGCACAACATTTTATCTGATGTTGTGGATCTCATCTGCTTCTCTTCTCACACCATCACACACCTCACTTTTAGGAAAATCATGAAGAAAATAAAATCTACTTAATAGATTTTGCATTTCTGGAATATCATCTTCAATGTGTAGGAGTCTCCTCAAGCCGCTAGAGTGAAAGTATTGGCGAGTGGAAATGCAACAGAAAGGAGATTCAGGTCAGATCTATTTTACTCTCTTGCAGTGTTGGATGTGTATTAGTTGATATGCACTGCATGCCCTTGTTGGTTGTTCTGTTAACCATATGGTTGTCATCAACAAATAAATGAAGGAAATAAAACATCCTTTTGTATTATGACTCTCTGTAATCCTTTTTTTTTTGTGAGTACTTTCATTAAACATCATTATAACATTCCTTGCTGGCTTGTGTAACCCTTTGATGACAAAGAAAAACCATCTTTATATTGTGCATTGTGAACTGGTGACATCTAGAAATGGGATATATGGTGAAGGATGAAATGATAGTATTGGCTCATATGTTGTGGGGGGAGAAATCCTAATCCGTTTATGGTTGACATAGCCTTTAATATGAACAAAAAGGACCATTTACTGAATTCAATGTCTGTAATCTCGGTTGCTGTTTAAATTCCTAGAAGCAATGCTGTGTAGAAAAACTCGGTATCACATTTTACTTGAATAGAGCAACCTATATCTAAGACCCCTTGCCAATACATGGGAGGGTTGAATCCAGTTAACTTTCTGCTTTAATAATCAATCTAGTAGGGCATGTGCACTCCCAAGATTAGTCGGGATGCTGTTTAGGACACCCGGTGCCAATAAAAAAAAATCAATTTTAGTAATCTCAATTGTTGTTTAAATTTCTAGAAGTGATGCTATATAGAGACTTTTTTTATTCTTTGTTTATCAGAATGCTATGTTGAGAAACTCAGTTTCACATTTTACTTCGGACTAGCGCAACCTAGATCTAGACCACTTGCTGATACACATGAGAGAGTTGCTTTTATCCACGCATAAACCAGCCAGCATAAGTCATCATTTTCTATTTTATGTTCTGTAGCCTTGGATGTTTGCACCAGAATACTTTTATTGAACCCCTGGCCCCTTGGTCACACGTCTTTCTTTAATTTTTCTTTGCAAGTTGCTTTTTTTCATACTACATCATGCACCATTGCTTTGTCTAACCTGTTGATGGTGATGGGTACTGTTTTAGTGTTTGGATCGGAGGGAGTATATTGGCTTCTCTTGGTTCATTCCAGCAGATGTGGTTCTCCAAATCTGAGTAAGTTTCACCTATTTGACAAGATTGCAATTCAAACATTGTATCAACTGTTGGAGAGTTTAGAGGAACCTTTGTTTTTATTTTACCTATTCGTTGGAATGAAAAATTAAAGTCTTGCTTACAAAAATATTGTGGAACATTGATCAAATATCTGAATTTTGGGAAAATTACGTCCTGTCTAGTATTTTTTCAAGTTGCACCCTAAACTACTAAATTTTGGTAATTGACACGATACATCTCGACTAAGATCCAACTGTTACAATTGTTACATCCAACTTGCCAAAATTTAGCGGTTTGAGGGTGGAAATTGATAGTTTTGGTAATTCAGGGTTGCAAATATACCACTTTTGGAAGTGTAAAATTAATTTTTCCTCAAAAAACAGTTTTTATCGATCCTCATTGCAATTTTTGTATGCAATTGACAGGTATGAAGAGCATGGGGCTGCTTATATTCAACGGAAATGCCCTTAAGATGATGATATCCTCCTCATGAAAGGACAGAACCAGAGGTTTGTTTCCCTTGGCATGATTGATGAGTAGATGATTCCAGGGCATTCTTCTATAGATTGTGTATTTCCTTTATTTCACACCACTAATTTGCTCCTTTATTTCTCAGAGGATTTTACTTCTGGATCCTTGAGGCTTGCAAAAGGTTCAAAGCTTGCGTATGTATTTAAACTGGGACAATTAACCTCTCTCTCTCTCTCTCCCTCTCTCCCTCTCTCTCTCTCTCTCTCTCTCTCTCATCCTGTACCATTAGTAATGGTCCATTAGGTTCTTAATTTGGAGTGCTCAAGTATCTTATTTCGTGGATACTGTTGGCAACTGTAGCTAGTATTAAATTTATATTCGTTCTGATTTAGGGCGGAACTATTGCTATATCTACTGTTGACTCTACAAATATTTTCAAATTACGTGTTCTCTCTCATCTCTCATTCTCTTCTTCCCCATCCTACCACCAAGACAAGGCAAGACTAGAAAAGAAGTATTTGGATTTACAGATTCCCAGGAAGTCTTAACTGGTTTGAATAATGAGTTGATATTAGATGAAAGTGGAATAAAATATTACTACAATATTTTTTTAATATTATTTTTATTTTGATATTTGAAAATATTGAATTATTTATTGTATTTTGTTTAAAAATTTAAAAAAGTTATAATTATGAGATGAGTTGAGAATGTTTTAGCATCCAAACCAGGCCTAATTGGAACTGAAATTGCTGCGAGAAGAATATGCATTGTAAATAGAAATGGTGCTACATCGTATAAGTTGTCGGGGAAAAAGAAAATATACAAATCCTTGAAATTACTACACTAACTGAAATCATCCTCTGAACTCTGCCGATAACTGTAATCCATTCTGATAATTGTACACTCTTCCATGAAAAACTTGACATAAAAACCATGGCTAAGGAAAGACAAAAATAAAACCAAAGAAAAAAAGAAAGAAATAATTTTTTTCTTTTAAATATTAAAAAAAATGCAAAACGCTGAAATATTAAAAAAAAAAAAAAAACTTGAATAATTTTCAAGTGCGAAAAATAACAAAAAAAACTCATTTTTATTCCCTGTAATCAGTTTTTAATATATTTTATAAAAAAAATTATTTCCAAATAAATATGATATTATGTCCTTTTTTTTTTCTTTTTTAAGAATTTCTAGGGATAATTTACCATTTAATGATGTTATTGCAATTTCTTAGTAGCTCGGATGTGATTAACAAAACTGGTTGTTTTAAAGTTGATTATGATTTTTTGCCATCTATTAATAAGAGAAAACGAAGTACATTGGTTCTATGATACTATATATTGTTAATATTGGAGTATTTTTGCTATTCTACTAATACTTGTAAGTTGTATGCATGTACTTGTTATGTTATTCTGCCCAAGTCCGCCTGAGGAAGAATTATCGACATAAAACGAAAAAGTATGTTAATTTGGGTGGATATAGTATATTTAATACATCATTTATCCACTATCAAATTAACAATAAATCTTAGATATAGTTTTTGGATATATAAATTCTGGGCACTTTTTTTTTAAAAAAAAACATAGAGGTTCATTATTAAAAAATAATTTTTTGATGTGGGTCTAAAATTTATTTACTTTTTTAAAAAAAATATGTGAGACTTGCGTTCTCTATAATTCGGTTTACATATGTAATTCGGTTCGATTTTTACATGTGCACTCCTGTTTTGAGCTTTTTTGTTGGGCTAGTTGATTTTTTTGATTCAAGTGAAAATTTCTTTTACCCGAAAACTGATAAAGCCCAAAACATTATTTTAAAAAAATACTATGCATATAACTAATCAACCAATTAAAAAATATAAAAACTACATTGAAGCAATTGCAAGTGCAACCACCAAAGTAAGTAAGGATGTAAATGATCCGATCTGGTTCGGTCCGAAAAAAATATGAACCTCCAAGAATTTTTGTATCCTGGACCGGACCGAACTCCTATTCGGTCTATATCGGTCCGGTTCAATTTGGTCCAGGAGTGAGCCGGTCCGGTCTAAGAGCACTTGATATGATTTAATAGACTAAATTTGATCCAAAATTTTGCAATCATCAAAAACAACTTTCAGCCCAAATTTAATTATTTTCAGTCTAATTTACGTATTTTTCACAAATTTAAGCCAAATAATATTAAAAAAAAACTCACTCTTAAAACAATTAGCAAAAGAAAAATAATCTAAATAAAAAAAAAAGTAAAAAAAAAAATCAATCCTTAAAAACCCAAATACAATAAAAAAGAAATTAATTGATTAGTTAATAGTGATTTAATAATACATCATAGGTTGGTAAACTATAATTAATAACACTATTACATTAGTACATTATAAATTTATATGTTAGTGAATAGTGATAAATTAATAATAATATATTAAATAATAGTACACTTATTACTTATAAATTATTACTAATACTCTATATAGATATACCATAATTTATATTTTTATACTATAACTACTATAAATTATATTATGTTAATATTATAAAAATATATATTATATATTAATATGATATACTACCACTCTTAATCTATATTAATATTAATATTTTAATTTATATACCATTACTTATATATATATATATATATATATATATATATATATATAAAAGGTGTGTATTCGGTCCGGTCCAGAGGAAGAAATGCATTGGATCGAAACCAAATCAAAAATATTTAATCCATACAGAATTAGACCGGACCGGACCAAATTCCATCCAGTCCAGTCCAGTCGATCCAGTCCAGTTCGATCTTCTTACACCTCTAAAAGTAAAAGGTCCAACTCCAAAATATATAAAAAAGATTATAGAATAACTGATTACCATCTATTTAGCTTAAAAAAATTACAATTACTTATTATATATATAACATTCTTTTATATTTATATCATATTACATAATGTAAATATATAACTTAATATATAAGAAAATTACAAGTAGGAATAGTAGTTATACCCTCTTGGATCCACTTCATCCATTTTTTGTCGAAACCTAGGCTGTTCAGTGTTGAGTATTCTCAAAAGGAATGATTTTATGAAATCAAAAGCCTTGCCATGTCAAGCTTCACCATCATGATAAACTGATTGGCCTAAATTGATTAAACATGTTTGGACGCCTACGTATGTCATAGCGTTAGCGAGATAAACAGCACAATTCTTCAAAATTTAAAACATTTGTAGCAGTAACATCTAAATCCGATACAATGCACAGTGACAACCATAAACACACTGCAAACAGTAAATAGAAGGCAAAGTCCATAAGACTAAAGATGAGATAAGATAGAAGTTAAAAAAATTTGTTTTGGTATTTGAAAAAGTTATTTTGAGATTTGAAAAAGTTGAATTGTTTATTTTATTTTGTATGAAAATTTAAAAAAGTGTAATAATGAGTTTGAGATGAGATGAGATATTTTAGGAAAACAAACAAGGCCTTAAACGAGCACTGATGTATAGAAGTAGAGGTGTTTTAACATGGCAAACACAACAAAGGTTCATCTTCATATGGACTTTTTGAGTTTATGTACATTCAAACAGAATTCCATTACTAGAAACGGATTAAAACTGTTGCTGAAGACATGGATTTCTTGTTCTAAAAATATGAAATTATTTGCACTCGCCACTGGCAGGCTCAATTGAACTCAAAAGGCCATTACCTCTCAATTGCATGCAGTGGTCTTCAGCATCAGCTTGAGCACAGATGATTACCACCGCCAGGCCATTATAATGTGCCTCTTGCATGATGTTAACTGCAATATCAACGGTCATTCCAGGAATGACCTTCATTAACACTTGGACAACATACTCCCGCTTGTTGAAGTTGTCATTGTGCAGCAGAACACGGTAAGGCGGGGCCATTTTCCTTGATTTTCTGAAATCCAAAGCAATGAACATAGTTGTATCTTCTCTTAACTTCTAAGAAAAATGGTTGTCATCTCTATTTTAGCATGAATTCAGCATAGACTTAGATCACAGAAACATAAATGGTCAATCAACAGCCTGTAAGCCATGTCCGGTGTTATGATTCAGGCCACGTTTGGTGAACTTCCCTTTCTTGGAGTGAAGCGTAGTTTATTCTTGGAGTGGTCCAAGAAAGGGAAGTTCACCGTTTGCTCCTTCTACAAGCCACGAACACATATGATGCAAATCCGTTCCCACCGAAGAATATTTGGAAGACGGCCCTGTTTGGATTTAGAGTTGAGATGAGATGAGTTTTGAAAGTTGAATAAAATATTATTATTATTGTTTTGAGATTAAAAAAAAGTTGAATTGGAATTTGAAAACGCTGTATTGGAATTTGTATTTTGTATGGAAATTTAAAAAAATGTAATGATGAATTTGAGATGAGTTGAGACGAGCTCAACCCATCTCCAAATCCAAAAAGAGCCTAGGCAAACCTTAAAGGCACTCTTCTTTGTCTGAACTTTCTTGGGAAAGATCCTCATACTTGACAATTTAAGGAAACATAGATTCATAATTTAGGGGTGATAAATTGTGTTAACAGGTTGTGTTCGTGTCATGTCAAGTCATATATATTATATGATATGGATCATCCCGAACATGACTCGTTAAGCTTAACGGATCAGATCTCTAAACCCTAACACAATCCATTAAAATAATGAGTTGACCCAACTCGACATGTTATGAATTAGCTAAAAATATATCGGCATGTCATGATCCGTTTCGACCCATTTCACCTCCTTTATGTAAATGGGTTGAATTGACCCAATTTATCCATTTGATCTGATTAATATAATTTCAAATAAAAGTTAAAATCACAATATCTCCCAAAATATAAAATTAACTACATGAGTCCATAATTATAATTCAAACAACAAAAATACCAAAATTACAATCCAAAAGAAGTGTGGGAGGTGATCATGTTTCGTAAGAATTGACTCGACTAAAAAATTAAGAGAGAGTAAGGGTTTGAGAGAGAGTTAGGAAATATGAAATAGGGTTTGGGTATTTTTGTTTTTAGGTTAAAAATGATATAATTGTAATTCTGAGTAAAAAACTTAACCGGGTCTAAACAGGTCACTAACAGGTTAAACTAGTTGATCCGCCATTAGTGAATCGTGAATGAATCGTTTCTTAAAGGATCAACCTGTTTTGATTTGAACCCGTTACATCAAACCCAAATCCATTAATTTCGTATCGTATCTGTGTTGGGTTAACGGGTAGTGTCACATATTTGCTACCCCTAGACCCATTCATTGTCATGGAGTGTTGTTGCATGGCAAAAAGAGTATGGAGTCCGTTGATCATTTATTACTTCATTGTGCGATTGTCATGACCTTATGGAATCATTTCTTCATTCGGGTGAGACTAACTTGGGGGATGCCAAGAAGGGTAATCCATCTTCTAGCTTCTTGGAGAGGCCTTCATGATAACTGGAAAATGGTCCCAATATGTCTAAGGTGGCACATTTGGAGGGAAAGGAATGGCAGAAGCTTCAAAGGTTGAGAGCGATCAATGGAAGAGCTTAGGAAATTGTTTTTCAATACTTTACTCCATTTGTCGATCGTAATTGATTTTGATGGAATGAGTTTCCGTGAATTTCTTGTATCATTGAACTAGCACGCTTAGGCGATGGTCTTGTATATACCATATCCTAAAGGGTTTTTGACCATTCTTAAGATCAGTCAAATTTTGTTTACCGACTTTAAAAAAAAAAAGTTTTTTTCAACAAGATCTGTTTTTAGTTATTAAAAAAAAAAGATTTTGGTAGTAAATAGAAAAAAGAAGTCATGAAGACAAACTTTCAAATCTAGGTCTTTTCTCCTTACTCACCTAAGTCTATTGAGGCAGGCTGTCTCAAAATAAAAATTCTCACCACCTTCATAAGTCACTTAAAAAATGTGACCCTGAAAGGATTTCCATCCAAGTCTCCTGGCACTAAGTTCAACAGAATATTACTAATGAAATGTATTCAATGAACCCATTGACACAAATCAAACTGATATTGAAGATTTAGATCATTGATGCCAATCTAACCAATATATTCTTAGCATGAACGAACCAATCTAGCCAATATTCAAGATAAATGACATTGCTATTTATCTTGATAATTAATGTCCAGGCAATTTAAGAAATTCCCTATATTTTTTCAGTAGTATAAACCTAAAAGATTGATGGTCATCCTAAACTCTACACAAGATGTTTGGTAATAGATAATAGATATCTATTTCTAAATCTTTATTGTACATTATATCTGATATCATCCAGATGCAATAAATCTTGTCATAGCCTGGCTAATACACAAAGGCATTCGTCCGCAAGACTACCTGGAATTTAATGTCAGATCTTACAAACATGTTGACCCATGTATGCAATATCAGTGCACATAACCATGCTTCATCCTCTTGTAATCCAGGCCATCAGCTTATTGTACACAGATATATCAGTACAGAAAATTAGGGTATATAAAGTTTTCTCGTTTTGAGAACTTTGATTTGGAGCCAAACAGCAACCTTGGAATTGAGATTTAGACTAAGAATGAATGTTATCAGAAGGACTTTGTAAAAAAAAATTATTATTACTCTTCTCCACAGCTTGGTTAAACTTCTAAACCTAGGTAAAAAGAGTTTGGAGGGCTTTAAAACAAACCTTTCTCACATCTAGTTTTCACACTCTTATTTATTTATTATTTTGTGATTATTCATATATATTGATCTGTTGGTTACATGTCAAGCTCATAAGAGTAAGACAACCATAAGATTAGAAGTGAATATGTGTACTTGAGTTCAATATGGTAAAATGATTAATTCACCATTTTTTATCGACTTCAAACTTTTGGGACAATTAATCATTTACCATCCATGCAATTGAACCTAAACTCCACTAATTTCAATCAAACATTTCAAGTGTCGCCTCAACTTATTAAGAAGAGTAATGCTAGATATAGTCTTAAGTTGTGCAAGCTCCTGCCTACTCTTTTTGAAAAAATGTGTGGTCTATCATTAAACAATAATTTTTCAACAAAGATCCCAAATTTAACCATTTTTTTCATTCACAGGGGTGTGCGGGGCTTGCACCTTCCAGGACTGCCTAACAATTTATTCAACTACGATGGAGATTGTAAAGTCTTTAATTAAAATAATAAATTCATTAATAATGGGGTACTTACAAAAAAAGTGCCTAACAATTGATTCATTAATGATGTCAATTAGATGCTCTATTCAAGGAAAGCTCCGGTATGAGGGAAGAAAAAGGCAAACCATAGAACTGGTTACAGACTATAGTGAGTGTACCTCAAGTCAAACTCCGATTCACGGCCAGGCGTCGTCTTCTCAATGGTAGGCTTCTCCAATAAGCCGCCACCTTTCCCAAGCCCAGCGGCCGATACTGTCATAAAAAAGATCCGGTTCTTGCATTGCTTGCAAACAGTGTACTTATCCCCTGCGATAATCCGATTTAAACTTAAAATTTAAAATGTAAAAACGAATGTAAAAGCTTCCGTTGCAAATAATACATTGTTACAAATGACCCGATTCAATTGAGGTCCGAAGAGGAAATCACGAAGAACTCTTCATTGAGAAGTCAAAATTGAAGCAAAAATTGTGCGTGAGAGTGAGAGAGGTACCGGGTTTTGTAGGGTTAAAGACATGGTTGGGTGAAAGAGGGACTCGTCCGCATATGGCAGTTTCCATGGTCTCTCTCTCTCTCTTTGATGTTTAATAGTGCCTGTTCTCTCTTCTCCACCGCTTGAAGGAATCAGATATCTGAAATTCTATGCAATTCGGAGAGAAAGTAACAGTTAACAGAATCCTACGATTACAGATATTTAATGGTGTCTGTGATCGGGCGTTGCTCGTTTTAAATCGCTAGCTTTTTGACACGTCACTTAATCAGGAGTATTTTTTTTTTAAAAGAGTGGTTTTTCTTTTTTCTTTTTTTTGTCGAAAAGAGAAGGAGTGGTTGTTGAACGTCCCGAAAATGGTAATTAACTGAGACAAATTCAAGATTGGCCCCCACTTTGCAGATCTTCTCCTTGATGGAAAGTAATTATTGTGAAAAATGTGATGATATCACCTTTTTTTTTTTCAAGTAATGATATATCACTTTATTTACTGCCAAGAGATTATAGATGGAGTCTGTATTTTGAGGTTTAAAAAATATTTTTAAATAATTAAAAATATTTTTATGTTTAAAAGTATTTTTTAAAGAAAAAGTAATATGTTTGATAATTTTATATAACAAAAAAACTTTAATCAGTAAAAAATTAAATTTTTTTTTTTTTCAAAAAGTATCAAATTAAAATTTTTATCAAAAAATTTCTACAGATAATTATATATTTTTAAAAAATTATCGTAACTAACTCTAAATACACTTTAAACATATGGATCTCAAACATTAATTGACTTTTTAATAGTAGAATTTTATTACATTAAGTTTTAAACTGAAAGTAATATTCCCACTGCAACCTCAAACAGTCGACTTCAGTTTTGAAGTTTCTAAGGGAGATGCCTCCTTTGGACGACATCAAAGTGCATGCAGTAATACGGTGAAAACTATCTCAAATTCTCGTCATTGACATCTTTGACACGAGGAACATTATGGTGCATGTGGAATCAAAGGAAGATTCCACGCTTACTTAAGCCAGAGAGGCCAAAGAAATGGAATGATACGCGTACAGAGTCTTTATAGTTTAATGGAATTGGCCTTGATTTGGGTGAATTAGATAAGATTATAAATTTAGTTATTTGAGAAAAACCTATTTGAAGATTTTTGGCGGATCACTGAGGAAATTTCTTAGAGTTCATAATGCCATAAAAACCTTTACATGACCAAGTGGTGCCCGATTTTGTGTAGAGGTAGATATGTTGAAACAATTGATTGAGAGGTTTTGGATTGGAGTTTAAGAAATTAATTGGTTTTGGCCGAAGGTGATCTATGAAGAGGTCTCCCAATATTGTCACAAATGCAAACATCAAAGACATCGTGTTTGTTGAATTGTCAACAAAGATGAACAAGCTATCATGGAGGGAAAAGGATAAAAAATACATCAAGAGAGGTATGCAATGAATGAAATCAGTGGGAGTCGAGACAAGGAAGATTGTTGGGGTCAAAGGGGTCTTGAATCTAAAACCATTGCAGAGGCAAGAGCCACATTGATTGAGGATCAACATGGTACCAACTCTGCTAGGAAGGATAAATGTTGGTGATAGACGAAATGCCACTAGTACCTTGTGTAGAGGGACTTGGACAACAATAAGTTGGGCTAGGAAGCTAAGAGCTCCACTTAATATAAGGTAGCAAATTATATGATTCAGTCTCAGTTAGTTTAGAGGAAGAGAATCAAGAGGGTGAGCCTCAAGAGGGGTGGAAGACTCTTGACGTTTAATTCTTTTGTCTCACTTCAAGAGAAGGAGGATGAGAAAAACTTGTTCCAAACTATCATAAGTGATAGAAAAAGAAAAGATTGTGTTAGATTCAAAAAGACCTTTGATAACATTGCAAACCAAGTCAAAGAAAAAAAAGGATGATGTCTTTAAAGAAAACGACATCACCTGAAAATTTTAAATCATGATCCCTCCAATTCTTGTGTGGAACATTAGGGGTGTAGGAGATACGGCATCTTTGGGAAAGTTGAGGAATACTGTGAAGTCCTATAATACAAAGGTTATTGCATTCCTTGAACCTTTTCTACCCTTTAGAAATGCTCATAATATTTTCAATAAATTGAAGGTGGCAGGCGATGTCTCAAATGAAAAGAGGAACGAGAAAATCTGAATATTTTGGAGTGATGATGTGTCCCTTGATTCTATTCGAAGCTCTAGTCAAATGATATCTGGCATAGTGAATTTTAACAACAGTGAAATGACGCTATATGTAATGTATGCAAGCTATGACATATGGAGAGGAGAAGCCTATGGGAGGACTTGACTAATCTCTTTTCAGCTGATGGAAACTATGTTGCTAGTGGAGATTTAGAAAAAAAAAAGATGTGATGCTGAAAAGTTGGGTGGTAGCCCTAAGTCGAGAGTGTTCATGGAAGAGTTCAATGTGTGTATCCAAAGGTGTGAACTAATAAATATCCCATTTAAAGGTTCAAAGTATTCTTGGTGTAATGGTAGAGAAGAAAATGCAAGGGTGTGGGCTAGACTAGATAAAACTCTAGTTTCTCCCATCATTATTTCCATGAGCAATGTATTACTACAAAAAATCTAGCCAAGGTGTTTTCTAACCACAATCCCATGGTTATTCAGAGAAACCTATTTTCAAGGCATACAACCTTGCACTCTTCAAATTCTAATGGATGTGGAGCACTCACCAGGATCTTCAGAGAGTAATAACAGAAAGCTGGTTTCAACTTGTGTAGGGAAGTGGGATGATTAAGCTAGCAGCCAAACTGAAAAGACTATAACAAGTTCTGAAAAAGTGGAATATAGAAGTGTTTGGTAGGATTGATATGAACATACAAAAACTAGAAGATTAGCTAATTGAGATGGAAGCAAGGCTGAGAGCCAACCATGCAGTGGAAGTGGGTTTTCTTATAAAGAAAGATGACTTAGAAATGTGCCTACTACAAAAAAAAATTCTATTAAAACCAGAAGCTTGAGTGAAGTGGCTAAATGAAGGGGATGCTAATAAAAGGTTTTTTTTTATGCCACATTACAACAAAGGAGAAGTAGGAAAATGGTGGAGAGCATAGTGTTGGAAAATGGTGAAGCCTTCACAACTTCAGAGGCTATTTATAATGCTTCTATGGAATATTTTCAGGGGGTCTTGACATTCAATGGAGAGCCACCTAATGGGGACCTGAGACCTTTTGTCACCCCCAATATTACAAAAGATTATGATATTAAGTTGTGACTTATACCTACCATGAATGAAGTCTTGGAGGCTCTAAAAGATGTTCCAATGGATAGCAGTCCAAGACCTTAATATGGATGCTAACCTTGATTAAACACATGTTTTCAACTCTGCCTATTCATTTGATGTTAGTTATTAATGTTACTACTGTGATCATTGAGATGCTCAAGAGGTTGTTTGTAGATTTTTTTTGGGGGGGGGGGGGTTTAATGGTGAAAATAGAAAGAAAAGATGGGTGGCTTGGAGGAAAGCAAGCAAATCTACTAAAGAACGAGATCTCGGGCTGAGAGACTTGGAGGTCAGGTAGTCTACATTGCTTATGAAGTTTGTATGGAGGTTTCTCCATGACAACTCTTTAAGGACTAGATTTTTTCAAGGGAAGTGTTTGCTTCAAGACCAACCTCTACTCATCAGACCTACAAGACTTACACTTCTAGAAAGCCATAAAAACTCTAATCCCTGTGATCCAAAGAAACACTTGCTGGAGAGTTAAATAAGGAAGAATTTCATTTTGAAATGAGGATCATTGAAATAAAGATTAGACAGGATTAGGAGTTCTAAAGGAAGTTATAGAGATTAAGAGATTACAAGAGGGCGTGGTGGTAGATTTGTTTGAAGGTGAGGGTTTGGAATGTGAGCCTATTGAGGCAACTCTTAGGTTAGGAGCAGATCTTTGTCAACGAATTCTACAGCAACTTGGTATAAGAAAGGTTGGACTTGATAAACCTATTTAGAGGTCTGTTGCAAATGAAACATCCTCTACAAAATGGCTGGATGGTGACCAGGGAAAGGGGGCCAATTCATAGTTTTGAATTTTGTACCGTACTAGCCGGTACGGCTGGTATGTACCGTACCGGAGCAGTGGTCGGTACAGAAATTAGGTCTGTTTCGTACCGGCCCAAATTTCGATCGTACCGACTGGTATTTCAGCCGTATCGGCCATGTATACTGGCCTGTATTAGATTTTAGGATTTCATTTTTTTTCATTTCTTGCTATTTTTTTTTTATCCTAATTTAGACTAAATTATTTACATATATATAATTTATTCATATTGTAACTATTATTTTGAAATATAATTTATATATGTATTTATATATATAATTTTTTTATGTATAAATTATTCTGAAATGATACACAAAATGGTATCGGTACCGAAATATTTCGTTACAGTGCCTTGACCGATACGCTCACCAGTACGGTATTCAAAACATTGGGCCAATTGCCTATGAGAAAATGGATTTGGCATGAGCTTCTACTTAAAAAGACTTCTATTGTCACATGGAAAAGTATGCACAAAGGCCTGCTAGTAAATTCCATCATTCAGAAGATGAATATAACTCTTACTTCCACATGTGACTGTTATTGTTCTCTTGCTCTTGAATACGTAAACCATGTGCTACTCGAGGGTGAAGAGGCGACATATCTATGGAATTACTTTGCAAATATAATAGGGATGGGAATGGGTACTAACCAAGATTGGGTGGAGATGATTTCTTGGTGGGTTAGAAAGGCAAACATAGCCTCTCAAATCAGCTCAGTGGTTGGATTTCTCCCTTCTTTTATTAGCTAGTTCTTGTGGACTAGTGCTGTAAGGCACGCATGGAAGGTAAGGTGGAAACTGGACAGACCTTGGTTTTTAGAATAAAGAGCTTCTCGGTTGAAAGACTTATGGCTAAGCAACACTTGTCATTCATTAAACGCTATGATCCATATATATTGTAGCAATTAGGCATACTTCATTGCCTATCAAAAGAACTTGTTTTATTCTTAAGTGGAAAAAATCAACAAGGGAAATGTTAAGTTGAACGTAAAGGGAAGAAGTCTCAGGAATCCCAGCATGAGTGGCAGAGGAGGGATTATCATGGATATGAATGTAGAGCTTGTAGCTACTTCTTATAGACGATATAGGATTCAGTCCACCTTAGAAGAGAAGCATTTGTTATAGTAAATGGTCTGAACCTTTGCAAGCAACTTTATCTGTATGAGGTGGAAGTGGAATCCGATTCAAAGTTAATTTGTTCAAGGTGGCAAAATGATTCTAAGGTTATTAGGCCAATGAGGGATGCATGATCAAGCTAAGTCCTTTGCTACCCAAATGGTTATTCATGTACATCATGGCGTACCATGAAGTCATTAGGTGGCAGATGGG
This sequence comes from Platycarya longipes, assembly GCA_036559045.1. Classification (NCBI taxonomy): domain Eukaryota; kingdom Viridiplantae; phylum Streptophyta; class Magnoliopsida; order Fagales; family Juglandaceae; genus Platycarya; species Platycarya longipes. The sequence goes on along the minus strand of CM071803.1, from coordinate 31,120,472 downwards.
CTAGCAAAAATTGGAGCTCAGAAGCAACGACCAATCTCTTAAAAATTCAAGATCTTTTTGGTGAAGTCAAGGGATTGCTAAGACTTAACAAGTTGGGCCTACCTTATTTATGTTGTAGATGATTACATAAATGAGGGTTATGCCAAATATCAAGTTTTGATATTTGATATATGGGGTTTTGTGTAACGCCATACTTTAAATATTATCACCGTATTCGTTTGTCATAAGTAAGGGGTTTTAATAAAAGGAGTGGTTCTGTATAAAAAAAAAAAATCATCATTTTATATAAACACACTACATTTATCTTTCTTGGTGTTCCCAACTTCGACAGGAGGCTCTACCTTGTCAACACCTATGAAGGCAACTTACCATGCTTTCATTCCTTTTCTCATACCATCTCCTTTGTATAAATCGCAATGACATATAATATTCATTCGAGTAAAATGTAAATATAGTTTTAAATGTATAAGTTTGGTGCACTCTTTTTAAAGAAAATGAGGTCCATTAAAAAATTAATTTTTTTATATCAATCCAAATTTACTCATTCTTTTAAAGAGAGTGCACAAAATTTAGAAACTGTAACATTATAAATATTATTTATTTATTCAGAATAACAAGAATAGTACCCATTCCTCTCAAACAAAAAAGAAAAAGAAAAAGAAAATAAAAGTATAAGTAATACTTTAGTTGCAAAATTCCTAACAGTCTGAGGGTGCTTGAGTACAATGATGACATAATTGTTGTGCTCCAAAAATGTCTAAATAGTTTAATTATAATGGTTTGCAATCCAGTCAAATTCAAATCCAACATTAATTTTATAATAATTTGTGAATGACTATTGGACGAATGACCTAAGGATCATAAACCTGTACTGCAAGTCAAGCTCTGATTGTTAGGCCATGGCTCAACAACCAAATTTGGATTCCTATCTCCTTTGAACTCCAAGAAAAGATAGTACAAATTATAGAACAGATGTTGTTCAAGTAACGTCAGACATAAATAAACTTCTACTCAACAAAAAGGAAAAATTATTTTCATAAATTGCTTGCTTTCAGGTAAGACCAAAGAAAGAGGATGTTTACTAAACATCCAAAAATCCAGTGGGCGATTTTGTAGGATCTGCTATAGAGCTGTATAGGAACCATCCAAATCAGTCGAAAATCGATCAGATCGACTGTCGGAGCACGAAACCGGCCGAAACCGATAGGAAACTGGTTGGTAGGTGGCACGAAATGTTAGAAATTGATGAACTGCACAAAATGTTACAAACTGATGTTGGCTAGTTTAATACCGATTTGAACGCTTTAAAAACCCCTAAACTAGCCAACCCAGTTAAACACGCCCACCCCCTCTAAACTAGTTGGCCAGTTCGATGTCGATTTAATGCTAATATTTGTTGAAAAAAAAAAATGAAACAGCGCTGTTTCAAAGTGGGTTAATCAAACACGCCCACCCCATCTTATTCTTCTCGTCGTCTTCTTCCTTAGGTTTTAGGGTATCATTTTTGAACAGTGCATAGGCTTGTGTAGTGGGCGGCCTCTACTCGCCGCACCACTCCTCTCCTCTCCTCTGTCACAGAAGATGGTAGGGGTAGACCAAAGACCACACCAATGCATATTGAGACCGATATTACCGATTTTTTCTCCCCTAAACAACTAGTTTCGACTAGTGGTATGCTCTCATAGCAGACGTTGGTAAGGTCTTGATTTGACACCGAAATCGACGCTGAGTTCATCTTCGGACAACCCTTCATCTAAATATTGTTGTTTCATTTAATGCCTTACATGGAACAGAAACCAAACAAGTCAAGACAATTGCACATGTCGATTTCCAACCACCCAAAACATGCAAATAAAACCTGTGACCAAATAGAAATCTTGAAATATTTTAAGGTGCCCTTTCTGTCAGCAAAAGTCAACCTATTCTCAGCCGCCAGGAGTTTGCTTCAAATATAATAGAGAAGCATACATGCATCTACACAACTAATAACCAAGAAACATTCAATTTTCCCAACATAATGACTGCTACAATTGACTGGAATGCTTTCTCTATGTGCTCGAACATCAACGAGATTCCCAATCCTTCAATTTCTTGCTACCTTTGGGTTTTGCTATAGCCGCATTCATTCCGGCCATTTTTGCATTGTACTTGGCCCGAAGAGGATCATTGTATGTCCACCTACACATAAAACAAACATTTGAGATCAAGGATTTGCCATGTGCATGACAAAATTTGCATGAGAGAGCAATCTGAGCAGGAAGATGACAGAAAAGGACAACAAAACAACAGGAAAACAAAAAATGTGCTGACTAAGTTCCATTTCAGATTCCAAGAAGCAGCATGCAAAGGGACAACAAACCCTAACCTCCACATCACATTCTTATGGATGTGGACGAGCAATTTGGCCCAAACTCCATTAGAGAATTGAAACATGTACAGATGGATAGTATTTATACAATTCATGTTTCCCACAACTAATAGTGCAAGTACGAAAAAGACCTAGGACTAACTTCAAGATGCCAATATATTTTTTTGGGCAATTATTTACTTTACCTTCCCTATGGTCTGCCCTTAATACAAAGAGCTCCCTGTGGTTTAGTTTCTCACATATATTAATTCAATTATACTTCAGTGTACCAATAAATAGACATATAGCATGTTACATGATAGATTGTATGAAAAACACTACAACCAAGGACTAACTTCAAGATGCCAAATTTTTTTTGGAGCAATGATGTATACCTTCCCTATGGTCTCTGTGGTTTAGTTTGTCACATTCATTCAATTAAATTATACTTTTGAGTACCAATCAATAGACATATAGCATGAGTTATGCACATGATAGATTTAACTAGAAAATGAGAAATAATGAAAATAGCTGGAATGGAAGATTTTGAGTGAGTGTAAGAGAGAGAGAGATGAGACTTTAGGTTTGAGGATAAAAGAAAGCCAGCAGGACGCTGATATGCATGCTAGGCACGCTCTTGTATGAGTATAAGCCCAACAAGAACACCTTTATTTAGCTAACCATTGTTGATAGGTTCAGTAGCAGCATACAAGTTGGCAGGTTGTAAGCTCCTCTGAGCTTTGTTACAGTGAGAATTATTGGACCTTTACGTGCTTTGCGACCGGTTGCCTTTTTAGCTTTTCTTTCAGAAACTAAGAGTTTAGCATTCTGTTCCTATTTTTAATATCTTGCTGAAACATCATGCTCCATAGATATGTTAATTATTGTGCATTTTAACCTTGTTATCTAATCTAAAGAACTTCATTTGGTTCATGGGTGGATATGGTACTCACCCTCAATCTAGTTGGATTGTAAATTGCTCACGATGGTCATGATGATGTTGGTGAGGAGGGAGCAGATTCTGCCCTTGAGGTGGATCTCGTGATGGATGGTCAATTTTGTTTATTAAGATTTCACAAAAGCTCAAAGACTGACTTTAACAAGTTGTTTCCTTTTTCTTTCATGCACAATCGTTGTGTCAAAATAAGGAGGTGATGAGTGAATAAAGAGAGAGTTTAGATTTTAGGAGATGAAGATTGCTAATTTTAGTCCTGTTTTCCACATTTTGTTTTTTTTGACAATATGATTGAAACTAGAATCACTGAATTTTGAGGTGGCCAGTGTTGGAGGGGAAGTCGCTGGAGGTGGAACAGCAGTTGGGCTGTGGTGGATCATGGTGGAGATCAGATGATGATGGCAAGAGTATGGAAGAACTCAGAATCATTCAAGTGAAACAAGATATTTAAATGGGAGCACAATTGCAATTTAATAGTGACTGTTCAATTTCTTTAACCTCAAGGGGAACATCTTTTACAAAAAATACACATTGCATCCTTATGTTCTATAGGCAAAACACAGTATTATTTTCCCTATTTCAGTTCATGAAGTTCAAGTCATAAGTAAAAGCCTAAGAACCTGATTGATTCCTTTTCTTACTTTTTGTTTTTTTGTTTTGTTTTGCTTTTTCCTTCATTCCTAATTAAGAAAACGAAGGTCCATACAAGAAATCTCATTGGCCCATCCTTTCTCCAAAAAAAGAAAAGTACAGATGAGATGACAGTGCTTTCTGGTGTTCCCAGTTTTTCTATGAAATTATGTGGCACAAAGAGACATCAAAAGTGAATATACCATATGACAGAGATATTGGAGCAGCACATAGAAATGATATAATTCCATTAGTTTTAGTATCATTTTCGTAAAATACAATCAATCCAAACAGAGAGAATCACAGTTTCATGGAGAAGGAAAAAGTAATACAGACAACAGATGACATCTAAAAACGTTAAAACAGAATCCTATAAAAACAAAAGTGGGGGTGGGTAAAGAATAGAGAGCAATCTCTCTGACCAAAGAGAAAAAGCTGAAAATAGTTTCCTTTCAAAATTTATTAGAAAACTAAGTTACCTCTGTTTAAGCTTAGATTTTATTTTTTTAGATGATATAATACAAAAGTGCAGCTCAAGTATCTAGATTACACCACATCAAAAAGTTTTAGCTCTTTTGAAACACTATATTTATATAATTTCAGATGTACCTGATCTGAGCATTTGGACCATTTTAAGGGTCCAAAAGTGCAGCAAATACGTGTTACTATGTAAAAACTTAAACTGGAGTATGAACATGGTGACATCTCATACACAATTAAAATCTAAACGTGAGTAATAAAGACTCGATTCTGAGTCAGCAGAGAAGCAGATTGACATACATATATCATAACTATGTAAGGGGAAATAAAAGGAAAATAACTAAAAGAGATCCACATAAAAATAATTCAAAAAGGTAGAAGACATACGGATTGTTCCAGTCGGTTGTATCCTCATTGACCAGATGGGTCCATTTTGTCCTTCCACTACGCCCAAAGTGCTTGACCTGCATGACCTTCGGCAATATTGTCTTGTCCATCTTATCTTCTCCAGTTGGAGCAGAGAAATCACGACTGTAAATATTATTTGCTGTTGGAACACGATCATCAGTATCCGACTGGAAGAATGCACCCTTGTGGTAATATTTCTGCATGAACCTCCATTTCTGCTTGGGAGGCGGAGCAGGTTTGGGATTCTTCCTCTCCCACTCCCTTCGCTCTTCCTCTGTCATGTTTCTCACCCTTTCAATCTCTTCCTTCTCCTTTAACATTGCCTCACGATCCTCCCTATCCCTCTTTATCCTAGCAATCTCCCTCGCCTTCCAAGCTTCATACTCCTCAGCCTCATTGACTTCATCATCGGTATCAACATCAGCAATATTTGCCTCCATTTCCATATTCTTTTGAATCTCTTCATCTTTTCGAATTTCCTCAACCACGATCTGCTTTGTCTCCACCTTTCTCTCCTCCAGTCTCTTCCTCTTTGATTCCTCAAGGGCCTGTTCTTCAGCTTCAAGACGCTCGCGTTCAGCAATGGTATCCCTCTCCGATTTAGGAACAAAGACAGGCTTAACCATTGCAATTCCCATATGTTCTTCCTCTGAATCAGTCTCATACTCAGATTCCTCTTCCTCCTCTTCTTCTACCTCCTCGTCTTCTTCTTCTGGAAGTACAGCCTCTTCCTGCTCCCTCTGAAGCAACTTCTCCCTAATTCTTCTTCTCCTTTCCTCTAAAGCATCTGCGTCCTCTTCCTCCAGATCTAATCCCTCCTGCCTTCTAGCTTCCTCCTCAATTGTTGAAACAATTTCAGCTTGTCGGATGCGCCGATGATCAGCTCTCACTTCATCACGATTATCTATTCTACTCTCAGCCAAACGGCGCAGCCTAGCATCATCCTTCTTAACAATATGTGAGTCATCCTGACTTGGGAATGCTCGTTCAAGGGCAGCCGCCCTATCCAACTGGATATCCCCATCTTCAAGAACATCCTCAGCCCATTCAGGAGCTCTACCAGGCCAATATCTTTTAACTTTTGTTTGTCCAATTTTCCCTCTAAGCTTATCCCTAATTGCAATTATAGTATCACTAACACCTGCTGTCACCGACATTGTTAAACCGATACAAGCGCCACAAAAAAAACCCTAAGTTATAAAGATTTCAACCCACAAACTAGCCGGTTTGTAATACCCTGAAACCAAAACGATAACTGAAGTTAGCATGACTTTCCGCTAATATTGTTGACAAAACAACCAAATCAGCGTATCCATTTTGCAAATATCTCATTCGTAAAACAACTCCAATATCCAAAGAATATTTGTAATACAAGCAGGTATGAAGAGAGTAATCATGTTTAAACTATTATTAGTACAACCAATACTAGAAACAAGGACAACAAAAAAAAAAAAAACAAGAAATTAATGCTCTCCACCAAAGATCTAATCGAAAAGCCTGGACCCAGAATTTCTTCGACAAATTCTGTTTAGACACGAAGGAATTAAAGGAAAGTACAGAACATAAGACAAAATTCGTCTTCTATCATTTGGAACCAGGATTATTTCCAATTGGCACACGTACTTACCTCCCGCTTAGATGCTTTGGGTTCGCCCAAACTTATGGGTGTTAATGGCTAAACTCCGATTGACTCGTCGGAAAGGAGGAGGAGTGTCTTGTCGGAGGATTGCAACTTGAGGCCAGTGGGGTGATTGGAGCTATGAGTAATCGTTCGGCCTCGAGGGTTATAGGAGTATTCTTATTAGGTTGTCTAAAATAAATTTTTAATCAATTTAACTCTTATTTTGATATTTAGTCATTTTATTTACATAATTTTTATATTAGAATGATTATTTTTTAAAATATAATAATAAAATAATAGAATTAATTTTTAGTTTTGACTATTCATATCAAATTTCTATATTAGATTATTTATTTATAAAGATATATAATAATAAGTAATTAATAATTAATTTGTTTAATTATTTACAATTATTAAATTAATTAATTAATTTTATCATATTTTCTTATTCTATCTATTATATATTAATTAATAATCATATTTTAATTAAATTAAGAGTTTAAAAAAAATAATTAATAATCATATTATATTTAAATTAAATTACTAATCAATATTTAAAAAAATAATTTTTATTTATTTCTCATTCAACTATATTTTTTTACCAACTTAATTTTTCTACCTAAGAACTATAGGTACTCCATTTTCAAAATCATTTTGTAACAATACGTGAATTTTTTGGCACAGCGAGAAAAACTGGGAAAAGAAATATTTCAAAGAGAGGAATGCAGAACTAAAAGCAGCAATTTGTTTGTTCAAGAGTACTCGGCAGGTCAGCCTCACAAACATGCATACAGAACAACATGAGCATTGATATAGAACAAGCAAAACAAATCTTCTCAAGAAGAAGTACAACATACTAAAATTTTTTTTTGATAAGTAATAACTTTATTGAATGAGTACAACTAGGCAAAGACGAAGTACACAGAAAGTATATATCAGTGAGACCTAATTACACTCTAGCAAGCTGAAAAGCATTCAAAAATTCATTAACATTTCCTCCCTTGAGCACAATGGCGGAAAACCATTGAATCAAAGAAAATATAAAAAAGTCACAGATTTCTCCCATGGTCCTCTCCTTGTTGTTGAAGCATCTCTTGTTTCTTTCCATCCATAGACACCACAGCAGACATAAAAGAATCATCCTCCTACATCGCAGCTAAATTTTTGCACTAATGGTATCGTTTCTAGCAAGCAAGGAGATCCGCCACTCCCCTGGTCATTACCCAACTCAATCCAGCCCTACAAATAATGTTATCCCATAAATTCCTTGTCACTTCACAATGCACGAAGATATGGTCGATCGACTTCCCATTATTTTTGCACAAGTAGCACCATTCCGTGACTGTCATCCATTTTTTTCTTAAGTTGTCGGCCATCAAAATCTTACCCCAAGCCACTGTCCAGGCAAAGAAAGCAACTTTAGGTGGCGCTGGAACTTTCCAAATATCCTTCTAGGGGAACCCACCTGGCTGGCCGGTTTGGAGTGCCTTGTAGAATGATTTGACACTGGATTTTTTGTTCCTAGAGTGATTTCAGATCATTCTATCCCTCCCATGTCCTCCAACCTGCCTAGAATAGAGGAAGTTGTAAAAACCAGCAATCTCCTCAACTTCCCAATCTGGGAGATTTCTGGAAAAAGTCAGGTTCCAAAACACTGTGCCATTAGCTTTACTCAGCACATCGGAGACAACAGCTTGTTGATCCTCAACTAGGCTGAAAACTCTTGGAAATGCAGAAAAAAGGGCACTCTCACCACACCATTTGTCAAACCAAAAACTAATACTTGCACCCTCGCCAACCTCAAAGCTAATGTGTGTTGAAAATGCAGCCCACCCCTTCCTAATAAACTTCCAAAGGCTTACTCCATAAGTCCCCCTACCCTCCTTAGTGTGCCACCCTCCCCTGTCACCACCATATTTCCCCTCCACAACCTTTCTCCACAATGTCTCCTCTTCCGACTGAAATCTCCACAACCACTTTTCCAGAAGGGCTTTGTTGAAAGTCATCAAGTTCCGCACCCCCAAGCCACCCAATTCCTTTGGCCTACAAACTTTTGACCATTCCACTAAATGAAATTTTTGTTCCTCCCCCATGCCCCCCCCCACAAGAAGTCTCTAAATAATTTTTCAATCCGACTCGCTACCCCTACCGAGAGAGGAAACAACGAGAGGTAGTATGTGAGAAGATTGGAGAGAGTGCTTTGTATAAGAGTAACTCTCCCACCCTTTGACAAATAAAACCGCTTCCACCCTGACAATCTTTTTTCTACACTCTCTAGAACCCCATTCCATATAGATTTTCAATCTTTTTTCTACACTCTCTACAACCCCATTCCATATAGATTTTGCTAAAACTTATTGGAAACAAATACTTGAGGGCCCAAAAATACCATCCATAGCTGCAAAGATTATATTGTAGATGTATCAAAGAACATCATTTAAAGTTCCACGTGGTAGGCTCACCGAAGCCTCTCTCGCTAAACCAGAAGTCAAATGGAAAACCTTTATGCCAATTAAATATAAAAAATAGCAGGGGCAAAAAGATACGACACGCCAGCAAATTACATCTATTTAAGATGCACTAAGAGAATTATCTACAACTTGCAGTACCAATCTAGAGGCAATTAGATAGTAACAATGCCCAGAATATATAACTGAAAGGTTCCAAAATATCCATTAAATTTCACTTTCATACAGGATAGATCAACTACTAAAAGCAACAATGTACAATAGTTATAAGTTACCATATATATGTACATGCCTAGAATATCATAATTATTATTAAAATTATACTTTTAGGAGCTCCTTCATATTAAGCTAGGGAAATAAAGACCCACATTCAGCACATCAAAACATATCTTCTTCCATATAGAAGGCAACAACTCTAGACCCATTCTTATAGCACTCCAGATCATCAAAAGTGCAGAAACTTTAGAAGTTCTGATGATAAAGACTAAAAGTATCTTAATTGTAATCAATAATTCAAAAGTAGTTACCTCCAACTCAAAATCAAAACTCATTATCAAAATTTCCAAGAGCTCTTGGCTTGATGGCATATAATCTAATTCGATTCTAAATGAAAAATCTAGGTTTGAACTACTCTTACCAAACCCAAACAGGAAAGCTCATATCCCCAAAAAATCACAATAATTAATCCATATTTACCTCCAATCTCCTCTCAAACTGGAAATTTATCTTAATACAATTGGTTGAAATTAGATGCTAGGGTTATTTTCATGCAATAGTAATAATATATTTCAATTAACAAGAAATTGAAAGTAAATAGAGCAATAGAAAATCTGTCTATTTCCCCACAAATTCCTTTGGCTTCAAGCCCACCGAGTTCGAAATGTCCAAAAATAGAACAAAGAATCATTTCTCCAATACACACAACCAAGTAAAACAATGGCATTAAATAGGTAATCACATAATGGAAAGAAGGGGCGAAAATATGAAAAACCGAAGCAACAAGAATATTTAGGGCTCTGTTTGCATCAAAAACTCAATCCAGCCACGAATAGATTTTATGGTCTAGGGTTTGATACAAAACGCACGAATCCCTTCCCAAATAGCGAAATGGAGTACGATTGGGTTTGGAGAAAGAGATTACCTGGAAGTTGGGAGAAGAAGATTGGCGAGAGAAAGAGGGTTTTGTGAGGTTGTCGACGAGACCTCAAGTCAGCGATCCTCCTGCCGACGAGTCTTTCGGTGGTGGTGCGGTGGTGTTGATTTGAACCCTAGAAACCCTTCTTTCCTTTCTCGATGCTACTTCGACCGAGGGTTTGATTTTCTTCAGACGAAATCAACTGATTTTCGAGGGAAACAGGCAGACACCCTATAGGAGGAAACAGAAATATAAAAGTAAGAAAGACAAATGAATAAAAATAAAGGATTTAGCATGTCTAGTAAATTTATTTGATTTTACCGGCCATTTTTGGCAATTTATTTGATCTTATTATTTATTAAACTCAAAATATTTAGTTTTTAGACGATTTAATGTGGATGTAAGTTTTAATCTTTAAATTTTTATTGAATTTGACTTTTAGTCAATCCAATAAGAATGTTCTAATATCCTGTCCGAAACGAACGTTTGAGTATGATAGGTAGTTTATTGTTTTATTTTCACAATAATTCTTATCTAATTTCACAATAGCTAGTTTATCTTATCTTAATTTATTTTATTTTATTATTATAATTTTTTAAAATTCTTTTACAAAATAAAATAATTAATTTAAAATTTTCAGATCTTAGAATAAAGTAATTTAAAAAATATAGAAGAGCAGGCGGCATCTCTCGTCGTCTTCACGAAAATTTTCATCTGAATGATCAAAAAAGGAGAGTCGAACTATATTTGTTTTGGGATGGAGCAATCCTGTTTGTTCCTTTCTAATAAAAGCTTGGTACATGTTTTGAGCCAGCCTTCGCATGACGTGAACGGTACTTATAAAGTGGAGTCCGTCTGTCTTGTCTTCTACCTCATAAAGGAGTCACGTTTCGAGAGACTACAAATCTCTACTACTATTGTCAAGCTTGGACATACTTAACACTAACCCAATCAAGACCATGGCCATACCTTGATAAAACAGTGATGATGTCTCTGGATACGTGGCTCTTCGATGGGAGAAGGACCACGCTAGTCGTCTGAGCGTGTGGTGTGTAATGAGTGCATCTTTCTGTCTTCTTACTCATGGTCTCATCTAATCTTTATAATTTTCTCAAAATTACATCTAAAATTAAAATAAATTTTAAAATAAAAATAATATTAAAAATATATTCTAACAATATTTATTAAACTTTTAACTTTTATTTAAACTTATTTTATCTCATATGCAAACAAACAAATAGGACTTATTTGAAAAATTATCTCATATCGTATTATTTCTTTTCATTTTCTTTCCAAATATCTTTACATTTAAATATTTAACCTTTTTATCTAATTATTATTTAATCAGTAGAAATTTTCTAAATTTTCTAACAAAACACAAAAGTAATGAGTAATGTTTATAAAATCGATGAAGTACCAATGATTTTGACCCATTTTTTTTAAAGATTTTTTCTTAATAATTAAGAAAGTAAATATTATTGAATTTATGTATTTTGTTAAAATATATCTAAAAACATTAAAAATATTTAAAAGAAAAAAAAATTGAAATTGCACTTTTCAGTCAGGATTATCGTTTGGGACATCGTCCTAGTAGCATCAAGTAAATATATCATTAAAAAATTATATTATAATAATATGTTTATTTTTTATTTTTTCATTTTCTTTATCCCTCATTTCTCAAAATCTCATAAAATATAATTATTTAGATTATTTCACTACTATTTATAAATTATCTTACTATTACTTATAAAAAAAAAATTTCTTATCTAGTTCTCCAAAAATTTTCTTAATGCTTTTTGTACGGAGTATAGTTGGATGGATTAGATACAAACGTTGCATTCTTTGTGTAGAAAGAGTGAAATTATTATTAAAAGTTAACAATTATTATGTAGATTTTATATTTATTTATTTTTTTAAAAAAGAAATTTGCAACATTTATGTGAGGTGTACGTGTCAAGCTTCAGTGATGATGATGTTATAAGATTTGATCCAACGGCTTGTATTTGTTTAATATGTTCTGCCTGTAATTATTTTATCTAGTTGAGGACATTTATGTAATTGGCCTGGGTGATATATATACTGCTCGAATGCTCTAGACCTAGAGAGAGAGAGATCATTTTCTGCCGCTTACAATCGAGATACAGAGAGAGAGAGAGAGCTGAGGGTCTGGAAGCATAAGGCTAGGGTTAGGGTTTTTGACCCGTGCTTTGTGGCTGTGCTCAGAGATGAGAAATCTGAGCTGAAGGCTTGTGATCTCCCGGGCTGTAAGATTGTAATCTCCTTTTTGTTAATAATACATCTCCTAGGGTTCCTGCAGTGGATGTAGGCCATTAGGGCCGAACCACGTTAATCCTTTGTGTTTGTGCTTGTTGCTTTCTTCTTTTTCTTTAATCTTGCATTTACTGAAGTTTATCTTGATTGTTATCATTTCTGGGTCACGTAATCAGAAACCTTTTATAAAACTACAAGAAAACCTGTTCTTGTGTACTCTAAGAAATTAACAATTTACTTATTCTATAATTGCAAATATTATATATATTGATAATGAGAAAGTTTTAATTTTTTTCTAAATGTCTTGTTTAGAAAAAATATTATAAAAATAATTTTTCTAAATATAATCAAGCCAATTATGAAAATAATTTCTGAATTAGAAAAAAATATGCAAATAATATAATCAAGCTAATTATGAAAATAATTAGAAAAAATAATTATGAAAAATGATTTACTTCTTTATCTTCATGAGGACCTAGTGTTAATTAATAAGGAGTGTTATAATGTAATAATACTTGCGCTGAAAATAAAAAATACTTCTCACAAAGGGGAATATTGTTTATTCAGGATTCTTGTTTCTTATCAAGTTACTCATAGTCATAGTGAAATTGTGCACGACACAATAGACAATATTTGACAGAGGCAGGGTACAATCCAATTCTGTAGTGTGGGTTCGAATGCCTTTATGATCGAATTTGACAACAAAGAAAACCTCCAGAAGGTGAAGTAGGGTTGGTTGTTTGATTCCTGCCTTTTCTGTATTAAAGATTTTGATGGGCTTGTTTCTTAGTTGATTTGCATTATACTACGAAATCCTTTTGGGTTTAGTTACACCAATTGGTCTTTAGGTGTATGAATTGTGAGGTTGAAGAGCTTATTGGTGGCTTGCTTGGAACATGTTAAAGCTGCTTATTATTTTAATTGAGAAATTGTTAATATTTAGTAGGGGTAAAAAAATTGATAAATCAGACAAAACATAATCGAATCAGTGAGTTACGTCTAATTCTAAATCGATTCAGTTTGATGCCGATTTAATTTTTTAAAAATTGATTGAATCGATCCAGTTCCAGTTTTCCTTCTTCATTAGGCTCTTCGAGGGGCCTGTCCTCCAATACTCAATAGTTAATACCAAATTGAAGGAAACTGATAATTTTCATTTACAGACAATTGAAATACTTATAAATAGTTACAAATGGACTAATTCAACCCATGACTACTAGACTTAACAAATTAACCACCCACAATTATAATTGACCTTCTACCATATCCCACTATGTACTGAGCCCACAACATGGCCCACGATTACAATAATATTAGACCCATTATAATAGAAAAGCAAATTGCAACAACTAATTAACAAATAGTCTAACCCATGTTAACGGATAACCCAGACCATGTGCCTTTAGTCATTATCGAGTATCTAGGGTTTTACTTCAATGGCTCATAACATATCTCCCCTCTTCAGAAGATTTTGCCCTCAAGGTTAGGTAAACACCGCTTCAGCTCCTTGCGATCTTCCCATGTTGCATCTTCGACGACCATTCATTTCCATTGAATCAACATCTCCACTCTAGCCCTTCACCCTTTTTTGATTAATCTTCTACTGAGTACCTTCTCAGGTTCTTGTACTAGGGTTTCCTCCGTCGTAACTTTGAGAAGATTTACTAGTAGCTAGATGTGCTCTCCTAGTGTCTTTTTAAGGCACAAAATGTGGAAAGTTGGATAGATCTATGATTCCTACGATAGATCAAGCCGATATTCAACTTTTCCAATACGATGCACTATGATGAACGACCCATAATAGCAAGGCGAGAGCTTGAGGTTCCATCGCACTGCTACAAACATCTAATGATAAGGGTGCAACCACATGTAAACTCTATCTCACACTTGAAACTCTCTATTGGTTCTCTTATGATCTACATACATCTTCATCTTTGCCTGTACCTTTTACAAGTTTTCTCAAACTAACTTGTTGATGAGCTCTCTACTTCTGATTTACTCATCTACTACTTGTGTTTTAAACAGCTCATAAGGTACATTCGTGGTGGTGGTTTCCCAAAAACCACCACATAAGGTGAGATCCGCGTAGAAGTGTGCTTAGATGTGTTGCATACACTGCTAAGGACAACCATCGTGCCTAGTCATGTATGCCCTCCAGAGATAGAAAGTGACCATATTTGCTCAATCTGTCTACTACAATCATGATAACTGTATGCCCTGCAGAGGGTGGTAGACCTTAAAAAAAATCCATACTAATATCTTCCTTATTCCATGTAAGAATGGGTAAGGGCTGGAGCACACCAATGGGTTGAATTGTTTCCACTTTATTCCTTTGGCATGTGTCATACTCACAAGAGCTTCTCAAACCAGGCAAAAAAAACTCCTTTTGAATTTTGGCATATATTTGTATACTCTTGTATGGCTATCTAATGGACTATTATGGATATATTATCAGATTCGTTACTGAATGGCACCAAGCTTCCTAGGTGTAATCTACCTTTGTAAAAAAGCAGGCCATTGCGGATCTGGTATGGGATTGGTGCAAGATTTTCTAATGGTAGTTGCACATGAGCTCCTGCAATTGTGAATCTTGGGCAAAGATTTCTTTAACTCTTCTATCCACTGTGCTTATATGAGTCTTACTACTTGTAATTGAGAATTGATGGTATGGATTTGGTGGAGGGGAGGTGAATGGTTGTTTGGGTTCTAGTTAGGTGGAAGGGAGAGTTTTTGTGTTGGCATTTGGGTTCTAGCCGGTAGGTGCAAATATTACTTTATGATGTTTATCATCTTAGGATACATCTGAAAATGATTAAGCCCTGTTTGGTTATCAAAGTCATCTTAGTATACTTCATTTTAAACTCATTTCATCATCCAAACATCCAAATTAAACTCACTTTAAACAGGTTTCGAAAAACTAAGTACAGTTCACAGCACTGTTCACACACTGTGTATGTCACTGTACACGTCTTTCAAGTCACTGTACACGTCTTTCAAGTCACTGTACACGGCATTGTGTACGTCACTGTTCACATCACTTTTTACCACTGCCTAATAGCTTTTTATTTATTTATTTTTTAATTTTTGATTTTTTTTAACGCCGGCCTCTCTCTCTCTCTCTAGTTCAACGACAGCATAATAATTTTTTTTCTCTTTTTCGATAGATGCGTGCATGAGCAGACAATATTTCTGTGGTAGGTCCTACAATTTCACATCTCCTTATAATTTTATCTGAACTCATCTAACTATCCAAACATATTTTAAACTCATATAAGTAGGTCCATAAAACTCACTTAACTATCTCAACTAATTAATATTCAAAAAGAACTTAGCTCAACTCAACACACTTCAATATCCAAACACAGCCTTAGTGAGGGGTTTTTGGAAATCAAATATTTGGTATTCTGATCCTCATTTGAGTTCTCTATTAGTTTAGGTTACTTAATTGGGTGTGTTAAGTAAGCATCTTGGGTTTTGTATATTATCTTTCTAATTATTGGTATGTGGCCTTCATTTTTAAATGACCAGCCTTTGGATTCAAATGTAATGTGAAATGCCATGGAATGGCTCATCCCATTGTGACTCTAGTTTATAGTTGCATTTGGAATACTACAAACAATGGAGCTTTTTATTGTCTAAGATTCTAAATCAAATTAGATATATAAAGTATTTATCAATCTACTTTCAGTAATAAAAGTCCAAAAACAAATTAATAGAACAAAACATAGATCAATTTCTACTTAGAAAAAGCTTCATTCATTTTGGGGCATGCCCAAGTGAAGCTAACAACCATCACTAAATTAAATGCATTTACTTGATGTTTCCCACTACCATTTGGTGAAACTATAAGTTTCTAATGTCTCTTGTTACCATGGCCAACAAATAAAGTGAAGATGATGAAAACCTAATGTCTCTTCATCTTGTCCTACCATGCTCGTTTCTTACTTCTTTTGACTTTGTTTTAATTTTGTTAACTCTTATGTGTTAATTTTTGGTACTTTAATAGTTAATAAGCGTTGAATTATGAATGATTATGCAAGAGTATAAAAATGTCAGTTGTCAATCAACTGGTGGTATATCTTCAACACTTGCTCCTACAAAATTAGAATATCCAGCATAGTCCCATGCACTTACAGTACTAGGGACAATAAATAATATTGAATGTTTGTATTGTAATAAAGTAATTAGAGGTGGCGGAATCACTTAGTTGAAGCATCATCTAGTTGGGATTCCAGGCAATGTAGAAGCATGTAAAAATGTCTCTAAACATATAAAATGGCAAATGAAGGAATTGCTTAATGAAATGAAAAAGGCAAAGAGAAGAAAAGAAAAATAAGCTCAAAGATTGGAGGCCATGTAAATTTAATAGCTAGTGATATTGATGATAGTATTGAGGGATAGTCTCTACTTTCAAAAGGTAGAGCGAATGAGAAAGAATGTGGAACTAGAAAGTCAGTGGGGGATTGAGTAGATTTTTTACTCTAAGAACAACTTTTGGATCCCAACCTTCAATTAAAAGTACTATGTGTTTGAAGGAGATTATTGACAAAGCAAAAATGGTGGTAGCACATTGGTGAAATGATGCTAATTTACCTTTCAATACAACTCAATTCAAGCTTTATTTACCAGTTATAAATGCCATTGCTGTCATCGGACCAGGATTCAAGGGTCCTTTATATGAGTTGAGAGGAAACATGTTAAAGAATTATGTGAATAAAGTTCAGAATTATTTGCAACAAATTAAGAAGATTTGGAATGAGATCAGTTGTTCACTAATAGCAGATGGTTGGACAAATCAGATGCAACAACCAATAATCAACTTTCTAGTTTATTATCCAAAAGATACAATGTTCTTGAAATTTGTTAGTACATCAGCCTTAGAAAAGATTTTGAAATAGTGTTTAATATCTTTGATGAAATTGCTTAAGAAGTTGGAGTTGAGAATCTTGTGTAGTTTCCGGACAATGATGCAAGTTATAAAGTTGCGGGAAAAAAAGTTATAGCAGAAATATGACTTTTCCTACTAGTCTCCTTGTGCAGCCCATTGTATAGATTTGATATTGAAATTTTTTTTGATCCTAAGCATTTTCTCTTTATTAATGAAACTATAAAAAAGGCAAGAAAGACAACGAAGTTCATCTATAACCATGCTTGGGTCTTGGCATTGGTGAGAAAAGATTTCACCAAAGGTCATAATTTGTGTCGTCCTACAGTTACAAGATTTGTGATAAAATTTTTTAAGTATCCAATGCTTGTTTTTGTTTAAGACAGAGCTTAAAAAAATATTTACTCGTGATAAATAGATTGCATTAAGTCATTCTAAAGGCAACATAAGGAATGAGTTAGCTGAGATTGTTCTAGACACAGAGTTTTGGGCTCAACGTCAATCTATTGTGAAAGTTAGTGAGTCTTTGGTTCGTGTTCTACGACTTGTCGACAGTGAAGAGAAACTTGCAATGAGATACTTGTTTGATGCAATGGAAATGGTCAAAGAGAACATAAAAGCGAGATGCAATAATAAAGTTATTATATTCAATCCATTCATCAGGATCATTGATGTTAGATGGGACAAGCAGTTTCATAATCTATTACATGCGGCATGTTGTTTTCTTAATCCTGAAATTTACTATAGCCCTTACTTTAAAAATAAAAATGATGTTGTAGGAGGCTTCAACAATTGTTTTATGAGAATGGAACTTGATCCCATTAATCAAGACAAGATCATTGCAGAACTTGATCTATATAAGAATGCAGAAGGTGATTTTGGACATTCTTAGCAATCTACTAGCGTTATAAGATTAATCTAGGTATTATCATTTATCAATATTATTTGTTAAATAGTGTGAATTTGTACTTAAAATTTTATCTTATTTTATTTTACTTGCATTTATTAATAATTTATAACTGCATTATTGTTATAGTTGTATGGTGAAGCCAACTTGGTTGCGAGGTTCCAACGCTTCAAAAGTATGCAGGTAGAGTACTAAGTCAATGTTGTAGTGCAATTGCATGTGAGAGAAATTAGAGCACGTTTGAGTTTATTCATTTGAAGAAGAGAAATACATTAGAATATAAACGTTTGAATGATTTTGTATTTGTTTGTTATAACTTGAAGCTGCAAGGGTGGTAAATTTTTTTAATATAAATGTTTTCCATTGTTGAAAAATATATAACATTTTCACTTATGTTTGACTTTTATTTTGACAAAAACATTAAAAAAAAAAAAAAAGATATTTTAAATCCAATCAATTTTGAAAACATTGACTTGATAGAAGAATGGGTGGGTGAAAAATCTGAGTTTCTTGATGGACAAAATTTCGATTGGGCAAGTATTAAGGAGCCATTAGCCTCACTAAATGTGGAAGATGATGATAATGTTTGTGTTGATGATTGTGGTGGTGACATTGATGAAAATATTTTAATTAACATGTCGAGTCTTGATACTTATTGCCTTTTTGACGAGGATGGGTGATTTTACTTTAATGGTTGGATTAAGAACTTATTTAGTTTTACAAGTATGTTTGTTATTACAAACTTAAAACTTAAGTTGTTTTGAGAAGTATTATTGAGTGTATGACTTATTTTGTTGTTATTTTAGAATATAGTTTATGTATGTATATATAATTTATCCATGTGTAAACTATTTTGAAACAGTACACGAAACGATACCGATACCAAAATATTTCGTTCTAGTGCCTTGACGGAAACAATCACTAGTACAGTATTTAAACTTTGGTTTGAATATTGTTTTTGCGTTTCCAGTAAAAGGTAATATGGATAGGGCACAACTACTTTGTTTGTTTTTCTACTCTTGTACTCCACAGAAAAATCATAATCCAACAACTTTGACACTCATTTTTGTTAGGCAGGGGTGCTCTCCCGTTGCTCTAATAAATATTTCAAGGTATGTTGATAAGTGTAAATCTTGAAATATTGCCCACCAAACAGTGCCTTCATTTCCTTATCGTCACCACCAATGCTAATAACTTTTTCTTATAAGTGGATAGAGTAAGACTATTTCCTTTCAGCCCTTGGCTAAGATAGGCAATTGGCTGCCTTCCTACATTAGAATAGCTCCCAATCCCTCTCTTTAAGCATCACATTCCACAACAATATATAAAATTTGGTAATCATAACATTGGGGACTAACAATGGCTCCCTTGAGTTTCTCGAAAGCTGCTTGTGTCTTATTAGACCAAGCAAAAGAGTTCTTTTTAAGTGATGCAGTTAGGGGTGTTGCTATGGTGCCATAATTCTGTAAATACCTACGATAATAGCCAGTGAGATCCATAAAACCCCTTACTGCCTTGAGATTTTTGGGTAGAGACTAACTTTGCATAGCTTCAATTTTATGGGGATCGATCTTGACTCCTTTTCGAGAAATTAGGTATCATAAGTATTCTACCTCATTGCTGCCAAACACAAATTTAGACCTTTTTGCAAAAAAAATGGTGAGATCTCAAGGTCTCCATAACAATTTGTAAGTGCTGCAAATGGTCCTCCATTGACTTGTAGATCAACAATATATTATCAAAGAAAATCAAGATAAACTTTCTTAGACAGGGTTTAAAAGTTTCAATCATTAAGCATTGGAAGGTGAATGGAGTGTTGGTAAGCTCAACGGGCATCACCAAAAACTTGTAGTGACCCTCATGGGTCCTAAAAGCTATCTTGTGTATGTAATTAGAATGCATCTTGATTTGATGATAACCAAAACGCTTATCTAATTTAGACAAACTTTTTTCTCCATAAAGTTCATTTAACAATTATATTCAAAATATGGTACTTATCTTTTATCAAGTCTTTGTTGAAGGCACGATAATCCACACACATCTCCTAGCTCTCATCCCTCTCCTTGGCCAAAAGAACATGAGAAGAGTAGACTTTGACTCCCTCTAATTATACCACTACTTAGCATTTCTGCCACCAAACATTCTGTTTTTATTTATTTTTTTATAATAAGGGTACTTATAGGGTGGTACACAGCTGTTTTTGAACCTTCTTGCAACTGTATCCTATGGTCATGACTCCGGCATGGAGGAAGACTATGAGGTTAAAAAAAACTGCTTCAAAGTTCCCCACAACTTGCTGCATAGTTGGTTCAATGGTGCCGTTAGACTTTTTCACATCCTCTCCTATTAATTGCAATCAAATCCCTTTAGTAGACCTCCTCTTTAGCTTAAGAAAATGCTCTCCATCTTCCAATGCCTCGCTGGGTGGTTGTAGACTTTGCAATTTAACCATTGCTCCTTTGAAACTAAACTGCATGGTTAGATCAGTAAGGTCAATAAAATAGGGCCAAGACTTCTTAGCCAATTCACTCCTAACATTACGTTACAACCTCCCAATGTTTCGTGGAATTAAATGCCCTTTTTTAAATTTGAAGATGTATCCGTTCCATTAATTAATGTATGATATGGTTTAATTAATTTTATATTAGCTAGGTAATTATTATGATTTCTATTTATGTTATTTCAGAGTTTGCTTAGAAAGTGGCTCAAAGACTCATCTTACCAAGTGCTATATTAATGATTTAAATTTAAAGAAGTGGACTCATTGAGTATTATCTGTTATTTATAGAATCTTTTGATTTTTTTTATAGGAAACTTCATATTCATAAACATAGACATTACAGAGAATGTTTGTCCAGAAATAAAACTTGACTTACATGAAGAGGAACATTATCTCACCAAATTCAATATCTTCAACATTCCAAGAATGTTTAGCAGTTTATTATTACCAAGTCGATTGACATGTTGAACATCACACCCCTTGAACAGCTGCATTGATCTATTAGTTTTTTGCACTAAAATTCGTTGAGGTGCATAAGATACAACTGCAACTCTTTTACAATTCATTTTACAACTCATTTTACAATCAATCAATGTAATTGTGTCACTTTATTATAAATATAATTTTTAAATTTATATAACTATCCTTCAAACTATATTCTAAAAAGTAATGCTACTATCACTCCTTCCATGCTCACTTTACTCCTTGATATGACAACGTGACTTATTGAATAGGTTAAAAAAATTAAAAATACAAGGTAGAAGGAATTCTGAGTTAATCTTTCTATTTTTATGTTTTGGATCCATTTTATTTTGAATATATTTTTTAATTTTTTTAATAAAGCACGTGGCACCACACATTAAGGAGCAAAATGAATTGCATAAATTTAGGGACATTGTAATATTACTCTATTGTATAATAATTACAAAAAATTGAAAGATTATCATCTTTCCATATTTTATTATTATTAATGCTTGGATCATTCTTTATTTTTGTTTAAAGCATAAGCATAAGGGGAAGAAAGGGTATATGTCCATTAAACTAGATATGAGTAAGACATATAACTAGATTGAATGGAGCTTTATTCACATTGTTATGATGGTAATGGGGTTCAATCAGAATTTTGTTGACTTGATAATGTTTTGTATTAGTTCAGTCTCCTTCTCAATTTTAATTAATGGAAAATCAAAGGGACCCATTATTCCGTTTAAGGGATTAAGACAAGGGAATCCAATGTCTCCTTATCTTTTTTTTTTTCTTTTGCACAGAGGACTTACTTGCACTATTGAAGAAGGCTGGTCTGAATAAGCAGATTTTTGGAATCAAAATTTGCCACAAAGCCCCTATGGTTAATCACTTATTATTTGTCGATGATAGCATTGTATTTTGCAAAGCTGATATTGAAGAGAATAGGAGATTACAGAACTTGTTGGCTATTTATGAGAGTATATCAGAGTAGCAAATTAATATGGAGAAAACTGCTATGCTTTTTAGCAGTAATGTGGATAGGGATACAAATAATGCAATCTGTTCATTGTGGGGGAAATGGTGAAGTTTCGTGGGTAGGGATACAAATAATGAAAAGTGTCTTGGATTGCCTCCTTTGGTGGGTAGGTGTAAAAAATGTTTTTTTAACTCGTTAAGTCACGAGTTTGGAAAAAGCTTCAAAATTGGAAAAAGAAATTGCTTTCTCAAGGGGGTAAGGAAATTCTTCTTCAAGCAGTAGCACTATCTATTCCTACTTATACTATGAATTGCTTTCTTTTACCCATTATTTTGTGCTCAGAATTGAAAGGTCTCATGGCCAAGTTTTGGTGGGGCCAGAAAAAAGAAGAGTACAAGATATATTGGATGAGTTGGAGTCGAATGTGTGAAAAGAAGTCACAAGGTGGTTTGAGATTCAAAAACTTAATGATCTTTAATCTTGCTTTACTAGCTAAGCAAGGTTGGAGATTGCTTCAAAATGAAAGTCCTCTTATCCATAAGCTGTTAAAGGCCAAGTACTTTGCTAAAACAACCCTCTTTGATGCTAGTTTGGATCCTAACCCCTCTTATACTTAAAGGGGTATTTGGGAGGCAATGAAATGTTTAAAGGAAGGCTGTAAATGGCAGGCTGTAAATGGCAGATAGACAATGGAAAGAAATCATTTGTGGACTGAAAAATGGCTACCAGGACATCAGGCATTACAAAATGAAGGGTTTTAGTTTCTTGAAGAGGACAGAGATGCTTTGGTGGCCTCATTGATTGATGAATATTCTGGCTAGTGAGATATGTCTAGAATCAGGGCTCTCTTCAATCCTAATGTGGTTTTAGATTGATTTAAATTGGTTATTTCTCTAGGGGCACTTGAAGATAGATGGATATAGGAACATGAAAGACATGACAAATTTCTATTAAGTCCAACTACCACTTCATTGCAGATTGCATGAAAGCTACTAATGCAAAATCTTCCGATATGACCAGTCAACAGCTTTTCTAGAAAGAACTATGGAAAATGAAAGTACCTAGTAAAATCAAGTTATTTGCTTGGAGAGCATGTAAAGATAAACTTCCTACAAAGGATAATCTGCTGAAGAAAAAGAAAGTCATTGAATCACATTGTGTTTTCTGCAATTATTCTTTGGAAGACCTCAATTATGTTGTGATGAGTTGTCACATATGGAACCAACAGTTACCAAATTTAGTTATTCATCCTACAACCAAAGTGTTTGACATAGCGTTGCTGATACGTAAGTGGAAGACTAAAGATCTGCTATCCATTTTCTTCTCATTAGCATGGGGCTTTTGGTACCGTAGAAATAAGATGGCCTTTGAGCAGCAATTGATGGCACCAAAGCAGGTTGTTGGTTTTGTCTTAAACGTGATGAAGGGTTATTAAGAGATTAAAGGACAGACTGCAGTCCAATTGAAGAAGTTTCTTAAGTGGTAGCCACCACCTATGGATGTCCTCAAACTCAACATCGATGAAGCACTTTTTACTGACATTCAGAGAGATGGCCTTGGTTGTATTCTTCGAGATGTTAAAGGGGAAGTTCTACTAGCTGTGAGTATGCTTGAACATGATCTTGAGAATCCTTAAGCTATTGAACTACTGGTAGTATTCCAAGGACTCCAATTATGTGCAAGCAGGGGCATCCCAAGGCTACAAGTTGAGTCTAATTCTTTACTAGTGATTGAGTCTCCCCAAAAAGATAATATGAATGATTCGACTTTGAGAGCTTTATTTGTTGTAAAAAGTTTATGAGTTGTTTTATTTCTTGCTCTTTTACACATGTCAATAGGGAATGTAACAAAGCAACTTATACCCTTGCTAGGCATGCATGTCATGTTAGAGATTGTGAAATTTAGAAAGATTGTATTCCAGATTTTATTTATCAAATTATATGGTTTTGAAAAAGAATAAATCTATTTATCATCCTCTTTCTTATAATTCTTTCATCTGTTGTACTTTGTTGTGGGCAAAACACACACCAACGATAGCAAATAAAAATGAAACAAATACAATCAATCACACGACACATAATTTACGTGGTTTGGAAAATTGTCTACATCTACAAAGTTGCAGAAATCTTATTAATCAGAGGAGGTTACAATCACTCAATCTCAACTCACACTCTATGTGAGATTCCAGACTACATGTATTTTTACATATTGTTTTATTTTTGTTGTTGATTATTTTAAATTTATTTTAATAATATTATCGTTTGTGTTTTATTTGTTTAGAATAATTGTTTGAGCTATTAATTAGTTAATATTAGTTTTACGTTGTTTTCCTTATTAATTTTAATGTGAGGTAATTATTTTAATATTGGAATTAAATTTCTTTATTTCATTATGAGTTTATTTGATGTATTTTATTTATTTTAATTAAATATGTTTTGGAATGGGTTTTATATATAAATATATATATATATATATGTTTATGATATGATTTTAAGTGATCTTGTGATCCTAGTTGTGAGAATTGTATTTCATTTCTTTCTCTTCATGGGTATTGAAGGTTTAGTTGAGTGAGAGAATACTGTGTATCGTGGTTACCATGTTAATTAATTTGAGTGGAATTGATAGGGCTATTATGTGATGTATGATGGAGCTTAGGTGTCAACCATAGTAATGCAATCAGAATTATGAGATATTAAAATTTTAAGATTTGGAAGTGGTATAGGATTTCTTAGTAATAGATGTTGAGCCAGCTTCTACTCATGATAATAATTTATGAGAACTTAATTTTATACATTTAGTGAGTTATCAGAGTACGCGCGAAAGCGTGATATCTCGCGATATAGTTGGAAGTTCAAGTCATGTACTGGTTTTGAGGGATAAGTAGTGACTTGAAATTTGAGATGATATTTGTAAGTGAAGATTTATCTTTTGATTGGGTAAATTATGCTTATTGATGGTTAAGTTGGGAAGTTAAACTTGGGAGTTATTTGAGGGTAATACGATTTGTTGTATGGAGTTATTGAACATTAAAATTTTGAGAGATTGTATTAAAACCCTCGTACATATGGAGATTTTAGACTACTTTACTACCTTATGAGTCTTAAAGATGAAATGTTATTTGGAGACTATACGATTATGATAGAATAACATCTATTTGTGTTTGAGGAAAATATGTGACTCTGTAAATGTATGGAGTGAGTATTGAGCTATGTGGTAGGTGAGGTGTTGAGTTTTTATTAGTTGCAGTCGAGCAAATTTCGAGGATGAAATTTATTTTAAGGGGGGCAGAATGTGAGATCTCAGACTACATGTATTTTTACGTATTGTTTTATTCTTGTT
Organism: Platycarya longipes; assembly: GCA_036559045.1. Taxonomy (NCBI): domain Eukaryota; kingdom Viridiplantae; phylum Streptophyta; class Magnoliopsida; order Fagales; family Juglandaceae; genus Platycarya; species Platycarya longipes. Next base: position 31,095,082 of record CM071803.1, on the reverse strand, counting down.
GTTGATTATTTTAAATTTATTTTAATAATATTATTGGTTGTGTTTTATTTGTTTAAAATAATTGTTTGAGCTATTAATTAGTTAATATTAGTTTTACGTTATTTTCCTTATTAATTTTAATGTGAGGTAATTATTTTAATGATTGGAATTAAATTTCTTTATTTCATTATGAGTTTATTTGATGTGTTTTATTTATTTTAATTAAATATGTTTTGGAATGGGTTTTATATATATATATATATATATATATGTTTATGATATGATTTTAAGTGATTTTGTGACAATAGTTGTGAGAATTGGACTTCATTTCTTTCTCTTCCTTTTTCTTTTTCCTTTTTCTTTTTCTCCTATTTTTCTTTTCTTTTTCTTCTTTCTTTTTCCTTTTTTCTCCCCTACTTCCCCACCCCAACCCGCACGACCAGCCCCCCCCTCTGTTTTGCCCGTTCGGCCTTAAGCCTAGCCCGTCGCCACCGCCGCCCACAGTGTCTCTGATAGGGACCTCGGTCGTGTCCCTACTCAACTAAGTTGGTCCTATTCGCCTTGTTGCTCCTCAATGACCGAGTAAGGCTCCTTTTGCTTGTGATGGTTCACGTGCACCAACAATGGATGAAAGGGTGATATGAGGTTGAGATGGTTAAGAGAATCTGATTGAGTTCGTCTTGGCTAAGTAGGGTAGAGTGGTGTACGGCAATGAGATTGGATGGCTAAGTGTATGGAGCAATAAGGTGGTATTTAGGCTATGGTAGTCTTGGTTATGGTAATGGGAAGGGAGATGTGGTGGGCTGAGTGGTAGATTAGGGTAGAAAAGGTTTAGGCGAATGTCCTTTGAGTAGGCCTATGTATTAGGGTCTCTTTGGTAAGGAATATGGGTCATATAGTGTAGTAGGGTTAGGGTTTTAGTGGAGGCTAAGGGGAATTTCGAGATTGAGATTAGGTTAGGGTTTGGAAGTTAATTGGCTAAAGTTTGGGAAGATGGGTTTCAGCTAAGGTGGTTAGAATTAGGTGGGATAGGGTTTTGAGATGTTTTGGATAATTCCTAAAATGTAGGAATTAGGATTTTAGCAAGATAAGTGAGCGGCAATGAGGTAGGGTTGTTGGCCGAGTATTGCTTCTATTTTGGGATAAGATTTGATTGATTCAATCAATTGGATAATTGATTAATCATTTGAGAGAATCAAGGTTAATTTGGTGATGTGGCAAGTGGAGAATTTCGGCAATAGCTAGGGATGGAATGGTCGAGTGAGATATTTATGGAAAGTGGAAAGATTAGATTTTGAATTGATTTGAGTTTGAGATAGAGTTGAGTGGAGGCTTGTTGGGGCCGAGATTTGGGTTGTTTTTGGATGAGAGAAGATTTGATTTAATTGGATAAATTTAGGAGAAGATAAGGGAATGATAGCCGGTTATTGTTGTTGGAGATTTGGTTGGAATTTTGATTTAAATTTTGAAATGATTTAAAATGGAGGAATGTATGTGGCCGGATATAGGGATTATTGTAGTGGTCGGTTATGGAATGGATTTGGTCGGTAGAATAGGTTTTGAATTTGAATTAACTTGGTTGAGAGAAATATGTGAAGTTATGATGGATAAGTTGGCAAGTGAGGGGTTCGGTTAGAGCAAATGGATGATGGCCGAATATGAGTTTGGATAAGATAAGTGGTTATGGTTTTGATTTGAATTGATTTGAATTAGAGGGATGATGTGGCATTAGATGATGTGGCAATGGGGTTCGGCTAGGGCAAATGGATGATTGCCAAATATGAGAAAAAATAGGGATTGTTAGTTTGATTTGAATTTGAATCAATTTGAATTCAAATCCAAATGGTGGCCGGTCATGCTAGGATTAGGGGGACACGAAAATGACTTATTTTGGATGAGGGATGAGGTGGATTTAAGTGAGAAAATTTAGGAAAGGATGAGGGTTAGGTGGCCGGCTAGGTTAAAGGGTAAAAGTGGCAAGTGTTTAAGCTAGGGTTTGATGGCCTTTGGTCGTGTGGTATGGGTAGGGTTTTGGGGATTTTTACGTGGCTGCTATGGGGCAAATGGAACACCAAAATGATCAATTGAACAATCAAATGATGATTGAACAAAGAACTATAGAAGAACAAGTCACTTCTTTCAAGGCACCAAGGGGTTTCGACAATGCCTTCCTTCACTTCTTCTTTCTCCTTCAATCACTCCAACACACTCAACACTCAACTCTCTTGAGCAATCCGAATCTCCCAATGGAGGAGAATTTCAAATTCCTCTAGGGAACACACACACAAGTTCTCAAATCCACAAGTGGTGTGGATTTGGCCTCACAAACACAAAACTCACACAACAATCAAACAACCACTTAAGAACACAAAAACATAAAATCACTCAACAAGAACTCACTCAACACCAAAACACTTTTTATGAATAACCTCAAGATTTTTATAAATAAAAATGAAAACAAATAAAAGGATAGATGTGGATCACCAATTCACGAATTGCACGATGATCCTCTTCCAAAGGGATTCACGAATTGCACCCTAGGGAAGCCCAAGTGCTAAGCACCGAAAATCCAAACCACACTAGTGTGGCCGGCCTAACTCTTTCTCAAGAGCAAAAGTCTAATTCTCAAATTGTCCAAAAAGATCTGAAATGAAAACCTAGAGGTCCTATTTATAGAGTCTAACAAATTGGAAACCCCCAAAAGGTCCCTAGCAAAATAAGATAATTACTAAAATAACCAAATGCATAAATAAATAAAATAAATACATAAATAAGCAAATGTGGCGTCAATGATGATGGGCCGTGGCATGTTGTGGCCTGTGGCATGGCATGGCTCACGGATGGTTGTCTGCATGGCACCTGGCTGCATGGCATCTGATAGTGTGCATGACATGGTGACATGCCTAAACTTGATGATGTGTCCCGGGTGATGCCGTGCTGTGGTAGTGTGGCCCAGTCAGGTGGCTTGGGCGGTAGTCTTGCATGGCTCGGGCTGAGTGCCGGGGTGATGGTTATGAATGGCCCAAGCTGGCGGTCTGGGCGCATGAGCTGCGCGTGGCCAGTAGCCTCCATGGTTGCTTGCTGCATGTCAAGGCCTGAGCCAAGGCCTGCATGCAGGCTAGCCAAGTGACTGTCCTGACCTTCCACTAGCGGTGTCAATGCATGATCTAGGGCGGTTTTAAATGGGGTACTATCAGTCTCACCGCCCACGTCGCCGGCCTCTCCACCCTTTGGCGAGTTCCCCTTCATCGGTGGTGCACCTCCGGTAGCCCCCTACCCCGTCCGTGAATCCCAAGACCCAAATGGGTCTCCCATGTTTTCCATCCATTTTTTATGCCACTGCTGGCCACCACCACCTTAGGTCAGCCTCCCCTCACCATCAGGGAACTACCCCGACCACCTTGGCCCGTCTTTCCTCCTCTCTTAGCTGAAACACGTGACCCACGAAGTGGGTTTTAAAACCCACGGGTTTCTCCACTTAGCGCCGCCATTGACCACCACCTGACCTCACCGCCGGCACCAAAAGATTTACCTTACTCAACTGACCACCCCTCTAACTCAGTTCCTCAAACCACGGCCCCACCTTCCTTGTACAACTCCAAACCCAAAAATGAGTTTCCACCCATTTTGAGCCCAATCTGCCACCTTCTGGTAGTTACACCGCCTCACCACCACCTTCTTGAGATTCTCCACCCTTCAATAAGTATTTTTCTAAATTTTGGTATTAAACCGAGCATCTTAACCAACGTACAAAGTGACTGCTATGAGCGCTGTGGATTGGCGCTTGTTCGATGATTTATGATTTTACTCGCTATAAGTATTTTCCAAATGAACTTTAAAATTTAAATATATTTTGCAATAACAAATATTGGATATTTGTTGATGGTTGGATATTTTTGTGTATTGTCATATGCATTGCATTGTGCACGCATGTTTATGTTTGTAAAGAAAAACTGGATTTTCGCTTAATTGCATGCATGTTCATGTGTTGGATTTGAAAACTAAATTTTCAAATGTGTTAACGGCTTTCGGGTGTGTGTGTATTACAACCCTAAGCTGAGATGGTGTATTATCTCGGTAGAGCTTCTTTGGTCACTCGGGAGCGGAATATATTGAGTGACGTCTCCTGGGTTGTCGCCGGATGACAATGGGATTGGACGGGATGGTAACGCTCTTGTGCCGACTCCGTGGCTTCTCTGCTGGTGGAGGCTAGGGGATGCCTGGTCATGGTACGTGCTGGGCACGATTAGCTGGGCATCGCCCGTTCCGAAGTCACATGCGTGGTCGTTACCTACGGTGTGATGATAAGAGTCAGGGTGTGCGGATGGTCCCTAGGAGAGATCATGGTGTATACAGTTAATAAAATGGATGTTTAGGCCATTTTCTGGGAAACTGGTGGGTTTTGATTATTGGTTTTACGTGGATTATTTTCTAGGAAAATGGTTGTGGTTTTAATAGATTTACGTGTATCATTTTCTGGAAATATGATGGATGTTTTTATTAGAGTTTATCTTGGGCCAAAATGGGATTTTGGCGTGTGTTTATTTGATTTATTTTAGGAAGATGATTTTAAACTTCATGCATATGATGTCATGTTTATGCGTATTGTTGTTGCGTAAATATATTTTATATCTTGTGGTTTGTTTGAGTTATACTTACCTGCGATGCTATTCTTGGCATCGTAGACTTTGAATGCAAATTTCGAGGAGGCTAAGTCTGAGAAAGTGGCTCCGCTATTGAAGTATGATATTATAATTTATTATCTTGGGAATTGTTATTTCCATTTTTGATAATTATATATTTTTATAATTTGTCTTTGGGATAACTGTATTAAATCTCCTGTTAAAGAATTTGTGTTAAATTGGTTTGTAAAATAATTCTAAAAAACAAAAGTCTGGTACATAGATATTGACTTTATTTATCCGCTGTTTTTATTTATGCATGTCACGTATTCACACACTTAGCACTTGATGTTGGGAGTGCGTGACCTGTGTTGTCAGCATTCCGACGCCTCTATTCTCGTGTTCTTTTAAAGGGAATTTGGGGGTATCACACTCTAGAATCTTTTTGCTCTCTCATATAATATGCACTCACTAGACAATTGTTCTCTCTCAGAATACACTGAAAACCGTGTTTAAGCAGTTAAATAACACATATTTATAGTAAAAATGGCGCTGGAAACCCTAGTTTTGAATTTACTGCGAATCTCGCTTGAGTGGAAGGTCGAGCTAGAGTCAAGCAAGATCTATGTCTGAATCTCGCTCAAGCCAGCGTCAAGCGAGTCTCGCTCGAGCCAAGGTCGAGCCAGATTCTTGACACACGATTTTCAGCTCCCAAACCAGTCTCCACATGCAACCCAACAATCTCCCATTGGGAGACTGGGTCTCCACATGCCATCTCTTGTTTCCAGCCAAGCCCTATCATCTCTGCAGCTCATAACTCTCGTCTCCAAGCCAGAAAACGAACTGAAGTTGAGCTCGACTTCAGTCTGCCACACACATCGCCCTTAGTCAGCACATCCATTGGGCGATTCACAACTCCCACTGCACTAGGAGTATCTAGTTTCGAACCGTTCTTGGCAGCCTCAGCCAACTTCCCTAGGCTTACATGAGGAACAACGAAGCTGACTCCCTTTGGCTTCCTCATAGGTTTCACGCGATCAAGCCTGCCTTTTTGCACTCTTATATTTCTCAACACATCACTAGAACCCGATGTCAAATACAAAGAGTTAGATCTCTAACCATGCGCTAAAACCAGCGCACCCTTAGTTATCTTCCAAGCTCTTCCAGAGAACGTTATTGTACAACCGCTGTCATCAAGCTGTCCTATAGAGATCAGGTTTTTCTTCAGATCTGGAACGTGTCTGACTTGCTGTAAAGTCCACACGCCTCTATTTGGAAGGGTGATATGCACATCGCCTACTCCCATTACATCCAGTATCTTTCCATTAGCCGCATACGTCTTTCCAAAATCACCAGTAACATAATTCTGCATGATTTCTCGATGTGAGATGCTATGGAACGACGTTCCTGAATCCAACATTTAATCATCAATCAGACTATGTATTGCAAGAAGTAAGGCATCATGAATTTCTTTTGCTACTACATTCACATCATCATCCTCATCACTTTCTTGATTCATGCAATTTTTCTTGATGTGGCTCGGCTTGCCACAACCCCAGCACTTGATCTGCTGCCCAGATCTCGTATTGCTCTTTCCTCTACTCTTGGAGCCAGACCTGTCATGTCCTATGCCCGACTATCAACATTCAAGGCCGATCCCGAACTTGAGACTCACCAGAATTTCTCCTATGTACCTCTTCAGCAAGGACCATGTCATGTACAAGGTTGTATTTCAGTTTCATCTTACTGATTGAACTACTCACAACCATCTTCATGGCCTCCCAACTATTTGGCAGCGATGCCAACAAAATCAACGCTCTGATCTCTTCATTAAATTTAATCTCCGCAGAAGATAATTGATTTGTGATCGTGTTGAATTTATTCAGGCGTTGGGCCATAGACATACCTTCTGACATTTTCAAATCGAGCAATTTCTTCATCAAGTTCACTTTATTATTCGTCGAAGGCTTTTCATACATACCCGACAAAGTCTTCATGAAACCCTTAGTGGTATTCTCTTTACTGATATTGTGTGCCACTGTTCTAGACAGGATCAACCGAATAATCCCAGAACCTATTGATCTAACATGGTCCACTCATCATTCTTCATGCTCTTTGGTTTCATCCTCAACAGTGGAAGGTGGAGCCTCTTCCCATAAAGATAATCATCGATTTGCATATTCCAATACCCAAAATCAGTGCCATCAAACTTCTCGATCCCAAGTGCGTTCACTTGATTTCCAGCCATCGTTATCTTTCAAATCTGATATTGGTACTCTGATATCAGTTGTTGTGCTTTGTTGTGGGCAAAATACATACCAACGATAGCAAATAAAAGTGAAACAAACATAATCAATCACACGACATAGGATTTACGTGGTTCGGTAAATTGCCTACGTCTATAGAGCTACAGAAATCTTATTAATCAAAGGAGATTACAATCACTCAATCTCAACTCATTCTCTCTAGGGCCTTTTTGCTCTCTCACATAATATGCACTCACTAGTCAATTATTCTCTCTCAGAATACACTAACAATCGTGTTTAAGCAATCAAATAACACATTTATAGCAAAAAGGGCGTTGGAAACCCTAATTATGAATTTACTGCGAATCTCGCTCGAGCGAAATGTTGAGCGAAAGTCAAGCGAGATCTTTATCTGAATCTCACTCGAGTCAAGGTTGAGCCAGTGTTAAGCGAGTCCCGGTCAAGCCAGATTCCTGACATATGATTTTCAGCTCTCAGACCAGTCTCTACATGCAATCCAATATCATCATCTCATGATATAATATTAGATGTCATTAGATAATAGATTAATAAGTAAAATATAATAAATTATCTTTAATTATTTAATATCACATCATAAAATAATGAAATGATAATGAAAAATGAGATGGTGTATCATTGATCTTTCTCATGCCACTGGTAGGGCTGGGAACGTAGCGAAACGAAAAAACGCGGGCAAATTAAAAAAGAGCCGTTAGGACAAGGGAGTTCAAAAAACCTTAAGAAAGAGTTATCGAGAAATGGAGGATTCGGGAGCGATCCTCTGCCAGATCTCTTCCCTCATGGACATGCTCGATCAGGTATGTATCCCATTCCCATTAATCACACCAATAACTCCTTCCCGCTCTATATCCACTGTTCAATCTTGGCGTCCATCGCTAAAACTTGTAGGTGAATGAAGAAATAGAGGCGAACATTCAGATTACACGCGAGATAGAAGCGGAGATCTTTAAGTGCTCAGAGATCGAGAGCGCTTTGGCCATTAGAGAATCGGAGCTTACAAAGACGCTTTACGTTTCGCACTTTGAAAGCGATGGATTCGCCACTGTTACCGGTAAGTTCATTCTTCTCGTTATTTCTTTCTTTGATTTATTTTTTGAACTTGTCAAGATGCATGAGTTTGTTGGCAAGGGTTTTTTGAACTTGTGTATGTCCTTGAGGCAGATTTGTTACTTTCTTCTTTCTTGCTCTTCTAATTCATGTTTCATTTCTTCATTTAAAGCACATGCAAGGACCTCGCTGAATTCCTTGGAGAAGGAATTGTGTTGTCTAAGAATGGAACGGGAAGAGACGCTAAAAAGAATAAATGACAAGTGGTATTGACCAAATTCTTTGCAAGTTTAGTGTGGAATCGCTGTTCTGATTATATAGGGCACTTTTAACATGGGTCACAGTCTTTAAGTACTTTTATGCCATATATGACGTGTGAAATCAGTATTTGTCCCAAAAGTTTAAGCAGATGAGAAGAGATAGGTTTTATTATTTTATATTTTTACACTCTCATTCATTTGTAAGCCAGACTTTCTTTCAATGAGTAGGCTCAACAAGTAGAATATTTAATTAAATGTGAGTGTAAAGTCAGGGTTCAAATTCAAGACATTTTCTATGATACCATTTGAAATGATTACCATTTATCCTAAAAACTTAAACTGATGGAAAGATGTAGATTTTATTATTTTATATCTTAACATGACAGCCTAAGATTATCCTCTCTCTCTCTACAAAATTGAAATGGAATTTCTGTGTGGTGTCAAATACTGTTTTTCTTCTTATTTTTTTTTTCATTGAATTCTTTTACATCCCCATTACCGTGTATCTGTGGTCAGGTAGGTCAGCAAGTCGATGTAAGGAGGGAGTGGTGGGGGGCAGAGGAAACATTATGGATGAGTCATCTTCTGTTGGCTACTTGCTTTAATCCCCTTGCTTGGACTAAAATAGCAAAATTTTGATGTGTCTATGTTGTTGCACTTTCCAGAAGTACATGGTGATGTGGTCCTCTAGAGTCTGAATTATTTAAATCATAGAGAACTTTTGAGATTTAGATATCAAGTGTATATTTATACATCATTTTAACACTCCAAATTTCAGAAAATTGGGAGTGGTTATGCAGTCTCATATCATTACCCTAATCTGCTGACTCAATTGTAATTCAATTGAAGCCTCTCATACATTTTTCTTTTTCTAATATGTGTAAGTACAAGAGAGATTGGCGGCATTAGAAACTTCAAGCTCTAAGTTTGAATGTTATGTTGCTTAGATGCTGATGTTTCTCTTCAGGAAAGGATTTACCACTTTGTGCTTAGAATTCCAGAAGGACATTGACAAAGGGAAAAACAATGAACTGAGGCCTTTGTTGTTGGAGAAAGAGTTCCTTGAAAATGAAATCCATCTGTTGGATAAGAAAAATAATGGCTTGAAGAATTCAATGTTGGTATTTGTGGAAGAAATCCTTGAAGAACTTCACAATGCTAACTCTGGTAATGTTGATTTGGCTTTACAAGCATAGTTGCATAAAGTTATATAGCTTAATCTCTTTGCTTTCTGTTTCTTTTGGTTTGGATGCTTTATTTCTGAACTGACCATGCCCTTCTATTACCACTCTACACTCTTTATTTCCCTTCCCCTATGTACTGAATATACCTCTATATGTCTATTGCTTCTAAATTAATTAATGAGTCCAGCTTATTCTTTGTGTATAATTTATATAATGGATAAAATGAGATTACATCTTTTGTTGCTCCATTTACATGTAAAAGGATGATTATTTTTACTGGACAAGAAAATTAGGTTGTTTAATGACTATCTAGTTGTATAACACTCTTTGATTGCTTTCCTAATCCTATTAGGTCTCTCTCTCTCTCTCTCATGGATACATTGTGTTGATGAATTAGAAGATGTAATGAAGCAAAACAATTCCTTAGGTTTTGGAAATTCAAAATTAAGTTGCAATTAAACAGAATGTTTGGTTTCAATTTCCTCACAGATTACAACTGCGGCTGCAATGATAGTTGAAAATCAAAAGTAATAAAGTAGCGATCTGCAGAACATTTTTTTAAGATGTATGTGGTCTACAGGATCTAGAGGGAAGATAAATGGGTCTTCTTGACAATACTAGCTGATTTCAACACCTGCAGCAATCAATAAATTCCTATGCACTGTTCATGTAACAATCATATATATTTCAAAAGCTAACAAGATTAAGTATTGAAGGATGATGAGCACATTCCAACCCATAAGATGATCATTTCAAATATGTTAAACTTCTCATCAAACACGGTTATAGAAATAACCATGTTTAACATATAGTCTAGGAGATCACCACACAAATTTGCAAATAAGTTTTTTTTTTTTTGTCACATGGGATATCTAACTGGCAAACTAACTTGGGCTTTATTCAGCACAAAGGATTCCACTATCGAATCCTCCAAATGATCCACAATATCTGCACCACATTTCCAATTTCCATGCTCGATACTTCACACCATGTTGTGGAAGAATTGAAATGATGGCTTGTGGCAGTGTGGGATTACCTCTAAAAGGGTTTTATTGAGGCAAACTGATGGGGAGTAATATACTCATTTGATTTTCCATTTCCCAATTTCACTTCCTTTTTGGAGAACTCTCAAAAAGAGTCCAGGTTCTCACCTTTTCTCTCTCAAGCTCTATGGAAGTGTGCAGAGAAGTGTTCTCCCTAGTTTGGTAGTCTTGTCACCAAGTGAAGGAATAACAAGGTTTTAATATCACAAGATGTGGCACAAGCAATAATGAAGCCACCTTTGAATCTTTGGACACTACAAGATGGTTGGAGAAAGAAAAACTCTCAATTTAAGAACAGCTCCATGATAAACTCAAATGATTTTAGATAGGTAACTGATCTAAAGCAAACAGCAAGGATTCTAATAATAACAAAAGAAGACTCCTAAGTCCTAACACCCAACTGACTGGAAATTAGTGTGTATGCAATCATATTAAAAGACTGTAAAGGAAGTAAAACAAAACATAGAAGGTAGCAAAAATATTTAATAATTGCAGTAAAATTCATCCCTTTCTAATTTATCCCTAGAATTCTAAGAAACAGCTCAGTTTTCAACCCTTGGGAATTGTGCTGAGATAGATTCAAGTATAAATTTTGCTAGAATAATTTTACCAGAGCAGTAGTTAGATATTGAGTGGTAACAAATTGGATAAACTTTTACACTTGAACTTGTTGACCTCTCTTGTCCTCTTTCACTGAGTATCTGATATGTTGCAAGTTGTTGCTTATGCAGCTTTACAAGTCGAGATAGAGGCCGGGAAAGAGGAGAATGAGAAATTGCTCAAGGATATCGATTGCATGAAGACACAGTTGCTTTCAACTCTCATGATTGATGATGATCACTGGTAAATTTTCGTCTTCATTTAATACATTTTCTTTCTTCCTTTTATGTTTCTTCGAGGTTGCAATCATGTTTTTTTTTTCATCTATAAACAAATACTTGGCAATCTTTTGTTGTTTACAGATTTTCATGGAATGATTTCTGTTTTGACTGTGGTCAATGCGAGTCTTCTCTACAATTCTTTCTGGCAAAGAAGTAATTAGACTATGTTTTTAGTCCACCATAATACACATGCATATATAGTTTTCAACATTGCAGTGCTGTCCATCATATCCTAACGAAAGTTGATGATATAGAGGATCTAAAGGTCTGCTATATCCTCAATTTTTGTAGTCAATTTAGATGGAGGGAAGATCCACAAGATTCAAATATCGAGTTCTTTTTACATTTTTTTTTTCTTTTTTTTTTTTAAAAGAATTTTCCCATTGGTTATTTCATTGCATACAGGTAAAATCATTGTGCATAGCTGCATAAAATGAGCACTGCTGATGGTTGAAAGTGGTAGCACTGGTAAATTGGTAATGGTGGTGAGGTGACAATATATGACCAGAAAATGGAACCATTGATCTCTCGAGAAAAGATTCTAAAACCCAAAATATATATGACAGAAAATAATTGCAGATGCATGTAATAAAAAACCCTTACATAAAGTAGTTGGTTTTATTAATTTCTTTCTCTCCAATGCATTTTAGAATTTAGATCTGTCTTCTTCCCCACATTGAGTAAGTTTACCTGCTAGCTGCCAAAAATGAGTCTAGTGGTTTTCTCAAAGCCTTCATAGAAAAGAAAAAAGATAAAAAAAAAACCCAAAAGCCTTGGTAGCATATTATTGGCAGGTAATTAATATAATGCTAACCAAAGGCATGCTAGACTGAGAGCATTTTGGGCTGAAAATCGACCCTTACGGGTCTCGACCCCTTTGAAACTGGTGACACCGACTGATCGGGGTGGACGGTTACTGGCACCGATCCCGGAAGTCTGTGGCCCGCCTCCGCGTTGTTTTGGGTTTGGTTTGATTTGGTACTTCAAAATGTAAAACATTGGCTTTTTTTCACCTATCTTTTTTTCACATATCGTTTGGGTTTCATTTGGTTTTTGAAAACCTCAATTTATTTTTATTTTATAAGCTCAATTTTTAAATATTGATGAATAGAAACCAACCGTTGGGCTTCATAAGCTATTCACCATCACATTGTTTCTTAAATCTATGGTTTTTCCCCCTCAGATCGATGAATGGTTGGTGGTGTGGAATTCGAACTTAAAAATAAAAGAATGATCCATTTATGAAGATTGAAAAGTAAAAAGGACGTCATTTAAATGAACTATTAAACATAATTAGCAACTAATTTGTAACTTTGTCGACAATGTGATTAGGAGTAGTTGATTAACTTTAATATTGTTGAGTGCATGTTTGTGATTGCGACGAGATATATAATTTATAATTTTAGGACTTAAATAATAAGTTTTATATTTCAAAAGCTATAATTTGATAAACATGTATTTAAAACGTTTTTAAAACTAGTTATGGTAATTTTTTCAAAATATATAGTTATTTGTAGGAACATTTTGATAAAAGTTTCAATTTGATATTTTTTGAAAAAATTGACTTTTAACTTTTTTTAACTGATTAAAGTACTTTTTAATAAAGTTATCAAACATATTATTTTTTCTTTAAAAATATTTTTATTTGTGTAAAAGCATTTAGTAAAATTCAAAATGTAACACCAAATAAGCTCCGATTTTGGCTTGATTTCTTTTAAAAACATCTTTTTAGAGACTTGACTTGACTTTGACTCGAGCAAACTTTGGTTCAATACTTTGCTCGAACTAATCCCATACAAATTGTTCGTTCGACATCTACTCAACAATTTGATGGAGCTAACCCTGGTTAGATTGTTCTCTCCACAATCAGCTCAATCAAACTCCAGACAAATTGTTTGCTTGACATGCTACTCGGCACACCGTATAGTTAAATACATGTTATTTTTCGTTGTATTTTGACTTTGATCAGTCATAACAAAAAAACAAAAAGGAGTCATTTTGTGAGATTTTGAATATTCATTTTGTCTTAAGTTGAACTACATAAATTTTGGTGTTCTTTATGCGATTGTCGAAGTTTCTTTTATTTGCTTCCGTTATTATATTTCAGATTAGCCATTGATAGCCCCTTAATCTCAACAAATATGCTCCCATCAATTAGCATCAAAGGTTAAAACGGTTCAACTAAATGCGAAATATAATTAGATTCGTGGTGCTTTCATCCTTTTCTTTACCATCGACATTAAAAAAAACAAAGAAAAGCTAAAGTTAATTGGTTTATACTTTTTGCACTGATTAAGTAAACTAGTATGCAACATCAATCGACGGGAGCAATGATATACGAATCCAAACAGGGGTTAGGTCACACACGGCACACATAAAGGAAAAAGAGAGATGAAGAAAACGGGAGATAGGATTTAGTTGAGTTCTTGAATATTTAATCTGTTTAGAGGGTTAGGGAAAACAACCAAGAAGCTTTGATTAGAGCTGTGAAAATGTTGTGTATCTATATTTCTCTTTTTAGTATCCAAAGCAAAGTATGTGACCCATGTGTTTTAAGTGGTAGTGTCTATTCTATCAGAATGCATATTATTTTGAAGTTATTCTACTTAGAAGCCCTACACCACACACCTACTAAGAAAAAAAAATAAAAAATAAAAATAGATGTACAGTGTAGAGCTATTGGGTAGAAATTTTCATTATTAATTTTGTACACCTCTAATTTCGGTAGTTTCTCAAGTAACATTTTGAGGAACTTTAGGAAATCTGTCACCTTGAGGATATTCAAAGGGCAAAGCAATATAACTATGGATGTGGGGTGCCTGTTATGGCACATGCAAGGTGTAGCCCTTTTCTGTAGCCAGAAAAATGGACAGATAATGATGGATGCATAATTGCTTGATTTCCATCCCAACTTTTACAACTTCTCACTTTCATTTTCTTTGACTCAAAATGAAGTACCCTTGGCCTATGTGCTGTATTTTTCTCCATCAACATACTGTTGTAGATAATGTGATGTTTACAGTTTACCATACACTTCTGTCAGCAATTAATAGTACGTTTGGAGCATTTGGGTAAAGAGTAATATATGCTACATTTGGAGCATTTGGGTAATGATAATATATGCTAAGTACAGTCACTTTTGTATATTTTTTTTTTTATACATTTTATTGATGTGATTGACCAAAATATTTACTTTATATTAAAAAGGTGATATAGTCAATCATATTAGGAAAATGCTATTGGTCCCCATTTTGGGATCTTGATGGGTCCCGCTCCTCCCCTTTTTTTTACCTCATAATGAAATAAGTATTTTTAAATAATATTATATTTTTAAAAAAAAATTATTTTAAGATGTTAAAAAAATCATATAAAAAAAATTGCCTATCGAGATCATAAATCGAGACCAGAAGCATCATCCATCTTATTAATTGAATGTGCAAAAAGTAAGTAAAATTAACCGCACATACAATTTTTGTTAGATATTACATATAAAAGCTTGGCAGAATTGTGAAGGTGTCCATTTTTATGGTCAATATTACACTCAGTTGTGAAAGGTATGAAACAGTAATGCATTAAAGTTGGCAGGAAGGCTTATTTATGAAACTGGTGATTTTCTGAGCTTCCTTTAAAGAGTAAGAGCTTTTCTGCAGTGATGCAGGTTTGCTATTTTGAGACAGTTTTTGGCATTTTGCTATTGTCATTTTTGAAAAAAAGAAAAAGATGGTCAAGCGATTTTGAGACAGTAAGAAAATGAAACGTTACACAAAAAAATTGTACCCATCAGTGAGGACAAACAAAATTCGATACTGCAGTAGTATTTGATTATAAGTGGGATTCCAAGTCTTTTCTTTCTTTTTCCTTCATGAATTGATGTGTTTGGTACACTCTTCATTTGTTGTAGTAGTGAAGAGTTTTAGGTGGGGGTCCGGCCACCGGGAGTACTAAGTTCTAGTTCTATATACATAGTACAAAGCTTTGGTACTTGCCGGAGTTGTCAGTTCCTGGTAGGGGTCCGGCACCGGCTATAAGAAGGTCAAGGAGCCAGTCATCATTTACATGAAATCCATGCATTATATTCTGCCACTACTTCATAGTTTCTTTGATCTTTTTCTTTTCTGAGGCTTTTGTAGCAGGTTTTTGTCACTTTTTCAGAGATTTTCCTGATTTTGGAACCTCTTCAGTCATATTTCTGATAACGATCAATAGAGTAAGCGTATTATTATTATTATGTCTCTTCAATTTATCTATTTAGTGGGCTTTTAATGCAATGTTATATCTATCGAGGATGTAGCATATCCCGAAGCTTCCCCACCAAATATTATTTATCATGTGATCATGATATCTCAGATGAGAGGCAAACAATCTCTTCTTCTTCCATCATCATCATCATTATTAATATTATTATTATTATAGAAAGTTTTATTTTAGAGTAAAGAAATAAGGTCTTCATTGTATTTTGGAAAGAAATAGGATCTTCTGCCAAGGCCTATTATCAGAGGTGGACCCCCACCCTATCATAGTAAGCGCAAGAGGAGTACCCTCAACTGAGAATCTTTGATAGAGTTTTTGAAAGATTAACGATGAGTTTAAAATTAATTAAGATGAATTTGTCTCATTTTTGAATATAAATGAGGCCTAATATTATATATTAATTGAGATGAATTTGTTTTGTCTTTGAATATAAATGGAGCTTAATATTATATAAAAAAAAATTATTTTACTATATAAAATATGATATATTTATCACTATTAAATAATGCAAAATCATTATATAACAAATATTCAATAATAATAAATGTATTACATCTTACATAAATATAGAATAAAAGTGAGATAGTAATATGGTATATAAAATTTTTCTTTTTAAAATTTTTGAAATCTGTTGGAAGTATATTTATTTAAAGGGTAATGTTATTTACAGTTTTGGAATAGAGAAAATATATTTATAATTATGAATTGTGCAATCGTTACATAATCACTTTCAAAAAAGTGAGTAAAATATGATATTCATATGAAAAAAATTATTTTTTAAATAGTATAACTCACTTTTTTTAAAACGATTACGCTCCCTATAATTATATAGTTTTGAGCATATAGTTTTTGTATACTCTATTTGAAAAAACTATTTATTCACTTATTTTTTTTTAAAGTGCACAAAAAATGTAATTTCAAATATCATTTCTAAGTTTTTTAGAATTGTTGGAAAGAAATAATAAATATATTATTTTTAGCAAAAAAAAAAAAAATAGCTGCTACCTTCTGGCCACCGGGAGCGATACAAATAGGGCTGCCGCTGGCAGCTAGAGATGCTAGTACTGGTCCAAATTAAGCCGTTTGAGAGGGCTAGAAAACCACTAGAAAACCCTAGTGGCCAGAGAAGCCTCCATGGGCGACTCCATCTAGGCTGCTCCTGTGTACGTTTGAACTTTGGATAGCATCTTAACACACTATTTATAATCATAAAAGTTGTAAATATCGTACAAAATACTTTAAAAAAATGAATAAATATAGATTCTACACATAAAAATTAACATTTTAATAATAAATTTTACTATTTTTTTAAAATGATTGCTTAATATTTATATACTTCACGACTATATATAATATTATTATACAACGAACAATTTCAAGTAAAATGTATGGAATTCATATATAACTTAAAAGAGTAATGATTTGTACAAATTCTGCATAGTTCTTTTGTAAAAGAAAAAAATTATTTATTATATTTTTTTAGTCATCATGGTATTATTTTTTCAATATTTTTTGATGTAGTATTAAATAATAGATATAATAAAAAAATAATAATAAAATAGATGATATGTAACATTATTCTTTTTAATGAAAGCTACATGTTTTACAAAAATGTCTAAGACTTGCACACTTTAGAGCATTGTCAATGGGTTATGTAAAACTTAGGATTTTGTAAAATTTGAAAAAAATAGTTCAATATAGCTCATCCAATAGATTATTTATTTTATAACTAATATAAATGATATTGCTACAATATCACCTCTATATCTATTGAACAATATTCACACTTGTATAAATATTTAATTCATTTTGCTCTCTACTTTATACTTTTTATTCATTTCTTTATCTACTTTTTATTTTTTACTTATTTGAAATGAATAAAGTATATTAAAAAGTATAATATCTAAATAAAATTTAAAAAATAGATAAATGTATAATATATAGTAAAAGTCAGTATCTAAAATAGAAAAAATAAATTTTAATGAAATATTTCAAAGAATGGAATGAAAAAACCATTAGAAATGCTCTGACTTGTACCATTAATATCTTGCATAATTGATCTGCAATGGAAAAGAATTATGAATGGTTTAAAGTTATCTTTAAGAGCACTCACAAATGTACCCAATGCTCATATTATGAGGAAATGTTTTGGGTCCACCTAGTTTCCTATATTTAGATTTTAGGTTGAGATGTGAATAGTAACTCCTTAAATTTGAGGAGCTACTATTTATCCCTAAAAATACTATTCATACATTTATTTATTGTATTTTGTTAAGAATAATATTATAATGTGAAATAAAATAGTAAAAAAATAATGAAGAAAGAATAGAATAATATTATTATAATAGATGAAAAAAAATATAGAGAACGAGATATAGGAAATTTTTTGAAGATAAATAAAATTTTAAAAAAATAAATAAAAAATAAACTTTATAATTAAATTTTGAGAAAAATTTTAAAGAGTGGGATGTAGATATTCTAAAATGGCATGAATTATGGAAGAGAATATAAGCGCATGGTGGGTTGGGTCATTTCAGGCATGAAGAAAGTAAAAAATGAGAAAACAACTCTAGATCTGCCGTATCTCTAACCCAGAAAAAGGGAAGGCAATTAAAGGGCAATGGGTAGACAGAAACAAAGAAAGAAAGGAGAGGTGACAATTTAACAAACAAAAGAGTATGAATGATAAACTAGGTTGTCCTCCATACTACAGACACCGACCATGTCCCTCCCGTGAACATCACGTGCTCTCCCTAATCTTGTCCGTACCATGCATACAGCTATGCCAGTCTTTTCTATATGTTATCATTATTCTATTCTACAGATCACTTTCATACACATTATATGCATTGCTTTAGATTTTTATGCTAATAGCCATCGGTACCAAAATCAAAACCAGACCTACCAAATCATATCTATAGATACTGCCCTGCATAATACCGTCTTAAAAAAATGGACATTATACCTTTTGATCTCCCTTTTTTTGGTGCTTTCTGTTGAAAATGAAAATGTTATTATTAAGAAAATGATAAAGATTATATTATTTGAGTCTCGCTCTTTCTGTTTTTTCTTTTTTTTTTTCTTTTGACTTATTGATTAAGAAAATATTATTTAATAATATTATAATTTTTTATTTTTTAAAAAAATATTTAAAAGCATTAAAAAATAATATAAAAAATGCTAAAAAAAATATAACTAGTAGGATCCAAAACCGATCGCAACTAGTGATGGCTCTAGCAGCCCCCATTATTATTATTGTCAGGATTCAACCAAGTTTTGATACCAAATATTGTTTTTTCATTAGCACCAGATATTGTTAATTAGAAACAGTGTTACGACTAATTTTTAAGCTGCGTAAGTCCTCGATAAGGAAGTTTTAAGTATATTTTGGATAATTCAAGAAGAAAATTCTCCGGTCTGATAGTGCTTAGAGTTTGTTTGCATTCATGGAGATTTTTTTTTTAAAAAGTATATTACATTTATTAATAACGAACATTATAATTAGATCTAAAATATACATTACAAACCTACTATAACATTAATAACTCTCCGGTACAAAAAAAAGTGACTGATCTGGTCTAGCCTTTGATGAAAACCTTACTATAAGAAAATTTTTTATTTGCGATCATTTATTTTTAGCAAAATGACTATTTACAGCTAAAATGAGTGTGTTTTCGTCGTAAACAGTCATAAATAATTGGTCACAAATACTTATTTTTTTTATAGTACTTTTATATACCACCGTTTAAGAGATAGCAAAATTCTATCCATGACAGAGCCAAAACAAACCCTTGTACCCGTTCTATGACGGAGTAAAAAATGCACTCTATAGACAAAAGTCCAAAAGACTCGCTCTATGAACCAAAGGTCCAAGAGATAATGTGTTTTATTTATTTATTATTATTCTAAAACAAAAGGCATAATAGAAATTAAAGAAACATGAAAAAAATTAATTATATCTAAGAGAGATATAGATCTGTATTTTTAACCTTGAAGAAAAATAAAAATATTAATAAAGTAATTGTAGTGGAGTGTGAGGGACACGTGCCACACACCTTTGGAGTATGGCAGATGGTCGAGTCTAAAAAAATCGATAGTCCTGGTCCTAAAAGAGTTGCATGTGATGGTAGAAAAGCATTCCTAGAGGTGGCGCATGTATTTCATACTCCTACTTCGTATTGTGCGCGTGGGTCACACGTCATCCCATTCGACAAAGTTCTTCTTGACCTGTCTAAAGGATCGATGCCTTGAGAATCTTGCAATAGGGCGCGTGGTAGTCACTATAAGTCCAATAGAAACAAATCGGTCATTCGCCATAACCAAAAAGAACAACCAATTCTCTAGAAAGCATGACTGCAAACAACTAGAAAAAGAAAAGAAAAAAAAGTAGAGAGAAGGGGGGACGGACGAGGGGGGATAGAGCAAGGTTTGTTTGCCGGGGAGTTTTTAGAGAGAAGGTGGAGCCTCTCTCTCTCTAGAAGGCGCACCCATGGAGATTTGATATATCATATATGCAGTCCCAATATTGACGATGGCATAGTTTCCACGTTTCTGGCTCTTAATTAACAGATGCAGGCAGTCCCATTAAGGATGCAGAAGTCTTTGCTGATGGCATATTTCCACATTTCTTTTCTTTTATCCCTTATTTCCTCTAACACCATAATGTGAGAGAGAGAGAGAGAGAGAGAGAGATTTGTCTGGTTTATAACGCATTCTATATCTTGTACAAGTGTTGCATGCCAGTTAGTTGGGACCCAAAGTGCAGTGCCCAGTGATTACATGTCTTTGACGCCCAGCCTCTGGTTCTTTTACTGGGGCACAGGTGAGCCTGGACCACATCCTGCCATCCCTATATATAACAACAGAATTTCTTCTTCTCCTTTCATCATTACTTATAGATTGAGGGACCTCACATCCAAAGTCCAAAATTGATCTATATATACAGAAGAAGAAAAGCAGCAGCAGAAGAAGAAGAGGGATAAGAGAGCTCTATTGAAGAAACCGGAGGAAGAAAGAAAACAAAAGAACAAAAAATTAAAAGAATCAGTATCCCCATTATATAGAAGAAGAGATGAAGATGAAGAATGCTAATATTGGAGGCTCTAAGAGAAAGCTTCCATGTAAAGGGCTTAGTGGTTTTCTTAAAGAAGGAAGAGGTAGGCTTTACATATTCAGAAGATGTATTATCATGCTTCTCTGCTGGCATGATTAAGACTATGGTTACGTACCTGAATTCACCTTCTAATTATTGAGAGCTACTTCTTTTACCAGCTTTCTCCTTTTCTTTAACTTCTCCATTAGTTTATGGAGCATTTATAGCTAGACACAATGCAGATTTTTTTTCTCTTCTTCTTCAGGTTAAAAAGACCCTTCGATCACATCAGTTTGGTTTCTGTCTTTGTAGTTTTTTCCCTCTTTGGATGGAAGATGTTTGAAGAAGTGACAAGTACTGGCATTAATCTTCAAATGTCTGTAGTCAGCCCAGTACTACTGTTTTGTTGTAAGAAGGTAGTACTGTCTCAGTGTGTCTTAAAAACGGAGTTTTTGATGTGCACTATCTTGTAGCCTTAGTGAAACAATGAGGGTGCTTTTTGGGTTCTTCTGAGGGAAGATAAGGGATTTGAGAGGAGAAAAGTCATATCCCATTGTACAGTTTATATACTATCGCTGCATCAAAACCAAGTTACATGAAATTTTGGTGGAACTGTATCACTAATTTTAGACTCTTCTTCCTTGAGAATTAATGAACTCTCATCTTCATGAAAATTTCTAGCATACATACATACATACATAATATATATATATATGTGTGTGTGTGTGTGTGTGTAGAAGGGAAACCCCATTTTCTTCAAAATTTGGCGATACTAATTTCCTTTTGTCCATAAACTTAGCCAGGTTTTTATTTTTGGTGATATATAGGATCTCTCAGTCATGAATATGATGATATGCTCTAAAAACCAAACACCTTTCACTTGTTGAATTAAAATGGATATATATCTCTCTGGAAATATTATGCGCTGGTGATTTCTATATCGTGCTGTTTTGGGCTCAATTGTCACCACCAGTACCCAAGATATAACAAACCCATCTTTTGTTCTGGCCGGTTAAGAGCTTCGAAGCTCTCATTCTTCATCAGCCATCGCCGATTGGTCTGATTCTCTCACAAACATATTTAGAATGAGAGTACAAAGCTCCATACAATAAAACCGAACCCAAAGTTAACCTGGGTTTTGCAAAAGCAAACGTGTTTCGGCTGGACAGAACCCGAAAACCTCATTGCTTGAAGCCGTTTGGGACTTTTAGCACTCTCTCATGAGTTGCAGGGATACTGATGAAGCATCCACATTGTGATGGCACCGTCGTCAAGATCCAAGATTTCACCAGCTTGAGGGCGGACTAAAGGATCTGTTATGAAAATAATACTGTGAGGGGCTGCCAGGCTGCTGGCTGTCCCGCCCCCTTTAACTCAAGAAAGAAGATTATAAGTTGAGATATTGAATACAGAACAGCAGGCCGGCTCAATAAGTTAGCCGCCTCAGGTAAAATTTTTGATTGAGGTTTTTTATTTTTTTATTAAAGTAAAATTAAATTAATTAATTTTAATATTTTTATTATATTTTTATTTAAAAAAGAAAATAATTATTATTTGTCAAGAAAAATTATTAATTAAGATTTATTCTACTTTTTTCACTAATAACCAACTTAATTTTTATAAAAAAAAATCAATTTAAAAAATTAGGTTTTATCAAACCTAGCTAGTAAGACGTGTTCTTGAGTTTTATGAGTTGTTTAGAAACAGAATTGTTTTTATGTATTCTAACATATTTTTAAATTCAACTTTTTTTTCTCACTCAAAATCCAATAAAATATCTTAATTCAAATTATTTCACTACCATACTAGATATTTTAAGGTATTATTAATATTTAAAAGAGACTTAGAAGTAATTATAATAATCATCATCAATAAAATTCTATAAAAAAATGAGCCATTGCCTCTTCAAAAGATCATACAAATTTTTTTTATGAACATTTAAAAATTAGATTTTATTATTTATAATTCTCACATTATATATGAAACTAATAATGATAAAAAATAAATATATTCTTATAAATAAAGTACTTGAAACAATTATTATATGGAATACTTTTAAAATTAATAATGACATATAATATCTATTTAATAATTTTGTTCTTTTATTAAATTAATTAATTTTTTTCATTGATTTTTTTTAAAATTATATTTTAAACTTTTTGAGAATGAGCCTTTTGCCACTATGGGGCCTTAGGCAATTGCTTAACTTGCCTTAGGCAATTGCTTAACTTGCCTTAGGCAAGAGCCGACCCTACAAAACATCACAAGAAAATATCAAGAACAGAATCAAAACAATAGAAAGTAGACAGATTAAAGAAAGTAAAACAAGAACACAAGAAATTACGCGGTTCAATCATATTGGTCTATATCTATGACAATAACAATCTCAGAGCCTCTATCTTTATTAATGATCAAGCTTCAATAATATAGCAATACAATCTTAGGTTACAAGCCTCAGGAACAAAAAGAAGAAAATCCTTCTCTTTCTCTTAAGCAAACCCTAGATTTCCCTCTTTGTGTTTCTCTCAATCCTTCTTTCGATATTTTAAAGTAAGATGTAAAAATGAATATTACATCAGCACAGTAACTATTTATACAAAAGATTACAAGTCACGACCACATTACATGACAGCAACAAACTCGCTCTTCTTCAATATGTTGATTAAACAATAGGTGTCTTCAACTCATTGGCTGTCAACAAAACAAATTATATAAATGTTTGACACTTTGATTTTAACAATCTTCCACTTTGGCAAGCATTTATTATTCTAAGCTTTTATCCTCCTTTTGGTTGTTCCTACAATATCCTCCTATTAAGGACCTTGAATAGGTTTCATGCAAATTAAATTCAGACAGTGTCTGAACTTAGTGGATGGCAGGGACTTAGGCCTTGTTTATTTTCATAGATGAGATGAGATAAAAATTTCAAAAAAAAATATTGTTATAATATATTTTTTTAGTATTAGTTTTATTTTGAAATTTGAAAAGATTGTTTTGGAATTTGAAAAAATTAAACTTTTTATTTTATTTTGTATGAAATTTTGAAAAAGTATAATGATGAGTTTGAGATGAGATGAGATATGTTTGGGAAACAAACAAAGTCTTAGTCATCATGTCTGAGAAATTGTCCTTAGTTGGAATCTTCTCCACACCAATTTCTCCAGATTCAATGATATCCTTACAAATTGAAGCCTAATATCTATATGTTTGGACCTTTCATGGTATACCTAATTTTTGGCTAAGTGTATGGTGCTTTGATTATAATAGCAGCCTATGATATTTCCACTAAATATACTTAACTCATTTGCCATTCCTTTTAACTGTATGGCCTCTTTTATTGCCAGTCATGGCAATATACTCAACTTCTGTTGTGGACATAGCCACCACAGGTTGTAAGTTTGACTTCCAACTAATAGCCTCCAAAAGCTATAGACACATAATCTGTTAGAGACTTCTTAGTATCAACATTCCCAGTATAGTGTGAATCTACAAAACCATTTAATTCACACCCTCTCTCAACATTATCTCCATATTTTAGTCCTAAATTAACAGTACTAGATAGGTTCTTGAGAACCCATTTAATAGCCTCCTAGTGAGGCTTTTCATGATGTTCTAGAAACCTACTAACAATACTAACAGCATAGGTAAGATCAGGTCTGGAAATAAATTATTGCATACATTATGCTCCCCACCATGCTAGCATAGGGGCTTTGCTGCATAAAATTAATTTCTACTTCTGTTCTAGGACCTTGATTTATTGATAACCTGAAATGTTGACCTAAAGATGTATTTACTGATTTGGTTTGGTCCCAACCAAATCTTTTGAGAATTTTTGCAATGTAAGTTCTTTGTGACAAGTACAAACACCTTCCTTTTCTATCCCTTACAATTTTCATTCCCAAAATTCTACTAACATGTCCCAATTCTTTCATTTCAAACTCTGATTTTAACATGCACTTAACTTGCTCAATTAGACTAGTGTCTTTACAAGCTACTAATATATCATCTACATATAGTAGAAGATATATCAGAGCCCCCTCTAGTTCTTTATAATAGACACAACTATTATAGCAACTCCTTTTAAAACCATTACTCATTATGTGTGTATCAAATCTCTTATACCAATGCCTAGGAGACTGTTTAAGTCTATATAAGGATTTTTTAAGTAAACATACTTGGTCACTATTAATTTACTTAGTAAAACCCTCAGGTGGCTGAATATGAATTTCCTCTTCAAGCTCTCAATGTAGGAAAGCAGTTTTAACATCTAAATTGTTCTAAGTGCAAGTCCCCATAGGCTGTGAAAGAAAGCTATACTCTAATAGAACTATGCTTAAACACAAGTGAGAAATTTTTATTAAAATCAATTCACTCCCTTTGAGTAAAGCCCTTAGTTACAAGCCTTGCCTTATACCTAGTCCCCTCTATCCCTGGTATGTCTTCCTTTCTTTTACAAATCCATTTGGAGCCAACTAGTTTAACCCCCTTTGGTTTTGTAACTAATTCTCAATTTTTGTTCTTATTAAGAGATTCAATTTTCTCATGCATGGCAAATATCTATTTTGAGGCTTCTTTACTTGTCATTACCTCTTTATAAGACCTTGGTTCTTGATAAATTACTTCATCTACTACAATCAAGGCAAAAGCTGTGAGTTTAGCCTGACTATATCTCTAAGATGGTTTAATAACCATCTTTTACCTATCTCTTACTAAATTATAAGAATTAATTTCACATTGATCTAAGTCTTTGAGATTAAATCCTCAGATTTTCATTGGCCATTTTGTGGTTTAGTTGAGGGTTTAGTTTGCTTCACCTCAAGCTGTAATTCCCCTAAAGACTTATCATAATTGTGTTCAACACTTTCCTTCTGTACACGAGCCATTTGAGACTCATTCAAGATCACATCTTTGCTAATGATGTATTTCTGCCTACCAGGTTCATCTATCTAGAGTTTATACCCTTTAACCCCTTTAGGATACCCTATAAAAATACACTTAAGTTTCCTAGGTTCCAGTTTATCAGTTTTTGTCAGAAAGATTTTGATAACCCATAATTAGACAATATGTATCTCACCCTTTTTAAAATGATCTTATTCATTCTCTTAGCCAAACCATTTTGTTGAGGAATTCCATCACAGTCTTGTGCCTAAGAATCCCTTCTTTCTGACAGAAGTTATTAAACTCATTAGACAGAAACTCGAATCCATTATCTGTTCTTAGGGTCTTTAGCTTTCTACCTACTTGATTTTCCACTAATGACTTTCATTCCTTAAACCTTTTGAAAGTGTCACTTTTATGCTTAAGAATGTAAATCCAGACTTTTCTAGAGTATTAATCTATGATGAAGAGGAAATAATTCCCTTCACCATGAGAATTTACTCTTGTAGGTCACCACATGTCTGAGTAGACATAGTCTAGAGTCTGTTTAGTCAAATAGGTTGATATTTTGAAGCTAACCCTCTTTGTCTTCCCATAAATACAATCTTCACAGAAAGGCAAGCTCCCTAGGTTTGCATTACACAGTAAACTTTGTTTTTGTAGTTCTAAAAGACCCATTTGACTAACATGTCCTAGTCTCCTGTGTCCAAGCACAACCTTATCCTTAATTGTGTTCTGCACAGGGGATGCTTCCCCAACAATTGTTTTGCCAACTAAAGTGTATAGGCCATTTTTTTATTACTCCTTTCATAACTGTAAGAGAGCATGTGACCCTTATAGTCCCTGCCTCAGAATTAAAGGTGCAGCCTGATTGATCAAGCATGCCTAGAGAATTTAAGGCCCCCGTTTAGATTCGAAAATGAGAAGAGATGAGTTTATTTTTTAATATTATTATTATTTTGATATTTGAAAAAGTTATCTTAGAAATTGAAAAAGCTGTATTGAGATTTGAAAAGGTTGTATTGGGATTTGTATTTTATATAAAAATATGAAAAAATGTAATAATAAATTTGAGATGAGTTGAGATGAGATGAGCTCACTCACGAATACAAATGGGGCAATTTCTCTTCAATTCATGTATAAACTTGACCAGCCTTAAAAGTCTCTCCATGCCATCATGCATTTCCAGTCTAATAGACCATATTCCCATGATTTTGCAAGATTTATTATTTTCTAGAATCACATGCCCTCTTTCCAGTTCAATGAAGGTTTCAAACCAATCCCTAATAGGGCACATGTGGAATGAACATCTAGAGTCCAAAATCCACTCTCTGCTCGAGTATACTTTAGCCACATTTAACACCTTAACATTCTCATAACCCTCCAACACCAAAGCATCCCATCCTCTTTAGTTTTATTTCCTGCATTCAATTTCTTATCAGGGCAGTCCCTCTTAAAGTGTCATTCTTTATGACACAGAAAACATTTCAGTTACTTTCCTTTTGACTTAGACATATTTTTCTTATTTTCAAACTTCCATTTTTTACCCTTTTTTTCTGTTCTTCCCCTAACAGACAGACCCTCACCATGTTCTTATTTGGTATCAACCTTATTCTTTAATTCCCTAGCATGCAATACAGATTGCACTTCATCTAGGGTAAGAGTGTCTCTATCATACATTACAGTTTCCTTTAAGTTCATATAGGAGGAGTCCAAAGAACTTAACAGTAAGATGACCTAGTCCTCATCCTCATTCTTGATATCTATGTTTGCTAGATCTAGAATAATCTTGTTAAACTCATCAAGATGTTCCCCTACAGAAGTTCCTAGGATCATCTTAAAGGAATAAAGTCTAGTTTTTTTATGAAGTCTATTTGCTAAGGACTTAGTCATATAAAGGTTTTCCAGTTTCAACCATATACCCGCATCAGTATCCTGTTTAGCAACCTCTCTCAATACTTTATCCCCAAGAGACAGTATGAGTGCACTGTGGGCTTTCTGAAGAATATCTTTCTAGACTACTACTTTCCCTGCCTTAGACGAGGAGGCCAATTTCTTTTCACCAAGGAGGGCGTCCTACAAGCCCTATTAGACAAGCAACACCCTCATTTTGATTCTCTAGATCCCAAAGTCATTGTCCCCCATAAACTTCTCAACATTAGATTTTGTCGTCCCCATAGAACCTAAGATCGTGATACCACTTGTTATGAAAACAACCATCGAGTTCCTTTTAGGTTTTAACTAAAGAAACAAAATTATAAGTTGAGATGTTGAACACGGTATCAGAACATCACAAGAAAATATCAAGAACGGAATTAAAATAGCAGAAAGTAAAAGAATTAAAGAAAGTAAAACAAGAACACAAGAAATTACGTGGTGCAACCCTATTGGTCTACATCCACGACAGGAACAATCTTAGAGCCTCTTTCTTTATTAATGATCAAGTTTTCACAATAGAGAAATACAGTCTTAGATTACAAGTCGTAAGAGCAAGAAGAAGAAAACCCCTCTTGCTTTCTCTTGAGCAAACCCTAGATCTCCCTCTTTGTGTTTCTCTCGATCCATCTCTTGGTATTGTAAAGTAAAACGCAAAATTGACTATTACGTCAGTGTAGTAACTATTTATACAAAAGGTTACAAGTCACGTGCACGATACACGACCACAACAAATTTGTTCCTTCTTCAGTATGCTGATTAAACACGTGTTTTCAACTCATTAGCTGTCAACAAAACAAATGTAGAAATGTTTGACACGTTCACTTTAACAGGATCAATATATCTAGTATTATTATTCTATGAAAATATATTTGTAATCATGAATTATGCAATTATCATGCAAACGCTTTGAAAAAAGTGAATAAATTAACATGAGATCACATGAAAATATTTAATTTTTAATAATGGATCTCACTTTTTTCAAAACGATTACGCAACATTTACGCATTTTACGATTGTATATAGAATAGAATATAATAAATGGTAAAAATGCACACAAAATTCTTATGATCAATGTTGTCTTGAGCAACCTCATTAATGCTAAATACAATTTTCAGATGAATAATCATTTTGAAAAAGGAATTCATTATTAAAATATAATTTTTTGTAGTTTTTAAATTATTCAATTTTCTTTAAATAAAGTGTGTGAGTCTTTTTTTTTTTTTAAAAAGAGACAGGATCACATGTCTAAAAGTGACCTCCAATTTTATTAATTGCCCCCACTTATAGTGGAAGAATATTGTGGTAAGTGTACAAGACTTACACCTTTTAAAGATGTACAAAACATTTCTCTACGTACAACAACAACTATCTACTAACAATTTTATATATTCAAAGTTTTAGTGGTTTCTTTTGTTAGTAAAGAAATGAATGAGTGAGATGAAAAGAATTGTAATCTATTCAAGGTCTACAAATACTGTTTTCCACTTAAGAACGAATTTTGCAATTGGAAACCCAACAATCGCCCTCATGATACATGAATATTATAACAGCAAATGAAGATGAACTAGAAAATAATTAATTTTTTAGCAAAATAATATTTATTACTTAAAAAATAAAGGTTAAAGCAGATGATATTGAAATTCAAAATTTTTAATTAGTATTAAGGACAATTACAACGGTTAAAATAGAAAATTGTTATATTAACCAAAATATGGTATCATTTATTTTAGATACACCCTCTTAAGACATGCTTGATAGTTTGTGTCTAATTTTTTTATTAAAAATATTAGTACATTATAGGAAATTTGTTTACGCTGATGATTTTAGACTCTCTTTAAACAATGGTGTAGTATCACTTACTTTAAATGAAACTTTTATTGGTCTTGTACCAAATATTACAGAATATAGGTCTATTAGTTTATGTAATGTGACTTAAAAGATCATTGCAAAAGTTATTGTTAATAGGCTTAAAATCATCTTATCCTTAGTGGTGTCAAATAGTCAAAGCACTTTTGTCTCGAGTGGCCTTATAACAATGTTCTTGTGGCATTTCAAATTGTTCATTGTATATGTAAAAGAGAGGCGTAATGTTGTGTGCCATTGAAATTTAATATGAGTAAAGTCTATGATTGGGTGGAATGGAGTTTTCTTTAGAATATCATGTTGAATCTTGGTTTTGACAGAAGATGGGTGTCTCTTGTATTATCTTGCATTAATCCAGCCTCTTATATGCTACTGATTAATGTGATGCCTACTTCATTCGATGCATCTCAAGGTTTGCATTAGGGTGATACTTATTTCCTTACATGTTTTTTCTTTGTGTTGATGGGTTGTCTTCTCTTCTTCAGACGGTTGAACACAAGAAATTGATAATGGGTGTCAGAATTTGTCCTAGAGCTCTTGTTGTTACTCATTTATTTTTTACAGATGATAGTTGTAACATCCACTTTCTGTAAGTTAAGGAGTGTCACGTGATTTTTCTAAAATTTTTAATCCGACAAAAGATTCTTGATTTAATAATAAAATAAATAACATTTATTCCATAGAAATAGGATTCTAATAAAATGTCTTTCACAAAAAATATTAACTAAAATAACTGAAATTAAACTTGTGTCATAAAGACACTTATTTCTAGAAAAGCTTAAAATTCAAATAACTGCTCAATCTACTCTTGATTTGCCTACTCGCACCTGGTCATCTTCCTCACTTGGGGATTTAAAAAAACAGTAACAAATTAAAATGAGTCAATGACTCAGTAAAAAATCCATCACAACGTAAGATAATACTATAGAAAATTTTTCATAAAATCTTCATGCTGAAATCTGAAACATGATTGTACATGCTGATGTTGATACTATGCATGATTTAAACTATCTAATTTAATTGACTAACTGATTTAAGTGATTAGTCTGAACTAACTGGCTGATCTGACTAGACTTATTAACTGATTTAACTGATCTGACTTAACTGAACTAATCTAACTGAACTGATTTAACTGAACTAATTGGCCAACACACTTAACCCTATATGTAAGGTTGTGCACAGGCCCCACGTTTCAATGTAGTAAGAGGAGCCTCTGATATTACTCTAGCGTATTATGATGGACCATACTTAGGTCCGTTACTTGTACACCCACCCTGATCTGATATGCATTGGTACTATGCATTTGAATAACCATCTGAATTAACTGATTTATTGAACAGATCAACTGACTAGCTGACTAATTAGTTTATGATCTGATCGAATCTTATACTTGAACTTAACTTAACTTATGTGACCTATGTAACATGAGATGCATATGATATATAATGATATAAATAACTATGCTCGTTGAATCTGAACATGATGCTGAATGACATGGCCGTGTACTGTGCTGTGCTAAATGATATGCTTGCATGACATGAGGAGTATATGAAAAGGGCTATCAAAAAATTGGCTCTACTAATAATATAAGCTAAATGGGAGGATCTTAATTTTATGATCAAATTCACTTATCTCAATGCCCCGCTTCTTGAAACTCACTTTATAGCTCGTCTCCTATACGAAAGTACAAACCATCACAAAAGCCGTGTCATACTATTCTATCGAGTTAAAAGCATATCATGAAGAATAATACATATTGTGTTCCAAATAGTCTTCCAAGTATAATCGAGTAAATAATATATCTTTTAAAAATAGGAAGGCCCAAAAAATAGTATTTGAAATATTAAACGATCCAACAATTTTATTTAAGAAGACTAGGCCCAATAAAAGCCATAGGTCAAAATGGGCTTTAAGGCCCAAGGCCCATTATAAATCAAAGAAATTTTGTGCTTGAAGGGCATATTAGTAATTAAAAAATTTAATTAAGGGCCATTTGGAAAATAGAAGCAGAACAAATTAAGAAAATAAAAAGGAACTTACATAAAGGCATATATTAGGCAAGAATAGGAACTGAAGCTTGTAGTGGTGCGATGGAGGAGACGCGATGGCGAATCTGGTGGCTGGTGGAGGTCGGAGACACCACTAGGTATTCCTAGGTAGTGGTGTGACTCAGAGAGGGTAAGAGTTTAGGAAAATTCTGCTACTGAAAACAGAGAGGGAGAGGAACAATTATTCCAGAGGGGAGGTCTTGCTGGAAGGACTAGGTGCATCGGGACTTGGCTGACAGACATTTTATGGGTGACGTGGGGGTGGTCTGACATCTTAGGGTGGCTGTGGGTTGATGGGCAACACAGAGGACGAAAACTGTTCTATTTTTCGTGGCTGAAATAGGGGACTTATGGTGGTTTTTCAGTGGCCAGCGGTGGTGGAACTTGACGTGCATGGCAGGGTGGAAGGAAGGTTGCATTGAGGGGGAGGCCATGAAGGGTGGTTTTGGTGAAGTGGATATGATGAAGGGCTATGGCTAACGGGTTTATTGTGGCTGTATGGTGGTTCGTGAAAAAAATGGGCTTCTTGTGAGGGTGGTTTTTCTCTTTTGGTTTAGTGCTGATTTTTTGGAGCCTGAGGTTGGGTTTTATAGACAAAGGAGAAGGAAGAAAACGTTGACCATGAGGAGATTTGATGGACTTGGAGTTGGAAGACGTAACTAAATAAATCTAGAGTTTGAAGTTAAAGTATGATCTGGAATTGGTTTTCAAATAGGAGTCTTTATTCAAATTGAAATTCTAAGAGATAATAATGTACATGGAAGAGTTGATAAGGGGAAAAACCAATTAAAAAAAAATAAACCCTAACTATTGGGTCAAGATGTTACAATAGTTTATAATTTTGCTAGGCTACTTGTTCCCTAAGTGAAATTTTGAAGCAGTTAATACAAGTTTATGGGTTGGCTTTAGGACAACAAATAAATAAAGACAAATCCAAACTTTGTATTAGTTCTAACACAAAACCTGAGAAAGCTGATGCAATTATTACTATTTAGGATGTGCATTCTTTACAACCTCACGATTGGTATTTGGGTCTTCCTTTTTATTGGACGATTCGAATGTAATATACTTGAAAAGTTCAAAGATAAAGGTTTGGAATAAATTATAAGATTGAAAGGTATAATTGCTTTCACAAGTGGGTCGAGAAGTATTATTAAAGGCAGTTGTGCAATCTTTATCTACTTATTCTATGAGTTGCTTTTTATTACCAAAATAATTTAGTGGTGGTCTCAATGCCCAGATTTTATCTAGTCTAGAGTCTTATTAGATGTTGGTTTGTAATTTCATGGCTTTTATTATTGTAACTGACTTTCTGCTATTCTTATAAATGAAATTGCTTGTACTCTAAGGTGACTATGCAATGAATCATTGTAAAAACCTCGCCGAATCAAAAGGTCGCACAAGCAATAAGGAAGGCGAGTAACCGATTGACACGATGCGAGTAAACACAATACGAAAGAAGGCAATTAGGTGACTGATACACTATGGTGAGCAAAGGCTCGAACGAGAGACACATGTGAGCAAATCAAATGTCACCTTGGGTGAATAATGAACAAGGTGACTAAAGAGATTTGCATTGTATATCGAGTAGGCAAAAGCACGCTGAAGGTACAAGATGAGTAAACATAGAAGGAAACAATGATAATTAGGCAAAAAATGTATGTGGAAGTGGTTCGAGTCAAGGAACATATATATGAAAAGGTAAGAAAACTACTAGAACACCCAGAAAGAGCACACTAATGGTCAAAAAGTAGTGAGCAATTTACCAAGGCTTACACTCCAACAATGATACCTATACAGGAGCCCGCATGGAAAAAAGGTAATACAAATTTGTAGACCATTAGTCTAACCACGCAAGGAAGGTTGAATGCCACATGGGCGATTCTCATAGGAGGGCAAACTGCACGTCTAGCCACAGGGACGTGAAGTTCTTCCCCATCAATATGCTCAATCTCTACCATTTTTCAATCCAGCATACAGGTGGATGATTGAGACTCACAATTTTCCCTTCGACCAATTAGAAACAAGAATTGTCGGGGCCATGACTAATAATACAACACTTAGAAAAGATATATTGCTATCTCAAATTTTCACACAAAATACAATTCAATTTTTTCAAATTGTAATTCAACTTTTCAAATTTTATAATAATAATAATATTAAAAATAATATTCTAATAATATTTTATTCAATTTTTATCTAAAACTATTTCATCTCATTTCATTATCCAAATTAGGCGTAAGACTCAACAGGAATAGTCCAACTATTTATCTCCTGTTTGCAGATGATTTGATTGTCTGCTACAAAAGTTGCTCAAGGAACTCATAAAATAGCTAAGATCACATAATAATACTTAAAGAGGTCATGACAAAAACCAAACTTAGAAAATCCACGATCACCTTCAATTAAAATGTAAATATACAGCTAGGGTCTAACAAAGTATATCAATTTCCTCTTTCCATCCAGGGAAAACAAAAAATCAATCTTTAGCCTCATAGTTGAAAAACTGAAAGTAAGTTGGCTTCCTGGAAATGATAACGATGTCCCAAGCAGGAAGAACCTCCTTAATCAAGAGTGTTGAGGTGTGTTTTGTCGCTGCCATTAGTGATGACGCTCCTCTACTTGTGAAGGTAGAAGAAAGGGGGCGACAAGGGGTTGGCCGCGTCACCTACGATGCCAAAGTCATAATTTCTCAACCAAAGTGAGCAAAAGGTAGTAGAGATCTAGAGAAAGTGATTGCATGTGTAAAACTTGCCTTTTCTGCCTCCAGTTCCCCTCTCATGGGGTCTTGTCCCCTCAGATTGCCATCTTGTCGCATTTAATGAGTCAACCTCTTCTCGCCAACTAAATCTCCTCTCAGAATTTTCACTAGCACATCATGCTAACGTATTTAATGTGATAGTCCCTCCTCACGCATGGTTTGGGCTGGGGCCGCGCCTACGTTTGCCCGATCATTCCATGTAAGAGGTTGGGCCAAGCTGGGCTTACTCAAGTCTCAGGCCCTAACACTTTTCAAGTAGAGGCTAGGCCACTAAAGAGGTAGAGATATCCCTTTCAATTATCCCATAAATTTTTTCCATCCTAATGGTGAGAATTAAATTTTACTCTTTTATTATTTCCCCTGATTACACTTATCTTTGACATTAGCTGTTTTTGTATCGAATTCTATGCAACCAACTTTGCAATCCATTTAAATGCCTAGTCCATTGACTCTTCACCTTCTTTTGTTCCACCATCCTCTCTTCCTCCTTTGTGTAAACCTTTCCTCTATCTCACATTAGCGTTGAAGACAATGGCCCCCAAAGTCGCTTCCTGCATCTCTTTTTATGAATCGCGCCCCTCGCACCATGAGGATCCTCCCTAGGGTTTGAAGAGTGTTCCCAATGATGCCTTGCAGTATTTTGAGGGGCATCCATTTCTCAAGCGGACATCGACATTGCATGAAACTCTTTTGGAATATCTGACTACATTGCTTGGAAAGATCTGGGCCCAGGTAGAAGGCTGTGAACTCAGAGGGATTCGTTAGAAAGTGGCTTCTTAATCCATGATGTTCTCCAATGGGTTGCGGCTATGTAACACCCTGGTTCCAGAGGGGTCGGAGAGTTACTTCTTATTACTTAAACTCACATCTAAACAATATAATAAATGACTCCAAATTCACAATATCATACAAAAATTTTGATTCAACTAATTTTCTCAATATCATCAATTTCCCAAATTGTCAAGTTATCAGAAATAGGGCGGTAAAAAGACCAGATCGGACTGGTAAACCGGATTGGACCGGTTGTCCCGAACCGAGATCGGACCGGACCGAATGAAATTCGGTCCGGTCCAGTCCAAATTTTACATTGACCGATTAATTCCGGTCCGGTCCATGTCCAAAGGATTTCTCCCCCTGGACCGGACCGGACCGGACCGAATCCCACATATATATATATATTTATATATGTATATATAAAAATAGTATATAAATTATAATATTAATATTAATATAAATTAATATATTAATATATAATATATATTAACATATTAATATATAATATATATTCTTATAATATTAACATATTATTATTTATTGGTTGACTATTTATAGTATAAAAATATAAATTATAATATATTTATAAGTAATAAGAATATTATTATTATTTAATATATTATTACTAATTTATTAATATTTACTAACATATAAATATATAATATACTAATGTAATAATGTTATTAGTTATAATTTACTAACATACTTAATATATAATATATACTAACATATTAATATATAATATATACTCTTATAATATTAACATATTAAAATTTATAGTAGTTAAATTTGGGCCAAAAAAATATATGATCGTTGTAGACTTGTAGATTAAATTTAGCTCATTAAATCATATGGGGCATCCCTGGACCGGACCGGACCGCCCCTGGACCGAATTGGACCAGACCGATATGGACCGAACAGGAGTTCGGTCCAGTCTAGGGTGAAAGAATTCTTGGACTGAATAGAATCGGTCCACAAATTTTTCGGACCGGACCAGATCAGACCGGACCATTTACACCCTTAATCAGAAACACAACAAAATCTTTTAACAAAAACTCGTCAAAACTCGTAGAAACTTTTCATACTTAATCTACTATATTAAAATCATCTCATCCAAAGTTTCATAATCTAATCCACAGCTGAAATATCCAAATATCTGAAAAATTTGTGGAGATCAAGTGTGAGTTATCAACAACTCAATAAGCAGATAACATAATACTAGTATGTAAACATGAACATTTGTAAAAGTCAAAATACAAAACAAAACATTTTTTTTTAGAATGTATAAACAACATATTTGCTTTTAGAATGTATAAACAAAACTTGTTACAAAATATCAAAGGGAAAGTTTTTTGGAAATAAATTTCT
This sequence comes from Platycarya longipes, assembly GCA_036559045.1. Lineage (NCBI taxonomy): Eukaryota > Viridiplantae > Streptophyta > Magnoliopsida > Fagales > Juglandaceae > Platycarya > Platycarya longipes. The sequence continues at coordinate 31,058,805 of CM071803.1, read as the reverse complement.
CCCAAAAACAAAATGCTTTGACATATCCAATATGAACCATCATATTCTTATCATCTGATAGTATCACCTCGAGACAAATACCAATTTCAACTCTCATGGTAAGGTTGTATCATATTATTCTGTGGTTAGGCTGTATCCACTATTATTACTTGTGGTTGGATCGTATCAGAAGTATAACAAAACATTAGAATCAGATTTTTATCAGAACATATATTTGAAATCTCATGCCAGAGTTTTCAGATGCCACATCTTATCAAAACAAAGTATTGCACAATTTCATATCATTTTGCACGTTCAAAATTAGAATCAAAGACTTCTTCATTTATTCATAGCAAAACCTAGATCTCATCAACCAGAACATTCTTTATTTTATCAAAACAAAACTTTTCAAAAAGACTCATAATCGTTAGTTCTCAGTTCAAAAATCATATGACAAAATTAGCTCATGTCTACATCAATCATGACAAAATACTCTTATCTTTCATACGAATCTCATGAGTAATGCAGAAACAAGTAACTAAGCTTATTTTCACATTTCTTTTCAAAAACATATTATGCACATTTTCATAAATCTCAGTTCATTTTTTTTAATGCAAAGTCTAGCATAGGAATCTCACTTACCTGGATTTTTTAGCTTTTTTAGATATTCTCCTCGACAATGCCGGACAAAAATTAATTATCACAAAGAATATAAGCTGCGCGGGGTGAGGATGAAATCTCAACTCACTGAGAGGGGGTTGCATGCAAAAGATCTAGGATCTAGGTAGCAGCCGTGGGTGGTCGCGACATGGAGAAACATGATCGACACGGGGTGATGAGAGTGCCATGGTCGGCAGTTTCTATTTCTTGAGCGGCGGTTTCCGACACGAACAATGGTGGGGTAACGAGCTTTTGCGTAAGGGTCCTCCTGTGTGGCTCATGGTAGAGAAAACTCCTTTGTTTTCGGTTTCAAAAATAGAGTTCCTTCATTGAATATGAGGGTGGTGCTTTCTGACGGGGTTTCACGGCTAACTATGGCAGTGAGGTTTTGATTGGTCTTCTAGGATAAGAACATGGACGACAGATGAAGGCAACATGGGGTGGCTAAGGAGGTTTCTCTGATTGTTTGCATTCTGTTGATCTTTGGTGGCTCCGAGTTAAGGTTCATAGCGATCGGGTGGTTGCTCGAGGGTGGCAAGGGCTATGATGGCTTGCCTATTTCGACAGACCTGCATGGGTCCTAGAAAGGCCGAGCTTGGACATGACCATGAGGGAGAGCATGCACTGGGTATGTTGTCGTGCTTGTTTCTTAGACAAGGATTGTCTAGTGGTTTCGGAGTGGTCACCATGGGGTTAGAGAGCGGTTGTGGTGCAACGTTGAGCAAATGGTGGCTTTGTTCCTCTTGGTCTAAGGCAGCGGCGGCGAGCTATAGAAAACTTTTTAAGGGTTGATAATGTCTATATATGTATATATAGATAACTGAAAGCCCCAAAAATAAACGAGAAGGCGAGACATATGAAGAGTCATGGGATTAGTAATGTGCATGATCCCTAAATAAGTGATTGAAACCCTAGGATGATGGAAAGATAACTGCAAAATGTGAAATGATATATTTTTGTTCTGTTATATGAGTTGTTGTCGTGAATCACTAAGTATAGTGGCTGAGGGACATGCATTAGTGAGAGACGTGTATGGAAAAAAACATGCATATATATATATATAGGAATTAAATCCTAGGGATGAGGGCAGAGATACGTATGCATGGAAATGGGAGTTGAGTCGCATATATGGTAAATGTGGTAAATGTGGAAAAAAAAGTATTCCCACAATCACAACACTGTATCTATCCATATAGGTATGTAAAGTAAAATAAAAATAAATAACAAAAAAAGTAGGTTCTAGAATTTTAATGGAAAGGGGACTCTAGACTCGAGTCCATTCGAAATAGATAACAAACAAAGAAAATATATCCTAGGTTGGATGTTTGAAAAAATAAATAAATAAATAGGTAATCATGGTTAAAAAACAGTTTTCAAAAACTCCCTAGGTTTCTCATACGTATAAACCCCAAAGTAAAAAAATAATAATAATTAGAAAACAGGCTTGGCTAGTCTGGGTCGGAGTATTACATTCTCACCCCCATACAAAAATTTCATTCTCGAGATTTGTTATACCTAAAGTCAAATCTTAAATACTTAAACATTCCTACCCCATTTGCAAACATTGTATTGCACTTCAAAAGTGCAAATCAAGTTTAACTATAAATCTCAAAAATGCAATTAAAAACCTAATAATAATTCTAAACTCTCCGTGCAATCTATGAACCTCTTACAAATAGCAGAAAAACTCTCAAACTATCATATCATCAAAATCACACTTTTGCTATACACTTTAACAACTTGTAATTCCAAACACATTATATCTCAATCAAGTACATCAGAAAAGAACTACCTCCACAATGAATTTTCAAGCCTAATAAATCCTCTAAAATATCAATGTCACAAGTCTAAACCTCTAGTTTCTAACCAAAAACTTGTTCCACAAGGTCGAACTAAAGTCTAAATCTCAGTTTTCCAAAACCTCAATACATAAAGTATGCAGGGTCTCAAATCTCATATTTTCATAAGCCACCTTCAATGAGTAGCAAATGCAGAAGCCTTAAATATAGGGCTGCAAACGATCTGAATCGAGTCAAATTTGAACATGCGGTCAAAAGCTCGTTTAGCATATTTTACTACTCGAACTCGACTTGAGCTCAAAAATATTAGAAATGTTTGATCGAGCTCGACTCGTCTAACATATATTATGATCAAACTCGACTCGAACTCGAGTATCAAAAATACTCGAGCTGATACGAGCTCGAGTAGCTCGAGTCGAGCTCGATTTAATTCGATGCACAAATTTTTTTCTTCTTCTTTTGGTTGGCTAAAGCACTACTAAATTATTTCTCTCAATTAATTTTAACTAAAATTATGATAATATATATTAAACTTTGGTATGAATGGAATTCAAAGTTCATCATAAATCCTTCAATGAACGAACGCATGTAAAAAGAAAAAAAATAGAATCATTTGGACGAAAATTACAAATATAACTCATCCGTTTCTTACAAATTACAAATTTTTAATTTGAACATTACAAAATTACATAGCATTCCTGCAAAGGGTTACTACCATTTCAGCTATACAAATTTACATAGTAATTACAAATAATTACTAAAACCCTTTGTTATGTAATTTGTTACATAACAAGGGGTTTTAATACATTACAAATTTACTTAGCATTCCTACAAGCTGGAAACTGGAAAGCATTGCTAAGATAAATTAAAAATGTTCATTTCCATGATTCTGCAATGCTAAGACAAAGATGTTGGCAATATTTAAATAAAACAAGATCAGATATAATTTGTTATTTTAAGACTACATTCCCATGCCAAGATTTATAAGCACGCATGAAAGTTATAGGCTTACAGCCTATCAAAATTACATATCTGACATCTCATTGTTCACGATTACATATGTCACATCTCATTCCAATCCACAGCCTATCAAAAGAATACTTCTTTTGATACTACCAACTCATGATAAGACTCACAATGAATTATCTGATCTTCACAATTATGAAGTTATGGTAATTCTAACTTCTAACTTTCAAAGCCCATTACAAGAATTTCTAGCAAACTTACAAAAATAATAAACTTAGTAGTTTCAAAGCCCATTACAAATATAACCCAATTCAAAATTACAAACTAACAAATATATCCCATTACAAATAAAATACATTCCACTACCTACACTAAAAGTCAACTCTTAGAGTCCTAATACAAACTTCAATGTACTAATATATACCAATAATCATATGATTATAAAACTTTAACTTATAAAAAAAACAATATACACCTATAATTAATGTCCAAAAAAAATGCAACAAAACATGTTATCTAGTTAGTTGTTATCCATGAAAGAAACATGTCTGAACAAAAAAAAATACTACAAAAAATTCATCCATATTATCTATATTAATCTTCATTCAGCACAATTACACTTTTACAAAAAATTAGGGTTGCAATTCCAGTCAGTCAGCTATTAAAATAATGAAATTACCTATATATCCAAGCTTTTAAAAAATCCCAAATTTTCAGCAATCTTGTCTAGCTAAACAACTCCAACCTCCAACGAGTCAACAAGTTTGGTCCACAAAAATATTACAACATCTAAAACAACATGTCCTATAAGCATTCCTTTTAGTAGATCAATTCACATAAAAAAAAAAAAAGATTAAAAACCAACCAGATGCTAATCGCTATCAACCTATATGCAAAGCACACACAATATAATTAGCGACATGATATAACAAAATAACAATTCAAGAATGGATAGCATTATACCAAAAGGTACAAATATACAACCTCCCACTTGATTCCTATCAAGGTAGTAAAATCTCTTGGTAAGTTGGCTTTTCTCTCTACAAAATAAAAGAGAAAAATTAGTAATGATAAGTTCTCAATAAATTAAGACAAGTTCTAGATGGCAATGAAAATCACTAAATAAAATTATACTTACAGTTATATTCGATGATTTCTTCAAACCATGAAGTACCCGTACCCAGTCAGCTCCACATAATAACATTTCTGCTGTTTCAATAGACATTGATGCACGATAAGGATCAATTACTCTACCACCAGCACTAAATGTAGATTCTGAAGCCACTGTAGTAATTGAAATTGACAAAATATCACATGACATCTTAGATAAAATGCGATACTTTAGATCATTGACCTTCCACCACTCCAAGGCATCAAAATGTGAATCTAAATCCTTACTACAAATATAGACACCTTCCTCTAAATAAATATCCAAATCAGATTTCACTGGACGAATGGTATCATTTCTTCTAACAAATGACTCAAACATAGACTTGCCACTTATCACATTCTTCTCCATAGCATTGATAGAATTAACACAACAAGAACCTATGTTTCGAGCATTTTCATGTCCACTTGACTCCATATTAGCTAAATTATAATCTTCAATATATTCATCATACAACTCATGTAAGGTTCTCAAGATAATTCTAGTGGCTTCAGGTTCTGAATAAATTACTGGAAAATAAAATTGAACAAGGATTATCTTGAACCTTGGATCCAAAACTACAACCATTGACATAAGCAAGTTACATTCCCCCAATATTTATCAAACTTGGTATTCATCTTCACAACCATTGCTCGCATGTAATCATTTTGGTCAAGAGACTTCTTGTTCAACACTTCTTTTATTCTCCATACCTTAGGAAGGAATAAGTTAGCTGTTGGATACTCCATTCCTGAAATAATGTTTGTTACCTCATTAAAAACTACTAAAATTTGATAGACGTTTTCCACTTTGGTCCAATCCTCAACACTGAGAACATAATTAAAACTTTGATCTCTATCTCCATATCTCGAAAAAACTTCCCTAAACTCTAAAGTTGCAGCTAGCATTAGGTAAGTGCGATTCTATTGGATAAGAACATCCAAAAAAAGTTTCTTGCTTGGTAATTGCAACTGTTTTGCAATATCACTAAATTGATTGATACGAGATTCTGATGCAACCAAGTACTTCACCTCATCTTAAACACAATTAATAATTTTACCAATCTCGCTAAGTCCATCTTTGACCAATAAATTTGTTATATGTGTGTAACAACGCACATGAAAAAACTACCCCCCGATAGATAACTTCTTTGTCAAACTGAAAACATCTTTGAGAACCCTTAACACTACATCATTTTATCTAGCGTTGTCCACTGTTATTGTAGACACTTTGTTCTCAATTCCCCAATCAGTGAAACACTTCTGAAGAGCATCAGCAACAATAACCCCAGTGTGTGGTGGTGGGACATTACAAAAATTTAAGACTCTTTTGTAAATGCCAATCAAGATCAACAAAATGACACGTAACAACCATGTATGAAATTTTTTAACCTGAAGTCTATATGTCGGTTATTATGCTAACTTTATTCACACCTCTCAATATTGTCTTCAGCTTATTTTTCTCAATTTTATAAGTGGATTGACAATCATTTCTTGTTGTAGTACGACTTATCTTTTGCCAATAAGGAGTATTAGCTCTCATATATTTATTAAACATCATATGTTCCATCATGGAAAATAGATACTCATGATAAAGTATCATGTGAGAAACTAGTTACCTTACCTTTTTCATATCATACAAGAAATTCTTTACTATGTTCATAGATTCAGGACCTTTCATGTCAATAGTCAAAACCTTTTGCTTTTTTGAAGCAGCTACGTATGGAAGACAACTAGTCAAGCGCCTATGGAAGTGAGTTGTGAAACCTGATGAAGAAATAGACAGGAGGTCTTTGCAAAAGTTACACTCAGCTTTTGTGACATTTTTCTCAATCTTTCCAAATAGCAGAAGTTTTCTTCCTAGGCTTCATTTGGTATGCATATTTTTGGGGATCCATAAAAATACTTGAATTTTCTTCTCCACCAATAACACCATTAACTTCATTATCCCATCATCACTATCACATTCTATAGCATCAATTTGTTCTCCACCAATAATACCAACAATTTCAGTCTCCACCAATAGACTTGCAAATGAGCATTCAGCAATCGGTACATGTTTAGACATGTGTAAAAAAATATTTTTAGACAAGTGGTGGCAATGTTAGACACAAATACTATAGAATAACATTTTTTAAGGAGAAAAAGCAACTACAAATAGCTAAAGTAAAAAAGAAACAATTCTAAAACATATAGAAACCATTCAGTCCATGACATAAATAAGTTTTAGCAAATTCACACAAGCAAATTCACCATTCTGTTCATTCAATCCTTTCAAGAAAAGACGATAAAACTTCAAGGGCATTCTGTATTGTCAATTAATGCATAGAAATGAAACCATTCAATCCAAAACATAAATAAGCTTTTGCAAATTCACACAAGCAAATTCACCATTCAACAAATAAACTAGCTTTGTCGTTGAGAACAAACAATATCAATTCCACTACAACTCAAGAAAAGAGATAAAAAGTCAAGTATAAGGATGCCCATCAAGCTGCAAGGATAAGCTTTTCAACTTAGAATCCGAGAAAAGGCCACCAAACCTGCATTTCTAAGTAGAATATAGATAATGGAAGCTGTTGTTTTTTTCCACATAGCACCAAAACCTAAAGGGAAAACCTAAACAGAGCACATATAGAAAATCTGGACACATTTCGTAGGATTTGAAGAGAAAACCTAATGAAATCTCACTAAAATCACCGATCATTTATCAAAATTGAAGCATGAACACTTGGTACCTAAAGGGAACAAGAACAGAGCACCAAAACCAATATTTCTCTAGGCGATACGTTATTCAAAACAGAGCACCAAAACAAAACTCAAGCATTCAACATCTTATGGCTTACCTTCTTAGCAATCCATGTGAGGAAACTACCGAAAAAACAGAGCACCAAAGCAATATTCAAAAGATAAGAATTGAATATTTAATGACTAAGTCTACAAAAATTATGGTTTTCGAAATTTAGGATTTTCAAAACATATAACAGAGAAGATAACTAGGCTTTCAAAATTTAGGATTTTTAGAAGACAAAGGATGAACGGTCCATACCCAAAATGTGAATCAAAATTTGGGGTTTTTGAAAATTAGAATAACCCTTGTAGGCTCGCCGCTCCTCCAAAAACTATGATTTCTCCACTAGTTCAATTTCCTTCGAGTCGAGAGAGTCTGATTCTTCTCTTCTCTTCGATGTTTGCCATTTGCGTGCGTGAAATTCACTCCTTTGAACACTAGGGTGTCTGTTTTGTGCCTCAGCCTATCAGTATGGCAGTGTATGAGTGTATTAACTCTCTGAGTCTCTGTGAATGACAGTGGAACATATTAGACAAAATGGAATGGATATCACTGTATCAGGCACGCATTCTGGCTTCTAAGAAGCCGGATGGCTACAGGCTACATCTTCTCAAACGTCCCACCAAAATACTAATGGAACTGTACAAGTAACCAGTGAAACTGTATAAGTAACCAGAAGAAAGGAATTTTTTAAAAAAAATACAGACTAAACAATATAAAAGGAAACGAAAAAAATTGTAGGAACATCCAAATTTTTTTTTTCAGAAAATAAGTATATTTGAGATTTTATTATTCTATATAGTCATAAACTATAAATTATAATGTAATTGAGATTTTTATTTATTTATTTAAGTATTTTTATTATTCTGAATTATTAAAAAAATTAAAAATTATATAATTTCACTACTAGTCACTAATAATAGTGAAATAAATAATTAAAAGAGTAGCAAAAAAAAAATTATATAATTTCACTACTAGAGTAATACTAAAGAGCATCCATTATTTGGGAGTTTCCATTGCATTTATGATCATTTGTTTAAAGATAAAATGGTCAATTTGTTTAGAGAAAATTTTTAGAGTATCCACAATTTGAGAGCATCCATTATACTTATGAGTAATGTGTAGGAGAAATTGACCAATTTGTCCTTAAACATTACTCATGAGTGCAATAGATGCTTTCAAATAGTGGATGCTTTCTAGCATTGCTCATTTGTTTAAATCACTTCATAAGTGCAATGGATAATCCTAAATAATGGATCATTCCAAGATTTTCTCTTATATTTGACTTAATAATTATTTTGTGAACTTCATATATTATTATTATAAAGTAATAAAATATGTTACTTATACATAAACGTAAAGTAATAATATATATTAATTGTACAAAATATCAGAAATAATATGCATAACTCATAAAATATATATAATAAAAGAATATAAGTATATATATATATCAATTGAATCGAATATTGTGACGAGCTCAAAACGAGTCGAATTGAATTTATACGAATATTGTTCACGAGTCTAAACCGAATCGAGCCGAGATTATATGAGTTTTGCTCGTTTAATATTCGATTTAATATTAGTGTTCACGAACAACTCATTTATTAAATGAACCGAATCTGAATCGAGTTTATACGAGTCGAACTCGAATTGTTCACAGACGGCTCTATTCGTTTGCAGTCCTACTTAAAGATCATCAAAATCATATCTTCAACCTATAGAATTCTAAAAACTTAAATTTGATCAAACTTTTTATATAGTATGCAGAATTTCAAACATGTCTCTGATACCAACTTTAACATTCTGGTCCCGAATGGGTCAAAGAATTATTTCCTATTACTTAAGTTCATGTCTCAACAATATAATAAAAGACTCCAAATTCACAATATCATACATAAATTTTGATTCAACTAATTTCCTCAATATCATCAATTTCCCAAATTGACAAATTATTAGAAACATAACAAAACCTCTTAACAAAAACTCATCAAAACTTGTAAATTTTTTTTATACCTAATCCATTATGCTAAAATTATCTCATCCAAAACTTCATAATTTAATACACAGCTAAAATATCCAAATATCTAAAAAAAAAATTGTGGAGATAAATGGCAATTTATCAACTCAATAAACAGAGAGCATATACTAATATGTAAATATAAGCATTTATAATAGTCAAAATGCATAACAAAATATTTTCTTTCAGAATGTAAAAACAACATATTTGCTTTCAGAATGCATACAAAACTTGTTACAAAACATCAGAGCAAAAATGTTTTGAAAATAAATTTTTCCTAAAAATAAAATCCTTTGGCATATTCAATATAAATCATCATATTCTTATCATATAGCATCACGTTGGAAAAAATACCATGATTAACCTCGTAATAGGGTTGTACCACATTATACCTATGGTTCGGCTATATCCCGTATTATTATCCGTGATTGGATCATATCTATTATTATTACCCGTGGTTGAGCTATATCTACTATTTTTACCCATAGTCATGTCGTATCTATTATTATTACCCATGGTTAAGTTGTATCTCGTTGGAAAGCACCACCCTCATATTCAAAAACGGAACTCTATTTTTGCAACAAAAAATAGAGGAGTTTTCTTCACCATGAGCCACATAGGAGGGTTTTGGTTGGTCTTCTGTGATAAGGATCACGGATGGTAGGTGGAGGCGGCATGGGGTGGCTAAGGTGGTTTTCGTGATTGTTTACGTACTGCTAATCTTTAGTGGCTCTGAGTTAAGGTTCATGGTGACTGGGTGGTTGCTCGAGGGCTATGGTGGCTCGCCTGTTTTGACAGACCTACATAGGGTCTGGAAAAGCCAAGCTTGGACATAAACATGAGGGAGAGCCATGCACTAGGCATGTTGTCGTGCTTGTTTCGTGATAAACTTATCTGCTCGGAAGTGAGCTTACATTAGGTTAGTCTCTACCTAGGTAAAAGCTCACTAGGATAAATTATAGAGTGAAGCTTTGTTGACCAAGGCAAACATCAAGCAGTTCATGGTGATACCAGACCTGTCTAGGATTTATTTCTTGAGATTGTCTTTCGATTCTCGAGGCGAGAAAAAGCCCTTGCAATCCAAGGGAAAGAGATGAAATGAAAAGAAGCTGCTTTAGGTCTGCATAGGGCCCGCTAACCTTAATAGTACCTTTGGGAGGTCTGGGGCTTCTTCCCAATCAGGAAGCATGGTTTAAGCGTCCTACACCTCACTAATAGCTTTGACTAGGGTGTGGACCTCATCACCGTTGCGAAAGAGTTAAGAGAATAAGGTGAAGGCGTAGCATAACCTGCCTTCGCCAAACATAATATGGGTCCTCAAGGAACATGCATAGGCTGACTTTGTGGTAGCCATGCAGGTCGGTTGTTCTTCTTCAGGCCCATAAATCGCTCCCCCCATCATCAAATTTTTGCTTTTACCCCGCCAAGTGATCAAGGCCCATTCGCACCATCAGATGGCGCGGACTAAGGGCTCGACATGGCCTTTTTCATGACCTTTCTAGATCTTGTGTTAGCGGGCTTGGTCACCTTAGCTGAGCCTTTTAAGGGTGCTGAAGGGATTTCATCGACTACTGCTTAGGACGTATCATCAAAAAGATCCATGGGGGAGGGCAGCCCGTGTGACGCCCCCAACTTACGTCTGGGATTAACGTAAATTAAGGTGTCTGGATGAGCAACACTTGGCTACTCACCCTCGTACTTAACAAGGATAAAAGCATAAATTACTAAATTCGCAGCGGATTAGGTTTTTCAATATAAGACTTTCTAAAGATCACACGGAAATTATATATATACAACATTCATTAAACTTAAACATTGTACTTCTTACATACACAAGTCCAAACTGTAGCAAAATATATTACATTCATCCCAAAAGAAACTTTCCTTCACCTCACTCTTTCTCCCTCTTAACCTCGGGATATTCTCTCCCATAGCAAAACCTATCCATGCTAATACTAAAGTCTCGCTGGAGCTGTTGTCCCTGTGGAGTCACGCAAACTCCACACATGGACAACGAGCCGTCTATTCCTAAGGTTAAGCAGCATCCAGTACGTCTCCTCTCCTCAACAAAAGTGGATGCGTCAAGACTCCCAGCTCCGGTGGGTCTGATAGGAGGTCCGAAGGAAACAAAAGAAATGTCCAAAAAAGGACTGTAATCGGAAAGTCCCTCAGGACTCCCAGAAGTCTCCTGTATCGTCGGGGCTGTCCCCCTGCTGATCATCGTATCCTGTATGAAATAATACGCACAAAATATATGGAGCCACAAAAGAGTGAGATTTCGAATGAAATCTCAGTAAGTACATAAATAGCTTAAAGGAAACAGGGAAAACACCTACAAAGTTATTACCACAATTAACAAGGGAAATTACCCTAACATACTCCTCACAAGACCACTGTCTAACTAACACTTTTCTTAACTCACCCATTGTCTTATATTAATTTATATTGTTTTTCCCTTTAAAAATTCTTATTCTTTCATATCACTGATGGGCGTTACGTATCGCCGTTCCCATCACATACACTCATCAATCATCCGGGCGTTACGTATCGCCGTCCCCGTTATGATGAGTCTGGTGTCAATCATCCGGGCGTTACGTCTCGCCGTCCCCGTTATGACACGAAATATATACACATAGTACTGCGGGCGTTACGTCTCGCCGTCCCCGCAAGGATCAATCACACGGGCGTTACGTCTCGCCGTCCCCGTGGAGATCACAATTTCATATCACGACAGGCGTTACGTATCGCCGTCCCTGCCGGCACGTCAGTCATACGGGCGTTACGTATCGCCGTCCCCGTCATGACGTGACTAACTCATCTTTTATATATTATTTTCTTTCTTTATTTTCTTCTCTTATACACATGAGTCATTTCACTCATAACCCTTCCCATTTTAAACACCACTTCTATTCCAAGGAAACCCTAAGTTTAGGCAAAACAGGGTATCTCGCTCGAGCGGGTGTCGAGCGAGAATCGAGCGAAGTCTCGGGTTGGGACTCGCTCGAGCGGGTGTCGAGCGAAACTCTAACGAGGGTTCAGATTTTGCCTTCGCTCGACTCACATGTCGAGCGAGGGTCGAGCGAACTTACGGGTCTAAGGGTTTTTCCACTCAAAACACACCAATCTTTTTCATACACTCCATTTATCTTCTTAAAAACCTAAATCTAAGTTTCCACAATTTTATTGAACATAAAAACAAGACAAATACAATTAACCCTACTCATGTATTCAATTTACACTTAAACATGTTCTCATGTGTTCACTACTAGGAAATATAACTCAATCATGCCAATAAACCAGTTCCATGCTTAATTTAAGCTAGAATATGGACTTACAAGTTCTTCCAAGCTTAAGAGGATTGATCCAACCCACTTTCTCTAAGTTTGCTCCCACACACACTCACTTCACTCACAAGTGATCACTTTGAGGGTTTGGGGAGGGTTTTCTGATTTGGCTTCACAAGGCAAGTGCTCTCTCCTTCTAAAGGAGCTTAGGAAGCTCTCAAGGTCCTATATATATGGTGGTGGTCGACCAACATGAGGGAGAGAAAAGAAATTGCACCCAAGGTGCCCTAGTTGGCAGATTTGCATGTGATGAGGTGTCCATCTAGGCAAAATCTAATGATGAGGATTAAGCCTCCCAAATCCTAGGCTTTGCAGCTGGATTAGTCATCCAAGGGCTCACAATTGAGGTGGTTTGGCTGCCCATTTTGATCCATGGCTGAGAAGCAAGCTAAAGGGATAAGAGGTGAGGTGGCACTTCACCTAACCATGCATGCATCTCTCATCTCCAGCTCTCCCCTTTGTGTCACACGCCCCTTCCAGATTTTCCCATCCATTTGGTTCCTTCCCAACTCCCTTAGGTCTTCCCTCAACAAGTCCTAGAAGGTCACTTCATAGTTTAGTTAAGGTAGAGCCAATTTTTGATCCAATTAGTCACCAATCAACCAGATTTTGGCTCCCTTGAGTTCCCATCACACTAACCATTCAATTGACTTCCAAATCAACTTTCCATTCATTCCTAACTATCCCTACACATGTCCTAATCCCAGAGAATCCTAAAACCAATTGCCTATTTGGTTACATGCCCCAATCTAGTTCAATTACCCAACTCGGGTTCCATTTAAGTCCATTCCAAAGCTGCCTATTTGATCTCCAAATAAGTTATTGATTCCTTCCGAATCTCAGGAAACTTCAAACATAAGAGTTTTATATCTATATCTTAGGGTTATATACCAATTGGAATCACCTCATTTAGACATCATATGGCTGACTTATGATCATTTTCCTAAAACTCGACAGATTGATCCGAAAGTGCATAATTCTCAATACTAAGTAAAATCTCACATTTCCTCAACTAAATCTCCCATTCTAATTTCCTAATAAATAAATGCATTAAATAAATCTCCTTAAAATAATTTCTATAAAATAATTTACTTTAGAAAATTTTGGGCTATTACAGCCCGTCCGATTCTCTTTTGTCCATGACTTCCAAGAGTGAGAGACCTACCTACCACTTAGATATTTGTGACTCACCCTGAAAAGACAAATCAAATGTGGCCTTGGGTGAAGATGATGCTTTTTCTCCTCCCTTAGCTCCAGCTCCGTGTCGGAGGAAAAGTCAACCTAGGGGTTATTGAAGCAGAGGCTCTTATTGGGATCCGTGATAACAATGGGGAATTGAGGTCCTTGAGTAGTGAGGTCCATGTTGGAGGTATTGTGAAGCATCTAGCTAGAGAGGCAGACAGCCCAATAATGGTGGGGTCCCCGACTGTAAGGGAGGCCGATGTCGAGAAAGGCACTGGTTCCCCACCAGCCTCCCCTTCCACTACCCCCTTAGGCGAGCTGGTTGGACTGGTGTGATTCTCACAAAAAGGAAGACGAGGCGCCACTTGATCAGAAGCCATTCAAGAGATAGCAAAAGTCATTCGAGAGATAGCTGGCCGATTCCCACAAAGGGGAAAACGAGGTGCCACCTAATCCCTAGTATGCCTCTTTCTTTTGCAATGCATGTTGTCTATTGCGTTCTGTCCCTCTTCTTCTTATAGTCTTGCTACTCACATGTAATGGGGAATGAACCATGTCACGGCTTGGATCATGGATGGATGGGCCAACGTAGAGAAGGAAAGTGCTCACCTCCGCGACTAGGTCGCTCACTTTAAGAATGAACTAGCTAATAGGGATAAGAAAAGGTACTCAAGGAGAAGCACGATGTCATTCGAGCCAAACTATCTCATCAAGAAGACAAGTTGACAAAATTGAGAGAGCTTTGCCAAGATCATGACAAAGTTGTTTAAGGGATTGAGCAGTTTGTTCGAAATTTGGAGGAGCAATGTTTGCAAGAATCAGAATAGTGAAAATGACTCAAGGGTGAGGTCAAGTCATGGGACTAGTTGATTGTAGGCCTTAATGACTCCTTTTATAGCCTTCCCATTAGCTGGATGAACTTAGGTCCCTAAGATCCGAGTTGGGATTGGCCCAAAATGAGTTTGCTATTCGCGAAGCATGGATAGCTTCCTTGACTGCAAAACTAGCTGCCTTGAAGGCAATCTAATGCGGATCTCCCCTTAATTGGTGGGGGTGAGGGAGATTCATGACAAGGCCTAGGTTCATGGCTATTGGGAAGGCTAGAAAAGGATTTGGTGTTTCGTCTCTAAGAATCTTGGGGTTAACCTTTTAGATCTTGACCTGAGGTCTTGGTGGCCCAATGACTCATTGCTCTAATTGCTTAATTCCTTGGGCCACTACTTGGTGCCTGACGCCTTTCCTCATTCGAACGCCCATATCAAATCAGCCACAAGAATTTATATACAGTTTTTATTCTTTACTTCTCACCCTGTCTAAGGGCAGGGAACATTGTACATACCTTGTATTTTGTAATGTAAGTGAATGTATGTGGTAAATTCTTCCTTGTAGCCCATGTTGTGCATTCTTCTTCTCTTGCTTTCTTTCTTTCTTTCCTTCTTTTTTCTTTATCGCCCAATACTAGGGATATGTTCTCTATAATGCTCAGACTACATAATAAACATAGTTCCTGGCATTCCTCACACGTGCAATCGTTGGTTCAACATTTTCCCCATTGGTCGTCACTTTAAGGCTAGACTGAGCTTGTCTCGCCATGACAAGTCTCTCGCGTGAGCCTGCTTTATTGGGCTATAAACCTGAGAAATCAGGTGAGATTTGAAATTGATCACATTCGGTAGCAGTTGGTAGCAGAGGTGCGAGCACAGAGCATCGATCTAAGGAGCCATAAGGGATCTAAAATCAATTGTATTGGGTGGCAATAAAGGATTGGGATAGTTAGGAGAAGTGTTTCCTCCCTTGACATCAAGGTTCAAGCATGGAGCAGCGACCTAAAGAGCCAAGTAAGATCTGAAATCAATCGCGCTAGATGGGGGGGAAAGGGCTAGGGCGAAAGTTTTGAACTTCGTTTCGGTGATCATTTCGGGACACTCTTTATATAATAAATTATACATATAAATTATATTTTAAATCTTAAAATATCTTAATAAATATTAAAAAATAATAAGTAGTGAAAAGCTACTCAAATTTGTTTGAAAATGAAGTATAGTAAAATGCTAAGAAATTGACAAATTGTCACTAGTTTTGCATTTCCACACAAAGTTTTTTATTAGTTAGTACACATTACCCAAGAAAGTTAAGAGAGAATAATGAATATTTTTATTTGTCAAAATATTTTTTTGCTAAGCTATTTGCAGGAGTACTTGCTCTATAAAGCTATGAGTGTTTATTTTGATAAAAAAAAAAGCTGAGATAGAGAATTTTCTCGTTGTTCCATAAAGCTAAGAGAGTATTAGGTGTCGTTTAGATAGTGCGTTTAGATGAACTAAGATGAGTTAAGATAAAAATTCAAATTAAATAAAATATTATTAGAATATTATTTTTTAATATTATTATTTTTTTGAGAATTGAAAATTTTGACTTGTTTATTATATTTTGTATGAGATTTTAAAAAGGTTTTAATGTTGAGATAAGATTAGACAAAATATTTTCACTATCCAAACGAGGCTTAGAGAAAAATTATTTCTCAAGAGAAAATTGAGAGAGAGAGAGAGAGAGAGAAGTGGCTGAACTTTTTGTTGGTAGCTATGGCTTTAGCATTAAAAAGAAGTTTGGTCTAAAGAAATTGATAGATTGGGAGTTGGTTTCTTCATCATAGTTTCTTGTTTTTAATTTTGGATTCCATTTTTTTGACTAACCATGATTCTATGGATTTCATACGGAGTATTTCTTTCCCTTCCTCCCTCCAGCTCTCTCTATTTTACCAACACTTCTTCCTCATTGTTTCAAATCAGAATGCTAATTTTTGCTGAAATGAAATCTTGTTGGAATATCAAAATCCGATCGAAATGGGCCGGACCAAGTCCAAATAACTGGAATTTTGATCGATATGGAACATTCACATGGTTATTGTTCCAACGCAGCAAATTCAACCATTCTGGCTGGCATGGAATTGAAATAAAAAAGATTTAATTAGGATACTTAAGATAGGTGTTTCCTTTTTTGACCGCCAAGGTTCAAGTGTGGAGTATTAACTTAAAAAGCTAGACGAGATCCAAAATCAAAAGCGATGGGTGGCGATTGGACGTCGAGGCACGAGTGCAAAACATCAGCCCGAGAAACTAGGTGAGATCTAAATTTGACCGCATTGGGCAGCAAGGAGGGACTAGGACATTTAGGAGAGGTGCTCCCTCCCTTGACCTCCAAGGTCTAAGCATGAAACGTCAACCTAAAGAGCCAAGCGATATCTAAAATCGAATGCACTAGGTGACATTTGGACGCTGAGGCACGAGCACGGAGCATCAGCCTAAGGAACAAGGTGGGATCTGAAATCAACCGCTCTGGGTGGCTAAGAGGGATTAGGACACTTAGGAGAGGTACTCCCCATAGTTTTAAATTTCTTACCCTACCGGCCGGTATGTACCATACTCGAACAGTGACCAATACAGAAATTGGGTCTATTTCGTACCAACCCAGATTTCGGCCGTACCAGCCTGTACCGGATTTCGGGATTTCACTCTTTTTTTTTTTTTCATTTTTTGCTATTTTTTTATCCTAATTTAGATTAGATTATTTACATATATATTTATATATATAATTTATTCAGATATTGACTATTATTTTGAAATATAAATTATATATATTTATATATATATAATTTTTTTATGTATAGACTATTCCGAAACGGTATACCAAATGGTACAGGTATCGAAATATTTCGTTCCGGTGCCTTGACTGGTACGCTCATCGGTACGATATTCAAAACATTGGTACTCCCTCCCTTGACTGCCAAAGTTCGAGTGTAATGCATCAACCTTAAATGCCAAACAGAATCCGAATTCAACCATGTTGGGTGGCATTTGGACCCTGAGGATGACGAACTGAGACACTGCAATGGGCGGTGATAAGGGACTTGGACACTCAGAATAGGTGTTTCCTCCCTAGACCACTGATGTTTGAGCATGGAGCATTGACCTAAAAAGCCAAGAGGGATCTGAAATCGACCATGGTGGCTGGCATTTGGGTGCCAAGGCGCTAGTGTTCAACATTAGCTTAAGGAACCAGGCAGAATCTGAAATCAATTGGTTAGGTGCCAAGGTTGGACTAAGACACTTAGGAGAGGTGTTCCCTCCCTTAATCGCTAAGGTTCGAGCCTGGAGCATTAACCTGAAGAGCTAGATGAGATTTGAAACCAAAAGCGTTAGGTGGTGATTGGATGCCAAGGCACGAGCGCGAAACATTGACCTAAGAAGTTAGGTAAGATCTAAAATCGACCGTACCACGTGGCAAGGAGGGATTGGGACTTTTAGGAGAGGTACTTCATTTACCTCCAAGGTTCGAGCGCAGAGCATTGACTTGAAGAGTAAGGCAGAATCTAAAATTGAAAGCATTGGATGGCATTTAGATGCCAAAGCACGAGCATGGAGCATCGACCTAAGGAACTAGGCAGGATCTGAAAGTGACTACGATGGGTGGCAAAGAGGGACTAGGACACTTAGAAGAGCTGTTCTCTCCCTTGACCTCTAAGGTTTGAGTGCGGAGTATCTACCTTAGGAACTAAACCAGATATGAAATTGATTGTGCTAGGTGGCATTTGGATGTCGAGGTGCGAGCACAAAGTATCGGCCTAGGAGTTCAGGAGGTACTAAGACGCTTAGGAAATGTATTCCCCCTATGGCCGTTGAGGTCAAGGCACCAACAAAGGCTTTAGTGTGAATAGGTCCTTCACACTAACACCAACCTCCATTGGGATGATCACCTCTTCCTATACACTAACGAGAATAAGATATGTCCAGTGAGGGTCTTCATTGTGGTACGATATGCCTACAGAACCCCAAGAAGCTCTTCCACCCACACACCATTCTTTGCCACCAAACTTTTCTTCATGATTCTCACTACGGTTTTGTTGGTCACCTATACCTACCCATTAGCCTAGGGGTGTCTTGGGGAAGAATACCTAGCCTTTATACCTAACTCGCCACACCAGATCTGTAATGGTCAAAATTAGAATGTCTTCCATTTTTCGCAATGATCACCTAGGGTATGCCGGATTGGAACACCACAGCTTTATCTCTGGGAAGGATCTCACCTCTACCTACTTTTTGAAATAATCTACTACCACTAAGATGAACTTTGCACTGCCTTTTCTCTGCAGCATTGACCCCAAGATGTCCAGCCACCATTGCGCAAATGGCTAAGGGGAAGTGATTGATGTCATTTCCTCAGGCGGGCAATATAGGACTAGCATGTGTACCTAATACTTTTCACACATTCATATGATTTCCTCCTCCTCTTTAAAAGCTCGAGACCAATAGTAACCCACTCTTAGTGCCTATCCTACCAAGGTCCTTTCACTCAAATAGTTCCTGCAAAGTCCTTTATGTATCTTCACCATGACATACTAGGCTTCCTTCGACGAGATACATCTGAGAAGTCAGGAGGAGAAACATCGTTTGTATAAGTGGCCTTGTTCTTTACTCTCGTGACCTTTTCCTTCTAAGTTGAAAACTCTCTAGTGGCCAAGAATTTACTTATCTCACATCCCCATTCAAGTATAACATCTTTCACTTCTACTATAACGGCTCCAATGGTTGGGATCGCCACCACCTTGGTGAATGAATCCCATGGTATTTCAGCATCATCCATGTCCAAAGCAGCTTGGGCTAGTTGGTCTTCCCTCTATTCAATGTCAAAACTTTTAAATTAGTCACGCTCTTCCCATACTCACTATAGATAGAGCTACCGTTTTTTGCAATTTGCTACATTCTCTCCCAATTGACTTGCTTTACCTCACTTCGAAATCCACTTTTACTCTTACATCTGTCGCATCCAGTGCCCTCACGATCTTTAGCCTCACCAATAGCCTCATATTTCGCTTATTTGTCAGTGGTCTTGTACTCAAGCCTTATCGAGTGGTAGGTTTCCTTGCCCTCATCGAATACTATGTGTACCCTTATTCCTCCGCCTTTCTAACATGACAATTTGTTGACATAGACATGCCACTAGTTGCCCCTGGTGAAGGGGGGCACTTCCTTAGTGAGTCCCATCATCTTGGAGATGAAGTCTGCCAGGGCTTACCTTTTAGCCACTGTTTGGGGCAAGTCGATATCAAACTCGCTCAACTTAATCGACTAGTTCACTAGGCGCCTGGACATGACCGAGCACTATAGGGCCTTTTGATTAGGTGTGCTTGGAAGTACGACTTAATTTGCATGCAACCGCTACTAGTGCAAACACCAGAAACTCCATTGGTTGGTATCTTGATTTTGCTCCCCTCAATGCTCAACTAATGTAGTAAATGGGCTTTCGCCCCTTATCCTCCTCCAAAACCAACGCTACCAAGACGACGATAGCCTTAACCAATAAGTATAAATACAATGTCTTTATTGGCATCATTTGGCTTAACAGGGGTGGTTGGTAAGGTATTTTTTGAGTTGGGCGAATGCCTCCTCATAGTCGTTCTTCCACTCTCGGCCCTTCTGTAACATGTGGAATAATGGTGCACATTTGTTAGTCTTTTGAGGGGCAAACCAATTGAGCACAACAATTCTTCCTATCAGTCTTTATACCTTGTTAACAATGTAGTGAGACGTCATCTTAATTATAGATTAAATCTTCTCTGGCTTGGCTTTGATTCCCCTTTTCAAGACCATGAACTTGCGGAGT
Organism: Platycarya longipes; assembly: GCA_036559045.1. Lineage (NCBI taxonomy): Eukaryota > Viridiplantae > Streptophyta > Magnoliopsida > Fagales > Juglandaceae > Platycarya > Platycarya longipes. The sequence goes on along the minus strand of CM071803.1, from coordinate 31,038,258 downwards.
TTTCTCGATACCACTATAAAAGTAAGTTTCAAAGGATCAAGTTTCATCCCATACCACTGGATAACTAGTAGGTCGTTGACGAGGAGAAGACTGATTTACTATTTGAATATCCGATTAGAATCTAGTACGTGGCCCTAGTTTTTTAAGCCGAAGGGCATCACTTGGTAGAGTAGAGACCTCGGTCCACAATGAAAGCAGTTTTCTCTGTATCTTATTGGCTCATTTGAATTTGATTATACTCAGAATAAGTGTCCATGAAGCCTAGCATCCTGTGTCCAACTATTGAGTCGACGATCAAGTCAATATGTGGAAATGAGAACCTATCATTTGGCCATTCCTTGATCAAGTCAGTGAGGCCTGTGCACATCTTCCATTTGCCATTTAACTTTAGCACTAGGACCATGTTAGAAAACCATTCTGAGAAGTGGGCTTCTCGGATGAAGCCCGCGGTTTGTAACTGGTTGACCTCCTATGCTATCATGCTTACTTCGCACTGAAGCTTTGTCACTTTTGCTGGACTTTCCTCGCGTCAAGACTCACACTCAGGCAGTGCTTAATTATGTTTTTATTGATATCGGGCAAGCCTGTGTGACGCCAAACAAATGTGTCATGGTGCTCAACTAGGAGACATAAATTAAGATCTTATTTCACAACTCATCCTCGTCCCTAGTCTCACTCTCATCTCTAAATGGGCGACATCCATGGATACCAGTTCAAGGAGCTTATCAATCTCTCCTTGTTTCAGGTTTTGTTCATCTTGAGTCTCTACTTCCCAATCAATGAGTCCGGTGGACATGAGTAGAACTTTCGTTGTAGTACCAATATGTTCTACCACCCATGCTCTTCTTCCCATAGGGACAGCCTCGACGCTTGCTCCCCAATTTTGATATGAGGTCCGCTTACTCCTCCACCTCTGTAGATACATCCACTCAATTAGCTAGTATAGTATCCTGATCATGGGCCATTCAGAGCGGGTTGTGGCCGGCATACAAAAGGTACGCTGATTCTTTAGACCAAATTAATGTTGGATCCCATAGACGATGCCAATTGTTGAGACATGTTTTGCAGTCACCTGTAACGATGGCATTCTTGTACCTACAAAGGTAAAAGAAATGAGGTGGCAAAGGGGTGCCCATGTCACGTCCGATTCCAAAATCAAAATATCTCAACCAAAGGGAGAAAAAGGAAAGAAGTAGTAGAGAGCTAGAGAAAGTAATCGAGTGTGTAACCTACATTTTCTCAGTCTCCAACTCTCCCTTCAAGGTCCTATCCTCTCAAACTACCATGCTGCCGCATTTAATGAGGTAGTCCCTTGTTAGCAATTGAATCTTTTATCGGGATTTCCACTCGCATGCCATATCAGCGAATTTAATGTGATATTCCTACCAAGGAGTATAACAATTGTTATTCTCTCTTATCTTATGTCAGTGCTAAAGGTCCTAAAAACTATGTGGCAAGATTGACTCTTTATATTAAGAGTTTCTAGTGGGGATCAATGATGACAAGAAGTAAAACTTCACCTCAAAAGCTTAGAAAGTAATATGTCAACTAAAGAAAAAGGGTGGACTAAGTCTTTGGAAATGTATCATTATAACCTTATTCTTATTAGCAAAATAACGTAGAATTGAAGTTTTTGAGGTAGTAGCTATATGTGACCTTGCAAGCACCTCAAACAACACTACATCCTAGATTGCTATTACTAAAGTTTATGATTCCTGACTATGGAGAAACCTCTTGAAAGCAAAAGACTTGCTTAAAATGGGCTTTGCTACCAAGCCCTTAGTGGGCAAATTTCTAAAATGTGGCAAGATCCCTAGATACCAAATGTAAGTGGTTTTAAGCCAAAGCCAAAAAAAACATGGACATTATAATGGATCAAGCTTACATCATGGTCTCAGATATATTTTTGCAAGAACTAAAGTGATGGAATAAAATTTTAGTAGCATCACTTTTCAATCAAGAAGGTGCCAATGAAACCCAAGAGACCCCTTTGTCTTAAACATAATTCAATATGATGTTAGACAAGCTTTGCTGGATAGCCACTAGTTTTATGAACTTTTCACTAGGTCAACATATTGACTACTAGTTCCCTTATTAAATCAATAAGACCTTAGGTCTCAAATGGAGGAAGCATTGGTTGATAAAAGTACAAGACATGTTAAAATCCCTTCTCTACAAATCAAATGATATTATTCCCACCAAAATGAAAAGTGAGATTCCATTTGAAGAACATAGAGGAAACTAGAGAACATCTCTCCTTAAGATGCATGCACACTAGAATTCTTTGGGGATAATCTCCTTGGCCTCTAGACACATGGCAACTATCCATTTACTCAATCTTGGAATGGATCAACATTGTAAGTGAACCTCACAAAAAGTTGAAGTTACAAGATGAAGAAAAACAGTCATTCAAGCACTTTGTCACGTTAGCTATGGATTGTATATGGTACCTTCTTAATCAAAACGTACACGATCCAAAAAAAGGTAATCTTCCCAATCCTATTAAAGTAGAAACAAGGTACAATACATATAAGGAGAATACTTAATCTCATATGATGTGGCAATATGATCAAAGGGGAGCATAAGTGCAACAATTGGCAAAAACCACTAGCAAAACATCATCTTTATAGTGACAAGCCAAATGACTACAAAATTTTCAAATCAAAGGGAAGTAGTAACAACTTTTCTAGCAATTAAAGAGGCTTCAATTAGACAGCTCGAGAGAGTAATAATAGAAGGCAACTCCTAGGTAGTTATCAGAGACGAAACTGTGTAGACACTTGGGAACTATCGCCCCCAAAAGTTTTAAGAAATAATATTATGTATAGTAGAATTATAACTCTACACTCAAATATCCTTAAAAAATTTGTGATTACCCCCAACACTAAAACACAGCCAAAAGTAGTATGGTAATTTCTAAAAGTCTAAATCTATTATTTATATTCACACACTGACACACTATCTCCACTAGCTTATGATAGAAAATGACATAATGAAATTTTAAGTTTCTTTTTCCTTTGACAAACTGAATGATAAAATAACTCTCTTATTTGTCTTCTACTTTTTTTTCTTGCTCTTTTTTTGTTCTTCATGGCATGGAGACTACTATGGAGTTGGAGGTTCAGAGGTTTAGATGGGAGATAGCTACCTTGTATAGTTAATGCTAAATGTCGACGATGGTTGATTTCCTCGATTACTGTTTACCCTTATATACGACACACTTTACCAATCATCCCTACACACCAAATCTAATTTCGCCCATATTAGTCACCATAGCTTTTGAAATCCAAGAGCATGTGAAGATTTACAAATTGATCCAATTATCTAGACTATCTTGTCCATCCTTATGTCTTTCACAAGGTGGAAAATCCAAAATATTTATTGGATCTAAAACCATTAAGTGCATTCCCTCGCATAATGGGCCGCTGCCAACTCTGAACTTGGTAGCATAGTGATAAAAATCTTCTTTTTTATTTTATTATACAAGAACTATGGTACTTATTATTATTATTATTATTAATGCATGGCGTGATTATTAAAAAGAAAAACCCTTTGCTTTAGGATAGGACGCACTCATGTTTATTTTGACGAGGTCTATTTTTGCAATTTTAGAAACATCATGATCAGGCAATTTTTAGTTTTACCTCCTTATGTTAAGCTAGGTCTCTTTAACTATTTATCATTCGTAATTTATCAAGATTTATTGTTAATAATGGTGATCCTGTTGCCCAGATGACTAACACAAGAGGGGGGGTGAATTGAGTTGTATTTAAAAAAATAACAATTATAAATCAAATATATAATATAAAATATAAACAAAATATGAAACAACAATAAATATAAATAGTAAGAGTAAGAGAGAAGCAAACTCAGTATGTTAACGAGGTTCGGCCCCACTGCCTACGTCCTCGCCTCAAGCTACCTCTTGAGGATCCCCAAATCCACTATTCAATCTCCTTTAGGTGGAGATAGAAACCTATTACACCTTTGAGCAGCACCGCTCCAAAGAATCCGTGTAGAACACCCTCTACACTTCCAATCACCTTACACTTGGTGATTTAACTATTTCCTGTGTAGAACACCTTCTACACTTCCAATCACCTCACACTTGGTGATTTAACTATTCCCCGTGTAGAACACCTTCTACACACACAAGGGTTATACACACCCTTTTACAAATACAAGAGTTGATAGTAGGTAGACTATCAAAGTACACTCCTCAATGAGTGAGATAGAAACAATACAGCGCAACTTATATCTCTCTCAACAAGAACAAGAATTAAGGCTCAAAACTTTAGAAAAGAGAGAATGAGAGCTTTGAAGGAATGATGCAAAACTTAACAATAGATGTGTAAGCTCTTGTTGTGAATTTTGTAAAACTCAAGTGAGCTATTTATAGGCAAATGATTTTTCAATTTCAAATTTGAAAAGATTTCCATGTCAAAAACATCATCATTTATTTTTCAAAAATTTCAAATCTAATATTTTTACTTTTTGCATGTGACAAAAGGAGCACACTTTACTTTTCAAAAATTTCAAACATAATCTTTTACTTTTTGCATATGACAAAAGGAGCACACTTTACTTTTCAAAATTTTCAAATAAAGACATCTACCTTTTGCATAAGTCAAGAAAAGCATCCACCACTTTTGAAAATATTCAAATAAAACATGCACATGTGAAATATGACAATCAATCATCTTAATATTTTCAAAGTTCAAATCTTTAATCATGTCATGCACATGTGAAAGATGACAATCAATCATCTTTCAAAATTTTCAAATTTAATTTTCAAAATATTCATGCATATGTGGAAAATGTATTTTAATGCTTTATGATAAAATATTAATTTTGAGCCTTAATCTTAATTTTGAATTTTTAAGAGATTTACAACATTACTCTATGATTTTAATGTGAACTTGTTCCCTTCTTGCTCATGCTTGCTTCCTTGATGTGTTTGATTATATTGTGTGGACAACTTGAGCTTGAGACTCCTTTATTCTTTGGATTCATTTGTTATCATCAAAATCCATTTGTAGATTTACATGAAACTTGAAACCTTGGGTTCAACAGATCCCCTTAACAATATGTGTAATAGATACCCAAATGCATGCAACATGATTCCATGAAATTATAATAGTTATAAAATATTCATCATTCTAATTTTTATCATTATCTCATCATTTCATGATGTGCTATTAAATAATTAGAGACTATTTATTATATTTTACTTGTGAATCTATCATTTAATACCAAATATTGAGATGATAAGAAAAAAGATAAATAGATTTTTTCAAACTTTTATACACTGGCTGAGTGATAATAGTCTTGATCTTGACGATATATCCCCTCTAGATCTAAGATTCAAGTCCTTAACTATAGTCAACATCTAAGATCCATTAGATTAGAAGAACTTCCCTTTAAATCATTTGATGTGTACTTGGGGGAAACTATTTGTTGATGACTCATGCAGCTCTAAGATTAGTCAAGACTTTCTTCTGAATATCCTATGTGGAAAAAATATATATATATACATATATATATATATATATATATATATATGTATACCTAACAATAAAGAGCTAAGGAGGCAAGGATGTCTTCGATGAAAATCACATAATAATTATATGAAAATGGTCTATAATGTAAAAAAGGAAACTTTAAACTTTATAAGTCGATTTACATCATTTATTGTCAATCCATAACCCTTATAAAAATATTCAAAATTTTATTATTTATAAGTTGGTATAATTACATTATTTATGGTAGAATCTAGTGGCGGAGTCAGATATTTGCTTTAGGAGGGCCAAGCAAAATTAAAATAAAATATATAAAATATTTTTTATTTTATTTGTATACAATTTTTTGTGCAATGTAGAACAATCTGATAGTAAGATCTACAATAAAAATAAAATACATTTAATATAATTTATGTATTAAAAAAATATATGACATGTCAAGAACATATCATCATAAGAAAAATATATTAAAAATACGTTAGAAATCATCCAACTTTTTTTTTATATTTATCTATAATAAAAATATGTTATCATGTTATTATATCATTTTATTTTATATAAGATATGTTTTATTTTTAAATTAGATTTTTAATTATGTGGATGAGACCAAGATAATTTTTAGATATGAGACTAACATAAAATAAAATTAATATTATCTTAATAAATCATAAAAAATAAACATATTTTATTTTTTTTAGAAAAAATATAGACTTTTTACTTTTTATTTTTTAGGAGAAGGGTGAGACGCCGTGTGGAGGGAGGGCCATGACCCCTTATCCCAATGTGGCTCTGCCACTGATAGAATCCATAATAGTCGATAGCAATTATCGAAATTCTATTAATTATAAGTCGGTGGTATAATTGTATGATTTGAATCCATGATAGTCCATGACAACTATTGAAATTGTTTGATTTATAAGTCGGTGTAATTGCATTATTTATTGTAAAATCTATAACACCTTACAAAAATATTTAAAATTCTGTTTTTTGTAAGTTGGGTAATTGCATAATTATTATATAATCCATAATAGTCGATAACAGTTATCGAAATTCTGTTAGTAGGTTTAATTGCATCATTTATTGCAAAATTCATAGCACTTATAAAAGAATTCAAAAATCTGTTATTTATAAGTCGTTGTAATTGCATTATTTATTATAAAACTTATAGAATTCAGAAAAATTTTAAAAATATATAAAGAGGAAATAAATATATATATATATAAATATATATTTATACTAACTGATGTCATAACGTCAATAATATATTTGTTTGGACAATATTTTTGTAAATAAATATAGCTTTTTCAAAAAAGAAAAAAAACTACAAAAAACTATAAAAAATATTTTTTTTTACAATTTATCAAATATGGACTGTATTACAATCTACATAGAAACGCTTCAATTTTATAACTAAATAAAATAAATTTTTTAGATTTTTAAAGTTTTTTATTTGTAAATAAATTTATTTTAATTAATTTTATTTTAAAATATGAATTTCTCTATTTATTTATTACTTGGACTTAAGGATAAAATCACTATTTAACTTGAGGGGTTTTGATCCTTCCAAAATTTTTTTAACTTGATAAAAATTAAATTTTGAAAAGTATTTTTATAAAATAGATTATATAAAAAATTAATATTTGTCTTTCTCTAAATTTTATTTTATAAATTAACCTCCTTAAATTAGATTTTTTAATTTTATCTTTATTTAGATGGTAAAAAAACTTAATTTTTTAGACTATATAACATTGTTTACTATAAATTCACAAGAAAGCAAGGGCACATCAGGAAGGAAAAAAAAAAGTGAAAACCATCAACTCTCTTTACCTGTGATGGTAATTCCCTAGGTCGCACGTCTCAGGTTGCAGCATCGGTCTTCACTGTTCCCCTTTTCTCTGCCATCGGAAGCGACCTTTTCCGATTGCGTCACTCCCAGGTAACGGTCAATTTCTAACTTCAACTTCGTCTCTCAAGTTTCATTATTCCATTCACTCTCTGTCTTCATTTCCCATTGCTCTCAAAACATCTAACGCTTGTATTTTTTCTGTAGTTAGGGTTTTCCCATCTCTTTGTGTTTTGTTTTGTTTTGTCGTTTCTTGTTTGATTGTATTGTTCTACGCTTTTTACTCTATATTCCCTGTCTGTTTGTATATGTGCGTGATTGTGTATGCATTGTATGCATGCGCTGCTAAGTAGTTTTCTTCATGTCATTGAACAGTAGTGGGTGATGTTTTGGATGTTAGCAATGAGGGAACGATTCTCGGTGTGAACTCTTAATCCAACATGGCAAGAGAAACATTTCAAATGAATCGTTTAGCGAATGGAGAGGCTGAGAACAGTCTTCATAAACAAAGTGACCAAACCCCACATCAAGCCCTTAATGGAAGATGTACCAAGTTGGGCTCTGATGGATCCACTGCTGGGCCTTGTTGTGACGAAAATGGTGGGGAAGTTAGCCATGTTATTTGTGTAAGTGGACAGTTGAGACCGTATTTGCTTAAAATTCCAGAAGATTTAGTTGCCATATGCAATTTACAATATGATTTATGTGCAGAAGAAAAAGGCTAGGCAGCAGCAGAAAGAAATGACTTTCCAAGATATGTATAACAATCAAGGCCTCTTTGATGAAGACGATGATGAAGATAGTGACTGGGAGCCAGCACAAGAGCATGTAGAATTTTTCAAGTGGTTTTGCAACAATTGTACAATGGTCAACCTTCATGATGTTATTCATTGTGATGTATGTTGATTCTTCAGTTATTTTTAGCTATTTATATTAGATTTTTTTTATACTTTTTCCTCTGGATGAGGGATGTTTGGATGTTAGATTTTCCTGAAGATCTGAAACTTTTGAAAAAAAAATTCTAAAAATGAGTTTTATGGTGCTTTTGTGAAAGTGGTTGAACCCATTGCAAATATGTTTGGTTAAGAAAGCTTTTGAGAGATGTTTATATTGAGTTTTGAAAAAGTGGTGGGGCTTGTTGAAAATATGTTTGAGAAGAAAATTTTTGTGAGAGGCTTTTCCTGAGTTTCTGAAAGTTGTTTTAGTTCTGTTTGTTTTTTTTAATCGATAAACAAAAACTTATTGATCATTTAATAGACAAAAACTTCAATCAAGTATACGGGACATATGCAAGAGCGGTTTTGTTTTCTTTTTGATCGGTAAACAAAATTCTATTGGTGATAAGGATAGGCAATTTGCCTGAGTACATGGGTTATATACTAGAGTATCTCCTATGCTTGATGATATAGTGATGCAAAAAATTCATGTAAGTTCATACCACTAAAATCTATTTCAGAGGTCCAATGTTTTGATGTTTGGGATTGTTCTGGTGTAAAGATGTTTGGATTGAGAGTAACAAAATTTTGAGAAAACTCTCAAAAACTCTTATGTTCGAGACATTACCTAAAGGTGTCAAATTTGTATACTTAGTAAAAATTATGTACTTTCCTTCATTATTGCGTGTCTTTTATCTTTTTCTTTTTCCTGGTTATTATGAAATTCATATATTATGTTTCCAGGTGAGTGTTGTTTTCTTTTTCTAGATATATTGTTTCTTCCTCATTTGATTGTGTAACTCTTCATATATTCCAAGGTGATGTGCTTGTCTATGAATGAGTTTGCTGCATTTTTTCCATGCAGATCTGTGGGGAGCATAAAGAATCTGGAATCCTAAAACATGGGTTTTTTGCATCTCCCTTTTCACAAGATGTAGGTCCAGTAGAAATCGAACTAGAAATAAAAGAAAGACACAAAGGTGGGAAATGCTTACTTGGCTATTTCATCTGTCATATAATTTTCAATGACTTTTAAAATTTTTGGTTGAGAATCTTATAAATAATGTTTCTTAAATTCTTGCAGTTTTTTATTTTTTATTTTTTATTGAAGCCATTGGTTTCTTATAAGTTTTATGATTATGAACCTAAACTTTGGGTGTTGATTCAATGTCAAAGTTGGGGTGTTCTTTTTTCACTTTGTATCTTCTAATTTTGTAACGAAGTGTATGCTGTTTGTATCTTGTGTACTCAGGCTCTGCCTATTTACTTCTTTCAATAAATTGTTCTTTATTTTTTGGTTGTTGCAAGTATTGTATACAGAAAGTATATGATAAGAAACAGCCGACAATAGGGATGAAGAAAAAGAACACAATTCCATAAAGTAATTCTTGTATATATCCTGTGTTTCTTTCATGAATAAAGTTCTTGCTTACCTAGAAAAAAACATAAGGAAAATTAAAAGAAGAATTTAGTTTCTTCTCTCGGTTATTCTTGTAGCTGAAATTGATGACAATATTGTCTTGCAAAACTATTTGTTTTGGCCATAATCATGTTCTCCTTGTCTATGTAGACTCGGGCTCCCAAATTTCAACCTCAAATAGTTCTACAGCAATAGGTTTTGATGAGAGAATGTTGCTACACTCAGAAGTATGGTGCTGCTTTTCTGCATATCTCCTTCAACTTCTCTATGTTGCTTAGGTTTTCGCTTGTACAAAGCTTTTTTTTCCTATGTGCACATGGTTTGATTTCACAATCATTTGTGCTGTATTTTGCTTGTAATAGGTCATTTACTTATTCAGTTATCTCAAAAATGAATTTCTCTATCTTTTTGTTTGTTCGCATCTTAGAATTTTTTTAGAGATATTTTGATAACATGCCCCTTCAATTTTAGTAATTCTTTTATTATCATTTTATAACGTGGTTTAAGTTTTTTTTGTCTAATCTATGGTCTAGACTAAGAAAAATAGTGCCTAAGTGATTTTTTCTATTAATTATAAAATAGAAGGAATTAGGGTTACATTCGACTTTGAAAACTTAAAATCAAGGGACTCCGGCCATAATTGCTAATTTGTGATTTTAATTTTTAGAAATATATGATGCACTTGAGATCTTTGAGTTTTCTCTAACAAAATCATCGGTGTTATAAATTTGAAATTACATCTTGCACCTAATCATTTCAAATCCACATACTAAGAATGTTTAAACAACCTCATAAATGAAGCTTTTCTAGAAGTGTATGGTATTGCTTGTGCCTAGGATGCTTTTGTAACTTATTATTAGGAGATTTTTAGTAATCTCATGCAGTGGAACGTAGGTTTTATTAGTCCATGATTGGGAGTTGGATACCACCTTCACTTTTTTAAAATGTTAAATATTCCATTGGTTTGAGAAATGGGGGTGAAGACGTTTGGGCCTCTGCCAAAAGGGATATATAATTTTAGTTCATTCTTTAATGCCTTTATTCCCAGTTCATTTCCTTGGAAAAAGTAATAGAAGTTTTGAAGATTGTGGATGGTCCTTTTGAGGAGATCATCAAGATTTATTTTCAATACTTATTTTTCTTCTGGATAGACTATCTAGAATTCAACGGGTTCAATTTACATGATTTTCTTATATCTTGTTTACTTTTTGGATTGGTGTCTTTCTTATATGCATCATTATTTTTAATAAAATTCTTGCTAATTATAAAAAGGTTTAAATCCATCTGTAGAAAAATATGTGCTTTTCATAATTTGTTCAAGCCATTTAAGTTGAAAAATGAGATACAAATCCATCTCCTTGGATACTTCATTCCGATGAACCATATGAGCTTTTTTTAGAAATTTCAAGAAGTATGTTTTTTATAGGTATAAATTTGAAGAAGTATAATGGATGCAATATGTATTCGGAATAATAGAATGCAATGGGTTGTAATGCCTGAATAGAAGGTCCATGCCACATGACCTTTAATACAAAAGAACTAATCAATGATATAATTGGAGCCTCATTAGAATATTGTAAAGAGCAAGAATATCTCATTCCAAGGAATGTGAGATTTCGTACACCACTTACCCTTATCACTTATCAAAATGGAGCTTCATAATCTTCCCCCTTATATTCTCGATATCCTCGTTGTCCTCGTTGGGCCAGTCCGTCGTAGGTGGCATGACTCAAATCCCATATTTTTGGTTGGGATAGGCTCTAAGATAATTTGTAATGTCCTAATGGAAGGCTCAAGTCACATAATTTATACTCCAAAAAGACTAATCAATGATACAATTAGAGTCCTATTGGAATATTATAAAGAGTAAACACTTCTTTTTACTAGGCAATGTAGAATCCCACACCACCTACCCTTATCACTTACTAAAATAAAGTATCACATAGATGAATGTAATTACTTAGGGTATGCTTGGTAAATGAGATGATATGAGAAATTCTCAAAACTTTTCACAATTTCCTTCCAAATATAACTCAAAACTCAAAACACAAAACATTTTTTAAATTCAAATTTTCAACTTTTTCATGTAATCATTACTTTACTACAACTTTTACAAAATTCTAAATAAAACACAAGAATCAATACAATTTTTCAAACTTCAAAGCAAAAATATTATTAAAAAATTATATTTAAACAAGTTTTTAGATTTATAGTTTTTATTCATTTTTTTCTCATTTTCCACAACTCAAGAAAACATTTTAACTCAAACAATTTCATTATTATTCACAGACCATTAACTATTGTTCACAGAATTCTGAGATATTGCAAATGTCCAACTGAATCTTGAATTTTTTATTGGCATTGGGTGTCCTAAACAAAGTCCTGACTAATCCTGAGGCGCACAAGCCCTTGATAAGGAGTTTCTCGTCAATGTATCTCGAGTAATTGAATGGAAAGTCTCCAATGTGCTGTGTAGAGCCAATAGCACAGTGTATTGGAATAAGACTTTCTCCAGAAATTTGCAGGATTGGAAAGTTGAGGAGATTGCAGATTTTTATAGCTTTCTTTACTCCAGGCAGGTATGAGCAATTGGGAGGGATAGAATGCTGTTGAGCCACTATGCAAACAAAAAATTCACTGTCTGGTCATTCTAGAAGGTGCTACAAGTCGACCAACCAGGTGGGTTTCCTTGGAAGGGCATTTGGAAAGTTCCAGCGCCACCCAAAGTTGCATTTTTCATATGGACAACAACATTGGGTAAGATTTTGACAGCCGACAACTTAAGAAAAAGAGGGATGATAGTTATGGAATGGTGCTGCTTGTATAAGAAGAATGGGGAGTCGATAGACCATATTTTCCTACATTGCGAAGTGGCGAGGAACTTATGGGATGGCATATTAGTAAGGCTGGATTGAATTGGGTAATGCCTAAAGAAGTGATGGATCTCCTAGCGTGCTGGAATCGACATTATTAGTGCAAACAACTAGCTGTGTCGTGGAGGATGATTCCTTTGTGACTACTGTGGTGTCTTTGGATGGAAAGAAACAAGGGATGCTTCAACTACAAGGAGAGGTCCATGAGGGAAATTTGGAACTTTTTTGTATTACTTTGGTCCAATGGTTTTCTATTATTATACTAAAGGGAGGAATCTTCATGAATTTTTGAGTACTTTTCAGCTTATTAGAGTGTAACTAGATCTCTCTTTTGTATACTCGTGTACATGGGTTTTGCCTAGTTACATTCAATCAATAAAGATTATTACTTATAAAATAAAGTAATTGAAGGGAAAGCTCTCCCCGACTAATGACCCTTAGAAATTGTTTGCACCTAAGAGGATTTGAATCTTAGACTTGGAAAGAGCATACCACTAATACCAAGGCCTTTCTGGGCCCGGATGGTTTTTCCATGGCTTTCTTTCAAGCTTGTTGGGATATTGTGAAGCATGATATAATGAAAGTGTTTGATGAATTTCACTCCTTTAAGAAGTTTGAAAAAAGCTTTAACCCAACATTCGTTGCTCTCATCACCAAAAAATCTGGTGCTGTTGAAATGCAAGATTTTCGCCCCATTAGCTTAGTAAATGGAATGTATAAGATCATCTCTAAGGTCCTTGCTAACTGCCTTAGTGTGGTTATGGATAAACTCATTTCGAAATCTCAGAATGCCTTTGTTAAGGGTAAACAAATTCTGGATTGCATTTTAATAGCACATGAGTGCTTAGATAGCAAATTGAGTTCGGGTCAATCTGGAATTCTTGTGAAATTGGACATGGAAAAAGCTTTTGACCATGTCAATTGGGAATTCCTTCTTTATTTACTAGGGAGAATGGGTTTTGGTGAGAAGTGGTGTTCTTGGATCAGACATTGTATTTCAACAGCCAAATTTTTCATTTTGGTGAATGGATCTCCATCTGGTTTTTTCAACAATTCCCGTGGTTTAAGGCAAGGTGATCCTCTTTTCCCATCCCTATTTGTCATTGTTATAGATGCTTTGAGTCGTATGATTGATTCGGTTGTATTGGTGGTATTATGGAGGGGTTTAAGGTTGGAGATGTCTTTAGGGGCTGCATTTCTATTTCTCACTTGCTTTTTGCTGATGATACTTTAATTTTCAGCGATGCTAATCAAGATCATCTGAGAGTCTTGTTGCTGTGCTTTGAAGCTGTTTCTGGGCTTAGAATTAATTTTTCAAGTCTGAAATTGTTCTCGTGGGTTCTGTTAGCAACACTCATGATTTGGCCAACATTTTGGGATGTAAGGTTTTTGCTTTACCTATTAAATACCTTGGGCTTCCTTTGATTGCATCGCATAAAGCTGTATCTATATGGGATGGAGTGATTGAGAAGATTGAAAGAAGACTTGCTAGTTGGAAAAAAGATTTATTTATCTAACGGGGGCAAAGTCACTTTGATCAAAAGCACCTTGTCTAGCCTCCCTTTCTACTTTCTCTCTTTGTTCCCACTTCCTATGGGGGTTTCAAGAATTGAGAAAATTCTTGAGAATTTTCTATGAGATGGAATCGGGGATGACAGAAAATTTCATTTGGTAAGCTGAAGTAAAGTTTGTGCCCCGTTGTCTTCTGGGGGTTTGGGCATCAGAAACTTTAAGCTTTTCTTTTTTTTTGATAAGTAAGAGATAATTATTGTTGATATGATCGAAAAAAGATCTATCTCGTGTACACAGGAAGTAGACAACAGAATACCTAATGACAATCTAAGAGCTGGAAAATAAAAACAAGAAAGCAGGAACATTGTAATTCTCATTTAAAACAATGGTTGAAAACCACAACGTTAATGTGTGAAAAAAGGATTTCTGTAGCTTTGCCATTGATTGCTCCTTATCTTCAAAGCAACGTTCGTTCCTTTATATCCAAATACATCACATAATGCACAACAGAATCATCTTCCACACTGCTGCCACTTGAGGACAGTCTTGCATCTTCCTCCAACCACCCAACAGGTCCACCACCCAACAGGTCCACCACCCTTGTTGGCATAACCCAGGTCACATCAACCCTTCGAAAGATCTTATCCCATAGCATCTTTGTGACTTCACAATGCAAGAATAGGTTATCCACAGATTCCCCACTCTTTTTGCACATGTAGCATTAATCCAAAACAATGCATCCCCTTTTCTTCAAATTGTCTGTGGTCAAAATCTTTCCAAGTGAAAAAGTCCACGCAAAAAAAAAAACTACTTTAGAAGGCATGCAAGACCTCCAAATGATCTTCCATGGGAAGGGCGCATGATCTTGAGTTGATAAAATTTTATAATAAGCCTCTACTGTACACTTCTTGTGATCATTGAACCTCCACTTCAATCTATCTCCTGTCAGACAGGAATTGTAGTGGCATATAGTAAACTGAAAATTTTTTGAGAGTGAAGCTCTTGGGAAGTGGCTCTGGAGATACAATTTTGAGAGTGAAGCTCTTTGGAAATAGATTGTGGATGTTAAATATGGAAGAATGTGGGGGAACTGGTGTACTAATGAAGTTAAAGGGGCCTTTGGGGTGAGTTTATGGAAATCCATTCGGTTGGGTTGGGGGGACTTTGCTAATAATATCATTTTTAAAGCTGGGAATGGGAAAAATATTTCTTTCTGGCATGATGGTTGGTGTGGGGATTTAGCTTTCAAATCTTCCTATCCTAATCTTTTTAGGATAGCTTATTAGCTAGTAATAAAGTGGTTGCAACGGCTGACTTATTCTAGATTTCTTTTAATCAGTTGCTTTGGGATGTGGAGTTTAATAGAGATTTATAGGATTGGGAACTACAAGAAGCTTCTGACTTCTTCACTAAGTTATATGAGCTGAAGCTGGATTTTAATAAGGAGGATAAGGTGTTGTGGAAACATGATCCTAAGTCCTATTTTCTGTGAGATCTTATTACAAAGTGTTGAATTGTTACAGTGACATTGCTTTTCCTTGGAAATGTATCTGGAAACCAAAAGTCCCCTCAAAAGTGGCTTTTTTCTGTTGGTTGGTTTCTCTTGAGAAAATCTTAACCACTGATAATCTGAGGAAAAATGGCTCTTCATTATTTATTGGAGCTACATGTGCAAAAAAAAAAATGGCGAATCTGTCAATCATCTCTTCCTCCATTGTGAGATGATTTCAGCCTTATGGATTGAGCTATTTAGTAAGATTGGCATTGCCTGGGTTATGCCATTGCGTGTGGTAGATTTCCTAGCAAGCTGGAATGGTTCTTTGGCTCGCGGAAGTAATGCAGATTTTTGGAGGGTGGTCCTTTTGTATTTGTTTTGGTGTTTATGATCTGAGAGAAATGAGAGGTGTTTTAATAATTGTGAATGTTCTTTGGGGGACTGTAGGCTCCTTTTCCATAATTCTCTCAGTTTTTGGGTGCATAATCTTGTAAGGGACTGGTACTCTTGTAATCTTTTGTCTTATCTTTATCTTCTTCTAGTTTGTATCTAGGTTTTCATCTTACATTTCCCGTGTCCTTGATTTTTGCCTATTTACTGGAATAAAATTTCTTATTACCTATAAAAAAATAAAAATAAAAACCAAGGCCTTTACTAGTTGAGCCAATCCCTCCAAGCCATTAATTTATTAGTTTTGATTGGTTAATTCTAAGAACAAAGATATCATAAGTAAAATTGATTGTATGGGGAACTGTGGGCTTGGTCTTGGTGGTATGTTCACCTGTGAAGGATTCGAGGACCAATTCACAACACTACTCACTGCAATAGAGACGGGTCATGTATGTGGTAGGAAATCAAGATCTAAGAAGAGTGGAGAGCTAAAGCGTCTTACTTGGGCAATGAACTATGACGATAAGGGAGATAGTTCAAGTCGAGGGAGGACTAGAGGGAAAGCAGAACCAATGTATATTGTTAGTAGGATCAGTGTGTTGGGGAATTTACAGTGGCTTGGTATGCGGACACAATCTGGTTTGGTGGTGGGATAGGCATTGGTGCACTGGTGGTGGTTTGGGGCAGGCCCATTTTTAGGCTTGGGCTAGGGCTTTGTTAGGTTCATTTTCCTAGATGTGTTTGTTGTTGGGCTAGGGCTTTGTTGGGTTTATTGTTTCTAGTATCTTTTTTGCACCCCATCTAGGCATTTTATCTTGTATACATCCAGCGCCTATTGGTATTAATAAATTTTTACTTCATATATAAAAAAAAAATTAAGATAATCAAAGCTCTTGAAATCTCGTATGTCAAAGTTGATGTGCATATGCTTGTGTGAAACAAGTAGTATATATAGCCAAAAGAATATAAATACCATTCAAACTCTCTTCCATATGATAACTACAATGCTGCAAAGAAGTTTTTTTATGACAATGGCAAAGTAGGAAACTTTTGTATTTGAAAGGAAAATTTTCTTCTGAGACTATTTTATTGATATGTAACTCTTGTATAAAGTTATAACTTCCGTTATTATGATATAATTTTAAGACTTGTACTTCTTTGTATCTAGAGACGATCATACATGGGTGTTGCTCTTGTATATGTCCCCTGTACTTATGACTATGACTACTTTTCTCATTTAAAGTTCTTCTTTACTGATAAAAAAAAAGACTTGTCTGTTTTTCTTTGACATAAACGTGTGCCAAGCAATAGAGAGGCTATATGTATCTATGTGCTATTGTACTTATGAAATTGGCCCCTCTGCCCCTATTGAAATCTAAATTGGCCATCTACCAACTTGTCATGATTTAAATTGATTTATGACTTGCACGCTTTTTGTCAAAGATGAAACTGCATCCTGAATTGAAACTGGTGGAAAAGGCAATTTTTGACTAAGAATTGCTGATTTGTGTATGAAATAGATGCAACATTGCAAGCTGTATCATGTTGTGCATATTTGATTATTTCTGGCGAATGATGTTCTATTTCTTGGGTAATTATGGCTTTTGTTGGGTAAGATGCAAACATTAGTGTAAGGAGAAAACAAGCTACTGCGTAATTGACAAAATATGGGGTGTAAAGAGTAAGGCACTATAGATTTGGACATGGACATTAGAATCCAGATAAGTCATGTATCTCTATGTCTGCAGTGAGTTCTGTTATCTTTCATCTTGAGTTAGTCATGACATTGACTTGGAAGAAAAAGGTCTCTCAGTTTCAAATGAGTTCCTTGTCTCCACAATCATTTAGCTTTGGGTTTAGGGCACCTTTGGATTAATAAACATCTTCAGCTTCCTTCTACAGCTTCCTTACTTCATGATTCTCTGCTGTAGGTTCAGCTCACATATCATTGCAAAATTTTATTGTTGAACGTTTTTTTTTTATTGCTGTTTATATAATGCTTTACATTTTTTTTTCTATTTTTGGGTGTTTGCCATGCTAGAGTAGGTTGAAATGAAGACACATCCCCATCCAGAAAGACCAGATCGTCTCCAAGCTATTGCTGCTAGTCTTGCTACAGCCGGTATTTACCTGTGTTGCAAATTATCGTGAATTAGGGATTTTCATTTATTTGAACTTTGATTTTATCAAATTTTCATCCTACTGGCAGCCTGCAAATAAGTTTTCTACCACTGGTTAATCTGTCCATCATCAGTCTGACAAGCAATTGGCAAATGTTAACCCATGCAGGTATATTTCCTGGAAGATGTTATCCTATTCCAGCTAGAGAAATTACAAAAGAAGAACTTCAGATGGTAAGTAAGCACCCATTACCTTGGAGGAATGTGAGAGTGAAGTTATTAATTACCCAACAGTCAATAGGATCTCTGTGGATGCTATCAGGGGTGCTCATCTGAAATATCTGTGGTGTTGGGCTACCAGAAAAGGCATATTCAAAACAATGAAATGTCTACCTTCTATCTTTGAGCTGACCATGAAAGGCCTCTCTTTTGCTGCCATGATAATAATAATAAGTAGAACCCCTAGAGGTTGGCTCAAGTAGTAAAGGCCTTGGTCTTGGTGGTATTCTCCCTCTAGGTCTAAGGTTCAAATCTTCTTAGTTGCAAACAATTCATAGGGCACTCGAAGTGAGGGATTTTCCCCTTGAATTACCGAGGTGCGGGAAACTCCTTATTGAGGGCCTATGTACTCTCGAAATTAGTTTGGACACTGTTCTTAGACATCCGGTAACTATAAAAAATAAATGCTGATTATTATTATAATAATAATAATAAGCAGAGTCACCAACCAATTTATTTTCTGTTTTTGTTTTTTTTTTAAAAACAAAACATAGAAGATTTTTTTTTTTTGTCTATGAAACAAAGTAATCGCATAATCACTCGTTTTTCTTGTTGGAATTGAAGGTCCATTCCTTGGAGCATATCGAAACTGTTGAACTTACAGCACAGATTCTATACAGGTATGTTAATCCGCTGGATGTCAATTCTCTCTCATACTCTTTTGCTTCTAGTTGTTGTGCATTTGTTTGCATATTTGGACACACACCCACCTGTTTGCAATATTGATACTTGGGAAGTTTTTTCTGATTCAACATGTTCTTTACTGGCTCAAAAGTGAAAAGAAACTTGGTAGAATCCTAACTAGTTATGTACTATTTAGGCCTCGTTTGGATTCGGAGATGAGATGAGTTGAGATGAGTTTAGTTTATTTTTTAATATTATTATTATTTTGGAATTTGAAAAATGTGTATTGGGATTTGAAAAATGTGAATTGGGATTTGAAAAATGTATATAGAAATTTGTGTTTTGTATAAAAAATTATAAAAATGTAATGATGAAATGGAAGTGAGTTGAGATGAGCTCAACTCACTTCTGAATCCAAACGGGCCTTAAGGAGATGTGTATTTTTTTTTGTACGTAAACTTGATTGTATTAATGATAACAGATATAGCCCAAACACACAAGAGGGTATACAAGAGTTACCACCTATTTAGGAAGTAGGAATGGAAACAAGAAAATCATGAAGATCAAGGCCATGAAAATCTAAAGTTTTGGCCCTTAGAAATGAAGTTCTAGCATAAAGTAATCTAAGCTCCTTTAATGAATTCTCTTAAGGAGATATATTTTGAGTCATTGTGGAAGTCGTTTGTACTTAAGCAAGCTTTTGTAAATACTGATGCTGACAGATTGTGACATGAGATTAGGTTTTTTGTTGATTAATTTTATATGATTGCAGTTATTTCACTCCTGACACATATGCCAATCAGCATTCAGCACGCGCTGCTAGGCTTGCAGCAGGTTTGTGCGCTGATCTAGCTACAGAAGTTTTTTCTGGGCGCGCCAAAAATGGTTTTGCTCTGGTATGAGAATTCTAGTACTTAAATACTGTCTGTTTTAGTTTTTTGGTTTTAGTTTTCTTTGTTTCTGGAAGTTGTAGGTATTTCCTCTGTATACGTCCTATGTACTTGGGCTTATGCACATTTCTTTGGAATAAAACTTTTATTACTTATAAAAAAGCTATTGAGTAACAGAGAACTCTTGCAAACTCTATGCTTTCTTTGATCTTATTATTTTTTTGAGTCAGGTTCGACCTCCTGGTCATCATGCTGGTGTAAGACAGGCCATGGGGTTTTGCCTCCACAATAATGCGGCAGTTGCTGCATTAGCAGCTCAGGTTGCTGGGGCTAAGAAAATTCTTATTGTTGATTGGGTAATGTTACTCGCTACTACATTTGATGCTTTGTTTTGTATGTTTCTTCATAATAATACTTTGCATATGGCTGTTCTTTGTTTCCAACTTTCTGACTAACTGTTGAATCTATTAAGTGCTATGCTATTAAACTGCATGCTGGTTTCTATTTTATGTTCCTGTAGGATGTTCACCATGGGAATGGCACACAGGAGATATTTGAACAGAACAAATCGGTGAGCTATGTGATAATCGAATTTCTTGCACTATGCATCCCAACCTTTTAATGCGCTAGTCATTTTGAATGATTAATTCTTTGAGGAGGTGGTAAGTTCTCAGGGATGTCACTTATGTAGTTGGAATGAGTAAGCCAATTTTGTCTTGTGTTTTACAGCTTTTTGGGAGCTTTTTACGTTGGCAAAAGGTCCCATTTATATTGTAAAAGCTTTTGAATGCATTTTTAATATATAATGTCCCAATTATGCTATAATGGTATTAAAAAACATATTATAGGGTTTGTAAGGATGCAATGAACTAACTGCCCCTTTCATTTCAATGAAAATTCTTTTGTTGATTTTTTTTTTTGTTGGATTTATTTAAACTTGCTTGTCCTAGTAAGTTATTTTTTGCTTTTTAGTGCTGATGAGTTGAACCGAATTTATAGGTCTTGTATATATCATTGCATAGACACGAGGGAGGAAAGTTCTATCCTGGTACTGGAGCTGCACGTGAGGTAATTGATTACTCTACATTTTGAATGGACTAACTCTCCCAACAAACTCAGCTAGGTGATGATTATCACAATTTGGTGACATGATGATATTTTTTGAAGAAACTGAGATACATGACTTTTTATCTCTGCATGCTCCTTGATTTTCCCAACTCCTTCACATCCATAGTATTACAAGTATAATAATTGTTTTTGCTTGAATATCTAGTTTAATGTACTTTTGATGGATGCCTTGGTTATTTGACGTGGCAGCAAGAAGTTGCCATCCTAAGTATTAGATAGATTAGACACATTATGGGAATATGATATAGATAAAGAATATGTTGGGAATTGTGAATTTATATGCTATTTTTGTAAATTATTTAGGCCCGGTTTGTTTTTAGAGATGAGATAAAATGAGATAAAAGTTAAAAAAAAGAATAAAACATTATTATAATATATTTTTTTAATATTAGTTTTGTTTTAAGATTTGAAAAAATTGTTTTGAGATTTGAAAAAATTGAATTTATTTTGTATAGAAATTTAAAAAAGTGTAATGATGAGTTTGAGATGAGATGAGATGAGATGTTTTAGAAAAACAAACAAGGCTTCAGTCTTGTATTCTCAAGTAAATTAGAACAATCATGTAGCACATCTACTACAGCTTTTCATGTCAGATAAGAAATTTCAACTTTTTACATTTGTAGATGGATGCCCATAATGGCATTGCCATAATGATGAAACAATTGAAATATCTAGACCTCTCATTTAGGGTCTCTTTTAAGGCCAAGTCTATATGTGTTCATATTTGATATCCTTGTTTTCACTTCACACCAATCATATAGAGATGTTACAGTAGGATTTCTTATGCAGCAAGCTAGGTGGAGTGTTCAAATTCACCCAGTAAATGGGGCTAAGATGTTCTCTCCAATGTCCAAGGTGGGCTTGGGATTTTTATTTTTTTTTTTTTTTAAATTATGCTCTCCTAGGGAGAGATGGCTTTGGCACTACCAACATGAGAGCGAGGGCTTGTGGAAAGTGATGGTGAATTTGAAACTCAGTTGTACTTGGGGTTGTTGCTGATGACGTACATGGGCCATATGGGATAGGGTTTTGGAAAACTATTAGGAAAGAATGGTGGGATTTTTCTAGTGGCCTAATTTTTTTTAAAAGTAAAACAATATTATTGATAGAATAGGCAAAGCCCAAGTACAAACATGGTATACAAGAGACGGGACCTATTTAGGTCGTAGGTGGAAAGTGAGATTCAAGAAAATCATGAAAATGGAGACTATTGAAATCTACAACTATAGCCCATAATAATAAAGTACGGAAAAGGAAAGATCAAAGCTCTTTCAGTGTCTGCTCCTTATATTCAAATGTTTGATTGTTACGCTCTCGCCGAATGCACCACATAATGCAGATAGGGACCATCTTCTACACAAATTTGATAGGTGGTGCACTTCCAAGAGATGACCAGCTAGCCAATAACTCAACTATTGTGGTAGGCATTACCCAATTTAGGGGATGGGGTTGGGCCTTCCCAACAAAAGGCCTAATGAAAGGTCTCTAACCTTCTGGCCTCGTCCAATGGAGGGTCTTGAGTTGGGTTTGGTCATACCTAGGTGAGATCTGAGCCCTACACACAACTCTCCAACATCGAATCGCAACTCCAAGGTCTCGACTTCGTGCCGGAAACCATGACAACAAGTGGCGCGTTGGTGGGAGGCTCTCAGACAACGCCGATGGTGCCGACATTGAGCTCCGATGACATCCCGATGGTGCTTTGTGCCCAGAGTGCATTGGTTGAGTTTGGAAAGCTTCTATCTACGCAAAAATCGTTGGTGACTTCAGATTCTGCCTATGTGTAAGGCCCAAAAACTGCCGATAGCCCTAGGTTGCGAGGCTTTCATGCGGGCGAATCTGCCTATGCGTCCGGACGACTATTTTGAGTTAATAGATGACGATGCCTCTGAAGACTTGATGCATTCGATGGAGGATGAGCTCTTCCTGTCAGAATCTTTGTAGGGGTTAGAGGATTTTTTGGTTGATGAAGAGTTTTAGAATTCCAGTCCTTTGAATTACTTTTTCCCAGATCAAGCTTTAGACTGGATTTTGCAAATGGTTAAAGGGATTCAACAAATGGTGGGATTTGGATGTGTTGGCAATGAAGAACAATTCATGGCATTATTTTTTTTGATAAGTAAGAGGTAAATTTTATTAATGAAAAAAAAGAGGCATAGCCCATATATACAGGAAATTAAAGGAACACCTAATTACAATCTATGAGCTGTAAAGAAAGATAAGAAGTTATGAACATTGTTTCCATTAAGTACAATAGCTGAAAATCACAGCAGTAAAGTTTGCATAAAAAAAATCTACAGCTCTGCCATTGACCGCTCATTGTCTTCAAAGCAACGATCATTTCGTTCCGACCAGATACACCACATGAGGCATAACGGAATCATCTTCCACACTGCTGCCACTTGAGGATAGCCTTGTAGTTTCTTCCAGGAACATAATAAATCCACCACCCTCACTGTCATTACCCAAGGAACATCCACCTTGCGAAAGATCTCATCCTACAATCCCCTTGCCATGTCGCAATGCAACAGAAGATGATCCATTGATTCTTCATTCTTCTTGCACATATAGCACCACATTATTAACTATCATTGATGCGGTTTACTGTAAAAAACATAAGAGGGGAATCAAAGCAAATCAGAATATTTAATCGGTTGACTTGATCTTTGAATTCGGAGGGTCCTCGAAAGGGAAGGGCGAAAGGAAAAGAGTCGGCCGTTCCCCAACGAAACCAAAGATTGTGTCTTGAAACGCTGTGGACTCAACGAAGCAAACAAGTGTCTTTGGATACGGCATTTGCTTCGCTTGTGGAAAGCGGATATAGTGTCTTCAGGAGACAAAACTGAAGCTAATTGATAGGAGAATAGTGTGAAGCTTCTGGAGCGGCACTTATGTGGACTGGGTTTACATGGCATCTTTAGGGGCATTGAGAAGAGTCATCGTGATATGGGATCAATGGGTGGTGGAAAAAGTGTAGGAGTATATTGGAAGGTATGTGGGCTTTTGCAGGTGTTTATGGTCCAAATCTTGATGCTGACAGATGACTTCTGTGGGAAGAACTAGTAGGGTTACACAGTTGGTGGAATATTTTGTTGTGCATGGGTAGTGACTTCATTGTTGTTAGATTCTTTAGTGAAAACTTCGGAAATAGAATAGTGAGGTATGCTAGTATGGAATTCTCAATGTATCTTTCATTTGAATTTGGTGGATCTGTCGGGAATCCAGCTACATGGTCGAATAATCAGACTTTGTCCAGGCTAGATCATTTTCTAATTTCTCCAAAGTTGGAAAGCCACTTTCTAGACATTTGGCCAGAGTGTTTGGATCGTATATCCTTAGATCATTGGTTTATTTTGCTCTATTGTGGTGGTCTTTGAAGTGGGCATCAATACTTCAAATTTGAAAATAGTGGTTGAAGTAGGAAGGCTTTGAGTATAGGGTTAAATGTTGGTGGACCTCCTACCAATTCCATGGTTCCCCTAGTTTCATATTTGCAAACAAGTTGAAAGCTTGAAAGAGTGACCTGAAGCTATGGAACACTAAGTCATTTGGCAATCTAGGGGATAATAAGAATACCCTAATGAGGAATATCTAGGAGTTAGAGAGGGTGCAAGAGGGACAAAAACTCACTTGGGAAGAACAAGTGCAGAAGACTCTGCTGGTTGCAGATCTTGAGTGGATGATTTTACTACAAGTTTTTTCTTGGCGACGAAAATAAGAGCACTATGGTTACGAGAAGGACTATAGCACGAAGTTCTTTCAGAGTTGCTAACTCTCATCGAAGAAACAATAACATTGAGATGTTAAGGATTAATGAGATAGAATGTAAAGAAGGGGTTATTCAAAATCATAGTCGATTTCCATGAGAACCTTTTCATGGAACAGGAGGGTTGGAGACTAACCTTGATGGCCTAGCCTTTGACACTATAAAACTAAATGATGTAGTTCAGCTAAAGCGGACTTTTGAGGAAGAAGAGGTGTTCAATGTTATATGGAAATAGTTAAAGACAAAGCACCTGGGCCGAATGGTTTCTCTATGGATTTCTTCCAGGAATGTTGGGAGGTGATTAACGAAGACCTCACGAGGATGTTTTAGGATCTGTTCACGTTCTAGAAATTAAAAAAAAGTTTCAACACTACCTTTCTTGCTCTAATTCCCAAAAAAATGGGGGTTATAGAAATCAAGGACTTTCGGCCTACTAGTTTAGTAAGTGGGGTCTATGAAATTATTTCGAAAGTGCTTGTTAACCATCTTAGTGAGATTATTGGTAAGATTATCACTAAGCCTCAGAATGCTTTTGTAAAGGACAAACAAATCTTGGATGCAATTCTTATAGCCAATGAATGAATTGACAATAAAATGAAAGCAGGCAATACTAGGATTCTGTGCAAACTAGATATGGAAATAGCATACAACCACGTTGGGATTTTCTCCTATATCTGCTTGGCAGGTGTATTTTGGGGAAAGATGGAGGTCCTGGATAAGGTGGTGCATTTTCATTGCAAGATTCTCGGTTCTTATCAATGGTAGTCCTAAAGGTTTCTTTTCAAGCTCCCGTGGCTTGAGACAGGGTAATCCGTCATACCCGTTATTGTTTGTTATTGTCATGGAAGCCCTTAAGCAAATTGCTATCGACCTTGTTGGATAACAGTTTGGTAAATGGGTTTCCTATTGGAACCTCTGAGAGGGATTTTACTAATATATCTCACTTGTTATTTCCAGATGACACGCTTGTTTTTATGCGAGGTTGATTGAGATCAGGTGTGAGCTTTGAAGGCCTTATTCCTTTGTTTTGAAGGAGTGTTGGGCTTGAAAGTAAACTATGAGAAATCTGAAAGTGCCAATTGGAGATATTCGCCATATACAAGAGTTGGCTGGAACTCTCGGTTGCAAGATTTCTTCACTACCTATGACATACTTGGGGCTTTCGTTGGGTACAACATAAAGGGCGGCTGCGATTTGGGACACAATGATTGAAAAAGTGGAGAGGAAACTAGCAAGGTGATTAATGATGTATCTGTCCAAAAGGAGTCGTGTCACTTTAATTAAAAGTACTCTATCTAATTTACTCATCCCCGTTATCGGTCCCCGTTATCTAATTTTCTCCTATATCTACTTGGCAGGTGTATTTTGGGGAAAGATGGAGGTCCTGGATAAGGTGGTGCATTTTCATTTGCAAGATTCTCGGTTCTTATCAATGGTAGTCCTAAAGGTTTCTTTTCAAGCTCCCGTGGCTTGAGACAGGGTGATCCGTCATCCCCGTTATTGTTTGTTATTGTCATGGAAGCCCTAAGCAAATTGCTATCGACCTTGTTGGATAATAGTTTGGTAAATGGGTTTCCTATTGGAACCTCTGAGAGGGATTTTACTAATATATCTCACTTGTTATTTCCATATGACACGCTTGTTTTTATGCGAGGTTGATTGAGATCAGGTGCGAACTTTGAAGGCCTTATTCCTTTGTTTTGAAGAAGTGTTGGGCTTGAAAGTAAACTATGACAAATCTGAAATAGTGCCAATTGGAGATGTTCGCCATATGCAAGAGTTGGCTGGAACTCGCGGTTGCAAGATTTCTTCACTATCTATGACATACTTGGGGCTTTCGTTGGGTACAACATAAAGGGCGGCTGCGATTTGGGACACAATAATTGAAAAAGTGGAGAGGAAACTAGCAAGGTGGATGATGATGTATCTGTCCAAAAGGGGTCGTGTCACTTTAATTAAAAGTACTCTATCTAATTTACTCAATTCTTATCACTCTTTCCTATATCGGCTAGTGTGGCAAGTCGTCTTGAGAAGCTGCAACAAAACTTCTTATGAGGTAGTTTGGGAGAGGAGTTAAGTACCATTTGGTCAAGTGGGAGATGGTTTGCCATTCCATCGAATGGCGGGTTAGGTATCCGTAACTTGAGGATATTCAATCTTTGTGTTACTTGGCAAGGGGTTGTGGAGGTATCACCAGGAACCAGAGGCCCTTTGGAAAGTGGTGATCAAACACAAATATGGGGTGAATTTGGGGGAGGGGGGGTGGAGCACTAAGGAAGTTAAGAGGGCATGTGGTGTGGGGGTGGGGGGCTTTTCATCAGCACACTAGGCTTCACTTGGGTGCCGGTACAAGAATTAGATTTTGGAAAGATGTTTGGTGTGGCGACAAGGCACTTTGTGATTTGTTTTCCTCTATTTTTCAGATTGCAAGTGCCAAGGATATCACTGTGGCAGAGGTCATGGGGTTAGCTAGGGGGTGGATTTATTGGAACATTATTTTCAACCGGCAGGATTGGGAATTAGGCAGTTTTGTGAATTTTATAGTCTCATTTACTCCCAAAACCAAACCTCCAAATTGAAGATGGCATGTGGGGGACCCTTGTCGGGAGAGGAATCTTCACAGTCCGTTCCTTCTATAAGGTTCTCACACAAGACCCGAAACTCAGTTCCTGTGGAGATTTTTTGAAAGTGGCTTTTTTCATGTGGACAACTTGCTTAGACAAGATTCTTACAATAGACAACTTGAGGAAAATGAGCGTTATCATAGCAGACTGGTGTTGCATGTACCGAAATGGGAGGAGTCAGTGAATCATCTTTTACATTGTGAGACAACCAGGACTCGTTAGAACGAGGTTTTTGGTAGATTGAATCTAGCTTAGGTCTTGTTGGACACCATGGTAGCAGCACTAGCGGGTTAGACTTCTATTCGAGACGTGCGATAGATCAAAGCTGTATGAAAGATGATCCCAATCTGTATTATGTGGTGTCTATGGTAAGATCGTAACGAGCAGATATTTGAAAACAAGGAAAGATCACGAGAGGAGCTGAAAGTTTTATTTTTTAGAACTCTATGTACTTGGACTATTGCCGTGGGCTTTAATAGTATAGACCTTCATGATTTCCTTGTTTCCGATGTGCCTAATTGATAGGCCATGTGCTCTTTGTAATTGGCATTTGTCCTCTCATTGATTAATAATACCTTTTACTTATAAAAAAAAAAAATTGCACAATGGAAGAGGTGGGGTGGTTTGGATTGGGAGATGAAATGAGGTGAGTTGAGATGAGTTTTGAAAATTTAATAAAATATTATTGGAATATTATTTTTTTAATATTATTATTATTTTGGAATTTGAAAAAGTTGAATTGAGATTTGAAAAAGTTGAATTGTTTATTATATTTTGTATGAGGATTTGAGAAAGTGTAATAATGAATTTGAGATGAGCTCAACTCATCTCCCAATCCAACCCGGCTAGTTATTTTGCTTCAAGACTAAAGCCTAGTTTGTTTTTTGAGTTGAGGTTAACTTGAGTTGAGATAAAAGTTGAAAGTTGAATAAAATATTATTAGAATATATGTTTTTAATATTATTTTTGTTTTGAAATTTGAAAATGTTGAATTGACTATTTTGTATTGTGTGAGAATTTGAAAAAGTTGTAATAATTAGATGAGTTGAGTTACGATAAACTTAAAAAAAAAAAACTAGGCCTGAAGGCCTTGGTCTTGGGGTTATGCTCCTCTTATGTTTAATGTTCAAATCCCCTTGAGTGCCAATAATCTCAATGACTGGAGGGTTTTTCTCTTGAATTACCTCAGGTGCACTTGTAGGAAACTCTTTGCGGAGGGCCTATGCACCCTCGAGATTAGTTGGGACATTGTTCTTGGACACCTAGTGCCAAACAAAAACATTTTTCTTCAAGTCTCTTCTCCTTTGGACAGCCTCTATAGATTTTAATGGGCAGTCCTCATGATTTTCTTGTCTCTTTTCCTAGTTACATGTTCCTCGTGTATACTTCCTGTTGATCTATACTTTTTGAGTTTAGAAATTAAACCTTTTAATTACTTAATAAAAAGAATGCCTTTTGTGAGAATAAACGAATAAGAATAAAAGTTGTCAAGTTACCGTATGATATAGCTAATTGTGGTATCCCTATATGGTGGTGCGACTGAAATTCAAAGCTATTGACGGCGGCCTGCACAAGTGGGGGAGCATGTGGTTTAGTACAATACAATGCGCAGAACCTTACCAGCCCTTGACATACAAACAACAAGACCTGTCCGGAAGGTTTTTCTTTCTCTAAGCTAAGTCACTTGACTTGAACAAAGACCTTCTTACCTTTAAATCCTGACTGCCTTCCCTCTGATTCAAAGTCTCTAAGTGGCACTTCCCCTCTGCCAATAGTACCTCAAAATATCTAATAAGTATGCCCTAAGGCGAGTTCGAATAGCTGAGAAAGGGACAGCCCCAGCAGGTGTTACAATAATACGTAGATGAGTTTTGGCTGGTACAACCACTCTATTGTCCTTTGTTTTTCTGAACATGTTATTGTGCGTTCCTTCTCTATCTCTATTACCTAGCATCACGTTTGGCATTAGAGCTTTGGTTCCATGGTTGGTTGTGGTCACCATGTGCTGGAAAGTTGAGAGGGCAACTTGAAATGTGACCTTGGAGATGTGGAGATGGATGAATTTGAAAAGACAAGTGAAAAGAACTTATATAGCACCTTGAGTGATACAAGCCTTTGAAATCTGATGATTTGCGTCATGATTTGGAGGATTAGACATCAAATTGATCATGAATAGGTCTCTAAGTTCCATCACATTCACAGCTTGATGTGAGTGGAAGGCTTCTTTTTGTCATCATGCGCCCTGGTATAATGATTTACAAATAGATTATGATATGAAATTAGATATTCCGAACTTTGAAGAGTGAGTGCAGCTGGAGGAGTTTATAGACTAGTGTACTATTGAACCGGTTTTAGAGGAAGATTTAAGTAAAAAATATTGTGCAGTAGATTGAGATGTTCTTCATCATTCTATTGTTTTTTTCCTACGATGATAACCTCCATTGAGTATGTTCTTCTTGCTGTAGTTAGCAAAATGTTTAAAATCGCGTTGCATGTGAAGTATTCTACAGAAGGTTGGGTTGCTCCAAGAATTTTTATGAAATTTTGGACTTTTTTCAAATAAAAGTATGCAATAATGGGGATTTTTAGATTTGGTTTGAAAAAAACTCAAGAAGCACAAGAGGAGACTAAAGCCAATTATTAAAATTAGGTCCTATGGAGAAAGATGGTAGCAATTCATTCTTCATGACATCTCACTTATGTGGAAATGTCAAAAGTTATTGGGCATGGTTTCTTGTAAGGATGATGATACTAGATACCTATAAAAATAGTATGGTGATGCTAGTGGTATATTTTTTGATTCTTGTGAGGCAACAAAGGCGGTGAAAATAATTTTTTTGAATCTAATAGACTGGAATATTGAAGCCAAAATTGATTGTGATTGTGATTGAAGATTGAGTCTTCTTCAACCAGGGAAGTACAACATTGGTAGTAATTGGGGTCACATAACAAACAATTATGAGCACGCATGTGGATCAGGAACATAAGTTGTCAAGTTGCCATTCAATACACTCTTGGGAATTCCTAAGACACATTGTTTGGACACCATTTCTAATATCGTTCCACAAAAGGCCAGAACACTGCGTGAATGCCGCTTTGAATCTGTTTTTTTTTTCTTTTTCTTTTTTGTAATTTCACTTAGGGTTTCTTTTGGTTCTTGATATAGAAGAAAGCATTGTAGCCACCAGACACACAATATTGAGTACTTCTAATATTTTAGCCTTTTGGTTTTTTTAGAATAAGGTTTTCTTGTTTGCTTCGTATTCTTGATGGATTCATATAGAGTGGCAAGTGTTTTTGCTTTTTATTTGGCAGGCGTGGTGGTTGTTTGTTTATACTCAATCTTCTTTATCCTGCTTCAGATTGATTTCAGGAAGATGGAGTAACCCTTAATACAGACTCATTTTAAACAACTTGTACTTGAGCATTCTTATGTTGTGAGAAATTTATTTTTGTTCCTTTTGTAAGATGGGTACATATCTGGTTTGAAATATATATATCTCTACTGTTTTCTTCTCTGCAACTCAGCACGCATCAGGATTTTGTTTTTGTTTGTTTGCTTGCCCTTTAATCCACAGTTGTCTTTGTCCTGACAAGCTTTACATTTCTCTGTTAATATTTTTATGTCTTGTCAATTGTATGTCATTCATTATTTTATTATGCTATTTGGTTGTAAGATAACTAATACTCATTGATATATATATATATTTATATAATATTATCAGTAAAGAAGAAACTAATGGTCATTGATAATGTCTCGTTTTCTTCAGTTTGGTACCATGGGGGCAGAAGGATACTGTGTGAATATTCCATGGAGTCGTGGGGGCGTTGGCGACAATGATTATGTTTTTGCCTTTCAGCATGTTGTGCTTCCTATAGGTTGTCATCTCCTATATTCTTCTTCTTCCTCTCCCAGACCATTTAGATGCAAAATACTGAAATAATTGCTGAATTGCATATACAGTATTTCTTCTTTTATATATAAGTGAAATTATCTAGGACTTGTATATTTGTTTATGCTTTTTTTAAGTTCTTATTTTTCTCATGGAAGGTGGAGTTTTCACTAGATACTAGTTGTACTCGCATATTTGCATTGTCTTTCAGTATGTGTGATCATGTCGTGTCTCATGACATGTACAATCTTCCGCACTTAATTATTAGCTGAAACCCATTTAATGGCTTTCCAATGACAAATTATTGCAGCTTCTGATTTTGCTCCCGATTTTACCATCATATCAGCCGGGTTTGATGCTGCAAGGGGTGATCCCCTAGGATGTTGTGATGTAAGGATTTTTCTTGTTGGCAGAGTGAATCTTTTTCCTTCTCGTCATTTTGCTTGTTCAATTAAATTAGCACTATGGCCAGACCTTTTTGGTTCTCTTTGGTGTTTCTAGTGAAATTGTGCAATGTCCTCCATATCTAGAAGCCGTGAAAAGAATTTAATGAACTTAGATTTTTTTTTTTAATTATTGTAGGATAGAAAATTCACTTCTTAAATGTTGGTAAAAGAGAAGTAAACAAAAATCCACTCCCTAAAGTTCTGGCACAAAACTTAAGCAATGGATTTTTTTTTTTTTAAATTGGATTTAGCATTCCAGAGTTTGTCAGGGACATGTTGGTTCCTTTTTTTTTTTTATTTCATTCTTACATCGCAGAGTAATTTTGTTTATATAGGTTACTCCTGCAGGCTATGCACAGATGACACACATGTTGAATATCCTTTCTGGTGGAAAACTGCTTGTTATTCTTGAGGGCGGGTTTGTTGCTACTATTTGATACTTTATTTTACAACTAGTTCCCCTCTGTTTCATCCGAATAACATGTCCGACACATTGTTTTGCAGCTATAATCTGCGTTCAATATCGTCTTCTGCTACTGCTGTGATTAAGGTGAATATTGTTTCCAACATGTTAATATGCATTATATATTTGTTAGGCCTAACATCATTTTACAACATCATACTTTGGTTGAGAGTGATATTAACAGCTAACTTTGCGGATTGTTGCAAATGTTAACCATTCATTACTCTATGGGTAGATGGAATGTATTTGTGGGACCTCATCCGAGCCACTGAAAATTATTTACACATAAGCCTCACATGTTTACTACCAACCATACGATCTCTGCGTATAAGCACAATAGACATGCTTATCATGTGCAGGACTCATGGGGCACTTCAGATGGGAAATGGCAACTGGCTTGGTGAGGAACACCTAAGATTTGATAAAGGTTAATTCTGCAATATTCCTCCAAGCTTGGGGATGAGAGAGAGAGAGAGAGAGAGAAGAGGAGAGAGAGGGGGGGGGGGTAGAGACCAAATAGAAACTCACCATAAAGTTAAGAGGGTATAAAGCATAGTTGCACAAATTTTGTAGGACTGTGAACAGTACAAACTTTTCATTTAATCAATATTGAACTATCTGCGTTGGGTTCAACCTGCTTAATAACTATCATTGACAATAAACTTATTCTGGTGTGAGGTGTTTAGGAGATTTTTAATGGCAAAAATTCGAGGCAATTTGTTCTATGGTGCTATTCTACTGAAGTACCAACTTCATTGTTATAACAATTGTTTTCTTTAATGTGATGTATTTCTGGCTTGGCTTTCCTCAATAAAAGGTATTGCTGGGCGAAAGTCCTGGGTGCAATCCGGAAAATTTTTTACCTTCCAAAGCTGGCGTGCAAACTGTTCTGGAAGTGCTTAAAATTCAAATGAACTTCTGGCCTGCTCTGGGTTCCAAATATTCAGATTTGCAGTCACAATGGGGGATGTACTGCATGAAAACCAAGAGTGAGGATTATCTCTGTCTCTTCCCCATAGTCCAAATTTAGTTCTTCCTCCAGCTAAAGAACACAAACTCGATGGGAAAGTGGTTCCTTTCACTTTTCTTGCTTTTTGTTTTGTTCATCATCTTGATGGTTTCAGTCTTTTGGGGATGGGCCATTTTGAGGTTCCTAATTAGATCTCTCTTATTCCTGCAGAGAAACAGATTAAAAAGAGGCGACGAACTGCCGCACCACTATGGTGGAAATGGGGGAAGAGAAGTTTTTTGTATCATCTATTAAATGGGCATCTCCATGTAAAATCAAAGGGCTGTTGATTGATTTTTGTAGATCATATATGTACGCACTCCTTTCCATGTAATTTTGTGCACCACTCTATACCGGCTAGTTTCTGAATACTCTCTCTCTATTGAATGTTCATGATAAGTTACTGTATGTGCACTTGCGGCTTTAATTTGGTAACAGATTTTCTTCTCATTCTCTAACACACCCCCCCCCCCCCCCCCCCCCTTTTTTTTTAATCAAGTGCCAAATCCCAATTTAATGCCCAATCACTCTCTCTCTCTCCCTCCCTCCCTCACTAGAGTTGAGCTGCAGACGGACGGAAAATGATGGAATCCAACGTGCTTGTGCTATTATTTATACCGTCTAACATGGTTAACTCCAAAATCTCTGCCATCAAAGTTGGCAAAAATACTCTTAACTATACATGCGCGATCATCTATGCTTTTGGCAGCAGGATCAAAGATTAAAAGTATGCTATTTCAATGTTTCTTAATCTTAAAATGACAGAAGTTTTACACTTTTTGAATTGATGGTTCCATTTTTTTGGAGAATAAAAAAAATTCAACCATATTAAATTTGATTTTTGAGACAAACCCCCCAACCCCCCCCCCCCCCCCCCCCAAAAAAAAAAAAAGTTGCCCATGAATAAAGTGCAATTTAAATGGTTGTACTTGTGAAGAATTAGATCCCGCTCACCTGGGTCTGGAATTGAATGAGGTGAAACACCTTGGTCTTCTGAATGTCATGTTTTGAGCATTAAAAAATATGAATGAACATGTTTTCTGTTTTGAGCATTAAAAAAAAAACCATTCTGAATGTCATGTTTTGTATAATATCTTTCTTAACATAATTTTTTAATGGCACGAGAATCTGTGATGGAATTTATTCATATTTATGGAATACAAAATAATTGTCGACCCTCATACGAATGTTCTCTTTAAATTTTGAACTGTGCTATAGTTCTAAAACTAAGTTGCCATGATACTAAAATTATGGTGAGTGAGGCCCTTGACTAGCAAAAATTCTCTGCTCTAATATATGTAACATAAAGGCTACTAATAGAGTAGTGATAATTTACAAAGCATATTTCGACTAAAACTCGATACAACAGTGTTCTTATCTGTTCCTAGAATTTCCAATGCAATGTGATATTTTCCTGTATAAATCGCTTCCTCTGTATGCAAGCCTAGAAAACTTTGACTACAACAAGGAGGAATGTTATTGGTGCATTGGAGGTGGCATTGGATAAGCAACTGGGACTACATAGGGAGGAGGGTGAGAATGGGGATGATGTGTAGGAGGAAGCATGACCGGAGTCCCGACAGCCGACGCCATATGCCCTGGTGGAGCAGCGACTGGATGCCCAATTGGTGTTCCATACATGCCTAAACCAGGCATATGCAGCGGAGTCGGAGCCCTGTGCTTTGCCGATGGTCCTATGGCGGCTGCACTTGACATATTCATGGTGTTCTGTTGGCCAGTAATGGGTGCTTGATGAGAAGTGACATCTCCATTGTTCAAACTTGTAATATCATGGATACTAGATCTCCTCCTATCTCTATTCATCGAATTCAATCGAATGAAGTACTTTTGGGCATGGCTAGCCACTTGTGTGGGAGTCCTGGAAATCACAAAGTTTCTTGAAATACTCCTCCAATCCCCCTTGCCAAACTTGTCAAGTCCAAGCAGAAACAACCTATAGAGCATCAAAAGTAGGTTAGTGTCAAGTCTATACTGAGAATTATGGTTTATTTTAGCATATTTTGCATATGATTTTCCAAATGAACACAACTCATTTCCAATTATACAACTTTAATAATTTTTGATGAGTCAAATATAGGTATAAAAAATCTATTAGTATAAGTTTAAATCTAAACTCAACTCAAGCTCCAAGATCAACAATTACCACTAAGTTGTAGAGTTTCTTAAAATTCAACATGAATCCAAAGTTATTGAACAAATACCTATGCTCTTCTTCTGTCCATGGAATCCCTTTTCGTCGTTCTTGTTCCGACCTTGACCCTCCTTTCCCGCCACCATGCCCCGCAGAGTCATTTCCCAATCCTGAAAACTTACTTCCATAACCACAATTTGACCTCTTATTGAAATCGATAGCCCCAGAAAGGCCATGGTTGTCTTTGCTTGAAGATGTTGCTTCTTGTCCTACATAGTTGGGGAGAGATATATGTCCTTCCTCTATTGCTCGAACATCGTCGACTAGCATTTGGTAGTGTTGCTTCAATTCATCCATGGTTTTGCTAGGAACCATTGAAGCAATCTTCTCCCAATGCTCATTGGAGTCTTCATCCACCCAATGCATAGCAATGGCATTTTCAAAAGCTTTATCTTCTTCTTTGCTCCAAACTATAACACTTGACATGGTTTTGGCTTTGCAACTGTCCAACTTAGAGCAGGAAAAAGTCTTCTGAGGTTTCAGTTCTTTGGTTGTGAAATTGGAGGAAAGCAAAAAACCAAAGGAGACGAAGAAGGTGCGTAGGATAGTAGAAAGTGGGATGGAATGTGTGTAGGATAAGGTGCGAAGTAGGCATCAAACTATCAATTTAAAAGGACCACTGTGGAATTGAAGGCATTGGTTATTTTCATGTCCACTCATATCAATCTCACAAAAATTTAGTCTTTTAATTAAAAAGAAATACTTTCAGTCAAAAAAAATTATATAAAAGTAAATTCACAAACTAACTTATTTAATACGATATCTCAGATTGTAAAATTATTTTTAATATAAAGTAGATCTAATGCATATTTTATATAATTTGCATGTAAATAAATATATTTTGCATGTTAAACTTAAAAGTGTAATTTGTACTTTGCACCTTAAATTATCAAAATTTATATGTTCTATTTTCAAATTATTAGTAGACTATATTGTCTATATTGTGTTGCGTTACCTATTTTTTATTTATTTTTATGGTTAGGTTAAAATTGATCGAGGGCTGATTGGAAACACAACTTTCATCAAATATTCTTATATATTTTATTTCTAAACATCACTCAAACACAAAATATTTTTCCATTTTAAATTTTCAACTTTTTCCGACCTTCTAAACAAAATTAAAAAAAAAACACAACTTTTAGAAGTTCAAAATAAAAATTAGATTAAGAAATTATATTCAAATAATTTGTAAATTTTATTATACCTTTATTCAATTTATTTTTTTCTCATTTTTCAAAAACTAATAAAACATTTTAACTCAACTATTTTACTATTATTTATAAATTATTTTATTATTATTCACAAATATTTTAAAATATTCTTAATATCCAAACGTACTCTGAAGAGTGCAAATAGGCAATTTTCTATAATTAAAATTTGCAAAGTGAAATTTTAATAGTTAAAGATTAATGTTTGCAAATTTTAATAGTTAAAGATTAATGTATCAATTCTCTTAGTTCTAAACTATACAAAGTTGTAAACTCTTGAGAGTGAAGAATAGAAAGTGAAAATTTTCCATTCATATTGGTGTAAAAAATGAACTTGTAATTGCCATCGTTTTCACTTGAAGGTAAGA
Organism: Platycarya longipes; assembly: GCA_036559045.1. Taxonomy (NCBI): domain Eukaryota; kingdom Viridiplantae; phylum Streptophyta; class Magnoliopsida; order Fagales; family Juglandaceae; genus Platycarya; species Platycarya longipes. The sequence continues at coordinate 31,001,241 of CM071803.1, read as the reverse complement.
CATGTGCAATCATGGATTTCGTAGGAAGACAGAGAATCTTTCAACATACCATCATCACAAGGTGCCCTCAACCACGCTCCCTTTACTATGACTTTCCTTCACGCCCCCAAAATTCCAAAAGCCTTTTGAAATCCCACCATTATATGGTAACCTTCTTTCTCTTCCGAACCTGCCTGGTTTTTTTTTTTTTAATTTATTTAATTTCATTTCATTTTATCTCAAATTTATCATTATATTTTTTAAATTTTTTATACAAAATAAAATAAACAATTCACTTTTTTCAAATCACAACACAATTTTTTTAAATTTCAAAATAAAATTAATATTAAAAAATATATTACAACAATATTTTATTTTTTTTAAATTTTTTATCTAATATGATCTGATCTCATTTCTAAAAAAAAAACAAGGCCTAAATGATAATAAGATTAATATCAACCTCAAAATATTCATAATTTTACCAAGAAAATTATTCATAATCTTAAAAGAAGATAAAATATCCATAATTTTAACTTAAAAGATTTTAAGAGCTCATTTGGAAAGTAAGATGAGATAATAATTTTAAAAATAGTTGTAAGATAGTTTGTGGTAGTGGGATATTTTGAGTCGAGTATTTTTTTAGTTTCATTTTAAGAGACAAAAAGTTGAATTAAAAATATTATATAGTTAAATATTATAAGAATATAGTTTTATAATATTTTTTTGTTTAAGATTTTGAAAAAGTTAGAATTATTTTTATTTTTTATTTAAAAGTTTGAAAAAAGTTATGATTATTAGTTTTAAAAGGTTGTAATAATTATTTTGAAAATTTTGAATTTAAATTATGTTTGAGAAGACGGAATAAGATAAAATGAGATAAGATAAAAAAAAAAATTATATCTCATTTTAGAGAAGTTTTATAGTCATAAAGATCTAATTTACAATAAAAATATTTTTATAATTTAACGTACCACATCAAACCACATTAATATATAATTTTTTTTTTGTAAAACCTTTTTGTGACTAAAATATTTCTTAAAACTTAAAAGGCTAGATTTTCGATCTTATACATAAACAAAATGTTTGAGTATATTTATTAAATAAGTTTTAAAAATAAAATAAAACAAGAAATTATTTTACAAAATAATGTGATTTGAGATGTTAGAATATAATTATATATATATATATAGAATTGAAGAAATAAGATTTTATAATTTAGAATTTTAATATTTTCCAGATTTAATTACAACATTTGTGACGTAGAATTGTTGAAGTGAGCTAACCCGAAAAATTAACAAAAGAAATATATTTTAATTATAAAATAATTATATAAAAATAATCTTAAATTAATGTAACTTAATATGATTTATTAGATTATAAAATTAGATTATATTTATTAAAAAATAAATTTAATCAATTATATGAAATTATATTAATTTATAAATTTATTTTTATTTACTCTTTTCATTCAATAAAAGGGGTGGTTAGTGGATACAACGCGCTCTTGGGAGACATGATGAATGACGGCTTTTCCATTTCTCTCTCTCTCTCACACAGACGTGGCCAATTCTCCATTTCAACTTTTGGCTAAAACGCACCCACATTTTGCCCTCCCTCGTGTATAACAGCCTTCCTCTCGTTTTGAAAGACAACTAGTCTTCGTCAAGTTGTAAGAGTACTCTTAATCTCAAAATTAATGAATATTATTAATAAATGTGAGATAAATTTGATTTTAATTATTTTATTTTTTATATTATAATAATCATTATTTTTATTATATAATAATAAAATAATATAATTTTAATTTAATTTTAATTATTTATATCAAATCTTCACATTAGATTATCTACTTATTCATTATATAATAATAAAATAATATCAATTTAAAAAAATATTTAACTTTTTTAATTATTAATTTTTTCATTTTATCACTCTACCTATTATATTATCTTTAATGTATATGTGTGTATATATATATATATATATTAGTACGAGTTAGATGGATTTGAAGAAGAAGAAATAGAAATAAAAATAAAATATCAATTTGATGTATATACAGTAATCATTAGAAATCACTTTAAAAGTTGCTGCAGCTAAAGTCTAATTTTTTGGACTTTAGCTAATACATTGCACTATGTTATTGTTGTCTAATAGCTAAACACTCCAAGAATTTAACTTTTATCTAATCCTTTGAAGATGCTCTAACAATACAAATTTCATATCAATAAATTTACTTATTTTCATATATTTAATTTTTTTATAATAAAAATAATTTTATAATCTAATATATTATATTAAATCACGTCAATTTATAAGTTTATTTATCACCAAAATACTTCACTTCTGAAATAGTTTCTATGCAATATATATATATATATATGTCCTACGTTCTAATGCAAGAGAGTAAATTGTCCCTATTGTTGAGGGTTTATCCTTTCTTCTCATATTATTAAAGTATTAAAAGATATATAATAAAAATAAAAAATAAAAAAATCTTCGGGTCAAATTTGCCTCTAAATTAAAATCTTTTAGCAACACACCAATAAAGTTCCTTCATTGATAATATGGTGTCATCTCATGATGCTGCTTAGATAGTACTTGCAAAGGTCTTGTAACTATGGACCAAACCTGTTCTTTTAACTCAAAAGGGCAAACACATACATACCAGCTCATACAGAAACAAACACTTGTACTAGATATTGGTGATAATTTTTCTTCTTTAAAATTTACAAAAACAAAATAAAGAAAAAAAAAGAACCAAATATTTAGGTCTTTAGTTGAGTTTTGTTAGTTTTTAATGAGATCAGTCTATTTCCGTGGCAAGTCACCAATGAGGGAAGGAGAAGGACAGGACCCATGAAGGATTTGAGAGAATGGTAGACTCCTAAAATATCTAAAGATTTCAACATTAGAAACAATCAAAGAATGTCTCATTCAGCCATCAATGTTCAATTAATGAAGATTTAAATATTTATGGTGGAGATAAGATTTGCAAGTGGTCCTGTTTTCACAACTTCATTCATTTCTTCTCTCTCTCATGAGGGATGGAATCCTAGTACAATTGTAGCTTAAATGTGTCTGCCATACAAAATTAATCATGATATTTGGAAGAGTTGAACTCTTTTATTCACAAACCAGTGTAACGGCGAGGTTTTGATAATGACTTCTAATAAATATTATTCAAATATTATTTATTATTATTATTATTATTATCATTTTAAATTTTCAAATATAATAAATTATTTATTATATTTTATATGAAAATTTAAAAAAATTGTAATGATTAGATGAGATGAGATGAGTTAAAATACTTTATTAAAAGGAGTAAAGAGGCTTTCCCATTAGTAGAGTACCTGGTGTATCAATAAGTAGACTAGCAAATATATTCCCATTTAAAAATGGCTTTTATAGGAAGGACAAATGAGATTCAAGAAGATATAAAAGAGAACACACGAAATGAGATTCAAGAGATTGAAGATTATGAATACAAGTGAGGATATACTGATTAATTTAAATTTAATTTGATTTTTAATGGTATGCTGTTTCTGTCACTATTTCTATTAATGACAAACCATACCAATCGAAACAATGCAGTCTGGAGTTTGCTTTTTCTAGGAATTCTAGTAACCAAAGAAAGGTATAGATCAAGTATACCATATAGGAAAAGGGTTTCATTTGTCATAATCCTTCACATGCTGAACAATGTGGTTACTGTATACCATTGTACTAAAGTGGCAAACACCAACCCCACAAGAATTTTCAAGGTACACTTGCAATGAACTCCACGTTGGACTAGACACCCCCAGGATTAGCCAGACTTGTTTCCCGAATAGCCGAAGCCAATAAATTAAAAAAAAAAAAAAAAAAACAGCCCCACAAGATTTGTTTGTGGAATTCCAATTATCTCAAGTGTGCTTGGGAAAAGGTGATTCAATGGAGTTTCGTGATTCTTGTGTATCTGTTCATTTGGAGACCACAAAGTTGAAATAATGATATTATTAGTGGTTAGCAATGATCTGATAAGGAATTCGGACGGTAGATTTTCATCTTACCTTGTAGATCATTTGTGCACAAAAGACAACTAATTTCAGTCTGATAACGAAGCTACAAAATAACCAAACTTGCTGTCCTTTGGCAGCATGAGAAGCCCATCCATACCTTAGTCAATCAAATTCCCAGTATTATCTGGGTGAAGTGGAACATACCACACCTACTTGTACCAATGGACGACCGGGAAGTTTCGTCAGTTCAGAACTTCCTTGTAGAAGAGCTGCTCTTTGTGGGTTGAAAAGCAGAAGCTGCTGCATGTCCTTAGGAAGCACCGAGAAAACTGTCCGTAAGTCTCCTTTCAGTTTCTGGCAAGATGATGCAGAGTCTGGACTTGCCCTTCCAGATTGCTGCAGCTGTGAAGATTGCATTTGGCAGGAATGTAAATGTATTGGGCATAGTATATATCTTCTTCATTACAAGAAAAACCAATCCACATGCAAGTATATTTCACATAAAGTAAAATGTAGTACTTCTGCCTTTATGACAAATTCTCTTTGCATAAGCCAAATGAATCACCCAGGCATATTGAGATTAATAATCCAAACATAAAAAGAGAAATAAATAAAGAAGCAAACAAGAGAAAGAAATAAACTAATAATCCACATGCAAGTATATTCACGTGAACTGAACAATAAAAATTATTGACACATTCACCATATAGCTGCTTGATAACATTACAATTTTATGGTAACGTATGGAACTTTGCATATCTAGCTCAGTCATTTGTAGTACAAAAGAGAAACATTGTAAACTACTACCCATTTTGAAAGTATCTACAGATGAGGAAGTTCCTTAGAGACTGCTATTTATTTTTAACAATGAAGATGCAATTGATATTTACATAGACTGGTAGGAATTGTAAGAAACAAAAGTTCACTGCACACTCTCAAAGCAGTTATTATATGCCAGATCCCCGTAAATGGATGATACAAACTTCTCTCTAAGCTACTCCTTAGAAGTCAACTCAACTTTATGATGTTTCTTTTACTTCCTCAATAATTCCCCTCTTCATGTGGTCTTTACATCATTAGATGGCTACATGAGTGCCATATTTCACACGTACTGTTACCACATTGAAAGCCAAGTAAACTGCATTGAGTACTCTTGGGATTGGGTCACAAAAAGCAACCAAAGAGAAAATGACTACATATTATCTCCAAGTGTTTTCAAACCAGGGTAGAACTTATTAAAATGTGGAACAAATGAGTTCAGTCTAACGCTGAAAGTGAAAAGTTATTTCAACCAGCCGAATTTCTAACATCTGCTGATCTCAAAGACTCACCTTTCCAAATTTAACAAATAGTGGTAGACCAACTTCTAGTGGTACAGCCGTGAAAGAAAAGTCAAATTGCTGTGATGTTTACTTTGGCATCTTGGAACTTTTCCGGTATAGAGCTCATAACAAAAATGGATTGAGGCAATGCTTGAATGATTTTGAAGGCTGAGTGAGTCATTATACTACACATGGGGTTTCTTATCCAAGACCTTTTATAGATACTATAATGAAGGATCATAGGAGTTTTCCACTAGGCATTGGACAAAATAGGATCATCCAATTCCTATAGATCAGTCACCAAAATTCATGCATTATGCACATCATCCTCAGGGCATCTTAAGTCTCCTAAATTCATGCACACAATGTTAATTTGGGAAAAAAATTTCAATTATGTTTGGTGTAAATTATTCTAAAATCTAGTATTAGAAGTCTTTATTAGTGCCAAATTAAGAGTATTAGACCGAGTGGCTTAAGTAAGACTCAATGACTACACAAATATTGCTCGTTGGATTCAAAATTCAAATCCAGGTAAGGTAATTATGAGTATTTTATGTCATAGAAGACATTTTCCTAGACTGTTCTTCTCTCCCTTCCTCTTCTTTAGGCAAAATTGTCACCATTCACGTTACTTTTCACGTAACTTCTGAACAGCAGTATATTATCTCCTTTTCTTCTTCTTTACATCCCCAAACCAAGCCCTTTCCCAGCTGCAGAGTCATAAAAAACTTTGCTTGAAAAAATAGTGCTTATGCTAAAATTATAATTTTAAGTTTTTAATCCACATATTCCCCCAACTGTAAGCAGACCAAAAGCAAATGTAGACATATTTTCTCAAGTTTATCCTACATCAGTTTGGTATCAGAGATAAAGATCCAATCCTCCTTCAATACACAAACATTGAACTTGTTTCCTAGTTCAACATTTTCAATGAAGATCAGAAGAATAGTAAGAAGAAAAAAACCAGCTTAAAGGCAAAGTGGGAATTGTTAAAACTACTTTGGAGGAAATGAAGCAATGACAACTGCTGTTGGAATAGCACTTACGTAAATATTTCAATTAATATTTTGCAAAGCAAGGAACAGACTCCACTTGCTCATCATCATAAGAAGCAGTTCCAGAAATTTCACAAAAGCAAGCTACGATGTTAAGATTGATGCTGCAAAGGACCAGCAAGAAAAATTGGAAGTGATGGCAAAGCCTTACTCGATCGATAGATGAAAATCATAAGGTATTTATGCTCAGATGAGGAGTTTAAAGAATTCATGGAGATGGAGATAATAAAGGTGCAAAACAAACAGAACATTGGCTTTAAAGATGTCAAATGACAATATTTCATTTATAATTAATAAGAATTTTATAATCACGAATAGGCATAGCCCAAGTACACAGGAAGTATACAAAGGAAATACCTAGTATACTCCAGAAAACCGGAAAACTAAAACAAAAACAGATTCAGTACATTCAAATCATTCCTTACAAAGATCTTAGCCCAAAAACTCAAGGTAGAAAAGAAAAAGTTTCGAAGATCTTCAAAAGAATGCTCATTGTCTTCAAAACACCTCTCATTTCTTTCCACCCATAGACACAACATTAAACGCAAAGGAATTATTCTCCACCTGGCAGCAACATCTTTCCTCACCTCACAACCATGCCAACATGCAAGAAGCTCCACTACTTCCTTAGGCATCACCCAAAATAACCTATCCAACCAATAACCTCATACCACAAAGAGTTTGCCACCTCACAATGTAAAACAGAGGATTTACAGATTCTCCATCCTTCTTGCACATGACACACCAATCGACTATACACAAACCACGTTTTCTAAGATTATCGGTAGTCAATACTATCCCTAGAGCAACCACCCAACTGAAGAACGCCACCGTAGTATGTACCTTCACCCTCCAAATGTGGAAATACACAGCCTAAATGACAATTAAGCAACTTATAATAAGAACTGACTGAAAACCTGAAATTTCCAGCATAGTCCCACAATAGCCTATCCTCTCTTCCCTGCATCACTTTTGAATTATAAATCCTTAACCAAAAAATCTGAAACAACATTAACTTCCCAGTCATTTGGATTTCTAATAAAGTCAACATTCCCTAAAATATTATGATCCGTACATTGAAGATAATCTGCCACGGGAACATTTTGACCCCTTGCCAGCCTGTAGAGAGATGGAAAATCTGATTTAAGAGCTGATTCCCCACACCAAATGTCATGCCAAAAGAGAATCCTCTTCCCTTCCCCCACCTTAAATTTAATATGTTTCGAAAACTGCCCCCAACCTTTCCTAAAAAACTTCCATAAACTCACCCCATACACTCCTCTAACTTCTTTAGAACACGAATCACCCCCCCCCCCTCCCCCTCCCATATTAACAGCAACAACATTCTTCCATAAAGCGTCTCTCTCTTTATGATACTCCAAAACCATTTCCCAAGGAGTGCTTTATTAACAACCTCAAATTTCTAACCCCCAATCCTAAAAAAAAAAAAAAAAAAAAAAAAAAACTGATTGACAAACCTTGTTCCAACTAACCAAATGAAACTTCTTTTCCTCTCTTGTTCCTCTCCATGAGATTTTTTTTTTTTTTATAGGTAATAAGAAATTTTATTCCACGTAAATAGGTATATCCAAGTATACAAGAAGTATGCAAGAGAAAATACCTAGATACAAACTACAGAAAGACAAAACTAAAACAAAACATTACAAGAATCCCCATCCCTTTACAGGTTTTGCATCCAAAAACTGAGAAAATTAAAGAAAAAATCCCTGAATCCCCCAATGATTGTTCACGGTTGTCAAAACATCTCCCATTTCTTTCTAACCATAAACACCAAAACAAACACAATGGCACCATCCTCTAGAAATCTGCATTGCCTCTGCTACCCACAGAACCATTCCAGCTTGCCAAAAAGTCCACCACACGCAATGGCATTACCCAAACGGTACCAGCCTTATCAAATATTTCATTCCACAAAGTTGTCACCACTTCACAATGTAGAAAAAGGTGATTAACAGATTTACCGTCTTTTTTGTGTATGTAGCACCAATCAACAACAAATAATCCTATTTTCCTCAAATTATCTATAGTTAGAATCTTTTCAAGAGAAACTAACTAGCAGAAAAAAGCTTCTTTACTAGGAACTTTAGATTTCCAGATGCACTTCCAGCGAAATGCAGTATCTCCTGTTCCTCCCCATAAGAAATTACGATAAGTATTCTCAATTCTCCTAGCAACCCCTTCCGGCAAAAGGAAAAGTGAAAGAAAATATGTGGGAAGATTAGAAAATGTACTCTTTAAAAGTAATTCTTTACCAAGCTACTCTTTATCATATTCTCAAATGTCGGTATTGTTTCTTCCAAAAGCAAACTAAACGTCCATGTATGTTCGAAGTTCAAAGATTCTTATAACTTGGCACTTCAAAACTCATGGCCAAGATTCTACCAATAGGGACAATGATGCAGGCACATAAAAGGAAAGTCAAATTACTGTAATTTTCAGTTTTAGCACTTTAAAATTTTCTCGTGTGGAGCTAACAGATAACAACAGATTGACATGAGTCATATAAGGTTTTGAAACTTGAGTCTAGGGTTACAATAGCTTTTAATCTAAGTCATTAATTTGTGAGTTGCGTTTGTTCAAGATTATTATATGATTTCTAATAGTATTAAGTCTTTTATGGGTTTTCCTGAAAATTTCCTTGCTAGTCAAATTAGAATTCCTGGTCCTAGAAGTGGGATGTTTGGAAATAATTTTTATCTCATCTCATCTCATCTTATCACATCTTATTTCCTTCCCAAATATCACTTACAAACACTTTCAAACTAATCCTTACAACTTGCTCAAACTTCCTAACAAAAAACAGTTCAACTTTTTCAAATCCCAAAACAAAATAATATTAAAAAATAATTTTTTGTGATAGGTAATCAAAAGATTTCATTAAAAGAAAAAAGGCTAAGCCTAAGTACACCGGGGGTATACTTGAGAAAACTTAGCTAGTGTTACAAAGAAGAAAGAAATTCAAGGACACTAAGTCCATTACAAGCAATAGCTCCCGCCCAAGAAAGCAAAGTCCTATAGAAGAAGAGTTTTAGTTCCTCAAAAGTTCTCTCACAATCTTCGAAGTTTCTTGCATTTCTCTCTCTCCATAAGCACCAACACATACAGATAGGAACCATATGCCATATAGTCACCATCTGTGGGTTACCTAGGATACCTCTCCAACTAGCTAGAAAATCCACCAAATGAAGAGGCATGACCTATGATAGGCCAAGTCTTGTGAAAAACTCATCCCACAACTTCTTAGCCAACTCGCAATGGAAAAGTAAATGATCTACTGTTTCTCCATGTTTTTTACTCATATAGCACCAGTCTATCACCACTATACGGCATTTCCTCATGTTGTCTATTGTGAGGATCTTGTCCAGAGATGCTGTCCACACAAAAAAAGCTGCTCTTGATGGAGCTTTCGTCTGCCAAATACTCTTCCATGGATATCTGGATACTCCGGGGCTAGCTAGAACATGGTAATAAGAGCTAATAGAGAAGATACCTTTCTTAGAATGTTTCCATTGCAACTTATCACACGTGCCTCCGGGGATGTTAAAAGAGTATAATGACGCAAAAAAATCCAGAATAGATTCCATCTCCCAGTCTTGGACATCCCTCACAAACTCAATATTCCATTGAGGGGTGCCATGAGAAAGGACCACTAGATTTGTAATCGATGCATCATTTTCTCTTGCGAGATCAAAAATAGTGGGGAATGAGTCTTTGAGGCTAATGGTGCCTCCACTCCAATTATCATACCACAAGATGTTCCTAGCCTCTAAAAGACTCCCAATGCTTCCTTATGAACTTCTACAAACCCACCTCATGTATGCCTTGAACCTCATTCGAGCACCAACCACCCCAGGACACTCCGTATTTGAAATCTATAACCGACTTCCCAAAGGCCTCCCCTTCGTTTTGGTACCTCCACAACCATTTGCCCAACAAAGCTTGATTGAATTTCAACAAGTGACGAATCCCTAAGCCTCCCCCAGATAATGGGGTGTATACTGTTGGCCAATTAACCAAATGAAATTTAACTTCCTCACCCATTCCACTCCATAGGAAATCTCTTTGTAGCTTCTCAATGCAATTAGATACCTTTGTGAAAAGTGGAAATAAAGACAAATAGTAGGTGGGGAGGTTTGAGAGGATGCTCTTAATCATTGTCAACTTTCTCCCTTTAGATAAGTATAACCTCTTCCAAGTGGCCAATCTGCGCTTTACTTTTTTAATCACTCCATTCCAAATCCTTTCAGATTTAAAAGAGGCTCCCAGCGGTAAACCAAGATATGTGAGGGGTAAAGAGGAAACTTGACAACCCAAGAAAGTGGCCAAGAACTCTACATCCTGAACATCTCCCACTGGCACTAATGTAGACTTTGAGAGATTGACTCTCAAACCTGAAACGACTTCTAAGAAAAGTAAAAGCCCCCTCAAGGCTTGAATCTGTCCACGGTGTGCACCACAAAAAATAAGAATGTCATCAGCAAATAATAAATGGAAAAAAAGAATACCATTCCCAACCGGAAAGCCATGAAGAAACCCCGCATCCACCAATCTCTCTATCATCTTACTCAAAGCTTCCATAATAAATAAGAAAAGAAGAGGCGATAACGGGTCTCCCTGTCTCAAACCACGGGAGGAAGTGAAAAAACCCATCGGCGAGCCATTTACCAAGATAGAAAATCAAACTGAAGAAATACAAAATTCTACTCATCTTTGCCATTTCTCCCCAAAGCCACATCTTGAAAGAAGATCTAACAAGAAACGCCAATTGACATGATCGTACGCTTTCTCCATGCCCAATTTGCAAATCAAACCAAGTTCACGAGATTTGAGACGTCCATCCAAGATTTCATTAGCAATTAAGACCGAATCTAGGATTTGTCTACCTTTAACAAAAGCATTTTGGGGCTTTGAAATTAACTTATCCACCACCGTACTCAATCTATTCGCAAGCACTTTGAATAGGATCTTGTATACCCCATTCACAAGGCTAATGGGGCGATAGTCCCTAGAGTCCAAAGATCCCGTCTTCTTAGGAATGAGAGCTAAAAAGGTGGAATTAATGCTCTTTTCAAACCTTGAATTGGAATGAAAATCATAGAAGACTTGAATAGTGACAAGGCCCTTGGCCCTAATGGATTTTCTATGGGTTTCTTTCAACTTTTTCTCCTCCTTTCGCAAAACCCAATAAATACTTAACTCAAATTATCTCACTACTATGCACAAACCATCTTACTAACATTCACAAAATTCTCATCTCATTTCATTCCCCAAGCATCCCCAAGTCATTGGGTCTATAGCTAATATTCCATCATAATTATAATGGGATTAGTAGTATATGTGACATACATAATTTACGAAAGAACAACTTTGTTCCTGTTGAGCCACATCATCCATTCTGTGTTAAATGACAATAAAATTGGTAATTCAAATTTAAAATAGTTTGTAAGGTCATGCCAAAAATTAGACAATTTGGAATTTTAAAGATCTAGAACATTTTGTCTTCTTTCCTATATAACAATTCATCTTCTTTCTGTTATATCTAAGTTATTACAATAAGTAATTGAAGGTCATGTTCAAACAACTTCACAATCAAGTTATAAACATATTTAAAAAATAGAATAGACTGATAAAAAGAAAAGAATAGAATTGATAATTAACAATTTTACCCGTGTAATGCAAGGGTGCACAGCTAGTTTTGTTAATATTGAAAGCATGCATGTCTCAAGTCATCTTCACCTATTCTTTCTTTGTACCCCCAAATCAAGCCCTACTCTTACTTATCAAATCCCACATACTTCTTTTACTAAATAGCTTCCAAAAACAGTTTTCTTCAAGAATAGCAGTTTTGCTAGTATTCTCCATTATTTTTTAGCATTCTCCATTATTTTCAAATCCATGTCAATCTTTGAACCATAACCTTATTTCCCTAAAACTCTAACCCTAGATCCCCATATGCTCCTGAACCTGATACAAGCTAGGGTTTGTGCAAATTACCATCCAACCTGAACTGAGGTTTTCAACCTGAGATTGGTAATTGGGTCCAGGTTTCAACGAACTCAAACCAAAAGGATGTTTGAGGAGCTAAGGGAGCTACAGGGTGTGTCTATGTATGTATATATACACATACACAGACACGTACACCTACACATACTCCTACCACTTATGAATTCTTGCAGAGAAGAAGTATAATGACTGAGTTAAGCAATGAATGTATATAAATTCACCCCTTCCTCTGACCACTTATCCTCTCTCCCAATCCCCCCTTTTTTTCTTTTTTTGGTTGCTTTCCACTCGAGGTCATTGCTTGAGAATCAAATTTACCTACCACCTCTCTCCCATCTTTTTAGTTATTTATTCTTTATTACCATCTTTAAAAAAGGTTTATAGGCATCACAAGGTGGAAGCTTGAAGGAGAGAGATTGATAACATCAAAAGTTGACTTGGCATTCACTGATGCTTTGAAATTCAGAGCAAATGCATAGACTTCTCCTTAGCCCAACATTATTATCTACTTCCTTTTCAATCATACAAATACTAGGATGACAAGTTGAAAAACTAGTTGCTATAACTTTAATTAATAAATCGTCTTTCAGATCTTAATCCTCACTGCAGTAACGACGAACACTTGATCCCTGTCCTTCTACCACTCCCATGAAAAGATCGCTGCTCCCTTATTATGATCCGGAGCTCATAGAATGCAATTGTTTAACATAAAGGTGCTCTTTTTAAAGCTGCAAATGCCTATTTAAGGGTTTTCAGAGACATCATGATTTACTCCAAGTCTGGCAAATATAAAGGAACAATGAAGCAGAATATAGAATATTATCTAAGAGGGGAAGTACCTGTAGTTCTTCAAGAAGATGTCTTTCAATAGCATTAAATGAGTCTACAATTTCCAACTCAGACATTTTAGATATGAACTGTTGTATGCCGGTCTTCATCCTTGCCTGTCTCCACAGTTTATGTTGTTCTTGTTCAGCAACAGCACGCCTTCTTTGAAACCATGGCATGAAGTTGGAACCTTTCAAAAAACGCCTGACAGAAATATAAAGCATTTTGATCTCAAAAAGAATAAAATTGATAGATTAAATTGACAAAAGTAACCAACTAAAGGTGCACAAAAGAATCACTTAATAATGCTATATGTGATGATAACAACACATATGAAAGATTGGAGAGGAAGACAGGTAGCAAACAACGTAGTTGTGGTTAATAATATTACCTGTATAAATCCATCCAATTAGACTTCATTCTCTTCGACAAGAACTTCCCTGGACCTCTTGCAGACAAACTTGCAAGAAACTCATCAGCATTAAATGGAAGGAGAGAGGGAGGGTCAACAAATGGAGAAAAGCCTTCTGAAGGTGTCTTACTCCTAAAATATGGACCGAAAGGGGCCAAAAAGTTTGTAGTGAGTTCCAAGAAATGCCGCCGCAATATCTCATTGTTAACGAGTGACATTGACTCCTCAACCCTAGGTGACATGCCAGCATCTATAAGCCTATTCAAGATAGAAGTGTCCGGCTTTGTTGTTGCAGCATAAGTGCTCCAAATGGCTTCCTTATGTTCTGTCATGAGACAAAGGGGACCATCTCTTCTCAACTTCACAGCACTTAACAAATTTGAAGGAGAAAACTGCTTCAAGGAAAGCTGTTGAAGACCAAATACATGGGATCTAACAGAAACTTTGCCACTAGAAGACCTTGCTGCAAGATTAGGCTGGTTTGAGTTGGTAGCAGGGCTTCCAACTGAAACAATGTGGGGGATGTTACGAAGAGCTTTAAGGAAAAAGAGGTTTGTCACACCCAAAACCATTGGAGGAAAGATGTCTCCTTCTTGAAGTGAGTTCAAGTGCGCAAATACAGGATCATGGATGGTAAAATATGGCCTAAAATCAACACTATATGGTAGTGGTGCAACCAAACTCACAAGACTGGCAACAGCCTCACAACATTGGGGAGGTGTCGGCGCAATGATGAGAATAGGCTCACCGATGAGTAACAACTCCCACAGCACCCAAAGCTGCAATAGAAGCCCCCGAAATGTACCAAAAATATCAGAGTCATAGAAAAGACCCTGGGGTACTGACTGATTATTAGGAAGTAAAGGAGCCATAAAGGAAACAGACTCTTCAAAAAACACTCCACTTTTCAAGGGCAAGCTATGAGCAGGTGGCAAGCTCACTTTAAGCATGGCATTCCCTATTGGAAGCTCCATTAGCTGACCTGGTACGGGAGCAGGCCACATTGAAACATAAGCAGCAATGTGCTCAAGAGCTTTCCTTCCAATATCAAAATACAATGGACCCATGATTTGTAACAAGGGTTTAAACACACTGGAGTAAGGACACAGAGACAAAATTACCACAGACTTCTGTTCCCCACCTCGCTTTAGCCTCTCATCATGTCTCTGTCTATTAAAAACATAACCATACATGTATCTTGAAGCTTTAGTGTTATTTCTAGTATTGGATCTTCTGAGATTTCTTATGTCCATGTTCTTTGGAGATAAGTCCTTATCAGGGTCTGTGATCTCGGAGGAAGAGACATTAGCCAACTGAGAATCACCCCTTCTTCGAAACCGAAAAAAGAAGATACAGTCGTGAATACTTGAGCGATTCTGGTGCTGGGAAACAGAATCCGGGAATGAACTAAAAGCAATTTCAAGTTCCTCATCTTGTGTAAGACAGTCAGGTGGGTAACACTCTTCAATAAGCTGACCCTGCTCAAGATCAAATCTAATAATACAAAAGGCCACAACCCATTGCTGCAGAGATTCAGGATTGAGTTTTGGACTAAGTTCTGTCTTCACTGTAAATGAAGGAGATCGACTCATTTTCAAAAGTTTCAATCCCGACTTTCAATCGAAATTATCTTCAGCCATCATCTCCATCAAATTACAAAGATTCTCATGGGTCGAAAACACCAATTGTCAAACTTTCCCAGTTAAAAGTTTATGGGTTTTCTCCACGTCAAGACTTGCAATCACGAAATCAAAGCCTAACAAAGAAAAATACTTTTATATGAGAGAAAAACTTTAAAATAATAAATAATTATAAAACAATAAACCCCACAAACAACGAAAGTCATGCGGAGTGACAAAAATGCTTAACTGAAAAAGGCAGAAGGAAATAAAGAAAAGGAAGCAACTTGAAATTCTTTCACGTTGAATTCTCATCAATCGAGGCCATAGAATCTAAAAGCTCAGCTTATCAAAACAAATCAACTATTTGCATTACTTAAGGTTTAAATTCGCTCTCTGTGACTAGTACTTCAGGTTTACAAACTTACATTAATCAGAAAACCACAAAACACATGAATCGTTTCATCTCTCCTCAATCAAACAAAGTATAAAGGTAGAAAAAACAAAGTATACGTCACTATACAGCAGTCACGGCTCTAATTCAGAGAGATCTGTATGTGGATTATCGGCATTTTACCTGAGCTTAACAAGCCGGATACAGCTCTTGCACGGACCAATCTGGATCGGCAAGAACTGGGTGCCTCAATTAGTGAAAAAACAAATGGGTATCCATGAAAAATAAGAACATTCGAAGAGAATGAGATTTTTTGTGGGTTGGATGTAAGAAGAGAAGGCTTCTGAACCTCGGGTTGCTCTCTAGCTGTACAAATTGGAGGGTAAGGTACAGATTTTCGATTTCGATTCCAATAAGGTCTCTTTCAAATCTGGACTCTGCCAATTTTGATTTCGATTACAATAAGTTCTCTTTCAAATCCTGCACTCTGCCTTGATCGGGAAAGTAAGTGCGCTAGTTCTCAATCTCTTTTATCTTGCAAATATTAGCCGTACTAGAAATAATTTTATAGTTTAGCGGTTTTCTTTTTTTTTAATCACCAAGCTTCGTTGCAGATAAACTTTTTAGCCATAGAAAGTTGGAAGATACACTGATAAATGTTTTAGTCACAAAATTTCTTTATAAAATTAAATCTATACTTTAATGTGATAAATTATTTTATTAAATTATTTCTATTAAAATAAATATAAAATATGATATAAAATTATGTCATTTTATAAAAAAATTTATATAAAGAACATGCAACCATGTCATTACAAGTAAAGAAATAAAAAAAACATAATCTATGTAAATAGCCCTTTTATGTTCAAGATATGGTAATCATTATTGAAGAGAGAAATATGTACCATCCATATAAACTAGCAAGTTTTATGTCACCATGGATTTTTAGAAAGTATTGTCTTGCCTAGGCACGATGTACTAGACATTATCAATGCTGCGATTCCCAATAATTTGTTGCCTTACAAATCATAATTTTGAATTCCATTTCGTTTTGTTCCGGAACGATCGAAATGTTTCGTTCTAGTGCCTCAACCGATGTATTATACCTCCTTATTCCATTCCGGTCTGTTCCGGTCGAATTCCGGCTATTCCGATTCAAATTTCGACTATTCTGGTCCCTATTCCGGTTTTTATTATTTTTATAATTTTTTTGTTTTTGAATGACATTTTTTTAATTTTAAATTTAGATGGTATTTAATTAATTCTATAATATAAAATATATTTATATACTTTGTAATTTTAAATACGTCTTTTTTTTAAATATTATTATTTTTTAATATTTTATCTATTTATTTATTTTTGTATCTCAACTCAAATTTGTATTTTTTCAACTTATAATCATCTAATAAATTTTCAATTCTTCTAATATGTATACAGATACATGATACACACTTACATATATATATATATATATATCTTTATTATATTAATTGTTAGTTTATATATATATATATATATATATATATATTTATTATAATATATAATTAATCCCAAAATGGCACATTGAATCAGATCGATATCGAGATATTCCGTTCCAATATTTCAACTGAAACAGTCACCGGAACGGAATTCAAAACTTTGTTACAAATGGACTTTTGCAATGGGTCTAAGATGTGAGAGGAGCACTTAGAGACTTTCAAGACCTATATGACCTTATACGGATTCCCAATAGATAAAACGGAGCCTTCTCTCTCCTCAAGGGCATGGCCAAAGGGGTGGTTTAGGAGATTGCAAACTAGTTCAACCCCGAGCTTGGATGACTTGATCAGTAGTTCCTCAAGCAACTCATGACTAATAAGGAAAGGAGACCACTGATTGCTTACCTTCTCACCGTAAAGCAATAAGAAAACAAGCCCTTGAAGAAGTACATGGCATTATTACAAGAAATGTCTAACAACTGATGCTTATGATGAGAGGATAAAATTGGTTGTCTTTTGGACAGCATATGGCCTAAGAGGCCCATCATGTCAGAGTTAGAATGCAAAACGCTAACTATATTACAAGAGTAGTTGCAATGACTTTATCAATATTGAAAATATGTTAAAAGAATTAATTGATCCATAAAAAAGGGAGGCGGACAACGCAAAGAAAAATGGGAGAAGAGTGACCGGACGAGAGAGCGACTAACGAACAAAGGAATAATGGGGAAGAAATGGTAGGCGAGATGGACGAGGGAAAGAAAAGGGTTCCCACACTTTCACTTGAAACATGAGAGTAACGCATACTAGCATGAATGTGCAAGGCGGAAGAGGAACATGCTGAAGCACAGGCAAGGATAAGGGGCTGGCATGCAAATGTTTGAAAGCTAATGTGCCTATTATAAGACGTGAAGCCATATCATTGAGGGACCAGATAAAAGGAATGAGAAGGGGTGGGGAGCTAGATGGCTTTCTCGCTGAACACCAAGCTCCACCAAAGAGGCGATTGATATGAAAAACAGAACCTAAAGGAATGCTACCAAGAACCCAAGGAATGCCACCAAAGACCCAAAGGAAGAGAAGTGAGAGCCTGAGGAGAGATAATAATGCAAGGATAGAATGCACTTCTTGCCACAACCTAGCTAGGTAGCTAGAGCTCGCCCCTTAGGGGAAATCGAAACTATAATGGGTGGATTTACCATTGGGGTGTCTATTATGCTCGGAGGAAAGTACACATCTAATGATCAAGGTATAAAGAGGTCTTCGAAGTTGAGTGACCCTTGAAGCTAGCAAGAGCATAAGAGATGCCCATATCCTTTGGAGACTTCGACTACGAGGGCGTGTTATACCCCCATGATGATGCTTTGGTCTACTTGTCGCCAACTGCATAGCCCAGAAGATCTTAATTGCAATGGTATTACAGCAGTTGTCTTGTATTGGGACGCCTTAAAGAGGATGAGAGATGAGGAAGATAGATTGTGGCCAATACCCACAACTCTGTAGGGATTCACAATCGAGATTGTGCATCTTGTAGTCATCATCACTTTGACGGTCGTTGCATGGGCCAGACCTTGCATGACCACCATTATGGAAGATGTTTTGGTTGGGTAAGAATAAGATGAAGGCGGTCACGTCATCCTACCCTCTAAAGATGAAGTTCCTGACCTAAGAAAAAATAAAGGAAGTTTTGAAGAGATCAAGTATTGGCATGAGACTTCTACTTTTATAGTTGAAGAGTGAGGGACGAGATTTTCGTACTTGAGGCGAATGGAAGTCATCTTGCCGCCACTCGAATTCATCGATTGGATGATGGAGACTTGGAATAAGAATGACCTGAAAAAAGGCGATGCGATCAAACCTCTAAAGATGATTTCCTTGTACCCGTAGGCATCTAGGAACTATCGCAAGGATAGCAGCACACCTGACCCCAAACTTCAAGGAACAATTGATACTACTTTTGGTCAATCATAGAGACATCTTTGTGTGGAGCCACGAAGATATGCCCAACATAAAACTAGAGGTAATGGAACACGCCAATGTAGATGCCATGGAGAAAAAAATTTAACAAAAATGGATAAGTTTTAGCACTGAAAAATATATAATGATAGCAAAGAAGTAGAACGCTTGCTCGAAGTTTAGCTCATAAGGGAGTCTTACTACCCCAAGTGCCAATCAAATACGATGTTATTAAATAATGAAAATGGGAAGTGGCGTGTGTGCATGAGCTTCACAAACTTAAACAAAGTTTGTCCCAAGGATAGCTTTCCTTCGGATAGATGAAACGGTGGACTCAACGATCGGTCACAAGATGTTAAATTTTATGGATGCCTGCTTGGAGAAAATTCGGGTAATAATAAAGATGGTCGCCACAAAACTTTAATGGGGTACAAAAGCTAAATGGAATGGTAGTAATGCTAAACAGCTTTGTGTCAAAGTCAACCAACAAATAACTCCCATTCTTTCAGATATCATGGAAGACCCTAGAGGGACAATGACAACATAGAGGCATTCAAGCAATTGAAAAGCTACTTGTCCAGCCCACTTCTACTTAGCCAAACTAAGCCCAGTGAAATACTTTACCTCTACTAGTCAATTGTGCCAAAGACGGTAAGCGTTATGCTAGTAATGGAGGAGGAAGAAGTCAGAGGCTCGTGCATTACACAAGAAGGGCATTGAAGGGAGTGGAGCCACAATAGTAGTAGTTGCACGCAAGGTAATATCGTATTTCAGTCATGCACAGTAAAGGTATTGATCAAGGCCCCACTTAAAAAAGGCCTTGTAACGACCATATACATTGGGTAGACTCATCAATTGGTTGATCAATCTCAGTGAATTTGATTTAACTAACCATTGAGAAAAGTCCTAAAAGGGCAAGTCTTGGAGGACTTCATCATTGAGTTCAGCAACTTCCAAAAGAACATCCAAAGAGACTGAAGGAGAACTCCCTGCAAGTTTAGGTTAATGACTAATTTGCCATAACAGCAAAGGAGTGGGAGTCTACCTCACAAAAGTACAAGATAAAGAAATCAATATCAAAGTGGCATTTAAAGTGACAAACCAACAAGGCATATTATGAAGCACTACAAGCAAGACTTTTCATGGCGAAAGTAGGGGCAAAAAAGGTCCAAGCGTGTGTGAATTCACAATTGATAGTGAATTATGTGGTAGGGACCTACTCGGCAAAAGGTAACGAGCTAAAGTTTACATCGTGAGTGTGGAATGGCGAGGTAGGTTCCAGTCGTTCAACATTCAGCCAATACCTTGAGAGGAAAACTAGCAAGCTGGCAAAATTGCATGTGTCACCTCAAGAATAGAGGAGTATCTACCCTATGAGACGTAAATACATAGTTTTAGAGCTACCATTTGTCTAAGCTGAGGTGTGTGAGGTAGAGGTAGATGTCCTAGAATGGGCTCAAGCAATAGTAAGCTACTTGGTAATAGTCAAGAAGAGACTTGACTATTACAAGGGAGCCTGGGCCAAGGAGCTTCCCGAGGTACTATAGGAATACAGGACTACCAGCCAGGCAAGACTCGTTTTTCCATGACATTAGTAAGCGAGGCTGTAAAACCGATGGTGATCAACATCCTTAGCCATCAAATGTAGCATTATTACGAGGAAACAAACGGCATGAACCTATAACAAATTAGGATCTGCTTAAAGAGAGAAATGAAGAAGTGAAGGCAAGAGCCACCATGTACCCATAAAGGATTGTTGAATATTTCACCATACGGGTAAATTACAAAGCATTCAAAATCGACGATCTCATACTAAAAGAAGTTAGCATGGCCACTAGAATGCCTAAATATGTAAAGCTCATATCGAGTTGGGAAGGGTCGTATATGGTCATAGAGATCAACGGGACAGGGACATACCAAATAAAGAACATGAACGAGAAAATGCTACCACTCCCAAAGAATGCAAAACATCTCAAAAAGTATTTTGTTTAGATAAGTCGCAGTCACGTGTAGTTAAGGAATGCATTAATAAAAAGGATTTCTAGTAGACAATGGAGCTTTTGGAGCTTGCAAGATAACAAGTAAGCAATCTATTCTTACACTCGCATTGTGAAGTAATGGCTAAAGCTACCTCAATCTCCCGAGCCGCACTGGCGTGAGCAAGCACTTGAATCTAACACGTGTTGTGGAGTAACACTGTTTGCATAAAATTATCTACAAGTGCATATAATCGTAACTAGTAAAGTGTTTTAAAGAAAATAGATGTCGAGCCCATAGGGATTAATTATGCTACTGAATATCGAATTCACTAAATTAATTACCATTTGAAAAATCAAAAATAAATTCAATAATTATATTATCTAAATTAACTTAAAATATTTAACAAAAATAGATCTACAAATAAAAGGTAACAGAGCTTAAAATCTAAGAATGTAGAAATATAAAAAAATTGGATCTAGAGCAGTTGATTTCACCTAGCAAATCTCATATAATTTATTTTTCCTAATTATTAAATTCCAATAATCTCATATTGATTATTAAAAGTTTATTAACTATTCAATATCTTCTCTAAACTAATATTAAAAATATCACCAACTAACAATTTCATATCTCTATGTGAATTTAATTAATTGGAGACTCATTACATTTTTTGAATTTTCTAAAAAATACACTAGTCGCGGTAAAGTATCTCCACTTTCGCTCAACTACTGATTCCTAATTTTAGAACTAAAATAATAAATCACATCTTGGTCTCATTGTAATTCAATTGATCAAACAATAATTCGTAAAAAAATTGCAAGCATTAAGGATAAGAATTAAACATTTAATCATAGAAATATTAAAAATAAAATAACTCAGAATATAAACTGTGTGTTCAATGCTAGACTACACCAATACTCTAGAAAATAAAATTTAGTTCATAATGAAATTAAAAAGAAAACAAATAAAAGTCTTGTTTTTTGTTGGAGTCGGTTGATAAAACATACAACTCTAGCTTATGTTCTCCAGATCCTACTTCTTAGAAAAACTCCAAATAATTTCCTCAAAATATCCCAGCACCTCTCCGCTTGGTCTAGCCCGCGGCCTCTTCTTCTCTGTAATGAAACTCAGTTATATATGTGTATGTTGTGCAATTCTTAAGTCCAAATTGAAGTGTCATGCAAAATTGGAGGTCCGTGCGGCTTCAAACTGGAAATTAAATTCCGGATCGTTCTCCATTCAATTGTCGTGCGCCTCTTGAAGACCTACTGCATGTTGAAGTCAAATGGGCACTTGTATCTTAAAGTGCTGGTTTGTATTGAACTTCAAAGTGTAACTCTTAAAATCAAATTGAGTAGCAAGTTGGCTCTAAATTGTTGGCCTATAAAATCCTCATCTAAGCCTAAGTGAAATATTAAAATGCGGCCCAAAATGCTTAATTGAAATAAAGTGTGGCCCGTTTGTTTACAAGTGAGAATTTATTTCCCACTCAAATTCCATCCATTTCATGCAATGCACGCAGCCTAGTGGTGTCGGCCTTGTTGTGAAATTAATTGTGAGGTCAAAGCCCAACTTGCAATTTTTTTCTTCTATTCTTCTCATTCCTTTGAATACAAATTAATAAAAAAATTATAAATCAAAATTAAATTAAATTAAATAAATAAAACTAACAATTTTAATAAGTAAAATAGTAAAAAAATTCATATATAAATTACACGTATCAAACACCCAAAGTTACCCTAATCTCTCTAGTTGCGCCTGTGGCAAACAAGCGTTCAAGTCTAACACGTTTTGGGATAATGCCCAAAGTTATTCCAACCTTCCTAGCCATGCCCATGGCGAGCAAGCACTCAAGTCTAACACTCATATTGTGGGGAAGACGCCCAAAGTTATTCCGATCTTCCTAACCGAGTTGGTGGTGTGCAAGCACTCAAGTCTAACACTCATGCTATGAGGTCGTGCCTAATTTTACCTACAACTTCACCAATGGTGAGAAAGCACTTGAGTTTAACAACACTACATGACAACACCTAAAGTTGTCCCAACCCTCCCAGCCACACTTATGGGGAGAAAGCTTTCGACTCTATCATTTGCGCTGCAAGGTAACATTCAAAGTTGCCTGAGCTTCCCAGCCAAGCTAGTGATGAGCAATCACTTAAGTCTGAAACTCTCACTAACTTAAGAAATCCTTGAGTCGAACACTCAAGGTTTCTATGATAGCTTTGCGATGGCCAATAACGTGAGCATAAATGAGAATAAAAAAAGGACTTTAGTTACTGAGAAACAACATACAAAGAAATCTCATTATAGTATATCTAATACAAAAATTGACCCAATTGAAGAAGTGTTAAAAATCAAAATTTAGGCCTCAAGGTCGCCACTAGGTTCCAGAGGAAACAACCTGGCAAAGAAAGCATCGGGCATGACATCAACACTGAGAGTGTCCAAGATGGCTAGGGCAACGACATCTAGGAGAATTCCACACAAGTCCAATTCCGCAAGTTCATCCTAAGGTTGCCACCTAGAACCTCCACAGACTTTGAAACCTAAAGTTGTAACCAATCCCCTATGCTCAAATTTGAACTTGTAGCGCCCTAAACAACTAGAGGGAAATACAAGTTATCTCATTTCTTTTTCTACAGCATTTTGGCAAACTCGTTGGCATAATTGGCGACTAATGCCTTATGTGATAGTTGGGCGAAGTCAGCCAGTTTCAAGTAAGCAGTTTTGGTCTTGCAAAGCTCATCCTAGATCATCTCATACTTCATTGGGCCATTTCAATTCACCCTCAACACATCAAGATCATAACAAAGTTGGCCCTTGCCTCCTCAGTTGAGATGGCTAAGACAAGAACCTCTGCATGTCCAATGCCTACATGTCCGTCCTACGGTCGATTACCAAGAACCTCCACAGAGTCTAAACCCAGATTTGTAACCAATCCCCCACACTCGATTATGAACCTGTAGGGCCGTAGACAACTAAGAAGAAAGAAAAGTAACCTTATCTTTCTCCTCCTACAGTTTCTTGGCTATCTCATTGGCATGGAGGGCTATTTTCTTAACTATCCTCCGTGATAGCTGGGTGAAGTCAGCCAACTTTAAGTAAGCATCTTCATAATATTTCACTCTTGAAAAGCTCATCCTATATGTTTTGTTTGAGCTACTTTCAATTTATCCTTAGTCACATCAAGGTCATGACAAAGTTTGGCCCTCTCCTCCTTGATTAAGGTGGCCAAGTTCACAAACTTATCATTCAATTTTTCTCAACTTAAGCGAACTATACTGCCTTATCCAACATTACCACAATCCCTCAGCCTTACACTTAGCAACTAGCTCTTCCTCTAACATTAAAATGGCTTGATTAACGCTTCAATCAGCCTCCAAAGCTTAGTCCAACTTAACCTTAGTCCTTGCCAGCAATAACTGCTCAAAGACTAGAGTAGTCATTAGCTCTTTCACCTCAGCTTTTATCGCAACAATCTTTATGCCTTTCATAGGAGAGCACTCACCAAGAAAGGTGTAGGAGACTTCCCAGTGCCAGCGCTGTCTCTCCACAATGGCTTGAGAAACAAACTGAAGTGCCCCTTCCATAAAGCTTGGAAAGCTTCCACCTTCTTCTCCAAGGAAATACACTGGTTGTTTCAACCTACCAGAAAGATAAACTTTGCACAACAATTAATAACATTAGCCCTAACAAATAAAGCGAGAAATTGAGTCTATGGGAGTAGCACTGAAATATGTATTGGGTCAAGGAATACAATGAGATCCATTTTTATCCTCAAAACCAAAATATCTAAGGCTTCACTCACCTCTAAATGGAACAAGGTTGGAGGTACCTCATAGGATTTGAAAGATTATAGGTGAGGCAACGCCTCTTAAGGTACAACAGTAAAGAAGGAGGAGCCTCCTGACTTCATAATGAACCTCCCTAGGAAGTGGAACATCTTGGGGGATAGCATCCCTATGAGAAGGGACCATCAAGGAAGTTAATCCTCGCTGAAACAAAGACATAGGGTAGGCTGAATCATTCACGCCAATAGAAGTAGTGTCAAGAGCCGACATGATTGAGATCTATAGAAGAAACTTCAAGCATGTGCTCAGATTCCTCACTCGTACCCTTGATGGTTGGTTCATTGGGAAACAGATTAATATCCCTACCTTTGTCTGAGGACTATTCTCATTAGAGGCATTGCCCAACATGACATCTTCAGTTGAAGCTGCATTGTTTTTCTCAAGATCGGCGTACGAACTTGAGACACAGCAACCTCATCCTTGCTCTCCTCTAAAATACCTGGTATGTCTCCTCCCTAATTAATCTTGATCACCTCAACATAATCGCTGGGGTAGAAGATCGAGACGTCGACAGGGAGAACCTCTCAAACAAAGAGTTTGAGAGTAAATCTAGAAAAGAGTCCATAAATGAATCGAGGAGTGGATCAAAGAAAGAAAAATCCAAGATTTGAATTGAAGTCTTGGACACCCTATTTGATAACCTCCTCCAAGTGGTTAGCATTTTCCACGAGCACCATCCAAAAATGAATGAGAAGCCCTAGGTGTTTCTTGTATGATTCTTATAAGCCATAAGAAACACGAGATACATGAGAGATAAAAAAAAATGAGGATATAAAAAAAGAGAAATAAGAAATAATATAGAGCAAAGTGAAGGGAAAGAGAAAGGTAAAGGAGAATATATTAAAAAAAATAGAGAAAGCAAACGGTTATGGAAAAAGGAAACGAAAAGATATGCGATAGGCTTGTCCAACGGGAAAGCACCACGTGCATAACATGTAAATGCATACTGAATAGAATATTGGGATGCACGTTGCATGAAGTGATAGGTGAAATGGTGTCAAGAGAAATTCCGCACACCACTAAAGGGACATGTGTCCCGGCAATAGGGTAACAGTAGGAAATTTATAAAAACAAAAATCTACCATCACATGTGTGGTAAGAATTTGTGGAGTAATAATCGTGTAAAAGTGTACAATAAGACAAGGAAAGGTAATGAGATGGCCAAAGAGGTGTGCATAAGTGAGAAAGGGTTGGAACAAGGTAAAACACACTATTTGGCGAGACCAAGTGGCGACACTTGGAGTTGCCGTGATTGACAAAGAATTCAATCCAAAAGAGATTATGTCGTGAGATGTTCGCAACAATCAAATACATCCCGCAAAGACACATCTCTCGGAAGGACACCATGTCTTCTATGCCCTCTATGTCGTGCTCAAACAAGACAGCTTCGCAATAGTGTTCACCTTAAATCTTATAAACACACTTATAGAATATATAGATTTATTTAGAAATTTTCACTTCTCTCACTTAATTAACCATCGGATTATTGTAGGTTGTATTTTTTATTCCGTAGTTATCGAAAATGTGGATAATTATCATGATTATTATTGTTGTTGTTGCTCTTGTTATTATAAGTGATCAAGGGGTCAAAACTCCAAATGATTTTCTCATACTAGTTTTTACAATGTTACCAAAAATGAAAGTAAAAAAAGCTGACCATAAAAGTTTGATAGAATAATTCTTAACCAAAACTCAAGAGAATGACCTCCTTAACTAGTGATTGCTACAACAAACTGAAAAATAGAATATATGGAAGAGCAACATGAACCTAATTACTTGAGATGCTAAGGAAGCTGACCTTTATTCCCTTACTCATTTGAGTCATTTTTAAATTTCTCAAAGAAAGCTTAATTGGTGTTCTGTCGCCTTGCATAATGTAAGAAAGACAAACCAACACATAGTCTAAGAGAGAGAAAAGTCAATGACAGACTACAGTAGAGCTTGAAGTCACTAGTGGTTTTCTACTTCCCAATTCTTATGCTTACCAGCCTATGGCATTACATTCTACATTATCCTGAGATTGAGCTAGGCCTTAGGCAATTTGGAAGAAATGTATCATCAAGACTTCTAGAGAATAAACTGGTTTCGCACTGAGCATATTGTGAAGCTTGACTTGTAAAGGAAATCTTGTTATTTTTTTACAAGAGAGAGAAAATTTGAAGGCAAAATTGATTGACTTTGCCATCATTGATCAGGTGCAAAACTACATTTTACGCCACTGAAGGAATATTTGACACATCACATTTTCTTTGTATTCTAAAATCATCCAAAACCCATAGGAACATTGCTCATTTTGGAAGAAAACATAAAGATCCAACCAAGTCTGATATGAAAATCACCATAGCCTACCCTTCTACAAAGCATCCCGAGTTTTTCTCATCACCAATCTCATAATAGTTATCAAATCTTTGAAATTTGTGTTCAATTATAATTTGAGTCAAGTTGGAAGATTTGTTATAATGGGTTCAAAGTTGTTGGTGATGTCGGTCTATTCATCAATTGCGTTGCTATATGCTGATGATAAGATGGTGAATGTTAAAGAGGAAGAGAAAGTCATTAAAAAGGTCAAGGAAGAAGATAATAAGATGTAGAAGAAGTAATGTCTTCATATTGTTTTCAATTAGTGATAATTGTAATTTTTACATGATTTTTATTATCCTTTTACTTATTAAAATTGTTAATTCTCTCTTCTTCTTTTTTTAGTTTATTTTTTACTTATTTTTTTATTTTTTTATTTTTAAAAGAATGAGAATGATTATTAATATAAAAAAAATGGTTTTTGAAAAACAAAGTTTAATTATGCAATTGGGCCGTAGCATTTCAAAGAGGTACCCATTGGTTCTAATACTTTTTCAAGAGCTGCAATTCAACTTTAGGCTGAGCGGACTTCATTGCATCAGAAACTTATTGCCGCATGGTTTATTTTGGAAACAATATTCCACTTGGGCCCACTAGTTTTGGATATGGAGAGAGCTACACGTGTATGAGTTTGGAATATTTTTGGACTGGGTTTAGTTGGGACACGGCATCCCTCAATTGAAGATATTTAGAATATGTGTCGAACCTCATATGGGCCTTGTGTGTTTGTAGTTCTGTTGTGGCACGGCACTTCACAATTTAGCACTGCACACGCATATATATATATATATACACATATATATATTTTCTTATATATAAAAGTGTCTATACATGAACATCATTTTTGTTCATGTTTTGTGTTCCCTTTCTCTCCCCAATCTATTGCCAATTGACGTTCTGTTTTTTCACTGCATGTTTGTAGGACGTGTCATTTAAATTGAATAATTGAGAAGACACATCACCTACCTTCTTCTCAAATGTTTATTTTATGATTTCCTTATTTTATACTCTCTTATACATGCATTCTCTCTCTTCTCACTGTCTCCTCTGCTTTGATCTCGCACCACTTTGAATTTCTTCTTCCCATCATCACAGCAATATGTTTTTTACCTTTCAATTACAGAATATCTTTTTCACATCATTATTGATACAACAAAATACTCTGCTTATGACCGCAAAACTTCAACCACAAACAACTTCAATTATGTAAAACAATAGAAACTAAAACATGTAAAACACGAAAACAACAAACCCCAAATTCATGAAACACATAAAATAAGAAATCGACATTCATAAAATACAGTAAAATTATTCCTATGCTGTAACATCCCGACCCAGACTAGCTAAAATCCTTTTCAAATTGTTTGTTTTTTTTTTCTTTGAACTTATACGTATGAAAAATCAAGTTGATTTTTCCTTTTTAGGATTATTATTATGTTTGTTATTTTAGTTGCAAGTCTAATTTGTATTTGGAATGATATCGAGTTTTCATTTTATTTTCTATTCATGGGGTTGTCATTTTAGTTATTCATTAATTTCTTGAAATATATATATATATATATATATATATTAACCGGATGGAAAGTCTTTAAAATGGTTTAAAAGGGGTCCAAGCTCAATATTCGCACCATGCACGTCTTTGCTTCTTTTTTTAGGCTTCACTTTCTCTTCTTTTTAGTTACAAACCGATCTCCAAGCTTTGCGTCTCCTATGCATTCAGTCTTACTTTCCAAACTAGGTTTTTCCTCACCATCCGTATCCCACACGTGCAGGATTCACGTCTCCATATCCTTAGGGTGTAGATTTCAGTTAGTTAAAAACTCCTTGCCACTCACGTCATTCTCCTTTAGTTTTTTTTTTCTCTAGAATTTTTCTTTTGGTCTTTCTTTTGCCTATTTATATCTATTGTTAACCCTTTAACTCATGCATGTATCGACCATCCTCAACCCTAGACTAAGATGCCGCCACACCACGCAATCTTTGAAAGATTTGCAACGTAACCCACCGCCATAAACTCCTTCACACTGTAGTCATGCACCCATACATGAGGGAAACACCACTGTAAGCCAACCCAAAAGTTTCCGCTGCCCTCTTTTCATGTCCTCAGCCATCAAAGCTGCCTAGACACCGCATAACAACCCTACAACACCACCCAATGCTGCCGAGAGAAACATGAAAATGTGAGCGGGCGCTGCTCTATTTTGCAACACCAACATCAAATGTTTTAGAGTTGTTGTTGGTTATCTAAAAATGATATGAACAAGTTTGGTACATGATTTTGATATGACATGACATGATATGATATAGATATAAAAACTTTTGGCATTCTTATCTGTTTGATTGGCTTTGGAAAATGGTTCTGATATGATGATATGTATTCACGTGATATGGTTGGTATCACCATGATATGATATGATAGGAGTGCAACCACTTTAGAAACAAAGTGGTCTTTTTATATGTTTATTTCCTGTGTGCACACTCGAGACTCCGAGAATGAATAAGGAAAAGTTTCATAATATGATACCGTCTGGTTTGGCCATCGAAGATAGCACAACCCTACCACGGGGGTTAAACATGGTACATGTTCTGATATGATGATAAGATGAGATTGTACAGTTACTTGTGCCAAAGCATTTTTTTTATAATGAATAGTTTTTTTTTTCTAAATATAAAAGGATTGAAAAGTCGCTCTATTTTAATGATATATGTTTTATATATGGAAATAAAAGGTTTTTGGTTCATGCATATGAAGTTCTTTTAAAAATGCTCATGTTTGCACTCTTGTATATGTCATCCGCTTGCTGAGTTGTGGTTAAACTCACCCCTTATCTCTGAATATTTTTAAATGAGTTTATATATTTTAGCCAAGAATTAGATTATGAAGCATTTAATAAGAGGACTCAAGAATGCTTGATTAAGTATAGAGAATTTATATGAACATTAATAAGGTTTAATAAGAAAATATTATCGTATTCTGGTGACTTAGCATTTCTTAGTATTGATGATATTGAGAAAAGTAATTTTAGTACCAAGTTATATTTTATATTGGAGAATTTTGAGTCTATAATTATTCTATTGAAATGTGGGTTCTGTAATAGGAAGTAACTTTTCGACCCCTGTGGAACTGGGGTGTTTCAGTTGCTTCACGAAGATGCTGAGACATAACAGGACGTCACAAAATTGTTTTCGATTAAAGAAGAACATTATTTGAAATTCTACGAAATCTAAAACATTTATACAGCAGCTTAGAGTTTACACCGAAAAAAGGGTAATCGAGAAAATCCTAGCAAATTCATCACCTAAAGCTTCAACGCCGCTCACCTCTTCTCGATCGAAAGTGTTGATCGAAGATGTAGCATCTTGTTTGAAATTCTACAAAATCTAAAACATTTACACAATAATTTAAATTTTACACACAAAAAAAAGAGTAATCAAGAAAATCTTAGGAGATTCATCACCTAAAGCTTCGACGACGCTCAACTCTTCCCGTTCGAAATTGTTGATCAAAGATGTAGCATCTTTGATTCTCTCGTGCGGCCCGATTATATTTGAAGTTATTCACAAACCCAAACCAACGAAAGGATGTGCGAAAACCATAGAAACAGCAAGGAATAAAGAAAACGAAGAGTGTGAGAGGCGATGGAGAGAAGCAATGGAGTAGCGGATTTGCGAGGGAGAAAAGTCATGGATCATGGTAATTGCGATGGAGAGATAATGCGAAAACCGTAGGAAAGAGGAATGGGGAAGAAGAAACATAAGAGAAGCAAGAAGGTGAGGGCAGCGAGAGAGAGAAAAATGAAGAAAAGAGAAATAAGTAATAAACCCTAGAATAAAACGGTGCCATTTCACTCAACAGGTTGAATTGTAATAATCGTGGACTTGCCGTTTGGGTTGGGTCCTTGTTTTTGTTGACTGACTTCAATTGCTGGGTTTTAAGTAGAGGCCCACTGGAGTGATGGTAATTTCTAATGTGGGCTGCTGTTATTTCATGTAGCCATAATATTTATTATAAGTAAGTAATAAATAGATGTTGAAAAAAAAATCTAAAATAAATTATTTTAATTAATAAGATCTAAATAATAATTGGTTCAAATTAAAATATACCAATAAATTGCTTAAACATAACATACTAAAATTTTTACTACTAATAATATATTGAATAGATTTGCTTGCTTTAAACTTCCTTTGGTTTAGCAAATAGTGCATTTATAAATTACTACAACTTCGTTTTACTATTTCGTTATAGTTTATTTTAGATTAACAAAGTTTCAACTAAATAATTGTTTCTATTTACTCATACTTGACACGTTTAGTATGAAATTCTGATGGTCCACTCCTTTGTTCTTAGACTCGTTTAATTTTTTTTCTTTCCGAACAGGCTAACAGTGCATACATGCCTTGCACGTTAAATTATTGACTAGTATATATATATATATATATATATATATATATATTATGAGAGGGATTCAGCGTCGCAAGCCTGGAGACAACTTGAAAAGAAAAAGAAGTCGACGGTGCAGCTTGGAGAATTTTTTCAATTTTTTTTTGTTCTTTCAATTAATTTTTTAAAGTGTTTTTATGTTTAATTTTTACATTAGATTTTTATTTAGTTTTCTCATGAACTAATTTCTTTTTCTAGGGTTATGATGTAGCCTAACTTTGATTATGTAAATTTTTCATAATTTGATTAATTTAATATTTGTGTCTTATTGTTGAATATTTCCTTCTAAACTTAATACTTGTGAATGCTTGATCACCATTTACATGATTTGGGATTCAATTTAAGACTGAGAAGCGATAATTGTTTTAGCCTATATTTGAGATACTATAGGATACTGTAGGATAGAGATATCTATGGACCTGTGTAATCTTTATAAGGTTTATTTGTTCTTAATAAATTTTGACAGGTTCAGAATTGTCGCAAAAATGTAGGAAATTTGCCTGTTGGGATATTTTATTAATGTTTGAGAAAAATTAATAAATAAATTAAAGAAACCTGATGATCAACAATAGAAATAGATATTTTTAATTTAATTAGGAAAATTGCATAGGATTAATTATGGTGAATCAGAAACTCCAAATTCTTGCTTTCTTGATAAAAACTTGCTTCTTTGATTTTGTTAGTTTACTGATCCAATTTAGTAGTTAATTCTTTTTATTCGAACTATCATATAGATTTTAATTGAATACATTTTGGTATTTATTAGTAATTTTTCAATTCTCATGGAACGATACTCTTATTCATTCAATTTATTACTTGTTACAATTCGCACACTTACAAAATCGACAAAGAATTAGCATGAGGTTTCTCAAGAACAATTTCAAAGGAGACTGACCACTCATTGAAATCTGAAAACTATTTTAACTATATACATCATCATTGTCTACAAGACAACTCTTTGGCTTGCATTTGACATAAATAATGTCTTGAACATTCATGACTAGCTTGTCTTGTATATTATCACATCTACAGTTAAATCTATTGAGTTTAACATCTAACTTCAGTGTCTCCATTTTCGCTCCAAAGTAACATTGAAAATCATATGCTATTACAAATGGTCAAAGCATTCTTATCTACAATATATATGTCAGCGAAGCATCACCCTTTCTAATATCAATTGTTACAAGCCCGAATGATGGGTCTAGTAATAAGGGAGCACTTAATGATAAAAGTAAGTTATTAGAGGTAACTTAGGCCTCCTTCAAACACAAAAGTTTGGGAATATACTTCAGTCATGCCTTTATTTAAAGGATCGTGCCAATTAGTCTCGTTTGAATTTGGAGTTAAGATGAGATGAGTTAAGATGAATTTTAAAAATTGAATAAAATATTATTATTATTATTGTTTTGAAATTTAAAAAAGTTGAATTGGGATTTGAAAAAACTGTATTGGGATTTGAAAAAACTGTATTGAGATTTGTATTTTGTATAAAAATTTAAACAAGTGTAATGATAAATTTGATATGAGTTGAGACGAGTTCAACTCGTCTCCAAATCCAAACAAGACCTAATGTAGCTTCCCTACAAAGATCATTGCATAACAAAAGAATAAACATGGCAAGAGATAAATATGATACACATTAACAACTTGTACTCAGGGGATAAAGATGGACTTAAGTTATTAAGGATATAACTATCTTATTAATGAACTACAGTTATTTTCTAAACTCTAGGGCTCTTGCCAAGTTGATGACTACAATTGAGAGCTCCATGTAGACACGTGATGATGGATGACCACTAATAATTAGTGGTAACAACTTCAGCCCCAAAGAAGTACTGTACCCTTGTAGTACTCAAGGGTTTTGCGGGAGAAAATTGAAGCCCAACCTTCACCACAATTTATTTCCCAAATCAATTTTCCTTCTATTTTTGTCATCCAATTTTTTTTTTTCAAAATCAATTTTCCTTCTTTTTTCTTCCACACACATTTTTTTTCCCTTAATTATCTTGAAAGCCTCATATTAAGCTCTTAAGTACCAATGTATCCTGCATATCTTCGAATGAAAGTGACTTTTGAAACACTCCTAAAATACTTTTGAAAGTAGGAAAAGAAAATCATTTTACCTATAAATTTGAATAAACTAAGTCTCAATAGCATATTTGGTCATCATGAACATCTTTTAGACAAGATCTTATTTCATTGACGAAAATAGGTTATTATCATCAAGCGGAGGATAATATTGGAGTTTCTCTACAAAAACTTCAAAGGAGGGTGCTTCCACTTGTATTGAAATCTCAAAACCCTTTTCAACGAGATCATTATATACTTTGGAAGAAAATAGATTGGAAAAATGGTCAATTATGCCAAATTTATCTCAAGTTAAAACATGAAGCAATTGTTGTGAAAGATTGGGCTTCAAATTTCTCTCACATTTCCCTTGAGGACAAAGACACTTTTTTATCGTGGGAGTTGTACATGATATAATTACTAGTAGTCATTTATTATTCATCACTCATCAACTTGGCCAAGAGCTTTAGAGTCTTACGAATGGTGGTTTGTTAATAAGAGCACTATATCCTTAGTAACTTAAGTCCATCTTTATCTTTTGAGTACAAGTTTTTAATGAGTATAATGGTTATCTCTTATCATGTTTTTTTTGTTGTTATGTAATGATCTTTGTAGGGACCTACATGTATTATTTTATTGGCATGACCTTACAAATAAAGGCATGAGTGAAGTTTATTCCCAAACCTTTTTGTTTGAAGCCTAGGTTACCTTTAAAAACCTACGTTCATTATTGAATGTGCCCTAGTTACGAGATCCATCATCCGGACTTGTAACAATTGGTATTAGTGCAGGCAATGTTGAGCTCTCATATATATTGCAAAGAAGAGCACCCAAATCATTTGGACTAGTAGATGATATCAATTGATGTCATTTTAGAGTGATTAATAGCGAAAATGAAAATACTAGAGGAATTAGGTCTTAAACTTGATAACTTTAACTATAGATGTGATGATATACAAGACATGAAGCCAATCTTGAATGTTCAAGACATTGTTTATGTCAAAGCTAAGCCACAAAGTTTTCTTGAGGACAATGATGATCTATTTAAAAATAGTTTTGAGATTTTAATGCGAGTAGTAATGCTTGGGGTGTAAAACCAAGCCAATAAACTAGAAAATCAGCCTGGACCAGATTGGTGAATTCAATCTGGTTTTAGATCGATCCGGTCTGGGACCGATTCTTTCCTTTTAAAAACTGGTTAAATTGGTTCGGAATCGATTCTACACTTTTTGGGACTAAATTGGACTGAACCGAATCGGTTTGCATATTTATATATATATATATTTTTTAATTAGTTTCTAAAATTATATATAATATTTTAATAGTATATATAATTTTATATATAATATAAAATTATATTATATATAATATAATATATAATAGTAAGGTTCAAGACCTAGACTTAGGAAGTACCTGAGTTTTGTTTTGGTTGTTACCAAGATGAGCAGGATGTTTAGATCCAGCTCGTCAATTAGTTCCAAATCAAGATTGCCACCTTATATTATTAATGAAGAAGATTGTGTTTTTGAAGAAAATGATTTGCCAGATATTGATCGATGGCATATGCCAAAGAATGATACTGCTTCTTTGTATAACAAATCTTGGAAGGAAAAGTTTTTGCTACGGAATTCAAGGTGAAGACCGTTGAGTGCACCTTTGCCATTTCTAAAACCCAGAAAAAATGTCGTTTATTTCAGCATTCCAAGATTCTAGACTTTAAACAAAAAGGTTTTAGTTTCATGCATATTGCATCTGTTCAAGTTGCTGTCAAACCTCTGATAAGGAAAGGCATCAACGCTTCTATTCTTTTATATTTACGTGATGGCAGATTTAAGAACTTTGAGGACAGTAAGCTTGGCATTGTCCAGACCTCCCTAACGGAAGGTCCAGTTCATTTTGATTGCTATCCAGATTTAACTGTTGATTTACATTATAAGAATGTTCTAGATGTGTTAACCTTGAACATTTTAACTTCTGGTTTTAACATGGTTGAAGGCAGTAGACCTTTTGCTTTGGTTTACCACATTTATTATCGTGTAATGAAGACTAGTCTTAACCCCAAGGCTAAGATCAAGTATGCTAGAGACCAGACCCTTCTGATGCAGAGTTCTACCTCTAGTGCCAACATCAGAACACCCAAAATGATTTACTGGAGAGACGTTTCTCTACCAGAAGAGTGGATCCTTCATAAGGAACTACCACCAATTGAGTTAGTACCTGAGGATAGAGATCTCAACTTGATCTAGCAGTATCTTGATGGTACTGTAAAGATTTAATTTGACGGACCATCCCTAGCCAAAGAAAGAAGACACTCTTTCACAGGCTCCAAATCATCCTGTTCTTCGGACCCAAGACTTAGTAGAGATGCAAATCTCAAAACGTTTTTGGAGGATTCTGCCAAGATAGCAAATCCTACTTCCAGTTTTTATTCAGGAAATTCCTAAGGAAAAATCCTCAGATTTAAAGCTGAAAGGTATTTCTTCTGATTCACAAGTTTCTTAAGCTTATTACACAACCAAGGATGATGATCCATCATCCAAGGGAAAAGCTAAAAATGAAGAAATTGAAGTAGAAGATGATTCTTCTTCATCTCCAGCAAACATGTCACCGACAATTTCAGATTTAGCTATGAACACACCTCCACTTCATCCTCAGTTGATGATGAAGAATAGATCTTTTAAACCTAATATGATTGCTTTGTTTAATGATTTCAATAGCATGGAAAATCGTCCTAAGCGAAAAGCATATGCTGCGAATTTTACTCTAACTGAAAAGAAACAGGTCAGACAAAAATGGAAAGAATTGATGAATGCTTCCAACAAGCATATTCTTTTCTTTGATTTTCTTGAATATTATTATGATTTGAAAGATTGTTCT
Organism: Platycarya longipes; assembly: GCA_036559045.1. Taxonomy (NCBI): domain Eukaryota; kingdom Viridiplantae; phylum Streptophyta; class Magnoliopsida; order Fagales; family Juglandaceae; genus Platycarya; species Platycarya longipes. The sequence continues at coordinate 30,964,599 of CM071803.1, read as the reverse complement.
TTAAATGTTTTAAAGACTAGTTTTACAAAAGCTGAAGATAAAACCATTATAAAATCTAGCCATCTCCCTCTTGAAACCATTTCAATTTTAGTACAAGGAGCTGAGGTTAAAGCTTCTCCTTTCAAAGCACCAACTGCTAAAGATCCTAAGTTTCCTCTGATTTCCTCAAAAACGAAAAAGATCATCGAGTAAAATAATTTTGTTAACACTGCCCTCCATACAATAGGTCAACAATTGGACCGTATTGAGGACAAAGTTGAAAAACCCATTTCTAAAAAAGCTTCAGCTAGTTTTTCAAAATCACTTGAAAACCCTTTAATTATTTTACCAGAGAACAGGCATAAGACAGATAATGTCAGTACTTTGAGTAAAATTGATCAAATGCTAGCTCAAATTAAGCTAGAAAAACCCTCCACTAATGCTTTGGACAAAGGTGGCCAAGTGGTTGATTTTGATTTTATTAAAGTTTATAGAGATGATTCTTCGGTAGATGATTATGTTATTAATAATGATTTTGAAGAGATTTCATTGGAGAAACCTGAAATAGCCAGACTCACTTCTACAAAAGCTACTGGTTTTATGAAAAACTGGTTCACCAAGCCTACTCCACTCGATTTACAGATTGAAGAACATATGTTCCAATCTCAGCTTTCAACTAGTGCTAACCGGATTTATGAGTGGAACATTAATGGACAATCTAAACAAGAAGTTATCAATACTCTACAAAAAATGTCCATGGTCGCCGATGCTTATGTTAATAATAATGTTCTTCAACCAGACATTGTTAAGATGTTAGTTTCTGGTTTTACGAGCATGCTTCGTTCTTGGTGGAACAAACATCTCACTGAAGAAGCAAGACAAAGGATTCAATTTGCTGTCAAGGAAAATGATGATGAAACGCCTGTTTTTGATACCACTATAGGAAGAGGTATCTCTGATGGTGTTAATACTTTGATTTATACGATTATTAAGCATTTTATTGGAACTCCCTCCTATATTACTAATCGTGTTTCTGATTATTTAAATAATCTTAGATGTCCTCGTATGTCAGATTATAACTGGTATGAGAGTGTTTTTATTTCTCATGTTTTGCAGCGTGATGATTCAGATAAACCTTACTGGAAGGAGAAATTCATTGATGGTCTCCCTCATTTGTTTGCTCTAAAGGTTAAGGACTCACTAACTGATTCCACGGGTCTTCTCAATTACGATAGATATACCTACAGGGGTATCACAAGCGTAATAAAGAAGCTGTGGATAAGTATGTGCAATGATCAAAAGTTTATCAATCAACAGATGAAAGATTGAAAGAAAGCCAAATATGAGATGGGAAATTTTTGTCAACAATTTGGCCTTCCTCCTATTGCTCCATCTCGCGAGAAGAGAAAATATTTTAAAAAGGTTTTCAAAAAACCTCATGAAAAAAACAGGAGAAAAACCCGTGATGAAGTTTACAAAAAACTTTTTCATAAAAAACATTTTCATAACCTTTGAAAAACCCATCCACAGGGACATTATTATAACTGTGGCAAAAAATGACACTATGCTAATAAGTGCCTTAATCCTAAAAAGTCTAGTAAGTTAAAGAACAAGCTTAATGCTTTGAATATTGGTGAAGATGGCCAGCAAGAACTGTTTCACCTCCTTAAAAATAGCACTTCGTCTTCTGACCAAGATGAGTTTAGCTCTAGTGATTCAGAATATCACTCAGAAGTTGAACCATTTGATTCAACTATAATTAAGCTTGGTTGCAATTGCAATGGTTCTTGTTGCAATTCCAGAGTTAAGACAATTAATGTTTTAACTAAGGAAGAAGAACAAGAAAACCTTCTTTTAACTTTGATTTTTCAGATTGAGAATATTGAGCTAAAGGAGAAATATCTCAACCAGTTCAAGAAGACTATGACTCGTAGAGAGCCGTTAGTTTCTCAAGAGAAAATCAGTTTTCAAGAAACATTAAGACGTTTCCAAAAGAAACCCAAAGATGTTTCAACAAATGATTTACAGCATGAAATTGCATTAATCAAGGAAGAGATAGTTGAACTCAAATCTGAGATTAACTCTCTCAAACTTAAAAATTCATTTTTAAACAAGATTTACTGTAACGCCCCGAGTTTCCGCATCGATTACAACGTAAATCGATGCATCCGGACAAGTAACACAAGGCTACTTATCCTACATAAACATAAAAAGTAGCATGCATACATCTAAGCTTACTAATTAAATGCAATGCCGATCGCAGCTGGAAGAAGTAAATTCCCAATATATGCGAAGAGATCTAACTCTTGCATAAATAGATCACATGGCATACTAAAATTACACTTCTCATAACATCGTATTTACAAAAAACATACTGTATTAACTCTTACATAACCCAGTTTGTTTTCTCAAAACATAATCTCATATCTCACCATCATCCAGTACTCATACTTCTTTACTTGATCACGTACATGAGATCATCTCAACCGAATGGAGCATTCTATAGGACCCTCAGGGTACTTCAGAATCTCCAGTGCTGATCGGGTCTCAATGCAATTTATCTATCCCTGTAACAACATCTATCATTCCATAAAGAATGATAGACAAAACATAAAAGAGTGAAATTTACAACAAATCTCAGTAAGTACACAGTTAACGAAATAAAGCGCAGATAACATCAACTATCATCATACATAATCATACTCACCAACATATCACTTATAATAATGCTTTATGGGACTTATACAGGTCAATTACCCATCTTCCCATACAAATTTAGATCTTATCTAGACCCATCATCACATACTTAATACTTATACTTTTCACCTTACTTCTTAACCTTATAGGTTTCCCTTATTTCTTATCCTCGATGGGCGTTACGTATCGTCGTCCCCATCGGGATCTACTTATTGCATAACCTCAACAGGCGTTACGTATCGCCGTCCCTGTCGGGTTTTACTTATTGCATAACCTCGACAGGCGTTACATATTGCCATCCCTGTCGGGTCTTACTTATCTCTTATCTTTGATGGGCATTACATATCGTCGTCCCCATCACATATAACTCATCAATCATCCGAGCATTACGTATCGCCGTCCCCGTAATGATGAGTCTCGTGTCAATCTTCCGGGCGTTACGTATCGTCGTCCCCATAATGACACGGAACATACTTAACATATATGACAGGCGTCCCCATCAACTTATCAGTCATCCGGGCGTTACGTATCGCCATCCCCGTGATGACGTAAGCATTCTTATCATAGCGAGCGTTACGTATCGCCGTACCCGCTAATCATGTCAATCCTACGGGCGTTACGTATCACCGTCCCCGTAGTGACATAATTCTTATTCTTACGATAGGCATTACATATCGCTGTCCCTGTCGGCACGTCAGTCATATGGGCGTTACGTATCGCCGTCCCCGTCATGACGTGACTAACATATTCATACATGCATATGCTTTTCATTCTTATCTTAGAACCCTTGTTCTCACAAGTTTTTACTAATATCCACTATTATTACCCGTGCTCAGGCCATATCACTATTGTTACCCGTAGTCGGGCCATGCCACTATTATTACCCGTGGTCGGACCATACTATATCTTTTCTTATTCTTATGAGTTTTTCACCTAGAACTCATTTCATTTGAGACACCAATTTTATTCTAGGAAAAACCCTAGGTCTAAGCAAAATAGGATATCTCGCTCGAGCGGGTGTCAAGTGAGAATCAAGCGAAATCACGGGTTGGAACTCGCTCGAGTGGGGTATTGAGCGACATTCTAGCGAGGGTTCCTATTTGGCCTTTGCTTGACCCACCTGTCGAGCGACAGTCGAGCGAGATCACGGCTCATGGGGTTTTTCAACCTAAACCAAGCAATCTTTTCACATAAACCTTATTTTTACTTATTAAAACATAAATCTATGTCCTTATAATTTTCCTAACATTTTATCATCACAAAATCATATTCAAGCACCATAGATTCCAAGCATATCATATAAGCCTAGTTTAAGCTCCAACTAACAACAAACTTAATTCCATCAACAATCTATTTATTCTATGTCAAGATTAAGTTAAATTGTATACTTACAAGTTTCTCCAAAATTTGGTTGAATGATCAAAATAGTCCTTGCAATATTTCTCCTCAAAACACTCACTTAGCTCACTTAGGAGATGTTTAGAGGTTTAAGGGTTAAGAGAGGCTTCTTCTTTGGCTTTCTCTCCAAGTGGGCGTGAGTTTCTTCTCCCAAAAGATCCCTTATGGACTGAAGATGACTATATATATATATGGAGGAATCGATGGCTTGGGGAAAAAGGGAAGGAAAATAAATCAAGGCCATTGGTTAAATCAAACCGTGCAAGGTGTGTGCTGTCCAACCTTGGCTTAGTCCAATCCTCATCCATATCTCTCATGATCTCCAAGGATTTTCATCTCATGGCTATGCTACTTCCATATCTAAAATCATCTTAGGTCAATGGCCCAAATAATTACTAAATATAGATTTAAAAGTAAACTCCAAAAAGCCTAAAATATCTAAGATAAGCTCAACCGGCTATTGGCCTTCCTTGCACCCCCTAAGCTTCTAGAACCTCTTCTTCCTCTTTGGCCACACGTCCCAGACTTCCCTAGTACCCTTAGAGTGGCTGGAAAATATCTTATAATCTACTTCCCAAGATTTGGTTACCAATTGGTTGGAAACAAGGGGAATAGTTGACTGTTTTGGCCAATCAGATTAGTTCTTCACTTTTGCTTGGTTTTAGACTAATTATTCTTCTAGAAGCTCTTCCTCCACCTAACACATACTTTCATACGTGTATCTAGCTGATAGAAATGAGGAAAACCAATCAAATTCGAGCATCTAAAGTGAGGTGGTGGAGTGATTTACTTTCGGGCTCCAGTTTGCACTTAAAACAGATCAGTCTCATTCCAGCCCAAATAATCCATTGATACACTTCGATTCTGTAAAACCTCCAATCATAAAAGTTCTAGATATATTTCTTAAGGTTCCATAGGAACTAGAATCACTTCATTTGAAGTTCATATGACCAGGTTATGATTTTTCTAATAAAACTCGATAGATAAGCCCGAGAACACCAATCCGGGCACACCAAGTGTTGAATAGATGATTCCTCTTATTTCACACAAAATTTACTAAATAAAATCTCCCCATTTTCCACATCTCTACATACTTATCCAGATCTTAGGATAATTGAGAAAAATAATCCAAAGGCTTAATCTTATCCAAAGTTCTTAGTCAACTTCAAAGTCAATACTTATCTATCTCCAATTCAGATCTGCCACTTCAATCTCTATTTCTTATTTGATTAAGTCCATATCTCTTAAACCTCAAAAAATAAAAGTTGTATATATTCCTCTTAGCTTTCCATATCCTCTTGAATCACTTAAATCCGACATCAAATGAGCAAGTTATGACCGTTCTACCAAAAGATGTTAAGTCTGTCCCTATATCTCGCTCGAGCCAGACATTAAGCGAGAGTCAAGCGAGATCTTGGATTAGACACTTTTCCACCTTAAAACAAGCCACATTTGTACCCAATTCTACTCCTAACGTTTCAATATAAAAATCCTATACATATATCCCAAAAATTCCTAAAAATAGTTTTGGAGAAACATAATCATCCACATATGAAAATTAAGCGGAAATCTAAAAATCTGGGTTATCACATTTACTTTCTTTTAAAATTGAACAACATTTTGATCAAGAACGTCCTTCCGATAATGAGGAAACAAAAGTCTCAAACCTCGATGAATCATCTGATCCGCTCAAGGCTATTTGTTTGCTTAAACAACCTATGCCTACAAAATAGTATTTTAAGGTTGATATTGTTGTCTGCCATGAATTTTCTTTTTCTGTTATTGCTTTAATTGATTCAGACTCGAATCTTAATTGCATCCATGAAGGCTTAGTTCCTACTATGTACTTCGAAAAATCCTCTAAGAAACTCTCAGCAGCAAATGGCTCTAAGATAAAAATCAATTATGAGCTCAATAATGCCCATGTTTGTCAAGATAATGTTTGTTTTAGAATCCTGTCTGTTTTGGTTAAAAACATGACTTGGGATGTTATTTTAGGAATGTCTTTTATTGATTTCATTTGTCCTTTTCTGACTAAACGAGATGGGATTACTACTGATCCCTTTGGATAGAAAGTTAAGTTTAAATTTGTTTCAAGATTTGACATCGATGTGTCAAAAACTTCTTTAATTTTTGCAAAAATAAAACATTTGAACTTCCTCCAACAGGAAGTAAGATTTAAAAAGATTTCTGAGCATTTGTCTGATCCATTGCTTTAATCAAAAATTGATGATTTTAATAAAAAATTTGATTTTTGACATTTGTTTCGATCTTCCTAATGCTTTTTGGGATCGGAAAAAATATGAAGTTTCTTTACCTTATGTTAAATATTTTTGTGAAAAAAATATTCCAACTAAAGCCAGACCTATTCAGATGAATAGTGCAATTTTGGAATTTTGCAAAAATGAAATTGCTGATCTTCTTTCAAAAGGTCTTATCAGGCATAGTAAGTCACCATGGTCTTGTGCTGCATTCTATGTCTAGAAAAATACTGAGATTGAGCGTGGGACACCCCGATTAGTCATAAATTACAAACCTTTGAACAAAGTATTGGAATGGATTAGGTACCTTATTCCCAACAAAAATGACTTGGTTCATAGGCTTAGTAATGCAGTTATTTTTTCTAAATTTGACCTTAAGTCTGGATTTTGACAGATCCAAATTAGGGAGTCTGACCGATACAAGACTGCTTTCAATACTTCTTTTGGTCATTATGAGTGGAATGTGATGCCATTTGGGCTCAAAAATACTCCTAATGAATTTCAGAATATCATGAATGATATTTTCAATAGTTTCACTCATTTTACTATTGTTTATATTGATGATGTTTTAATTTTCTCAAAATCCATTGATGATCACTGGAAACATTTGTCGACTTTTCTTGATATCATTCGACATAATGGTCTAGTGGTTTCTGCTAAAAAGATTAAATTATTTCAAATCAAGATTAGATTCCTTAGTTATGACATTTCTGAAGACAAAATCATGCCAATTCAAAGGGCTATTGAATTTGCTGACAAATTTCCTGATATTATTCTTGATAAAACTCAGCTCCAAAGATTTCTTGGTTCGCTGAATTATATTTCAGATTTCTACAAAGACATGAGAAAACAATTTCGTCCTCTCTTTGAGAGACTTCAACTCAGTCCTCCTTCATGGACCGATATCCACTCTAATTTAATTAGGCAGATCAAGACATATGTCAAAACTCTTCCTTGCCTTGGGATACCTAATTCTAATTCTTTTAAAATTGTCGAAACAAATGCATATGACATAGGTTATGGTGGCATTCTGAAACAAATTGTTTCACCAGGTTCTTCTGAACAAATTGTTCGCTACTATTTCGGAACCTGGAATCATGCACAGCATAATTATAGTACTATTAAGAAAGAAATATTATCTATAGTATTATGCATTTCTAAATTTCAAAGTGATTTATTTAATCAAACATTTCTTTAAAAATTGATTGCAAAAGCCCTAAATATGTTTTAGAAAAAGATGTTCAAAATATTGCATCCAAACATATTTTTGCACGATGACAAGCTATCTTAAGTGTTTTTTATTTTGACATTGAATATTAAAGGATCTGAAAATTCGATCCCAGATTTCCTTACCCATGAATTCTTGCAGAAAATATAAGTAAGAAAAAGAAGCCAGAGAGTTCCCAGAGGCCCCCGCCTCTCCCTGCTCCTCCGACTTTATTATTTTTACCAATAGTAGCTTTCCCACTGGAAGTTGCTAATAGATACACTGCTCTAGGAAAGATACCTAGACCAGTAACCCCCATTTCTTTTCCCTTGGCATTAACCATGCCTCATGATCCCTTGTTCAGTCCTTTGGCATTAGCAAGACCCAGATTACCTTCTGCCTCCAAGGCAGAAAATTACCAGAAAAACTATTTCCAGAATCTGTTCTACATCGAAAATTCGGTAGATACAGATCTTTTCAAAATAGCTTTCCATTATTTTTCCCTGGGTTGGCATTGGATTCCTAGGAATTCCACTAAAGACCTGAAATTCTATCTTTCTATATTGGCTCACACTGGGTCAATATCCCTCAAACCGATCTATGACAAAGTAGATCCTTCCAAAATATTTTTCCACAATTGTTATCTAGTCAGTGTTATGACTCAGCAAGAATGGGGAACAAATCCGTATACTCTCAAAAGTATACCAGATACGCCGTATCAATATAATTATCATGATTATATTGATTTTTGGCTCCATTTTCCTTTTTATCAAACTCCAGATTTATCGCATTCTTGGTTCTTTAATTTTGACAAGAAATGCAAAACCAAATTTCCTCTTTGGTTTCAACAATGGTAGCAACAATTCGGCCTCATTCCAGATATTTACCCTGAGAGTTTGCAGCCAATTCTCAACCATTTGAAGGTGGCTGCACCACCCAAGATGAATCGTATGAGTGCCAAATTACTATTCTTGATCCATTTTTGTTCAAGATATAAAATCCATTGGATCTTCAAATGGGCTTATGAAAAAGACGGCGATGTCCTTGTTCATCCTTTTTTTGTCAAATATTGGGATAAATTTCAACATTCTCCAAATATTATGTCAAAAATTTTGGCAGATTTTCCACCCTTGATTCCAAATTTAAAGGACCGGGAGGAGTTTCCCTCTCCAAAGACGCAAACAGAGTTAACCTATCATTTTCCTGAAATTACAAAAAAGGATTCACCAAGTTCATCTTAAGCAGAAGAAAAAGACTTCCTCAAATAAGAAGATTTCACCTTCTCCCACGAAAAAAGATTCAGATACAAAAAGTTCGACTTCTTCAAAGAAAAAAGATTCAAAGAAGGAGAATTTAAAAATGTTTGAACTACTAAAAAAATCCATCGAAGGACAACACAATAGTATGGAACTATTGAGAAAATCCATCGAAGGACAAAATAGTAGTGAAGATTCAGCTGAAGAATCAGACGAAGCAGAATCTGATGACTACAGCAAAATTTTTGGACATGACTCAGAGGATTATTCGCCCCGGCTTGGAGAATCCTAATTCAGTCCATTCAAATTATCTGTCGGCATGCGAAGACAAAATACTTTCAGTAAGACATCCTTTACTTTTACTGTTTGAGTGACAGCACAAGATGACAAGCTTACTTTCGGTGCTCGTTGAGATAAAGTCACTTTATTTTTACTGTTTCTCCCGTGATTTACTCCGGGATTTATTATTGTAAAGGCTCTTTCATTTATAAAAGGAGACCTTAGTCTTAGTAGAAGGCAGAGCGCTTAACCCCCTTCTGAGATACAAAGCTTGCTCCCAACCTTCTATTACCAATCTTGTGAATCTTGTGAATATGTTTAATTTCTGTAAGTTTTATATTTCAATGAATGATCTTTTAGTTCAAAGTTATCTTCATTAATTATTTTTGCATACTGCATTTGGCAGGCTTTGCCGCCTTCATATCTTGTGCATCATTTACTTTATTTGCACTTGCTTTCGCGTTCATGGTATCAAAGCCTCTGAAAGAGTGTCTTCTTTCTTTGGCTAGGGATGATCCGTCAAAAGAAATCTTTACAGTACCATCAAGATACTACTGGATCGAGTTGAGATCTCTATCCTCAGGTACTAACTCAACTGGTGGTAGTTCCTTATGAAGGATCCACTCTTCTAGTAGAGAAACGTCTCTCCATTAAATCATTTTGGGTGTTCTGATATTGGCATCAGAGGTAGAATTCTGCATCAGAAGGGTCTGGTCTCTAGCAAACTTGATCTTAGCCTTGGGGTTAAGACTAGTCTTCATTATACGATAATAAATACAGTAAATCAAAGCAAGAGGTCTACTGCCTTCAACCATGTTAAGACTAGTCTTCATCATTTAATTTTATATATAATATAAATTATAATTATATATAAAATAATGTTATATTATAATTTATAACATAAAATTTTAATCTTAAACATGTAAATTTATTTAATCATATATTTTAAATATAATTAATATGTGTATATTAATTACATTTTTGGCTTTTTCAACATATTCCTTTTGATAAACTAACATTTTATTAAATTCGAAAAATCAGACCAAACCAGATCGGAATCGATAAAATCGGAAGTACCGGTTTAGAAGGATAACCAGTGCGAATTCAGTTTTTGAAAATTCAAAATCAGTAGATACCAATTCGGTCCCAAAATTAGTCCCAAACCGAACCCATTACACCCTTAGATAATGCCCTTCTTCTTTGAAATTGTTGTTAACTCCAACATTATACTCCACATTCATAATAACAACTTATTTTCATTATTGAGACAAGATTTTGCCTTGAACATGTTCATGATGGTCAAAGATGATGTTGAGTGTATGCCAACTGCTTTTATGGGCAAAATTTTTTTGTTCCTAGTTTCAAAAGTACTTTAGAAGATATGAGGGTTGATGGAGAATTTCAAAAGTCACTTTCATTCGAAGGCATAAATACATTGGTATTAAGAGCTCAATTTGAACATTTCAAGATAATCACAGAAAGAAAAAATGTGTTATGGGAGAAAAAGAAATTGAATAGATTTTGGAAGAAAATAAAGCAAAAGAAAGGGAGTTGGTTTCATTTTTTTTACTATAGTCTTAGCTAAGCAATAATGCTAGTTTTTATCTCAAATTAAAACAAACAAATTGTGGTGAAGGTCGGGCCTTATTTTCCTCTCACAATGCCCTTGGGGAAAAGGGCACTTCTTTGAGGGCGAGAGTTGTTACGGATAATGAGATGTACATCTATATCTCTAGAGTACAAGTTGTTAATCATGAATATCATATTTTTTTTATCTTGCCATATTTATCCTTTTATTATAATGATCTTTTGTAAGGAAAACTACTACAGGTATTATTTAAGTGGTATGGCGCTATAAATAAAGCCATGAATAAAGTTTATTTTCGAATTTTTATGTTGGAAAGAGTCCAAGGTTACCTCTAATAACCTACTTTTATTATTAAAGGTGTCCTTGTTATAAGACCCATCATCCAAGCTAGCAACAATTGATATCAAAGCGAGTAATGTTGGGCTAACATATGTATTATATCAAAGAGCGCTTGGATCATATAGAAGTACCATAGTTGATTTCAATTTATGTCACTTTAAAATAATTAATAGCGAAAATCGTAACATTGGAGGAGTTAGGTCTTAAACTTGATCACTTCAATTATAAAGGTGATAATATGCAGGACAAGCCAATCATGAATGCTCAAGACATTGTTTATGTCAAAGTTTTAAGTTACAAAATTTTCTTGAGGACAACAATGGTATAGTTGAAAATGGTTTTGAGATTTTAATGCAAGTGGTAATTACCCTCCTTTGAAATAGTTCTTAAGAAACCCCAACATTATACTCCATTTGATGATGATAACTTATCTTTATAAATGAAACAAGATCTTGCTTCGAAGATGTTCATGATGGTCAAGGATTATACTTCAGTATATGCTAATTGAGATTTATAGGCGTAATGACTTTTTTGTTTCTAGTTTCAAAGAATACGTTGAAGAACTCAATTTGGATCTTTCAAGATAATCCTGAAAGAATTGTGTTGTGGAAGAAAAGGAGAGAATGAACTTTGGAAGAAAAGAAAGTGGAAGAAGGGGAGTTAGTTTCATTGTTTTTATTCAGTTTTAGCTAAACCTTGATTTATTTCAAGGATAAGATAAGAAGAGATGAGATAAAAATTAAAAAAATAATAATATATTTATTATAATATATTTTTTTAAATTAATTTTGTTTTGAAATTTAAAAAAGTGATAATAAAATTTAAAAAAGTTGAATTTTTTTATTCTATTTTATATAGAAATTTGAAAAAATATAATTATAATTTTGAGAAGAGTTTAGAATTTTTAACTTTGCCTCCCAAAACAAACAAGGCCTAAATAATTATGCCAATTTTATCTCAAACTAGAAATCTTAAAAGAGAGATTTCCCGTTATTGTTGCAGTGAATGACAGGATGTCATTAGGAGAGGGGGAAGAAAAAAGAGATTGGGATAATCCAATTTAAACAAAAAGTTGAAGAGGGTTGTACTCATCTATGAGCCAAAAAGAAAAGGAAGTTGAAAATAAAATCTAAAAAATAAAAAGATGTGGAGTAGGAATGATAGTTAAATCAAACATAAAGCATTCTCAATGGAGTAGCTAAAATCTTTCTGTAAAATTGTATTTTTTGCACAACTTCCAAAAAATTTGATCATACTTGATCAAAAGCTACTAAAAGAATTATAAAAAAAAAGTTAAAAATTACACTTTATTTTTCAAAGTAAATAGTAAAGTTAAATTTTTCTTCAAATATAGAGAAAAATTTAACTTCATTATTCACTTTTAAAAATAAAATGTACTTTTTAATCTTTTTCTACAATTTTTTTAGTAGCTTTTAATTAAATATGATTAAATTTTTTGGAAAGTTGTGCAAAAAGTACAATTTTAAAGAAAAATTTTAGCTACTCCATTAGAAGCTCTGAATTAGCAAAAATTAAATAAATAGTTTCATCTTGATATGGACTTCATGTCATGGTACAATTCCAGTCTATAATTTTTAGTCCGGCCTTTTTCAAGTAAAGCATCACAGTTAGTTTTGTGTATCTTTTAACAGTTTACACAATGCTGGTTTGCAGCATCACAACAAGAGCTTAAAACCTGCATACTGTCATTTCCCCTATAAAAGCTCACTGTATTTACAATTTAAAAAAGGAAGAGAAAAGATTAACAGCTTCATACAGTTACAACAACTGCAATTACTGTCACCTAATTCTTGTTATGTCAATTCCAACACGCAATACCCAGTTTTGAACAAGTTTCACTGATCAGAAGTGTGAAACCGTATTAAAACATTCTCCCATCATCATTTTTACCTTCCCTATGGACTCCATTTTCTGCTCTTAGAAAACAAAAATGGGGGGCAAGCTACAACCTAAACATCATATACAGGTAACCGCTCCTCAACAGAGACGCGGCAAATTGGGCATTTTTTACATTTCTCACAGCAGGTACTGCAATGCATTGGAAAACAATTAGCTTCATACCAGCTAAAGGAATAAAAGATGATTTACATGAAGTAAAGATGACTTACATGAAGTTTTCATGTTAAAATTTTTAAGTATCAAGGTGAAACGGCTACCTGCAAAGGATACGATGCCGGCATGGAAGCAGGACCACACTTATCTCTCTCTCAAAGCAAACCCTACATAGAACTTTTTCCTGACCAGCACATGTTGGCAACATTAATGGATAAAGGTGAATTCGATTTCTAACAAGAATTAATTTGGGAAAGAACGGACTTAAACAAGCTAGAATGAGAATATACAGAGATGCTTGCACAAATGCAAGAACAACCAACATCAAACTTATCACTTTCTGATTGGACAAACAAAACTAGCATAATTGAGGATATTTTTGCAGCAGCTTTTGTTTCGGGTGAGTGATTAACCAATTAACACACTGATATTGAATTGGCAATCAATGCTTCAGAGTGACTAAAGCCTTCAGATATCCTAGACTCTATAATTTTCGCCAAAGACCACATTTTGCCATCTTATTATAATTGCTATTATGGTGAGACTAACAGGTGCTTATGGCCCTACAAATAAATAACAGCTTTGGGACAATTCACTTTCAAGTTTAAACACTAAAATGGAGATATTATACAAAATTTATGTGATAAAACCTCCCAAGTTGCAAAAAGCATCTTCAGAGCAACTGTATTAACAAGTTAACCGGTAAGGCCCTACGGATAAGTCGTACAAATTCTCAAAAGTACAGGGCTACAACATCTATAGATATCAGGACTCAGTTTTTTTTTTTACGACTTTTACTGATGAGAAAAGTAAGCATAGCCCAAAGTATATGGCACATGTGGTAGAGCAACACCTATGCATGCATGATTGTCTATCTGGACTCAACTATAATGATGCTTATTAACAAGTACTTTTTTTTTTTGATAAGTAAAAGTGTATTAATAATCAATGAATGGGCAAAAGCCAATTATAAGGTACTCAATGCCTATCAAGTCGGCACGTTAGAAACAAGGAAATCATGAAAGTCCATGCCATTAAAATCCACAGCGATGGACCAGGTACATAAAATTCTATAAAAGAAAACAAATAAGTTGCTCCCTTGGTCTCTCATTGTCTTTGAAAATCCTTTCGTTATGCTCCTACCACAAGCATACAAAGGGGAATCATCTTCCATACAGCTTTGATCTGTCTTGTACCTCGAAGAGATGTCCAACACACCATAGCTGCCACCACGGTTTCCGGCATGACCCATGCTAGATTCAATCTTCTAAAAATATCGTTCCAGAGAACCTTAGCTGTTTCGCAATGTAAGAGTAGATGATTCACCGATTCACCCCCACTGCGGCACATGCAACACTAGTTTGCTATGATGATCCTCATTTTTCTCAGATTGTCCGTTGTGAGAATTTTGCCTAACGTAGCTGTCCACACAAAAAAAACCGCTTTCGGGAGTGCCTAGTGATGCCAAAGTTTTCTCTAAGAGAATTGGATTTCAAAACTGTGTAAGAACCTTATAAAAGGATCGGACAGTGCAGATTCCTCTTCTCGCAGGAGTCCACCATAGGCCATCGTCATTTTGAAAGTTTGGTCTTTGAGCATAAATGAGATTGTAGAAATCCACGAATCTATCCAACTCCCAGTCCTACACCGCTCTGTTAAAAATAATATTCCAATGAATCCACCCCCCTTCTAACCCCACTGCTTCTGCCACAGTGAGATTTTGATCACTCACAATCTGATAAAGTGCTGGGAACAAATCTCTAAGTGCCCTACCTCCACACCAAGCATCCTTCCAAAGTCTGATTCTAGTACCAGAACCCAAATGGAACCTTGCATACTGCTGGAAGAACCCCCCCCCCCCCCCCAAAACAAAAAACAAACCAAAACTTCTAATCTTCCATACCCCCACCCCACAAGCCCCCTAACTCTTCATTAGTGCTCCAACCCCCCCAAATACCCTCATATTTGTGTTCAATCATCGCTTTCCACAAGGCCTCAGATTCCTAATAATATCGCCATAGCCACTTGCCAAATAATGCACGGTTGAACATCCTCAAGTTTCGAATACCCAACCCACCACTGGAGATAAGACGGAAAACTATCTCCCACTTGACTAGATGGTACTTAAATTCCTTCCCCAAACCACCCCACGAAAGTCTCGTTGCAATTTCTCAAGTCGACCTGCCACTCTTACTGGTATAGGAAAAAGAGATAAGAAATACGTGGATAAATTGGAGAGGGTGCTCTTGATCAAAGTGACACGGCCCCCTTTAGATAGATACATCATCTTCCATCCTGCTAGTTTCCTCTCCACTTTTTCTATAACTGAGTCCCAAATCATGACTGCCCTTGATGTTGATCCCAAAAGAAGCCCCAGATAAGTCATAAGAAGTGAGGCAATCTTGCAACCGAGAGCTCTGGCCAGCTCTCGCATATTATGAATATTTCCGATCGGCACCATCTCAGATTTGTCGTAGTTCACTTTCAAGGTTGACACTGCTTCAAAATAGAGAAGTAAGGCCTTCAAAGCTCGCACCTGGTCTTGATCAGTTTCACATAGGACAAGCATGTCATCTGCAAACAACAAATGAGATATGTTAGTGAAACCCCTTGTTGGGGTTCCAATAGGGAACCCTCTTATAAATCCATCATCCACTAAGGCCAAGAACATCTTGCTTAGAGCTTCCATGACGATAACGAATAACAATGGAGATAACGGGTCGCCTTGTCTCAAACCACGAGAGCTTGAAAAAATCCTTTAGGACTATCATTAATCAGCACCGAGAATCTTGCAATAGATATACACCACCTAATCCAAGACCTCCACCTTTCCCTAAAACCACACCTACCAAGAAGATACAGGAATAAATCCTAATTAACGTGGTCATACACCTTTTCCATATCAAGTTTGCACAAAATTCCTATACTTCCTACTTTTAACTTGCTATCAATACATTCATTGGCTATAAGAACCACATCAAGGATTTGCCTATTCTTCACAAAGGCATTCCAAGGCTTAGTGATAAACTTTCCAATAACCTCACTAAGGCAATTAGCAAGCACTTTCGAAATAATCTTATAAACCTCACTCACTAAGCTACTAGGTCGAAAGTCCTTGATTTCTATAGCCTCGACCTTTTTGGGAATTAGGGCAAGAAAGGTGATATTGAGACTTTCTTCAAATTCTCCAAACGTGAACAATTTATGAAGCACCCTCATGAAGTCATCTTTCACCACCTCCCAGCATTATTGGAAGAAGCCCATAGAAAACCATCCGGCCCAGGCGCTTTATCTTTAACCATATTATGTATTACATTGACCACTTCTTCCTCGAATGCCCTCTCCAGACGAGCAACATCATATGGGTCTAAGGTATCAAAGGACAAACCATCAAGATTAGGTCTCCAATCCTCTTGCTCAGTGAGTAGATTTTCATAGAAGTTGACAATATGATTTTAAATAACCCTTTTGTTTGTGCATACAATTCCCTTAATCCTTAACACCTCAATGTTATTGTTCCCCCGATGAGAGTTTGCAACTCTATGAAAAAAATTAGTGATACGATTACCTTCCCTTAACCATAATGCTCTTGATTTTTGCCGACACGATACTTCTTCCTGTAATATCACCAGCTCAAGAGTTACTGCCAGAGAGCATTTCTGCACTAGTTCCTCCTTATTGAGTGGCCTTCCCTCTTGTACCCTCTCTAACACTTGGATATCCCTTAAAATGGCATTCTTGTTCTCCCCTAGATTGCCAAAAGACTGGCATTCTTGTTCTGCACTAGTTCCTCCTTACTAGCTAAGACGAAACTAGGGGAACCCTCAAACTAGTAGGAAGTCCACCACTATTTAACCCTATCCTCGAAACCTTCTAACTTCAACCACATATTCTCAAATTTAATGTAACGCCGCCCACTTCGGAGTCCTCCACAATCAAGCAAAATATGCCAATGATCTGATGATATTCAATCCAACCGTTTTTGCCACACATCATGAAAATAACTTTCCAGCTCGGGAGAAACAAGAAAACGATCCAATCTGGACCAAGTCTGATTATTTGACCATGCAGCTGTCCATCCTACAAGCGGTAGATCCACCAAATTAAGATCAAAGATACACTCTGAGAATTCCAGACTAGCATGCCTCACTCTTCTATTTCCAAAATTTTCACTTGAAAATCTGACAATGTTGAAGTCACCGCCAATGCATCATGGAACCTCCCACCATGTAACCAGATAATTCATTCCACAGAAGTCGTATGCCAGCATCAAAATTTGGCCCATACCTACAAAAGCCCACAAAAAATTATTAGACACATTTAAACAACACTGCTACCATGTATCTACCAATGTACTCTTCCGCTTTTTCCACCACTCGTCTATCCCATAATACTAAAACACCACCCCACGCCCCATGAAGATGCCATATGAACCCAATCAACATGAGTGCCGCTCCACAAGCTTCGTATCAATCTCCTATCAATTAACTTCAATTTCGTCTCCTGAAGACACTATATCCGCTTTCCACTCACGAAACAAATTCCATAACTGTAGCCGCTTATTTGCATCATTGAGTCCACGGACATTCCAAGACACAATCTTTGATTCTTTAGCTTCATTGGAAAACGGCTGGCCCCTTTCCCTTCGCTCTTCCCTTACTTTAAGAGCCCTCTGGATTCATAAACCATTCCAACTGTTTAAGTTCCTTCACTTGTTTTGAACCCCCACGACTTTTATTCTTGTGACCCTTTTCGATGACTATTAATAACGCCATGAATTGTTCTTCATATCTCACGCGCCTAATTCCCACAATTTCTTGAATTCCTTTGACCATATCCAAGACCCAATCCAATCCTTGATCTGGGAAAAATGGCTCAAAGGATTAGGGTTCTAGAAATCTTCAATATCCTCCAGCCCTTGCACTAAATCCGAGAGAAACGGTTCATCCACCACCAAGTGCATCAAGTCTTCAGTGTCTTCGTCATCGGTCAATTCCACATTGGGCGGTACAGAAGGGTTCGCCAGCGAGTAAACCTCACCCCTTCCCCCACATCAGCAATTTCTGGCCCTCCACTAGTGTAGAAAGTTGTTTGTCGAGTTCAAAAATAGCATTCTGAGCACATTGCACCGATAAACTGTCATCGGAGCTCACCGTCGGCACCAAAGGCATCATCTGCGCCATCTGGGTATCACCCACCAGTGCTTCCCCCGACGGCATGGACTCTGGCACGAAACCGAGGTCCAAGAGATGTGTCGCATAAACTATTAACAAGCATTGACGCATAAACTATAGCAAGTTTTATAATTAACTATAATGGAAACTCATGCGCATTCCATAAATTGAATATTTTCTTGCAATATTATTCAAATTTAATCTCAAAACCACATATAGGTATTTTGCATGATTGAGATATAAAACTTTAATTACAACTGGATAAACTAAACCCCAAGGTTAAATCAAGTTGACCACGAACAGAAATTTAAACTAGTTGCAAGCCAATGTTTTTGGTTGTATGAAGTGAACAAACATGCAAGTTCACATTACATATCCATGTTGGCATTAAACTAGAGGCAAGGATGAGAAGATTACATTTTGAAGTCTTTCAAACTCCTGCTGGCTGTATTTTGTGATTTCTGCCTGCTCACCTAAAGCTGCTTGCAGTCTCCAAACCTGAGATAAATGAGAATCATAAATTCAACACAAAAGAACAGTAATTGTCTCATTTATAATTTGGAGAAGTAGCCGATATTTGATAAACAACAAAATAAAACAAAAACTAAAGCAATATAGACAAACATAATGTATCTATATGCATATGGGAGATGATTATCTAGCCAAAAGAAACATGCTTAGAGAATTGTGATCACCTCCTCTGCGAGATCCTTTTTAGGCATTTTCTTCACAATCTCTGGCGGATAACCACAGAAAGTGCTATACCTGGGTGGTAAATAATCAATGTACCAGATCAGCCTAATACAGAATGCAAAGTTGTTTGAAGAATTTCATATGGAAAATAAAGATATAAAGCAGCAGCTAGAGCCAAAACACCACTGACAGAAGGTGAACAAGCCGTGTTTTAATGATCTAGAGATGAACGCATGTTACATGAAATAAGGAGAGTCCTCGTTCATATTTGGCATCCATGTACATAAACAATCTAATTTCTATTTTTTTTAACTACCGATAATAGGATTGTGTGTGAGCAGAAGGCTTCCATGGCCAAAGCTAAGGGAAATTTCTAATTGTTCACCACAGTGGAATGCAAGCTTTATAAGGGCGGCCCATTATTCGGAAGTTGGTGCCTTTACAAAATTTTCAATTTGTTGTGCTCGTTAGGAGTAAGTAATGAAGAGGGTGACAAGATGCTTTAGGTTCCCTCTAGGAAAGGAAAAAGATTTTGTACGTTCATTCTATGAAGCCATCAATACTCAGGACAAATAATCATTTTCCTTGGAGCATCTAAAAGTGGAAGTCGCCTCATAAGACTGCCTTCTTTGTTTGGAAAGCTTCTTTAGAAAAGATCCTAACCATGGGAAACCTAAAGAAATGTTGGATCATTGTTCTTCATCGGTGCTGTATGTGTAAAAAAGTGGAGAACCAGTGGGTCACTTGCTTCTCCACTACGAGGTTGCTAGGCCCTATGGAATGATTTTTTCAGAAGTCAGGTTAGCATCTTATGACTGTAAGGTCTTTGTGGCAGTCCCCAAATTGCTGCAGTGTGAAATATGGCTCCCATTTTCTTATTGTGGTGCATTTGGGGGGGAAAGGATGACATGGCTTCGAAGATTGGGAACACTCTCTGGACGACCTTAAGAGTTCACTTTAAATTGAATAAAAGTTCCTGTGCACTCGGGCTATACTTTTTTCTATAAAAAGCTTTACTTTTACTTATAAAAAAAAAGTTAACTTTTCATTATTTCATTTGTCTAGGCTATATAGCTATAGACGTCAAGGGACTCAATTCTCATGATTTCCTTGTACCTATCTTCAGCTCCTAAGTAGGTATACTCTTTTTTATACATCTAGTGTACTTGGGCTATGACTATTTTTCATATTAATATAAATATATTTTATTTATAAAAAATAACAATCGAAAATATAAAATTGAAGCACTTTTTATGCCAACATACTATGTGCCTCTATTCCTCATACAAGCTGGTGTGGTCAATCGCATGAGAGAATTCAAAAGGATTTCGCATGAGAGAGCAGTCAAGGAGTTCGAGTCTAAACTAATCAACTAGTCAAGATCCACACTCCAATCTCTCCAGGAGGGTTGGGAATCAAAACTTTGCTAGTGTTCAATCGTGCTCTAATGGGTAAATGGCAATGACTATGCGATGAAAAAGGGAGGCAATATGGCAATTGGTAGTGGAAGTTCATTATGGCATTGTGTGGGGGGGTGGTGTTCTAATGAAATCAGCAGGCCTTTATGAGGTTGGTGTGTAAAAAAAACAAAGGTTGGGGGATTTTCTCTAGTTTTATCAGATTCAAGGTGGGCAATGGAACTAAGATTAGATTTTCGCAGGGCAATGGAACAAAGATTAGATTTTCACATGAGATTGAGTGCACTGTGCAGCAATCAAACTTTGAAGGCAGTTTTTTTGGACTTGTTCAGACTTCCTCGCAATCAAGCGGCCTCGGTGCTAGATTCTAGCTATGTGGATGGGTATGTTGGGGAAGATTCTAGCTATGGATAATTTGAGGAAGAGGAGAATCTTGTTTTGTTTTTGATAAGTAAGAGATGAGTATTATTAATAGGAAAGAAATAGGCATTGCCTGTGTACACAGGAAGTATACAGAAGAATACCTAGATACATGCTAAGAGCGGGGAATTAAAGAAAGAAAATCATGAGTATTGTCCACATTTAAAACGATAGCTGAAAACCAAAGAAGTAAAGTGTGAAGGAAAAAATTCTTAGTGATGGATTGGTGTTACATGTGCAAGAAGAGTGGTGAAACAATGGATGATTTATTGCTACACTATGAAGCTGCTAGAATAGTATGGGCCTTGGTCTTCCAATTTCTTGAGGTTCATTAAATGATCCCCCAAAGGGTTGTAGAGTTGCTGACTTATTGGAGAAGTCCAAATGTAGGTCATTGCAGCATGGTAGTTTGGCAGGTGGTTCCATTTTATATCGAATGCAGTGCTTGTGGAATGAACAAAGTTCTAAAAACTTTGAAGAATGTTGCTTGACCTTAGAACCATATTGCTAAAAACTCTTTATTTCTAGATGTCAACACTTTTGTTTTCTCTTTTCTTCCAAATCTGGTTCTTTCTATATGGTAATACAGCACTTAGTAAAACTGACTGATAAAAAAATAAGAAATAACATAATGTCTAATGCAGATTTACAATCGACAATTTGCACAAAACTATTGTGTGAAGAACATGACAACAACAGAAGAATGTGACAACAACAAACAGGGAGTATACTCAAAAAATGACACAATTAAGTAGAATTTCTCAAAATCTGGTAGGACATGCACAAGCAGGCCTTATTATTACAGCCAATGGAAAATAAAAAGGACCAGAAAGATGATCATAATAAAAATATAAATATAAAGGCCGAAAGAAAACTGATTTAAACATGTTGCTCAAATGGAAAAATAAAATCAAGTGCAAGTTGGTAGATGCCATTAGAAAAAATTTCATACAACAGAATAATTCTTCCTGTAGCAGAGCATCACATGGATGTTTTTCTTATTTTGACAAGCAAATGGGTATTTTTATATGTTTAATTACGATAGATTTTAGGGAAAGCTTATAACTAGGAAATTCTAAAAGATGGGGAAGACATAGAAGGCTCATCATTCAATTCAGGCTACGAAAGATTGAGTTGTGAAGGGTCTCAAGAGGTGCTGGAAACAGGAACAAGACTGCATAATTTTATTGGCAGCAGGTATTTGAAGGGATTTGTGATTTTTGAAATTAGGGATTTGTTAATTACCAGAGAGAGAGAGAGAGAGAATAGGGATCTATGGTCAAAAAGACTGCAAAATAGTAGGTTAAGTGGGGTTACAAACAGGGTAAGAAAAAAAAAGTGGTTTGGAGGAGTAACAGGAAGAGATTTCAAGCTCTTGGATGGCTGTCAGGACTGTTTCACAGCAAATCTGGAATTCTGGCAGATCTGGTTTGGTGAGTTTGGAGGCTAATGAAAGGCAGGTGCCGCTACAGCTTTTATCATATGAGTTTTTGCGCTCTAAGGGTAAGTTATCAACGTCAAATTGTAAAGACTGAATATTAGAGAAAGAAAAAGATGAAAAAGATAGAACTAGGCATTCCAGCAAGTATTTGTAAGTATCAGATTCAGCTTTTCTTAGCAATACAACTGGAGAAGAATTGCATCATATATCAAGAGAAGAATTGCTTCAAACATTCAGGAAACTCTGCATTACGTCAATATTTATAGAAAAGTAAACTAAATTTAAACCCAATTCTAATAATAATTGGGGATCCTTCTCTTACAAATAAAAATTCTTGATTACCTATCAAAAAAAAAAAATTGAGACTCCTAACAAGACTTGGACTCTTGATGAGACTTGAACTTTCAGTAAGACATGACTTCTAAGATGACTTCAACAGTTGAAGCTCTGACTACTTAAATGAAAGTGAAGAGTTTTAAGATCATAAATGATAGGGGAAAGACATAAAGTAATATATTAAACCAGATTACGATAAATGCACCCAAACTTCAGCCCATACCCAAAAACCAGAAATTTACAAACCAGATTCTATTCACTTGCGTTAAAAGCAAGCATTTTCTATCCCATGAATATCATACCTCAAGGAACAAGAGTAAATTAGTTGCTGCAATATGTTCACCTTCAGGACTCACATGCCAGCAAATTTATTTGACCTTTTTTCACGTCAGTGATTTTGCTACTGCTAAATTTCTTTCTTATAATTCTCCTCTAACACATCCAAATTTTCTCTTGAATTTCTAATTCACTCTTTTGGATATAAATCACAAGGATTCAAAGAATTACAAGGGGGAGATAAATGTGAACACTTGCTGACATGATGTATTCAATCATTCACTACATAATTATTTATCTTTTAAAAATATTTTGAATGCTTATCAAATGATATTACCTAATAACATATGTTCACATAAACAATCAAAGCATGCCGAGATATGGCAACTCTTTTTTAAAGAAATAGTCAAAATAATTGCATCGAATCCATTTTCTATTTTGGAATGAACAATGACCAACTTACACTTTGCCTTTTATAATATTTTCACATATTCCACTTGCAAATATCAAATCGGAAGTAAACAAAATACTAACCCAGAAGCCCCCTGCTGTAAAAGCCGGGCTTGTTCTTCTCGACTACCTTCATCAATTGACCACCAACCCAAGAGCCTGTTTCAGATTAAGAATTAGTTCATAGCAAATTCAGTGATTGTATTATTGATTCGTATGTTCAGAGTCTTGCCTATTCAAGATTTTCTAGGGAGGGGAAATAAGTCCTTACCTGGAACCATGGTGCAAGAAGCCCAAGCAGTCCTGAGCTCTTTCAGAAAATCTAAAATATAATCCTGTGCCAGCTCCACTATGAAGCAAGAGTACAATTTTCTCCACCAACCTAGAAGATGCAAAGAGTAGACCAACACCTTGCAGGAGAAAAAGTGGAGAGAAGAGAACTGGCAGTGGTATATGCTTAGCATCAGCAGGTGTTCCCTGAAATCAGAAACTGTTACAGGTCTATTGCGAATATATCCCAAATACTAGTGATTTCCACAACTTAAAAATGCACCTCTAAGCGCATACAAAGGAGAATTTGAAAACCAATCACTGGAACTTTCATGATATGCCCACCAATGTCCTGCAGACAACACATTCTATCTTCCTGCTGATCGTCCTCTGGAGAGACTACTAAACCACTGTGCCAGTCAAGATATCTGATAGACGCAGAAGATGAACTAGCTTCCCTTGTGCGAGAGTTACTATGAATCATCGGATTAGACCACTTCGTACAAACAAGAAAGGCAAAGCATTCCGCAATACTGTAGTTTTATTTAAAAAAGAAAAAAAAAATTCAGAATTTCTTTGTCATTCAAAACCTTGAATATACACAATGAAATGTCAATGTCCCAGGTAACTTTGCTAAAAAACTAAAAATTAAACAATATAATGCCCACCCAAAATTTATAAATAAGTCCCACCAGCCAAGAGCACCCACATCACCTGTTACATCATGTGCACGAGTACAATGGATCAATTTAATGTATACAGACAGAGTATACTGCTGAATAATGAACAGAAAAGCAAGATACCATCCAAAGTGTAACAAACAACAGCAATGACTAATTACTGATGATTCTGAGTCCACCAAACCCAACACGTGTAGGGCTGTCAGTTTTTACAAGACCCGCAAACCCGACACATTAGAATATGGTTAGATTTAAGCATAATCAACTTCTCATCACCCGAATTTGACCGGATTAATTGTGTCCAAGTGACCTGATTAGCCAAAAAAATAATTCAATTGGTAAAGGGTTAGTTGGTTAACCTGTTACACAATTAACCTGCCACATTTTTTTCCCAGAAATTGAGTTTCAGATTGAAATGACACTTATTTTAAGTATTTTCTTAAGTTTTCTTACATAACCTGCCTTGTTATCCGATAGCAAGACGGATTAATTTTAGTGAATATTTTTTTCCTTTTTTTCATTTTTAATTTTTTTACCAGTCAAATGGGTTGTATCAGGTCAACAAAACCGTACACAACCTGGATGAATAAATGGGTTGTGTCAGGTCAACCCGTGAAACAAGTGTTATTGAATTTGGATCAGGATTATTGACTGGGTCGGGTCGGGTCGGGTCGGGTCAAAATGACAGCCCTGATGGACACATGGAAACAATTAAATAAATAAATAATGCAGGAAAGATACAATGAGGCAAATAAGGTACATACTACATGGTACATGTGCCTTCAACAAGGTACATGAGTCAAATGGGTTGTGTCATGTAGATTTGGATGGCCATAAAAATTGCTACTTAATGCATGCAATAAATGTGCAACAGTTTTTTTATTTTTTTTTATAAGTAAATGTGCAACAATAACAATGGATCAAGCAACTGCAGCCTAAAGCCGGATCATGAGACTGCAACATAAAGCTTGTGAGAGTAGTGCATTTCATTGTATTAATGCTGACATCATGGGGAGCAAAAGAAATTACCACACAGCTTCAGGAGGGTGAAGACTGTAGCAGCAGCAAAGAAGACCATGGATATTGCTACCCAAAAGTGCTACAAGAAAAACATAGGCAGATAATTAGTCCTTCCACATGTTCATTTTTAAGTTCAATAACAGTACTTAAAACGTGAATTATATGCGGAGGATGAAACCCAGATTATTTTCAGAAATCCTCGACAGGTTCATGGCCAATATCAAATCAACAGTTCATATTCCAAACTAACACATTCAAAAATTCCCCGAGTTTGTGATCATTATACTTGGATGTTAAAGTCAATATTCAGACATACACCTCTTACAAAAAAATATGAAAAGAAAGCACAGGCAGACTGGATGTACAGAAACCATTTTGACAGATGCACTGCCAAAATTCATCCAACGGTTTATGTTAAAGCCCAATGAATGTCATTAAATGAACAAGAGTTTCACCAATCCTGCATTTTTCTAACAAGAAATTACGTTTTCATGAAAAAGTAAATTTATAGGAGGCATAATTTTGATATTGGAGACGAGCAATTCTTATCCAGTATTAGACACGAAAAAAGCAGGAACAAAAAGAATAAAGAACACACAAACGAAGGCTGTATCTTTCAATTCTTCCCAATGCAACTTATCAAAAAATAAAATCTTCCCAATGCAAAACTTAATCCAACTTCAGGTCATTCACCCATCTGATCGGCTGGCAAGTCTAAGCAAACACCCCCCACCCCATGGAGCAGGAAAAAAACAACAACGTTGTTTCCCCCATTATATCCGTCCGTCTGCAATATCTACAACGTGGCATGGATTTCATTGCAAAACTTTCTACGATAAAGACTAGTTTTTCTCCCTATATAGACTTTAAAAGATTGTAAACTTCCAGCATGTCATAAGTTCTTGAGGTTTAATACCTCAGAACATTCTTTGGTCATCTTGTTTGATGGTAAAAACATTCACATTCTCCTCATTAAAATAATTTTATTACATTAAATATGTTAATACAGCTAGGATTGTTATTCATCAAAAAATATAGCTAAAGTAGTAATCATATATGGAAACCCATTGACCATTGAAACTAATCAATAGACCTACGGGAAGTGTCTGCCATACAGCCTCATCACTCATGCTTTCTTCATCTCCAGGCATTAAAGCCCTGCACATTCTGAAAAATTAATACCAGTTACAATGTCTGAACTATACTTATTCAAAACAAATTAACGGGAATTGATGCAATGTAAGTATAAGGTTATACAGCCACATGACAGTGTGTCGAAGGCCTTTGGACAAGTGTTCTTCAAAGTGTTATCCTTTTCCCATTTTTTGTGTGTGTCAATGACTAAGCTTCCTATTTTGTAATTGAGCAGTAGAGGCAAAAGAGGTTGCATCACAAACTGTGCAAAAGTTGCAATTAACAGATTTACAGGGAAACTAATAATGACAGTAGTAATAACAGTAAATTGTGCTACAATCAAGGAAAATTGACAAATCACGCATAAGGAAACAAATTAAGTCTGTAAAGGATTATCTTTGAAATTCAGAAGGGGGAAATGAAACAAACTGAAGAGCAAGATACCGGGCAAGAGAAACTCCTGCTGGAAAACCTTCTTTCATTGATGAATTGATTGGACTTTGCTCTAGCCGAGGGAGAAGCAGAAAGCAGTGGGAGGAGGGATATTACGAAATTCATTTGTTTGAGTTACCATTTTCGAGATTGAGATTCTAGTCTCTAGAAGACCGATGGCTGGATAAATTCGAAATGGAGGGATCATACTCAAAGTCGAGTCCCTTCCACCCAACTCTGATTGCAAAGAAGATTCTTAAATCTGGATTAAAAAATGAATCCCTAATCTCTCAACCACTCGTAGGAGAGAGAGATTCTATACTTTTCGTAATCTTTCACTTAAGGAGCAAATCTTTCGAGCTGTTGGCAGAAGAAGGGTTCTCGGTTTTATGGCTTGCTAAGAGAAGTAGGGGGCCTACTTGATCAGTGTCATTGGGCATGATCAGTGAGAAAGAAAATACCTGAAATTATCAGCCAGAATAATTAATTCAAGTGCCAGTAGGGGAAGAAAGACCATCTTCAAGCTTACAGCTGCAAAACCATGAACTGTATGAAAAAGTAATGCATTAATTAGCATGATGAATCACTGGATAATTGCAAGCCCAGCAATCATGATTAGCTCGGATGAGGTCAATAAGTCAAAAACCAAATTCATTCCCAAGACATGAAAGGAAATATAAAAGCAAAATAACTGGAAGGCCTTAGAACTAGTTGTCACTACCAATCTTTAATAACCAATAACAAGGTGACAGTTGTTTACCATAAATGCTCTCAAGATATACGCAAAGGAGTAATTCAAACGCTACAAGCAATGGTGTCGCAACAATTGCATGGCATGGTGCCCACTGTCCAAAAAATAGAGATTTTATTGGCACCCATTACGTATCTAGATCATACTTTTGAGATATATATATTCACAAAAGTAATGTGGGAATCAGTCTAATGAAATAATCTTCAGAGCTGTAGATAAGCATAAAGACATACATTGCGATTATGTGGAACTGATGGAGCAGGTAATGAGAATCTCCCTCGGGCAACAACTGCATGAAATATCCAAAGCGGGAAAAAAATAATCCTGCACATTGATGTCAATAAACATGGTAAGTAAACTTCTTCTTTTTTTGTGAGGAGGGATTTGGTACAGTGAGAGTATCAAGAGCTCTAGATATAAGTAGATTTTTCTCTAGTTATTTTAAGGATAACTTTGAAAGGTAGATCTACGACTCCAAAGTAGCCTCCTCCCCCACGCTCCAGCACATGAGCCACATTTTCTGGTGCTACGCTTATGTGGCTTATGCATAACCCATCCCCACCTAAAATATCCCTTCCCGCCACTCCTTCCCAACCACGTGAAAACCCCACCCAACGAGTAGATCTTTGTACTTCCTTTTATTTATTTATTTTTTAATTTGTTTGGCTTGTAGGTGTGCGGAAGCTTGATCTACTGCAGCTGAAGTGTCAAGCGTTTTCTCAACTTTCCAAACTATGTTGGTGCTCTCTTTTGCCGAGAAGTGGCTTTTATCCATCTACCCTTATCTGAAAACACTCGGGTCATGGATTGAAGATCTTCAGCCATCATCTCAATAATTCAAACTCAATAGCACCTTTATGCTGCAGGATTACACCTGCAACATGTTTCAAAATAATCCAACCACCACCTTCATGGCTGCCAAATAGGGGAAGTAGCCAATTATTTGATGTCATTTCCCAATTGGGTTTTGTTTTCTACAATGTATTTGTTATTTTGAAGTGTTTTCCTCCTAAGGTATTTATCTTCCCTCTAAAATAAGATTATCCTAATCGGAAGGGGAAAAATCAAGCACCGTACCGCACTAGTTATCCCCAAACTATTGAAAAGGAAGGAATTGTATAGGAAAGTTTTGGCCCATTTTTTCAACCACTTCATACACAATGAGCACAGACTGAATATGGGAACAAATCACCATTTTTCTCTAAACCCCACATAATGTACAATTACCTTCTCCGTTAATAATTTAACAAGCCAAATAAGTTGTTCTGCAATATAAACATTGCAAAGTTCGAATAGAGCCATAAGTCAGCTCGATCTTGGTATAAATTTATAAACACAGTATGCCTATTCCTCAATTAATAAACCTGATGTGGAAATACT
This sequence comes from Platycarya longipes, assembly GCA_036559045.1. Classification (NCBI taxonomy): domain Eukaryota; kingdom Viridiplantae; phylum Streptophyta; class Magnoliopsida; order Fagales; family Juglandaceae; genus Platycarya; species Platycarya longipes. Next base: position 30,935,647 of record CM071803.1, on the reverse strand, counting down.
TCTCATTAGCATTTGTGAAACTAGGCATCATTCTAAATTTCGCCTCAAGCGCTCTGCCACTCTGACTAAAAGTTTCATAAAATTGCACTTTGATTGTTTATAATTGCATACTATCCTAATTAACTCACAAATAACAGATAATAACTCCATCTTCAATTATTCCAATGTGTGCTTATAGACTGTCTAGGTGGGTGCATGGGTGTGGATGTGCATGTGCATAGGGGCGGAACTACCCCTGGACCCCCAAAATTTTTAAAACTTGATGAAAATAAAATTTTAAAATGTGTTTTTATGAAATAGATTATATAAAAAATTAATATTTGCCCCCCCAAAATTATATGTTTGTAAATTGCCCCCCCCCCCAAACATGTTTTTCTAGTTCCGCCCCTACATGTGCATATGCATGCGTATGCGTTGTAAAAAATGTCCATAATTACCAAACCATTGGTATCCCATTGTTTATGGTGATTTTCATAGGTTTCAGTTTCTCTTATAATACAATCTTTCCAACACAACTGAAGTACACCACAAAAATGCAAACTTGTAAGGACACATGATGAGAAAGCCTATTTGAACTTTACAAGTAGAAGTTAGCCCTGCTAACAAAGCCATACTCCCATAATCTAGAAGATGATCTGCCGTCGATGTGGGTAGTAGCATATTGCTGCTTGAACTTGCATTTGTGAACAACTCCTTTGGATCAGGAGAAAGAGAAATCCATCCAACAACTGAGAAACGCAAATTTACCACATATCTAACCCAGTGATAGATCCATTAAGGAGCTCCTGGTATTAGATCGGATGATTCTAAACCATTCATGACTTATCCCAATCTAAAACGAATCCTTCCTTACATGAGCATTTTTTACAGAATTACATTTCCCGCCAACACATCAGACTAGAACTTATGAGGCTAATTCACATATTTTTCTCACTAATCTTGTTTGAGAATTTACAAGCATTCACCAATTACATTGTTGTGTTTGATTATTAAAAACAACCTAATACAAAATTCCACAGTGAAGCAAATCAGGAAATAAGTTTTGCACTTTGGCTACCAGTTTTTCACCGTGAAAGGGAAAAAAAAAATATAAAAAAAAACCTGAAACATTCTGAAAACAACAGAACATTAATCTGTAGGTCCCAGGATTCATTTTTTTCACTTATATTCCGAAGGAGAGTGGGGTATAGATTTGTGGGGTCAACCGAGAAAACAATTTTTACGCGGTAAATAACGAAAAATAAACAAGTCCAAGAGCTCCTACATCAATTAATGCCCTCAAACAAAAGGTCAAGCAAAACCCACAAAATTGCAACACTCTTCCATTCCACTGCCATTGCAAAGAAATCAAAATCCATAACCAAACCAATAGAAACCAAACAACACAAAGAAATATGTATATATGTACAAATAAAATTTCAATATTTATTCCCTAGAAATATAGGGAAACTGACCACCAGGAGTAGGAGACGACATGGTCGAGCTTGAAGACGAGCAAAAGCGTGAAGCACAAGAGAACGCCATGGGCTGCCATGGCCTGTACGGACTTCAATACTCTCCGCCAACTCGTCATTTGGAAACCCAGAAATTCTCAACTTCAACCCAAACCAGAATAGGAGAGAGATAGGGACGGAGAGACAGATTGGGAATTTCTATTTGAAGAAAAACAAAAATCAATGTATAGGAATAAATCCTCAAGACAGTCACTTCCTCTCTGAAGAGCTAGAAACTGGCTTTCTCGGAGGAAAGACGAAGCTTTTCAGTTTTCGGTGGGCGCGAGGAGGGAAAGGAATATATCATCATTATTAACGCTATGCTATCTCGTTGATGAATATAAAACAAAGCGCATTACTGCTGGTTTCACTGTATCCTCTCTCTCTCTCTCTCTCTCTCTCTCTCTCTCTCTCTCTCTCTCTCTCTCTGTGTGAAGATTTTGTGTACTATAAAATTCCTTCCCTCTTAACTTTCCTTTCACGGCAAAGCAAAGTCAAGTTGTGTTTCTTTTCACAGATTTGTTTTTTGTTCAAAAGAATTTACCTGTGCAATGATTTATTTGCGCCCTTTTTTCTGTATGATTGCCGCTTTCTTTCTTTACTTATTTGGTGAGGACAAAGAAAACAAAAAATACTTATGATGATTGCAACTAAAGCACTAGTAATAATCTTATTAAAAAATTTAATTTAGAAAAATTTCAAGAATTATTATCTACAAATAAAAAAAAATTCTATTTTTTGAAAAAAAAATTTAACAAAATCATTGCTAGTGCTTAATTGGTCTTAAAGGGGATAGAATTTACTCAAAGGGTATAAGAAAAAACTAGTAAACAAATAAATCGGATCGGACTGAACCGATGGAATCAGTCTCATTTTAGATAGGTACCGGTTCAGTTCGATTTTCATAATATTAAAATTGGTAGGTATTGATTCGATTCCGGTTCTAAAAAATTTAGAACCAGATCGGACTAGTTCAATATAATATATATATTTTATTTTTTTTTAAATTAATTTTTTTAATATGATACATAATATAATTTTTTTTAATTATATGTAATATTTTATACATTAGTATATAATATAAATTAGTTACAATTTATATTTTATGACCTAATACTAATAGTATAATATTATATTACTATATTACTATATTACTATTAGTAATATACTTTAAGTCTATATATAAATTATTATACTAAATAATTACACATGAAATAATGATATAGTAATACTAATACAATTTTTTTTTGAGCTAATACTAATAATATTAGTTATAATTATCAATGATATAATTATAAAAACTAAACTTATTATAATAAATACTAATATATGATTATTTTAATCATTATAAATAATACTAATATATATTAATTGTCTAATAAACTAAAATAGACTAATTTAAAATCGGACAAAACCAAATCGGAACCGGTAAAACCGGTGGTATCGATTTTAGAGGATAATCGATGCGTAATCGATTTTAAAAAATAAAAAATCAGTGGTACCGATTCAGTTCTAGATTTTATTCAAAAATGGATCGAATCGGACCGATTACACCCCTGCTCTCTCTTATATTTTCTCCTTCTTAGGAACAAATTCAGGATTTTATTTTCTCTCTAGGCAGGGCACCTCCTCCCATTTTCTTTTCCTTTTTCCTTTTTATTTCTACTGTCTTAATTAGTTTTTTGACTCATTTCTCATTGATCTCCTGCATACTGACACCCTTAGACCAACTCGTGCTGCCTCCCCAACCTCTATAGATGTCAATCTTCAAGTTTGGGGGAGAATTTCGCAATTTCTTTGGATACGTTTGCCGTACTCGCGACTCCAACCGTGCATGTCGCTTACATGTAGTAGCGTCCAAAAGTGGCTTTGGAGGCCACACACGGCTCCAACAATCTCAACAACCTTAGATCCCTTGGATTTGGCTGCCCGTTCTCCTTCGCTATTGGCTCTTCGCTAAAAACTTGGCACAAATTTTGGCTTATTCCTTATGTTACAATTTTCCCTAAACAGTGATCTTGAGAAAAGAATCGTAAACCTCTCCAACAAATATTTCCAACAATAAACAATAATGCATCCACTACCTACATCACTTCATGTAGAGGAACCACTGCTTCATGTGATGGTTCTATTGTTCGCATTTATGCCAACACTTTATCTCCGTCTTTAAATAAGATGGCGTACTTTGATAGGTCAAGAGTAGAAACCAAGTTATTAGTCCCAAATAAACCTAAATTTTTTTTTTTTACTACTTTTATACTGTAGTTTTTTGCTTTACAATATTTGTTGGGAAACCATATCCCCTCCTCACGATGGAAAGCTTGGAAACTATACAACACAGTTAAAGAGAAATGTTTTAATTATAAAAAAAAAAAAAAATCTTATAAACATAAATTGTTAAACTGACATAATTTTATATAATATGTTAGATCATAAAATTATTTGTATTATATAATATATATAAGATATCATATAAAATCATGTAGATTTATATTTTATTTTTATATAATTTCTTTATAACTATAATATTTCTCTAAAAAAAATGATAAATTGACAAGCATTTAAATAGTGCAATCATTAGTAAAAACTCGAGTCCTTTGTGTGATTTTGATCATACCTATAGCATGAGCCAATTAATTAGTGGGTTTTCACTCCCGTGTTTTGAAATCATAAATTCAAAACCAATCTTACAAATTTTGAGAATATCTACAAACCAGTCGGGCTAATTATGTTTGAATAACAGCTCACTAATAAAAATGTGATACATAAGCATTTTATGGAAGTTCTACGAAAACAAATCTGTAATGCACCGCATCCAATCTTCTGAAACCACCCCTTCCCCTTCCTCATTTCGAAACCACCCCCTCCTGGTTTTCATCAACACTTCGGACCCTAGGATCTCTTCGTTCCTCTTCATCTCCTCTCAGATGGAAATTGTGTTTTTCTTCGTTTAGAATTTGGTTTTTCGGACCCCAACTTGCCCTCTGAGTCATCTTCATTCTTTGGAGCATGAGATGCCATCGAATTCTTCTGGTAAGAACGAAGGCCATCCAACAAGCAATAATATTGCTCAAGTACAAACCTTCTTAGATTACCAAAACCCTCTCAGAATTTTATCTTATTCCTATTTTTCCTTCCTTTTTTTGATGGGTAACTGAAACATAAGCAATAGAACTCAGATTATCATTTATTTCGCTTCCTAATATTTTTGTAGGAAGGAAATGGACTGCTATGAAGCTTTCTCCGTCGAAAGGGAGATGGTTTTGAAGTTTTCTCCATCGGAAATGAGATGGTTACGAAGCTTTCTTCGACGGAACGAGAACAACATCACGCCAACGCCGTGCTGTTGACTCGGCAATGCGAACCCCCACCCCTCCCCCTGTGCGCGATGCGAACACCCCCCCTTCTGAACCCATTTGTTTAGTCTGAAAATCATCAGCTCAGATGTGATAAATGGAGGAAAAGGTTTGGGTTGTGGGTCGAGCTCGTGAGAGCAAGGAAAAGGGGTACTGAGACGAAAGACCAAAGACTGAGCAACGAAAAGTGTGACTTAATTTTTAATTTTTAATTTTATGTTGATGTATCTATAGTAAATTATGTGATATCTGACATGGCACCTCATTAATGGAGGGCTGTTTTTATGAACTTACAAGCCGGACAGACTAGCAGCGTCACCCAACAATTTTTCATTATTTTTGGTCATGAATAATTTCTAGATAAATTATTTTATTTTCAAATTATATGGTCTTGGTTTTTTTATTTTTAAGCATCGCAAAACTACAAGGTAGTCCAACTTATGATAGGGTGAATTGTCCAAATTGATTATTATAAATTGATTGGTCCGATTGTGGGATTATATTTACTTAATTATTCTCTCGTTTAACTACAAAATATATGTATATGGTATGGGAAGCTTCTCTAATTGGATAATGTTATATACAAATATGTAAATTTCCTGCCACCTATTTGAAAATAAGTGACATTAAAATGAGTTTTTAAAATAGATTTCATTTTTTTTAAGAGATTTGTATGAGCCTACATACAACCATATATTTTTTTTAAAGCAAGCATATTCATTGAATTAAGAAAATGATACATGAGGAATGAGTGGAGTTTTTCGACAATCACCCAAAACAACAAATAACAATACAAACAGAAGAAAAAAAATACTGATTTATTTGATATCAATTTTTTAATCTCTATCCAAGTCTTATCACATGACACTATTTTATAAAAATATGAAATTAAAATATTCACTAAAAAGTGAATAACAAAACTACCTCTAAAGATGATGATTTCTCTAATTAAAACAGTATGAGTAACGAGTGAGTCAGTGACTATATGATACATACAACCATATGCTTGCACAAATAAATTTAAAGCCAACCTTAAATAAGATCTCCTCATTTTTTGTTATTGATGATTTTATAGATGGATTAATGATTTTATAGATGGATTAATCATAACAAAAAGCTATTGCCACAGGAAAAATGGTGGGACAGTCATTCGTGGTTGAGTACCATTTGACATTGGTGTGCCACCGGACTGCCTTGTTGAATTTAGGTGGTGTTTTTTTTACCCTTAAATCGAGATTAATCAGGTTGCTTGTTACGCAAAAACATGACCCCGTACACATCATTTTGGTGGAAAGTAAAAGTACGTACTGTTTAAACTTCCCAAGTGGAATGATGGCACTTATTTTTAGAGAGGAATGATATCCATATAATAGGTTTTACACTTCTTTTTTATAATTCAGTGTTATAATTTTTTTTAGTACTTTTTAAGTATTTTTTAACATTTTTAATTATTAAAAAACTAAATAAATATATAATTTTATTAATATTTACATTTTTAATCACTAGGAAAAATTCAAAACTCGACGAGCAATTTGCATTCTTAGAATATCTTAGTATATATGTGAAGAATAATAAAATAATTTAAATTAAGATATTTTATTAGATTATAAAAAATAAAAGAAAAAATTGAAATTATAAAATTATAAAACTATTTAAAGAAATAAAAAAGTTAATATTATTTTCATTTTCAACTTTGAAAAATATTTTTTAGAAATGATAGATCCATCAAGGATCTCTACCGACATTTGTACCGAATTCTCTTTTTATTTTTTATTTATATTTGATGGTTAAGAAAATATTTTTAATGAGTTTGGAGATTTTTTATTTTTGAAAATGTTAAAATGAATTTAAGAAATGTTTGAAAAAAATAGAAACAAAAATTTTTAAAAAAAAATTACATTGTTCAGTAGAAAACATGTTTAGAAGTCTCAGTGGTCTTAGCACCACTCATTATTTTTTATATTTTATTTAAAAGTTTAAAAAGTTTATAATAAGTAAATAGAAATTTTGAAATTTTGATATTAAAAAATATTTTGTATACGAATAAAATTTAAAAAAAAAATTATAAAAAATTTTGAAATAAACTTATCTCACTTTTCAAACATAACTGTATAATATCAAAGTATCATTTGATAAATCAAACTCGATCTAAGATTCTAAACCACGGATGGATTATATGATTACAATGACTTCAACATCATATTGCGGGTTGAATCGTCATCTTTCTATGTTTATTTTTATTGCTTAGTTTGAAATTTAATTTATTTATTTTTATCATAAGAGATGTTGACATTGCACTAATTACTATAGACATGTTGACCTTAGAAGGTGTTTGTGAGTAGTAGCAACATTAGCAATTTTTTTTTAAAGAGGTCAACTTTTCTGTCATATGAAATATTTATATAAAATATATAAAATATTATAAAATCATAAAACATATATAAAATTAAATTTCAATAATTTGTCAAATAACATAAAAACATACCTAATATTTATTTGAGAGAGTAATATTCATCTATTATTATTTTTATAAATATAAAATACTTAGAAATTATTTTCTTCATAGAAATTATCAAATGATTTTTTATTCTAATATCTGATCTAGTTGATCAAATTTAATGTAAAATCTATATATTTTGGTTTCACATTAAGCTTAGAATACTACAAATAAGACCTAAATAAACTTTTCTTTACTCAATAAGATTTAGAAGATAAATCACCTCTATTATTTTTCATATAAACCATCAATCTTAAATAATTTTTCTAGTATTTTCATTTTAGATTCTATATTAAGAAACTCAATAGTATATAATATAAAATTGGGATAAATTTTAATAATTTATTATTTAATTTAATTTTAATGTGGCCACTTCCTAAAAAATAGATAATATATGAAAATTATACAAAATCTAAAAATTACAGGAAAAAAATTAGAGGGATATTTTTATGTATATTGAAATTTTATAAAACTCTAAAAAGCAAATGGGAGTAAGAACAGAGAAAATCTACAATTAGGTCCGGCTAACAATTTTTGAGATACAGCCCCCAATCATGTGACGACACGTAACCAACTGCATGGATTTCACTTAACTCCGCATTCCACCCGATTATACGCCCTCACTTGACTCCATCCATCACTCATTTGTGCTACAAATATCAAAATTACCTTCGGTTTCATCCTGCACCCCCACCCAGACGACAACGACCCAATTAGACTACCATTGCCCTTCGATTTCTTATTTTTATCTCTGGAGGAATGTTGGGGGTTGGTCTAACCGACCCCCTTAGGAAAAGCAATTCCCGCCGCCGCCGGTGGCGGTGTGCGTCATCGCCCATGCCATCGGGACCAGCAAAAGGACTCATTTCGGATTTAAGCCTGTCGGGAGAAGGTGAGAGGTCGTCGGGATCGCCGTCATAGGAGTGAGGTCGCCGGAGGGATCTGGTTCCGATGGCATAGGCGGTGTCGCACACCGCCACCAGCGGCGGCTCCGTTTGGCTGAGGGCCAAATATTCCCTTAAAATCATCTTCATTTTATTTTTTTATTATATTTTTTATTATGTTTTTATGTTTTTATTGCGTTTTTTTTTTTTTTTTATGTTTTCTTCATTTTATTTTTTTATTATATTTTATTATATTTCTTATTGTATTTCTTATTGTATTTTTTCTTTGGACTATTTTTGACGTGGAGCAACCCAACCGATTCCCAACGTCACCCTTTTCTCTGTAGTTTAACTTAAGGCTACTGGATTGTTTAGGCTTCCTTATTTCAATTTTGAGTGTTTCGATTATTAATTTTATGGAGCTTATTTCTTGGGTTCGATTTTTGGAGTTGAAATGGATGAAGCGCTTGAGGTTGAAATCGTTGATGCAAACCTCGTGTAGGAGGAAGGTGATCTCAATGGCTGTGAAGCCCAAGGAGGTCATGTATTAATGGTGGATTTGATGTCGAAGAGTGAGGCGGAGACGATCGGGGGTTATGGTTGATGAGGGAGAGAAAATCAAGGCCAATGGACTCGAGATAGAGCATATTCTCTCTAAACTGGGAATGGCAAAGGTTAAGTTGATGGGGAACTTCTGAAGTGGAGTTGCATTGAGAGAAAAGATTGGCAAGTGGAAGCTTCTTGGGCAAGAAAGTGAAGCAAAGTCACAGTGGGGAGAAGGGAAATGGGATTTCGGATGGAAAGAAGAGGAAGTGAAGAAGGGATTGGAGTTGGTGAAGAGGAAATGGATAATTAGTTGGTGCATTGTCTGGGTGCTACATGGCTGACAATGCGAGCAGAGGATAAAGAAACCAGTGATTCAATGGACAAAGAAACTAGTGATTCGGTGTGCCAACCATATGTTGTTTTTGTTATAAGAGATATTGTGGCTACTTGTGATTAGAGGGTTGTATTTTAAAAATTATTAGCCGGATCGTACCATAGGATCTCACATAAGAAAATTATAAATCTTTTTGTGGGGCCAATTTATATATATATATATATATATATATATAATTATGAATAAAACTTAAAGTACTATTTTGAATTTTTAAAAACTTTTAAGGGGCCATGGCCTTCCTATCAATACCTAGTTCTGCCAGTGTCTGTGAGTGAAATTAAGGTTACATGGTTTTATGATTTAAAAAAAGAAAAAGCTCAAAATCAAGAAGAAGCTATTTTTTTAAAATAAAAAATCTCAAATTTTGAAGAATATAGTTAGGACTGATTTGGACAGAGAGTTGAAATGAACTCAATTGAGATGATTGGTAAATAGTGATATATTTGAGTTGAAATAAGATAAGTTAAAGTATTTTATAAGGATTAAAAAATAGAGAGGATTGTTAAATAAAAATATTATAAAATTAAAATATTATTATAATATAATCTTTTTAATATAATTTTTTTATTTTTAAATTTGAAAAGGTTGAGTTATTTTTTGTATTTTGTTTGAAAGTTCGGAAAAACTGTAATAATTAGATAATGATTAGATAAAAAAATTGAAAATTGAAAATTGAAAATTGAAAAGTATTTGTAATGTTTAAATATTGAGATAAGATGGGATGAGATGAAAGTTTATCTTTATCCAAACCAAGTCTTAGGCTTGTTGAGCGAAATTGCGACTTCTTTCTCAAATACATTTTCTTAAACTTCTCTCTAAGTTTAACTTCTCCTTTTGCGGGAATATTTTCCCCTTCCCTGGGCAGAGGGGAGCTAGAGGTGCGGCTCCACCCCCAACTAGTAGCTAGTTGTCTTTTACCTTTTTCATTCAGGTTTTTTTTTTTTTCTATTGTCTCATTTCCACAACACCGACACAAATCGATCTTTTGCTCTCTGGTGGCCTGCGGTCTACACGCGCTAGGTGTCCTGCCTCCCAAGCCGCTGATCATCCATTACATGGTGGTTTCGCCGCCATCAGCGAGTGCATTGCATGCGCGACTCATTCCACTCACATCTTTCACGTGCCAACAAGTCTTGAGGAGGATTCTGGAGACACGCGCTGTCACGCCCCGATTTTTCGCATTGATTACAACGCAAATCGACGCATCCGGACAAGCAACACAAGGCTACTCATCCTACGTAAATATAAAAAGAAGCATGCATGCATCTAAGCTTACTAATGAAATGCAATGCCGATCGCAGCTGGAAGAAGTAAATTTCCAATATGAGCAAAGAGATCTAACTCTCGCATCAATAGACCACATGGCGTACTATAATTACACTTCTCATAACATCGTATTTACAACAATATTCTGTATTTACTCTTACATAACCCAGTTAGTTTTCTCTAAACAAAACTCATATCCTACCATCATCCAATATTCTTACTTCTTCACTTGATTACGTACGCGGGGTCATCTCAACCGAAGAGGAGCATTCCATAGGACCCTCAGGGTACCTCAGAATCTCCCGTGCTGACCGAGTCTCAATGCAATTTATTTATCCCTGCAACAACATCTATCATTCCATAAGGAATGATAGATAAAATAGATAAAACATAAAAGAGTGAGATTTACAAGAAATCTCAGCAAGTACACAGTTAACGAAATAAAGCATAGACAACCTCAACTATCACCACACATAGTCATACTCACCAACATATCACTTATAAGCATGCCTTATGGAACTCATACACATCAATTATTCATCTTACCATACAGACTTAAATCTTAGCTAGACCCAACATCACATACAACCTTAGATCTTAGCTAGACCCAACATCACATACAACCTTCTACTTCTCACTTATACTTATACTTATACTTTTCACTTTATTTCTTAACCCCATAGGTTTCTTTTATTTCTTATTCTCGATGGGCGTTACGTATCGCCGTCCCCATCGGCACGTCAGTCATACGGGCGTTACGTATCGCCGTCCCCGTCATGACGTGACTAACTCATCTCGACAGGCGTTACGTATCGCCGTCCCTGCCGGCACGTCAGTCATACGGGCGTTACGTATCGCCGTCCCCGTCATGACGTGACTAACTGATCAATCATACTCATCAATCATCCGGGCGTTACGTATCGCCGTCCCCGTTATGATGAGTCTCGTGTCAATCATCCGGGCGTTACGTCTCGCCGTCCCCGTTATGACACGGAACATATTATTATATCACGGCAGGCGTTACGTATCGCCGTCCCTGCCGGCACGTCAGTCATACGGGCGTTACGTATCGCCGTCCCCGTCATGACGTGACTAACTATCAACATACTCATCAATCATCCGGGCGTTACGTATCGCCGTCCCCGTTATGATGAGTCTCGTGTCAATCATCCGGGCGTTACGTCTCGCCGTCCCCGTTATGACACGGAACATATTATTATATCACGGCAGGCGTTACGTATCGCCGTCCCTGCCGGCACGTCAGTCATACGGGCGTTACGTATCGCCGTCCCCGTCATGACGTGACTAACTATCAACATACTCATCAATCATCCGGGCGTTACGTATCGCCGTCCCCGTTATGATGAGTCTCGTGTCAATCATCCGGGCGTTACGTCTCGCCGTCCCCGTTATGACACGGAACATATTATTATATCACGGCAGGCGTTACGTATCGCCGTCCCTGCCGGCACGTCAGTCATACGGGCGTTACGTATCGCCGTCCCCGTCATGACGTGACTAACTCATCTCGACAGGCGTTACGTATCGCCGTCCCTGCCGGCACGTCAGTCATACGGGCGTTACGTATCGCCGTCCCCGTCATGACGTGACTAACTCATCAATCATACTCATCAATCATCCGGGCGTTACGTATCGCCGTCCCCGTTATGATGAGTCTCGTGTCAATCATCCGGGCGTTACGTCTCGCCGTCCCCGTTATGACACGGAACATATTCTTTATATAAATTGTTTTCTTTCTTTTTGTTTATCTCTCTTATACACATGAGTTATTTTCACCTATAACTCTACCCATTTGAAACACCACTGCTATTCTATGAAAACCCTAAATCTAAGCAAAACAGGGTATTTCGCTCGAGCGGGTGTCGAGCGAGTGTCGAGCGAAGTCACGGGTTGGAGCTCGCTCGAGTGGGGTATCAAGCGACAGTCGAGCGAGATCACGGCTCATGGGGTTTTTCAACCCAAACAAAGCAATCTTTTCACACCAACCTTATTTTTACTCATTAGAACATAATTCTAGGTCCTTACAATTTTTCTAACATTTTACAATCACCAAATCATATCCAAAACACCATAGATTCCAAACACATCATTCAAGCCTAATTCAAGCTCCAACCAACAACAAACTAAATTCCATCAATAATCTACTTAATCTATGCTAAAATTAAGTTAAATTGTATACTTACAAGTTTCTCCAAAGCTTGGTTGAATGATCCAACTAGTCCTTGCAACCTTCCTCCTCAAAGCACCCACTTAGCTCACTTAGGAGAAGTTTGGAGGTTTAAGGGTTAGGGAGGCTTCTTCTTTGGCTTCCTCTCCAAGTGGACGTGACTCTCCTCTCCCAAAAGGTCTCCTATGATCTGAAGATGGCTATATATAGAGGAATAGGTGGCTTGGGGAAGAAGAGAAGGAAAACAAACCAAAGGAATTGGTTAGCTCAAACCGTGTAAGGGGTATGGTGAGTTGTCCAGCTTTGCCTAATCCAATGATCATCCATATCTTCTATGATCTCCAATGATTTCCATCCTATGGCTAAGCTTCTTCCTCATCTAAAATTATCTTAGATCAATGGCCCCAAATAATCACCAAATATAGATATAAAAGTAAGCTTCAAAAAGTCCAAAATACCCAAGATGAGCTTAATCTGGTCATTGGCTTTCCTTGCATCCTCAAGGCTTCTAGAACACTTTCTCCCTCTTTGGCCACACGTCCAAGACCTCCTTAGCACCCTTAGAGTGGCTGGAAAATATCTCATTACCTAATTCCCAAGGTTTGGTTACCAATTGGTTGGAAACAAAGGGGATAGTTGACTGTTTTGGCTAACCAGATTAGTCCTTCACTCTTGTTTGGTTCTAAACTAATTATTCTTCTAGAAGCTCTTCCTCCACCTAACACATGCTCTCATACATGTATCTAGCAGATAACCATGAGGAGAACCAATCAAATTCGGACATCTAAGGTGAGGTGGTGAAGTGATTCATTTTCGAGCTCCAGTTTGCACTTAAAACAGATCAGTCCCATTCCAGCCCAATTAATCCATTGCTACACTTCGATTCTCTAAAACCTCCATTCATAAAAGTTATAGATCTATGTCTTATGGTTCTATAGGAACTGGAATAACTTCATTTGGAGTTCATATGACCAAGTTATGATTTTTCTAATAAAACTCGACAGATAAGCCCGAGAACACCAATCCGGGTACACCAATTGTTGGATAGATGATTCATTTTATTTCACACGAAATTCACCAAATAAAATCTCCTCATTTTCCATATCTCTACACACTTGTCCAGATCTTAGGATAACTAAGAAAATAATCCAATGGCTTAGTCTTATCCAATGCTCTTAGTCAACTTCAAGTCAATACTTATCTATCTTCAATTCAGCCCTGGTACTTCAATCTCCATTTCTTATTTGATTAAGTCCATATCTCTTAAACCTCAAAACATAAAAGTTGTAGATAATCCTCTTAGCTTTCCATAGCCTCTTGAATCACTCAAATCCGACATCAAATGAGCAAGTTATGACCATTCTACTAAAAGACGTTTGTCTGTCCCTGTATCTCGCTCGAGCCAGACATCAAGCGAGAGTTGAGCGAAGTCTCGGGTCTAGGCACTTTTCCACCTTAAACAATTCACATTTATACCCAACCTTATTCCCAACCTTTCAATATAAGAGTCTTATACATATATTCCAAAATTCCTAAAAATAGTCTTGGAGAGACATAATCATCCCACACATGAAAATTAAGCGGATATCTAAAAATCCGGGTTGTCACATTCTCCCCCCCTTAAAAGGAATTTCGTCCTCGAAATTCGAGAGTTCCACCTCAACACCAAAATATATATATCAGCGTGTGCTTAGAAAAAATTCAATAATCAGTAACACCAATATAGCTGCCAACCTTACTCTTCTCCTTTGACACATTCCTTTAAAAAGAAACTTAAAGCATATGAGTAATTTAGAATCCTGACTTTTCCAAAAATCTCAATATATTCTCCGATAAAATTCCACAATTATAAATATTTAAACTGACTTCAGTCGATCTCTATGCTCTATCCACCAAATGTTCATCCATATTCTATCGTTTGTGACTTAAAACTCTCTTCCATGGCAATCACAAACAATATTTTCTCCTTAGTAAAACTTCAAATCCCTATTGATTCCTTCAAGTCAGCGTAATTGAAGCCTCTGATCATAATCAACATCATGTTTGTACTTTGTACTCTCAAAATTTACCACATAAATAACCTCAACACATACCAAATCACATCAAAATGGAACCAAATGTTACCTTTTCAAGACTGTGTACTTGCAATTATCATGCCTTTATCATCAAGATCAACATTTTGCCTATGCATCAGTAGTTCGTTTATACCATTTTCCTCATCTGAACTTATACCTTCAACATTTATTTCCTCAATCACCAAAATTTGCCAACCAAATCCACACTTTTCATTCCTGAGGAAGTATTTTCTTAAAAACTCTTATATCCACCATTGGACTCCACTCCATCTTATTCTAATTATTGCAACCTCATCAATTTCCAACACAGATCAAACTAACATGTGAGGTCAGTGCTCCAAAATTCAAATCTTAATTCAGATCGAATCTCCAAAATTCTAAAACTTTACATACTTTAGGAGTCACTTTCCAAAATTCTATAGGATCGATAAACTTATAATCTTTCACCATTTTGCAATTCTTCAAAATTTACAACTCCAGTACCCAATTTCAAAGAATTCACTCATACTATGACATTTTCTTCTAAACCTTGATATTACAACAACAGTCTAAGTCAATAAAATTCAAGCCTACTACTCTTAAACATTTAGATCCTTCTTGATCATAACATCCTCATACCAGAATCCAATCTTAAATCTGCTACAACTAAGAGAACTAATTCAAATTCCCTCGACAGAAAACTATCAAGTTGATCGGTTAACCTCAAATTCTCAACTTTGAAAGAGAAATTCTTTACCACTTGATATAATCCACCAAAGTTTCCGTCAAATCTCACCATAAGGACTTTAAGAATCCATGTATACCTTACATCTCCATATACAATCATACAATAAACTTCATCACTCCAGAGTCCATGAGATAGTCATCACGCTTCCTTATCAATCTGACCTTGCCACTAATGATTCCAACATCAACCAATTGTCAATTTCTACTCCTATTACGTAATCTATCTTAAAAATTCTGATTCTTGAAATCCCCGACATTCACAATCCCATGAGAGAAACCAACTTGACCCAATCTTTTCCAGAACTCAAGCCTTTCTTAATCAAATCAAAACCTATCTTAATACCATGTGATCATTTTTCCTAGGACATTCATGGTTTACCCAGAGTCGTATTGCTCTGATACCAAATTGTCACTGTCATAGGCTTACACAGACCTACGTCACCTGACAACAGTACCTACCAGACTAGCCGGCCACCGTCTCCGGTGCACCGTCACCCATGAGCGGAGAGTCTTGCTTCGGTGACCCACAGTCACAAGCGAGAGTTCCCATGAGTGATCTGCCTGACTAACAGGTCAACTAGCTCTGATACCAAATTGTCACGCCCCGATTTTTCGCATTGATTACAACGCAAATCGACGCATCCGGACAAGCAACACAAGGCTACTCATCCTACGTAAATATAAAAAGCAGCATGCATGCATCTAAGCTTACTAATGAAATGCAATGCCGATCGCAGCTGGAAGAAGTAAATTCCCAATATGAGCAAAGAGATCTAACTCTCGCATCAATAGACCACATGGCGTACTATAATTACACTTCTCATAACATCGTATTTACAACAATATTCTGTATTTACTCTTACATAACCCAGTTAGTTTTCTCTAAACAAAACTCATATCCTACCATCATCCAATATTCTTACTTCTTCACTTGATTACGTACGCGGGGTCATCTCAACCGGAGAGGAGCATTCCATAGGACCCTCAGGGTACCTCAGAATCTCCCGTGCTGACCGAGTCTCAATGCAATTTATTTATCCCTGCAACAACATCTATCATTCCATAAGGAATGATAGATAAAATAGATAAAACATAAAAGAGTGAGATTTACAAGAAATCTCAGCAAGTACACAGTTAACGAAATAAAGCATAGACAACCTCAACTATCACCACACATAGTCATACTCACCAACATATCACTTATAAGCATGCCTTATGGAACTCATACACATCAATTATTCATCTTACCATACAGACTTAAATCTTAGCTAGACCCAACATCACATACAACCTTAGATCTTAGCTAGACCCAACATCACATACAACCTTCTACTTCTCACTTATACTTATACTTATACTTTTCACTTTATTTCTTAACCCCATAGATTTCTTTTATTTCTTATTCTCGATGGGCGTTACGTATCGCCGTCCCCATCGGCACGTCAGTCATACGGGCGTTACGTATCGCCGTCCCCGTCATGACGTGACTAACTCATCTCGACAGGCGTTACGTATCGCCGTCCCTGCCGGCACGTCAGTCATACGGGCGTTACGTATCGCCGTCCCCGTCATGACGTGACTAACTGATCAATCATACTCATCAATCATCCGGGCGTTACGTATCGCCGTCCCCGTTATGATGAGTCTCGTGTCAATCATCCGGGCGTTACGTCTCGCCGTCCCCGTTATGACACGGAACATATTATTATATCACGGCAGGCGTTACGTATCGCCGTCCCTGCCGGCACGTCAGTCATACGGGCGTTACGTATCGCCGTCCCCGTCATGACGTGACTAACTATCAACATACTCATCAATCATCCGGGCGTTACGTATCGCCGTCCCCGTTATGATGAGTCTCGTGTCAATCATCCGGGCGTTACGTCTCGCCGTCCCCGTTATGACACGGAACATATTATTATATCACGGCAGGCGTTACGTATCGCCGTCCCTGCCGGCACGTCAGTCATACGGGCGTTACGTATCGCCGTCCCCGTCATGACGTGACTAACTATCAACATACTCATCAATCATCCGGGCGTTACGTATCGCCGTCCCCGTTATGATGAGTCTCGTGTCAATCATCCGGGCGTTACGTCTCGCCGTCCCCGTTATGACACGGAACATATTATTATATCACGGCAGGCGTTACGTATCGCCGTCCCTGCCGGCACGTCAGTCATACGGGCGTTACGTATCGCCGTCCCTGCCGGCACGTCAGTCATACGGGCGTTACGTATCGCCGTCCCCGTCATGACGTGACTAACTCATCAATCATACTCATCAATCATCCGGGCGTTACGTATCGCCGTCCCCGTTATGATGAGTCTCGTGTCAATCATCCGGGCGTTACGTCTCGCCGTCCCCGTTATGACACGGAACATATTCTTTATATAAATTGTTTTCTTTCTTTTTGTTTATCTCTCTTATACACATGAGTTATTTTCACCTATAACTCTACCCATTTGAAACACCACTGCTATTCTATGAAAACCCTAAATCTAAGCAAAACAGGGTATTTCGCTCGAGCGGGTGTCGAGCGAGTGTCGAGCGAAGTCACGGGTTGGAGCTCGCTCGAGTGGGGTATCAAGCGACAGTCGAGCGAGATCACGGCTCATGGGGTTTTTCAACCCAAACAAAGCAATCTTTTCACACCAACCTTATTTTTACTCATTAGAACATAATTCTAGGTCCTTACAATTTTTCTAACATTTTACAATCACCAAATCATATCCAAAACACCATAGATTCCAAACACATCATTCAAGCCTAATTCAAGCTCCAACCAACAACAAACTAAATTCCATCAATAATCTACTTAATCTATGCTAAGATTAAGTTAAATTGTATACTTACAAGTTTCTCCAAAGCTTGGTTGAATGATCCAACTAGTCCTTGCAACCTTCCTCCTCAAAGCACCCACTTAGCTCACTTAGGAGAAGTTTGGAGGTTTAAGGGTTAGGGAGGCTTCTTCTTTGGCTTCCTCTCCAAGTGGACGTGACTCTCCTCTCCCAAAAGGTCTCCTATGATCTGAAGATGGCTATATATATAGAGGAATAGGTGGCTTGGGGAAGAAGAGAAGGAAAACAAACCAAAGGAATTGGTTAGCTCAAACCGTGTAAGGGGTATGGTGAGTTGTCCAGCTTTGCCTAATCCAATGATCATCCATATCTTCTATGATCTCCAATGATTTCCATCCTATGGCTAAGCTTCTTCCTCATCTAAAATTATCTTAGATCAATGGCCCCAAATAATCACCAAATATAGATATAAAAGTAAGCTTCAAAAAGTCCAAAATACCCAAGATGAGCTTAATCTGGTCATTGGCTTTCCTTGCATCCTCAAGGCTTCTAGAACACTTTCTCCCTCTTTGGCCACACGTCCAAGACCTCCTTAGCACCCTTAGAGTGGCTGGAAAATATCTCATTACCTAATTCCCAAGGTTTGGTTACCAATTGGTTGGAAACAAAGGGGATAGTTGACTGTTTTGGCTAACCAGATTAGTCCTTCACTCTTGTTTGGTTCTAAACTAATTATTCTTCTAGAAGCTCTTCCTCCACCTAACACATGCTCTCATACATGTATCTAGCAGATAACCATGAGGAGAACCAATCAAATTCGGACATCTAAGGTGAGGTGGTGAAGTGATTCATTTTCGAGCTCCAGTTTGCACTTAAAACAGATCAGTCCCATTCCAGCCCAATTAATCCATTGATACACTTCGATTCTCTAAAACCTCCAATCATAAAAGTTATAGATCTATGTCTTATGGTTCTATAGGAACTGGAATCACTTCATTTGGAGTTCATATGACCAAGTTATGATTTTTCTAATAAAACTCGACAGATAAGCCCGAGAACACCAATCCGGGTACACCAATTGTTGGATAGATGATTCATTTTATTTCACACGAAATTCACCAAATAAAATCTCCTCATTTTCCATATCTCTACACACTTGTCCAGATCTTAGGATAACTAAGAAAATAATCCAATGGCTTAGTCTTATCCAATGCTCTTAGTCAACTTCAAGTCAATACTTATCTATCTTCAATTCAGCCCTGGTACTTCAATCTCCATTTCTTATTTGATTAAGTCCATATCTCTTAAACCTCAAAACATAAAAGTTGTAGATAATCCTCTTAGCTTTCCATAGCCTCTTGAATCACTCAAATCCGACATCAAATGAGCAAGTTATGACCATTCTACTAAAAGACGTTTGTCTGTCCCTGTATCTCGCTCGAGCCAGACATCAAGCGAGAGTTGAGCGAAGTCTCGGGTCTAGGCACTTTTCCACCTTAAACAATTCACATTTATACCCAACCTTATTCCCAACCTTTCAATATAAGAATCTTATACATATATTCCAAAATTCCTAAAAATAGTCTTGGAGAGACATAATCATCCCACACATGAAAATTAAGCGGATATCTAAAAATCCGGGTTGTCACACGCGCGGCCTCGTCGGCATCAGAGGGCTCCAATCTTCACAACTGATCCCTCCGCTCCTTTTCTGTGGTGGTGTGTGTAGGACATGCACCGCCACAAACAGTGTTGTTCTGTCGTTGACAATATGCTTATGTTGTTTGTTGTTTTGTTATATTCTTGCTTTTCCTAACCGATGATTAAGTAAAATCGGGCATGAAAATTCCTATCAATCAGCCTAGACTAACACGGTATAACACTCTTTTACTGCGGCTTTCGGCCATAGGCTAAAAAGTTTGTTCATTAAACTATTTTAAAATCGTTTCCAAACGGTCTTCTCTTTATGAGAATGGGTGGTAGTGATTCTTTCGTCTTCAATTACCCTTTTTTTTTTTTTTTTTTGTATTGTATTGTGTGTTAATTTTTTGGGATGGTTGTAGGGGACTTCTACCCCTCTTAACTTTGTATCTTGTTATCATTTAATTAATATATTAAGCTTGCTTAGAAAAAAAAAAGTCTTAGACTTGTTTGGATTCTTAAATGATCTCACTTCATTTTAATTAAGTTTTATTTTAGATTTAGTTTAATATTTTATTGCACAATTTTTCAATCATTAAAATCTTATTTATTTAACAAATTTGCGGATCGATCTACATATCAATATTTCTATATTCATATTCCAAATTTAAATTTACATCATTTGGATGTCGAGTTGAACTGAGTTGAGTTGAGTTAAATAAAATATTATTAGAATATTATTTTTTAATATGATGAGTATTTTGAGATTTGAAAAAATTAAATTATTTATTATATTTTATATGAGAATTTGAAAATGTGTATGAGAATTTGAGAAAGTTCTAATGATGAGATGAAGTGAGTTGAGGAGAATTTGGATTTCAAACAGGGCCTAATCGATGCGTTTGAATGTCGAACTGAATTGAGTTGAATAAAATATTGTTAAAATATTAGTTTTTAATATTACGAGTATATTAAAATTTGAAAAAATTAAATTATTTATTATATTTTATATAGAAATTTATGAAAATATATAAAAATTTAAAAAAATTATAATAATAAAATAAAATAAGTTGAGAAGGATTTGAATTCCAAACGGTACTGCTCTATCTTGAGTAGCACGCTACGAATGGCCTTCGTGGAGTTAGAGGTAATACTTAATAGTCTGGAGGGTACAAGTGAGGCGGAAGTACAAAGAAAAGACAACATAGAAACTAGAAAGCCTCTCAACAAAGAAGGAAAGAGGTTGTCGACAAATGGACGTTACCATTTCCCAAACCGTGCTAGCAGTTTACGTATGAATGACACCTATTAAGTTGTAGTAATAGTAATACAATTTGTTTTCGACCAAAAAACAAAAAAAAAAAATTAAATAATTTATCTTCTTTTGCGTGTGAATGTGTATAAATGTGAGTGTACCTGCAGCCCACATGCTCGGTTGGAGAATAAAAATCCTAACCTTGTTTAGAAATTAATCATAAAAATGGTTAATGACACAAATTTTTTATAAAAATCATTTTATTATTTGATATAATATATTAAAATTTAATTTTTTTTTAAATTAGATTTTACTATTCACAATTCATTTCATATTTTTAACTTATCTCAATCATTCATTTCGAATTTTAATTTATCTCAACTACTCATTTTATTACTATTTATAATTCATCTCATCTCATCTCTGAATCTAAACTACTCCTCAATCATGTTAATTTATAATTTTATTTTTATAAAATTATTTATTTATCTAATTAGATTGCATGTGTGGATTTTTTTTATAAAAATAAAAAAATAAAATTTTATATATTATATTAAATATATTTTAATAATATATATTTTTTATAAACTAACCTAATATATCAAGTCATGTTAATTTATAATTTTATTTTTATAAAATTTATTTATTTATCTAATTAGAATGGATGTGTGGATGTGAAATTTATCGTACATTGGCATCCTCTCTCGAGGCTTATTAAGGGAGAAATATTTATATAAGGGAGATATATCATAGATTCTAGAAAGAGAAACCAATTAACTTTGAAATTAAGCGACTTCATGTACTTTACTTATTTGTTGAGATTAAGATTAAGATTAATTTTTCCAAATTTAAGAAGACATGATATTCATGTTTTGGAAGCCAAAAGTCTATAATTTTGAAAAGAAATTAAAGTAAATTTAAAACATGTTATACATCGTATTATTGAAACTATGCAAGAGTAGTAGAGCTGTAAAAATAAATCCATTGGCCTGAATCGGTGAATCTGGTCCGAGACCCATTTTTTCTTTTAAAAATCAATCAAATCTAATTCGAGGTTGCTTTTACACTTTTTGAGATTAGACTGGATCGAATCAGACCGATTTACATATTTATATACATTTTAATTAATTTTTAATATTATATATAACTTTTTATATAATATCAGTTATAATTAAATATAAAATAATATTATATTATAATTTATAACATAATATTCCAATATTAAATAAAATACTATTATATTGAATTTATTTTGATAAATTGGTACTTTATTAAAATAAAAAATTGGACTAGAATTGATAAAATCAAAAGTACTGATTTCGAAGAGTAATTAGTGCAAGATCAGTACCTGAAAATGCAAAACATGTATATACTACTTTGATCCCAATATTAGTACAAAATGGCAAAATTGAACTAAATTGGGTTGGTTACACCACTAGATAGTAGAGTAAGAGATTGTTTGTATTTTGTATTTGAGTTTATAAAAGTGAGTAGTTATAATTAATAAAGAGTTGTATTGATTAAATTTTTATGAGCGTTTACATATATATATTGTGAAAGTTCCTTTTTATTATTTCAGAACTTCTTGAACAGAAATTGAAGTAAATGAAATGAATTCTTTAGAAATATAATTTCTTGTATGCTTAAAATACGTATCAAGTATAGTGAAAAAGGTTTAAAAAAATATTGAAAAAATTGTTTGAAACTCAAGATTTCTGTTTAATTCTCAATCAAAGTCAAAATTGTTGACATGAATTTTTTTTCTTTTTCTTTTTTTTTTTAAAGGAAAAGTTGAAAACTCAAAAGAAAAATGTCCTTCAAGACTACTATCTCACGCCTCCTCCACCGTGCATGTCCCCTAATCAGAAGGAAGGGGAATCTCTCCATCATACATGCTGTGAAAATGTTCCTTCCCTTTGAGTTTCGACGTGTACCACATGTTCTTTTTTATTTTTTACTTTTAAATTTTATTCTTAATTTTCAGATTTTTTTTTTCATGTAAATAGAAACGTGTACGTTGTGGTCACATTGATATTTTTATTTTTATTTTTGAAAGAAAGTGAAAGATGGTTGGGACAAAAGGTCTCCTTTCTCTTAAATTTGGGTCAGGCTTCGGTGTGGAGTAGAGGATGTTTCCCCTTAAGCTTGATACATTTGAATCAAGGGACTTTCGCGGAAGGGCATCGATGGATCTTCCATCATTTCATTATTATTATTATTATTATTGAAGAATTTTAACTTTATCGTTTTCTAATATTTTTCTTCCATTTCATGAAATTTCCACTTTCAAATCCACGTTTGTTATTATTTTAAATAAAAGATTGCCTTTCTAAAAAAGTTTCTAGATTTAAATGGTATTTGAAATGTCTTTAAAATTTCCTAATAGACTGGCTATTGTGGAGGTACAGGTGTTATGTGTAAGCTTTTGATTGGTTTTAAATAGAAAAGGAGATGGAGAAGAGAAAATGAGTGAGAGAGACTTTGACGGCCAATTCTGTTCTATTGTCGATTGTAACTTTTGTTTTTTTTTTAAAATGCATGAAGGACAGTCCTCCATGTCATCTATTACATTAGTTTCAATAAGATCAAATTATCTAAGAACAACTGTAAATATTTTATATAATAAAGATAAGGACAGATGGTATATAGAATATCACATTGTTTGAGAATGAAAAGTTTGTGCTTGTTAAGATTTTAATGAGACTCTAATTGTATTATTAACTCGTCATTTTAGAATATAATTCATATAGTTTGGATATTTCATTAGAACGTTACAAATAGTATCGGAGTCTATTTCAACCAGAAATGTGGGATTTGAACTGTGCCACCTACTACAGACAGACTCGACGAGGACATCAGGCATTTAAGGAAGACAGATTGTGATACCCCATATAATAAGAATAAGGTAGATGATATATGAGATCCCATATTGCTTATAAATGAAAAGTTTTTGCTCTTTATAAGGTTTCAATAAGGCTCCAACTGCATTATCGACTAGCTCTTTTAAAATATATACCATATGGTTCGGGCCTTTTATTAGGATATTACAACAACTATATTAGCTTCTCTTTTTACAAGATTTGTGGACAATCTTCGAAAATAACGCAACTTAGACTTGATGTCACAGATTATCATCCTTGAGCTAGACAGGTTCTCCTCCTCCTTAGAGATTGCTTGAATAACTTGCAGTAAGTCACCCTCAAATATTATATTCCTAAGATCCATTCTAAACCAAACAAGGTAGCTTGAAGAGCACCACTTGCTTCTACAAGTAAGGGATAAACAGAAAAAAGAAAAAAAGAAGAAGATCTTTTTATTCTCATAAAAGCTACAACTTTGTTTTTTTAGAGTTTCTGACTACAATATCAATGCCAATGTTGCCTTGGTTCTTATCTATGGCAATGTCCCAACTAATTAATTAATCTTTAAAGAATTTAAGGGAGGAGGCTCCCACTTTTGAACTATGTGACTAGAAGGAGCAGGATTGCTGGACCTTTTAGTCTTACTTTCCTTCAAATGCTGTAAATCTATAATAGATTGATGAAGAACTTCATTTGGATGTTTGAACTACCTTGAAAAAAAAATTCCTTCTCTTCCAAATTCTCTAGCTACCACTGCTAACTCCTGCACTACTTTGTTCTTGAAGTCAGCATATATTATTGCAAACAGCTTTAGAAAACACTTATGCCAATAGACACTCTTTTGGATTTGTTTGGAATATTGGCACCAAACATCTTGTGAGGCAGGACAAGACCATAGAGCACCAACCACTAATTCCTCCATCTCACAACAAATGCGACAATTTGGTTTTTTCAACACCTTCCTCTAAAATAAGTTCTTATTAGTGAGCAAATCATCCTGACAAGCTCTTCACAAAAATACTCTTATCAGTTGGGAATATGTTCATCTCCATATGTCAGATCACATTGTGCTTCAAAAATTGGGACATCAAAAATTGGCCATTTGAAGTATCTTTCCACATTAATTTATTAGGTATATTCGAGCAGCCTATAGGAATCTTCATAATAATCTCAACTTCTTCTTCAGAAAAGATATCTGCAATCATTGAGGCTCTCTAATGATTAGTATCTGTTGCCCAGATGACTAACACAAGAGGGGGGGTGAATTGAGTTGTATTAAAAAAAATAACAATTATAAATCAAGTATATAATATAAAATATAAACAAAATATGAAACAGCAATAAATATAAAGAGTAAAGGTAAGAGAGAAGCAAACTCAGTATGTTAACGAGGTTCGCCCCACTGCCTACGTCCTCGCCTCAAGCTACCCCTTGAGGATCCTCAGATCCACTATTCAATCTCCTTTAGGTGGAGATAGAAACCTATTACACTTTTGAGCAGTACCGCTCCAAAGAATCCGTGTAGAACACCCTCTACACTTCTAATCACCTCACACTTGGTGATTTAACTATTCCCCGTGTAGAACACCTTCTACACACACAAGGGTTATACACACCCTTTTACTGATACAAGAATTGATAGTGGGTAGGCTATCAGAAAACACTCCGAGTGAAATAAAAACAATACAGCGCAAACTATATCTCTCAAAATGAATAAGGGTTAAGGCTCAATGCTTAGAGAAGAGAGAATGAAAGTTTTGAATGAATGTTGTATGCTCTTGGTGTTGTGAATGTGAAGCTCTCAAATGATCTATTTATAGGCATATGAGACTTCATATTCAAATTTAAAAAGATTCACATGTCAAAGACATCATCATTCACTTTTCAAAAATTTCAAATCTAATCTTTTTACTTTTTGCATGTGACAAAAGGAGCACACTTTACTTTTCAAAAATTTCAAACCTAATCTTTTACTTTTCAAAATTTTCAAATAAAGACATCTACCTTTTGCATAAGTCAAGAAAATCATCCACCACTTTTGAAAATATTCAAATAAAACATGCACATGTGAAAGATGACAATCAATCATCTTAATATTTTCAAAGTTCAAACCTTTAATCATGTCATGCACATGTGAAAGATGACAATCAATCATCTTTCAAAATTTTCAAATTTAATTTTCAAAATATTCATGCACATGTGGAAAATGTATTTTAATGCTTTATGATAAAATATTAATTTTGAGCCTTAATCCTAATTTCGAATTTTTTAAGAGATTTACAACATTACTCTATGATTTTAATGTGAACTTGTTCCCTTCTTGCTCATGCTTGGTTCCTTGATATGCTTGATTCTATTGTGTGGACAACTTGAGCTTGAGACTCCTTTATTCTTTGAATTCATTTGTTATCATCAAAATCCATGTGTAAATTTATAATTACACGAAACTTGAAACCTTGGGTTCAACAATCTCCCCCTTTTTTATGATGACAAATACTTGATAGAACCTGAAACCTGTATTCAATACTTAAGCTCCCCTTGAGAATGTGCGTTAGTTTTTCAAGCAAAAATATAAATATAATTCCAAGCATATATAACAAGTTTAGCAATTAATTTAAACAATGTTAATGTTCTAGTCTAAAATTTCTCCCCCTTTTGGCATCATTAAAAAGGAATCATAATTAGATCAATAAGATATATTCCTGCAATAACCAATAGACAAATAAAACGCTGCGTTAGTAGAGACTGTAGAGAATTCGGTGCGTAGCCACACGTGTTCGACAAAACCTGCAAAGGCTGGAGGCCTAGTTCTGGCAATTCGGTGCGGAAGGAGATTTTGTAAAGAGCTGAATAATTGAAACCACCCGTGCCCGACAAAACCTACAAAGGCTAGCTCTAGAAATTCGGTGCAGAGATTTGATCCGCTTGATGTTGCTGAAAAATGAGATATTATCAAGATTTGTAAGCTTGTCTTGTTCTTATTTCCGTTTCTATAAGAGCAATCCTTAGTTTTATCTATTTCGCATCAAGCTTTCTTCTCATCTTTGCAATTTGTTTGCATTCTCATTCTACAAATTTTCAATGGCTCGTAGATTTCCCTTCAGTGATTCTCTTGATCAAGATTTGAGGTATCCTTCACCTCAGTCTCAATCTATTTCTGCATCTGTCGTGGGTGCCATGAAGCAACAAGAGACTGATTTAGCTAATAAATCAGATCATGACGCCATTTACGAGCTTGTGGGTCTCGAAACTCGATACTCATCATCTATCGTCGCGTTTTCTGCTCGGTTGCAGTCCAAAACTCGCGAAATTGAGAAGCTTAGCGAGACTGTTTCTGTACTCCAACGACTTGTTTATGAGTCAAACAAAAAAATAGTAGAGTTAAAGCAACAGAATAAGGATTTGAAATCCTTGTTTGCCTCTTCATTTCGATTGCCTAATCCTTTAGACAAGGATGACATGATGATTTATGAGGAGCAAATGCATTTGAATGATGAGGCTAAACGTCTCAAGTTTCTGTAGGTCATTTAAGATAATGAAATAAAAGTATCTAGCAGATATTCATGGCATGTATCATTCCTATTTCTCTTCTAATCATGCATAATCTATCTTCTGGTAGGGGTTTTGTGAAAATGTCTGCCAATTGATCATGTGTACTAGTGAATTCTAATACAATATCGCCCTTCTGCATATGATCTCGAAGAAAATGATATCTAATTTCAATATGTTTGGTTCGAGAATGTTGTATTGGATTCTTTGAAAGATTTATAGCACTTGTATTATCACATTTGATTGGAATGTGATTGTACATAAGTTTAAAATCCTCAAGTTGTTGCTTCATGTAAAGAACTTGAGCACAACAACTACCCGCAGCAACATATTCTGCCTCAGCAGTAGATAGTGCAACAGAATTTTGTTTTTTACTAAACCAGGAAACTAGTGCATGACCTAAGAAATGACATGCTCCACTAGTGCTTTTTCGATCTATTTTACAGCCAGCATAATCTGCATCTGTGTAGCTGATTAGATCGAAAGATGTGTGCTTAGGGTACCATAACCCTAAGTTAATTGTACCACTAAGATATCTAAGAATGCGCTTAACTGCAATTAAATGTGATTCTTTTAGAGATGATTGAAAGCGTGCACATAAGCACACACTAAACATAATATCTGGTCTACTGGCTGTCAAATATAATAAGCTACCAATCATACCTCGATATACCTTCGAGTCAACTGGTTTACCGGATTCATCTTTATCAAGTTTAGTGGATGGGCCCATTGGTGTTCCAGTTTCCTTAGCACCTTCCATCCCAAACTTATTTAGCAATTCCTTAATATATTTCGATTGATTGATGAATGTCTCACTTTTTGCTTGCTTAATTTGCAATCCGAGAAAGAATATAAGCTCTCCCATCATGCTCATTTCAAATTCTTCCTGCATAGTCTTAGCAAAAACTTGGCACATATTTTCATTAGTAGCACCGAATATTATATCATCAACATAAATCTGAATCAAAAGAATATCATCATTTTCAAAAGAGTTGTATCAATTTTTCCTCTTGAAAAGCCTTTTTCAATCAAGAAACTACTGAGTCTCTCGTACCACGCTCTAGGAGCTTGTTTGAGTCCATATAGTGCTTTTGTGAGTTTGAAAACATGATTTGGAGAAATATGATTTTCAAAACCTGGAGGTTGCTCAACATATACCTCTTCATTTATAAAACCGTTTAAAAAAGCACTTTTAACATCCATTTGAAAAAGTTTGAAATCTTTATAACAAGCATATGCAAGTAGCATTCGAATAGCTTCTAATCTTGCGACTGGTGCATATGTCTCATCATAATCGATTCCTTCTTCTTGATTGAAACCTTGGGCTACAAGACGAGCCTTATTTCTAGTAATGACTTCGGACTCATCTTTCTTGTTTCTAAAAACCCATTTTGTTCCAATAATAGTATGATTTTTGGGTCTAGGAACAAGTGTCCAAACATCATTTCTTTTAAATTGATTAAGCTCTTCTTGCATAGCTAGAATCCAAGATTCATCAAGAAGTGCTTCATCAATATTTTTAGGTTCAATCTGAGATAGAAAAGCAGTATGATTGCAAATATTTCTAAGAGATGATCGAGTGCTTACACCTCGTGAAGGTTCTCCCAGAATTTGTTCCACTGGATGATCTTTCACAAATTTCCACTGTTTGGTTACATCTTGTATTAAATTTTGATGATCGTTCCTGATGTCTCCATGTTGAACTTCCTCTATTGTGTTCTCTTTGTTGAGATTGAGACTTTCCGTATTATTTATACCTCATGTTTCTTCATCAATGGATTTCTTGGAGAGTAGAGAATTAGATTCATCAAATACTACATGCATAGATTCTTGTATAGTCAAAGTCTTTTTATTAAATACTCTATAAGCTTTACTATTAGTAGAATACCCGAGAAAGATACCTTCATCAGATTTTGCATCAAACTTGCCTAAATTATCCCTGTCATTTAAAATAAAACATTTGCATACAAATACATGAAAGTAACCAATGTTGGACTTTTTCTCATTCCAAAGCTCATAGGGGGTTTTATCTAATTTGGACCTTAGCATAACTCTATTTATAACATAACATGCAGTACTTACCGCTTCGGCCCAAAAATAACTAGGCAAGTTGTTCTCATTGAGCATTGTTCTTGCCATCTCTTGAAGAGATCTATTTTTCCTCTCTACTACTCCATTTTGTTGAGGAGTTCGAGGAGTAGAAAAATTATGCACAAAACCATTTTCATCACAAAATGTTTCAATATTTTTATTAACAAACTCTTTTCCCCTATCACTTCGGATACTTGAAATAGTATAACCCTTTTCATTTTGAATTCTCTTGCATAACTTGGTAAATGCATTATGTGCCTCATCTTTAAGAGCAAGAAAGATGACCCAACTATATCTAGAGAAATCATCAACAATAACAAATGCATAATATTTTCCTCCTAAACTTGCAACTCTATTTGGTCCAAAAAGATCCATGTGTATCAGTTGTAGTGGTCTAGTAGTGGAAATATGTTTCTTGGTTTTAAAAGAAGTTTTTGTTTGTTTACCAAATTGGCATGCATCACAAATTTTGTCTTTAAGAAAATTTGCCTTTGGTAAACCTCTCACAAGATCATTTTTTGAAAGTTTGGAAATAAGTTCCATGTTGGCATGACCTAGTCTTCTATGCCATAACCAATTAGTTTCATTTTGAGCTGAAAAATAAATAGCATCTTGTGAGGTAATTTCTTCAAAATCAATTGTATAAACATTGTTGCTTCTTAAAACAATAAAATAAATATTACAATCATGATCATTCAAAATAATGCACTTATCCATTTTGAAAATAACTGTAAATCCTTTATCACATAATTGACTTATGCTCAAAAGATTATGTTTTAGACCTTCAACAAGTAGAACATCTTCAATTATGATAGAAGACTCATTACCAATTTTACCTATTCCCACGATCTTTCCTTTCGAGTTGTCTCCAAATGTCACGTGTCCTTCTTCTTTAGATCTAAGATCAAAGAACTTAGTCTTGTCTCCCGTCATGTGTCTTGAACATCCACTATCTAAAAACCATTTACTTTTGTTTGTGGAGGACTTCATGCACACCTATAAAAACAATTAAAATGATTTTTCTTGGTACCCAAGTTCTTTGGGTCTTTTATTTATTAGTATTAGAAGAAATAAGATTTTTAGGTACCCATATGGCCCTAATAGTCATTGTATGTTTTCTTCTAATAGGACAAGCAAGATAATTATGACCATTTCTATTACAAAAATTGCAAATAGCATGTGACATATATGAAGAACTTGAGTGATTATAATAGTCTCCTTTTAAAAAAAAATTATTTTTATGAAAAGAATTTTGAATATTGGACTTTGATGTAGAAGGATTATCAAAAAAGTTTTTATAAGGTTTGTATTTTTGTTTTGGCATATATCCCAAGCCTGCCTTGTCAAAAACACATCTTTGACTACCAAAAAGTTTTTCAAAATTTCTTTTTCCATTCGTAAAGTTTTCAATAATATTTTCTAAATCAGTTTTCTTTTTCTTCAACTCAAGATTTTCATCTTTCAAAACAATACTTTCTTTTCTTAAAATATCAATTTCGTTTGTTAAAGAAGAATTTTTCTTTTTCAAAGCAATATACTTGATACCCAATTTTTCAAATTCCTCATATACCTCTTCTAAAACATTTTGCAATTCTTCATATGAAGGATCTTCAATATTATCAAGATTTGTTACCTCAATGTCATCTTTAGCCATAAGACAAAGATTTGCTGATTCTCCATTGCTTGCTTCACTATCTGAGCTACTTGAATCATCATTCCATGTAGTTTTCATTGCTTTTTTGCCTTTGTTTCGATCTTTCTTTAGCAGAGGACAATCTGACTTGATATGACCTGGCTTATTGCATTTATAACAAATTAAAGTATCATTTTTACCTGAATCTTTCTTGGAAAACTTTTTGAAGGATTTCCTTGGAGGAGTTTTATTTTTCTTTAAGAACCTCTGAATTCTTCTTGTTATCATCGCAAGTTCTTCATCTTTGTCGTCATTTTCCTCATCTTCATCACTTTCACTTTCATATGGAACAACTTTAAGTGCCAAGCTCTTCTTTGGCTTTCCTTCTTCTTTTCCTCTTTTCAATGTGTACTCATGGGTGATAAGTGACCCGATGAGTTCATTCACTTCGAGCTTCTTGAGGTCTCTAGCTTCAAGAATCACTGTCACTTTTGATTCCCAACATTTTGGTAGAGAGTTGAGAATTTTTCTTACTATCTCCACTTTGGAATAAACTTTGCCAAGAGCTGTCAAGCTGTTTATGATATTAGTAAAACGAGTATGCATACTAGAAATAGATTCATCATCATTCATCTTAAACATTTCATATTCATGAGTAAGAATATAAATTTTTGATTCCTTGACTTGAGAAGTTCCTTCATAAGTAACTTCCAAGTTATCCCAAATTTCCTTAGCTGTAGCGCAAGTCATTACTCTATTAAACTCATTACCATTGAGAGCATTATATAATAAATTCATAGCAGTTAAATTCAAAGTATAAAGTCTATCGTCTTCACGATCAAACTCTTCTTCTTCCTTTTTGACCTTTACTCCATCAACCACTTTTGTTGGAATATAAGGTCCATTTACAATGCATTTCCAGATTTCTCGACCTTGAGCTTGAAGGAATATTCTCATTCTTACTTTCCAGAATGAGTAATTGTCTCTGCATAAGAGTGGAGGCCGACTGCTAGATTGACCTTCACCAAATGAAGCTGCAATGTTAGCCATAAGATCTTAACTCAAAAGATAGTTAATCTTATAACAGAGCTCTAGCTCTGATACCAATTGTTGCCCAGATGACTAACACAAGAGGGGGGGTGAATTGAATTGTATTAAAAAAAATAACAATTATAAATCAAGTATATAATATAATATATAAACAAAATATGAAACAGCAATAAATATAAAGAGTAAAGGTAAGAGAGAAGCAAACTCAGTATGTTAACGAGGTTCGGCCCCACTGCCTACGTCCTCGCCTCAAGCTACCCCTTGAGGATCCCCAAATCCACTATTCAATCTCCTTTAGGTGGAGATAGAAACCTATTACACCTTTGAGCAGCACCGCTCCAAAGAATCCGTGTAGAACACCCTCTACACTTCTAATCACCTCACACTTGGTGATTTAACTATTCCCCGTGTAGAACACCTTCTACACACACAAGGGTTATACACACCCTTTTACTGATATAAGAATTGATAGTGGGTAGACTATCAGAAAACACTCCTCAATGAGTGAAATAAAAACAATACAGCGCAAACTATATCTCTCAAAATGAATAAGGGTTAAGGCTCAATGCTTAGAGAAGAGAGAATGAAAGTTTTGAATGAATGTTGTATGCTCTTGGTGTTGTGAATGTGAAGCTCTCAAATGATCTATTTATAGGCATATGAGACTTCATATTCAAATTTAAAAAGATTCACATGTCAAAGACATCATCATTCACTTTTCAAAAATTTCAAATCTAATCTTTTTACTTTTTGCATGTGACAAAATGAGCACACTTTACTTTTCAAAAATTTCAAACCTAATCTTTTACTTTTTACATATGGCAGAAGGAGCACACTTTACTTTTCAAAATTTTCAAATAAAGACATCTACCTTTTGCATAAGTCAAGAAAATCATCCACCACTTTTGAAAATATTCAAATA
Source organism: Platycarya longipes (assembly GCA_036559045.1). Lineage (NCBI taxonomy): Eukaryota > Viridiplantae > Streptophyta > Magnoliopsida > Fagales > Juglandaceae > Platycarya > Platycarya longipes. The sequence continues at coordinate 30,902,419 of CM071803.1, read as the reverse complement.
AAACATGCACATGTGAAAGATGACAATCAATCATTTAATATTTTCAAAGTTCAAACCTTTAATCATGTCATGCACATGTGAAAGATGACAATCAATCATCTTTCAAAATTTTCAAATTTAATTTTCAAAATATTCATGCACATGTGGAAAATGTATTTTAATGCTTTATGATAAAATATTAATTTTGTGCCTTAATCCTAATTTCAAATTTTTTAAGAGATTTACAACATTACTCTATGATTTTAATGTGAACTTGTTCCCTTCTTGCTCATGCTTGGTTCCTTGATATGCTTGATTCTATTGTGTGGACAACTTGAGCTTGAGACTCCTTTATTCTTTGAATTCATTTGTTATCATCAAAATCCATGTGTAAATTTATAATTACACGAAACTTGAAACTTTGGGTTCAACAGTATCACGATCAATAAATTCCTTAACTTTTGCATGTTTATCGAATCTTGTCACTGCACCCTAAATTTTAAGGGAAATGGGTTTTGGAATCCACTTGTCCTTTCAGATATGGACTTCCTTTTCATTTCTTATTCTCCACATATACCCTTCTCTAATAATTACTGAGCTGCAAGTATACTTTTCTAGATAAAGGAAAGCTTGCTGTTAAATTTAGCTTGAAAAAAGTGAACCTTGGGAAAGTATTTTAGCTTTAAAACTTGAGAAGCTATGGAGTGAGGGGCTTGAATCAATCTCCAATATTGGGTGGCTAATATAGCCAAGTTAAAACTTTCCAACCTTGCTTGTCTTGTCAATTACATTTGAATACATGACATTTGTTCTTATGTATATATGAATGAGTCTAGAGAAATAATGAAAATATACTAATTAACTTCACAATAAACTAAATATGGTATAGAATAAATCATGTTACTGTATGTATTAGAATAGTATGAATATATTCTAAGTATGGTAATATTTTAACAATAGATCATTTTTAGAATAGTATGAATATATTCTAAGTATGGTAATATTTTAGAATAGTAACAATCATTTTTCCTTTTCTTTTTAAAAATCAAAAGCAAATTAGAAATATAAAGGAGGGGATGGAGTGCCCGTTATAAAAGTCTAATTGCAATGGTACTATTTTTGGGGGTGGGGGGGATATAATTATTTTTGATAAAAAGATCGAATTAATCAATTGTTTGGGGTTGACAACTAATAAGAAAACAATCTTTTTAGCACGTTTTGTTTGAGATTTTCCATTTATATTACTTTCATGTTCTATTTTAGGAAAATATCCAGCAATGACTGTGGAGCTCATGTGCCAATAAAGGTAGTACATGACCCAAAGTCAAATGTCGATAGGCTTAGTTCATTTGGTAAATTGATGTTTGAGAAGTGCGGTGGTGCAATGAGTCTAGATCTTGGGGGTTAAGGCATGGAATAGATAGAGATTTTTCTGAATTATTGGAAATGAAAACACCATAATAAATACCATAAGCAAGGGAAGGGAAGAGATTTTTTTTGTTTTGTCTTTTTTTTTTTTAAGTTTCTTTGAAGGGAAAGAGATAGTGGGTTCATGATGATTTTCCTTGATTATAGTCAAGATTCTGGTTGGTAAGTGAAATATTCTAAAATACTCTCAGATATTTTATTCTCAAATATAGAGGAAGGTTGATATTTGTTCAAAGGATGACTTTGCGGGGGATAGATAAAAAAGAGGTAAACTTTCTCCCACAAAATTCAGTAATGGCACTCAATTTGAATCGGTGCAGGCTGGGGTCCAACCTTGTCGAGAATCATGAAAATGATCAGTTGGAATTGTCGAGAGCTTGTGAATCCCTAATAATCCAAAGCCTTAGTTTTCTAATTAAGGCACAAGCTCCCGATGTGATTTTCTTGATAGAAACCAAATTACATAGTTCCCGTACTCATAAAGTGGCAAAAAGATTCAATTTCAAAGGATGTATAGTGGTTGATGCAGTAGGAAGAAGTGGGGGATTAATGATTCTGTGGAAATAGGCAATCGAGTTGGAACTCATGAGTTTTTCCCAGAGGCACATAAATATGTTAGTGAAGGGGGATGATAGCTCGCCTAGTTGGTTATTGACATGTTTTTATGGTCACCCATAGTTTAGTAAGAGGAAATAAGTGTGGCAGCTTCTTAAGTCCTTCAAGCTAGCAAATGAAGGATGGTGTATAATTGGTGATTTTAACAAGATTCTCTCCCATTATGAGAAAGTTGGCAGTAGACCTCGTACTAAAAATCAGATCGCTTTATTTAGGGATGTTTTACAGAGTGGTAATTTATACAACCACGGGTGGAAAGGCTGCAAATTCACATGGTCCAATCTTCATGAGGATAGTTCATTCACAAAGAAGAAATCAGATCGAGTAGTAGCCAATCAAATTTGGAGAGAGAAATTTCCAGATTACAAGGTTGAAACACTAAGTGCTATGTGTTCTAATCATATGCCAATAGTTCCTGATTGTTCTCACAATTGGGAAAATAATGGATTTCATCAGTCCCACTTTAAATAAGAGTTTAATTGGTCTAAAGAAGGCTATAATGAGATTGTAAAGAGAGCATGGCAAAAATGGGTTTACTTGAATTCGCAAAGTGGCAATTTATAGAATAAATTGAAAGTTTGTAGCAAGGAACTAAAGTTTTGGAGCAGAAATTTTAACAAAGACAGACAAAGGGCTATCAAACAAAAATTCAAAGAGATCAATAAGCTACAAAGAGAAGAAATACCGTTATTTGTAAAGGACATAAAAAAAATCTACAAAAGGAGCTCGATTTTTTATTGGATCAAGAAGATGAAAGATGGAAACAACGGGCAAAATCTCATTGATTAGCTCAAGGTGATAAAAACATTAAATTTTATAATGCTTGTGTTAATCAACAAAGGAAGAAAAGTACCATAAAAGAAATTTAGGACAGTTCAGGGAAGCTGCTGGAAAATCAGAATGACATTGCCGATGGTTTTAAAGATCATTTTTCTAAGATCTACTACTCCACAGCCCCTACAAGTTCTGCAATATATAATTGCATATCTGGATTGGAACCAAGAATTCTCCATTTGGACAGGAGATTCGAGGGAGAAGAAGTAGAAGTAGCCTTAAAGTAAATGCCTCCATACAAGTCACTAGGCCTTGACGATTGTAGTGCGGGATTCTTCCAAGATCATTGGGAGGTAATCAGTGTTGATGTAGTACACGCGGTTTTGCAATTTATGAATAGTGGGATGATACCTTCAGGTTTGAACCACACTTTTATTGCTTTAATTCCAAAGGTTTCTTCTCCAAATTCTGTTAATGAATATCAGCCTATAAGTTTATGAAATGTGTGGTACAAACTCATATACAAAGTCTTAGCTAATAGATCGAAAGTAATTTAATCCAAAATTATATCCTGGAATCAAAGTGCGTTCATATCGGGGAATACTCATTATGGATAATAGTATGATGGCCTTTGAACTACTTCACTCAATGCAATCTAGAAAGAAAGGGTTAGAAGGTAGTATGGCGGTCAAGCTTGATATGTCCAAGACATACGATTGAGTTGAATGGGGATTCTTGAATGTGATGCTAGTCAGGCTGGGATTCAGTGAGCGTGGGTAAAATTATTGATGACATGTGTGAATATGATCTCTTATGCTGTGATTGTAAATGGAGCTCAAGGAGAGACTTTTTTTCCTTTATGAGGATTGAGAAAAGGAGATCCGTTGTCTCCATATCTATTTTTATTATGTGTTGAAGGACTAAGTCATTTACTACAAGAGGCAGAGAAGAAAGGTTTTATTAAAGGTGTGGTGGCTTCAAAGGGAGGACCAAGGATTAATTATCTCATTTGTTCGCTAACGACTGTGTGATATTTAGCAGGGCTAAGCAAGATGAATGGTTTTAGATCTTACACTTATTAAAAATTTATGAAATGGCTTTGGGGCAATTTCTGAATTGATTGAAGACTTCAATTTTTTTCAGTACCAACACAAGAGTTGCGGCTAAAGATGCAATTCTCCAACAAGCGGATGGAGTGATATGTGATAATTATAATAAGTATCTTGTCTTGCCAACGGTGGTAGGAAAATCAAAGTGCAACACTTTTCAAGGCCTTAAGGATAGGATATGGAAAATGATTGAAAGTTAGAAGTCAAAGCTCATTTCTACTGCAAGAAAAGAAGTATTGATCAAAAGCGTATTACAAGCAATTTTAGCCTATACTATGAGCGTCTTTCGGCTGCCAAAGACATTACTTAAGCAAATAGAATCGTTAATAGCCAAATTTTGGTAGAATCATAATAAGGATAGCAAAGGAATACACTGGAAAAGCTGGAAGAGTCTTGGAGCTGCTAAGGATATGGGAGGTTTGGGTTTTTGGGACCTGAACTGTTTTAATAGGGCTCTCATTGCAAAACAAGAGTGGCATATTATAATGGAACCAACCTTTTTAGTGGCAAGAGTTTTTAAGTAAAAGTATTTTCCAAACTCTAACTTCCTCGAACAAATTTGGATGGATTATGCTCAGTGAAGGATTTACTAAAAGAGGGATGTGTATGGCGAGTAGGGAATGGAAGAAGCATCCAAATATGGAAAGATAAGTGGGTACCTCTGCCAACAACATTTCAGATTCAATCTCCTGTGGTTGTCTTGCAGGAAAATACAACTGTTGATGAGCTAATAAATGTGGACACTAGAACTCGGAAAACTGATCTGGTTCACTCAATATTCAAAAGAAAGGAGGTTGAAAGTAATGCAATCTTCCTACCAGTTTGAGGGGAGTTGAAGACAGGGTAATATGAGGCCTATCGACAAAAGGAAAATCATATTAAAGTCAACTTAGAGTATTGATATTGGACCCATCATTAGATTCATCAAATGCAAATTTGATAATTTTACTTAAAATAATCCTACATTGGACTCATCAAAATCCATCAACTCAAATTTTGAGCAACAGTATTTGAGCACCATCCTTCATATTTGAAGGATTATTATTTACAAATCAAAAATTTTTTTATTACCTTTTAATATGTTTGTTGGGTGAATAAAATATATATATGTTTGTTGATATCATAAATTGTATATTATATTATTATTTTGATAAATCTAATGATGAATCCAATATAGAATTATGAATGAGAAGGTGTTAGCTTTTCATCAAATTTGCAATTTTCATTAAATTTTGAAGGAAATCTTATTAGTCAATGCCAATGCTCTTACTTCATTGATTTGGCTAGGATGCAGCGAGAAAATGGAGAGTCTTCGGAAGTGCCAAATGAGAAGAAGAAATGGAAGAAAATATGGCAGTTGACATGTGCTGGTAAGGTAAAACAATTTATTTGGAAAGCTATCAATGGAATTTTGCCAACAAAGCAAAAGCTGTAAACCCGAAAGTTGGTAGAAAATCCTATTTGTCCTGTCTGTTTGTCTGAAGTGGAATGTGTGATGCATGTTCTTTGGCAATGCCCAACAACTATGGATGTATGGGGGGAATCAAGCAATCCTTTGAAGAATTGGCATCTTAATTACTCAGATTTTCTTTCTCTATGGGATAATTTTTTGGAAAGATTGGATGAAGATCATCTGAATTCAGTAGCTTATGTATTCCATAGCATTTGGAAGAGAAGAAATGAGCTTGTGTTTCAAAATTAGTTCAAGAACCCTACAGTTTTGATCAAGCTGGCTTTACAGGATACACAAAATACATCTCCATCAGATCAGACTGTTAATTCTCAGGTTGTGGATTATTCTACTACAACTACAACTATAACAAGACACGGCTGGATACCTCCACAAGAGGACAGTTTTAAGGCTAATGTAGACGCAACTTTTGATAAAGAGAAAAAGATTATGGGTATTGGCATTGTGATTAAAGATTGTAAAGAAGAAATACATGATGTTCTTTCGGCCCCAAGACTATCAACAAAATCAGCATTGGAATCTGAAAGGTGGGCTATGCTGAGGGCAGTCATACTGTGTACTGAACTGAGATTAAGGAAAGTGGAATTTGAAGGTGATGCAAAGCTTATAGTGGATGCAGTCAACAGTAAGTCGATTGATAGCTCATGGAAGGGATAGGTGATTGAATACATAAAGGATTATTTAGTTAACCAGACTGACTGGAAACTGAAGCATGTGGGCAGGGAAAATAATAGAGCTGTAGATGTGGCTGCAAAGTTAGGATTTTATTTAAATTTAGATTTGTTTGGTTAAGAGGAGGCACCTTTAGAGGTTTTATCTACATTGGTATGTCTGAAAAACCAATGTTATGGATAAAGTTATGAATGAAATTTCCTTTCAAAAATAAAAATAAAAATATCACTCAAATACAAATTATTTTTCAATTTTAAATATTCAACCTTTTCATCTAATAATGACCTAATCCTTATAATTTTTCTAAACTACCAAGTAAAACACAAAAATAATCGAATTTTTTCAAATTTCAAAACAAAAATAGTATTAAAAATATTATATTTAAACAAAATTTTATTCAACTTTTTCTCTCTATTTTTCTTAAAACTTAATAAAACATCTAAACTTAAATTATTTTATTATTATTTACAAATATATTGAGATATTTTAAATATTTAAACAGGGCCTAAATCTACAACACAGATCTTTTATTCAACATACAAAGTTGTGGGCTGGAAAGTTTATTTTCTTAGCAGTCTTTGAATTTTAAGCATAAAAACTCAAACCACTCAATTGGGCTTTTATTTATAAGGGGATGGAATTTCCACAAAATGTAACCTAAACTGTGTACCGTACACAAAAATATTAAGAGAATGAAAGAAGTCAAGGGGCTGTTACATACTTCTCAGATACTGAATTGGACGAAATAAATTAAGAAGTTTCCTCTCAAACAACAATTTTCAATTCAGAACGCATGTTGGCCGAAATGTGGAAGCCGAAACACCAAAAATAACTTATATTTTGGCTCATATGTTTTCACAACACATCTCATCTCATCTCCTCTCTTTTAATTATTACATTTTTTTTTTCAAGTTTTCACACAAAATAAAATAAATAATTCAACTTTTTCAAATTTCAGAATAATAATAATATTAAAAAAATATTCTAACAATATTTTATTCAATTTTTAACTTTAATATCAACTTATTTCATTTCATTTCATTTCATCTATAAAAACAAACTAAAAACATACGAGACGTGTTGTTACCAATGAATTCATGCTTACAAAATCTAATAAGTTAGGGTTATTGGTGATGATGGCAGGATGCTACTTTGATACACCATACAAAGAGCTACTGAGCTTTCCTATCACTAACATATCAATAAAGGAGAGTAGTGGAAGACAATATCACCTTTCAAAAGAAGAAAAACATAAATCATCACAAAGGGAAGGAAATAAATTAGTTCATACCAACCACTTGCTGGGACCTGTGTGAACAATCGCCTTTCAGAAGAAGAAAAACATTTAAGAAACCTTTAAAAGTCATAAATACAGGAGCAAAATGCTTTCACATAATGTTGAATTTGGCCTCCTGCCACCCAAAGCAAAGCAAGCAAAAGGGCATATGAAGCAAGTGATCTTCCCGGCCGTGTAGAGTAGCACCCATCTTCTCAACATATGAAACTGCTGCCAGCTTTGTTGAAGCCTGCATTTGCATTGAGATCTCGACGGGCGAAATTGAAAGACCGGGTAGAGGGCAGAGGGCATTCTGCCTTAGCCAAAGCCAAAATCCATTTTGAAGGCGTGTATTTACAACATTGATCCATACAGATACCCCAAAATCCCAAGTCTACATGATCCATTTAAAGGACATCTAGAAGAATTGTTGGAGCCACTGACAGTTTAGAGCATCCTTCTGCAAGCCATCCTTCAATTCCTTAACTTGTTGGAGGGCCTCCTTGAAATCCATTTTGTCTAATGGGAGATCAGAGAACTCTTTCAAAAACTGGTGAGCTCGTGCAGCACCTCTAGAGATCTCGTCAGGATCAATCTCCCTCTTTCGTTTTGATCCCACCTGTGGATCATAAAAACAGATTTAAATGTAAAAGGAGGCAAATAAACTATTCTTTAGGCCAATTTATTTGTTATGAAGAAATTGATACTTGCTTCCAGAAAAAATACTTCTGAAGGGAATTTTGATCTAGCATCCAAAGTTCAGAAAACCCCCCACTCTATTACAACTCCAAGTTCCCATTTTTTAAAATATGACCTGAATATTTCAACTTCTACCTAAAAAGACATTTTCTTCAGAGGCTACAGTTAGTACACCAGAAAAGATGACTGAAGAAATTCTATTATATTTCTTCAGTCAGCAAGAGAAGTCAATCTCTTCACACCTTATATTTTTCCTTTTACCTCGAAGGAAAAATGTGCAGCAATAACGATTTTGATCACAATTTGTAAAATATAGGAGTATCAAATACTCAAAACCTAAGTTTATACTAATTGAAGTGTTATTATCATGTTTTTTTATTAAATTAATAACAGTTTTAATTGAATTAGCTTGTATTTTAAGAGTTTGTCTCCAGTGCTCAAAGCATAGTTCTCTCCTTCTCTCTCTCCCCCTCCTCAAGAAAAAACAATAAATAAAGAAAAAGTGTTTTCAGAAGACAAATTCACTGTGAGAATTTTCCTTGCTAACATGAATTAGTCTTTCTACTCTCTTTCTATCCGTTCTTGCCATGAGCACTGAAAGATCATTACAGATCGCACCTCTTCTTGAGCATTGTTTGAAATGATCGCAGCAGGCGAGAAATCTTCCAATTCAGCTGCCTTTTCTCTAGCAAGGGCAACGACGCTTGCAGGAAAGTTTGCAAATTCTGCAACATGAATTCCAAAACTTTGATCACAAGCCCCTGGCTCAACCTGGAGAGCAAGGTCAAATTAAGGGTTTGAGTGGATAGTTTTTTCCACAACAAATATACAAATAATGAATAGCATACAAATAAGCATGGGACGTAGATGGAACTACTATCTCCAATCTTCACATAAAGGAACCTGGAAATGCCAGAAAATAAGAGGAAATAAAAAGGCAAAACATCTTTAAAATATATATATGACAAATGACTTGCTTTTCAATGGAAATTTCTGAATAAAGAATAGCCTTGAAAAGGATTATTCTAACACATTTTATCATCCTTGACAACTTGAAGCCAACCCACCAGGTTACTAAATACTTAGAATTCTTAATGAACAAAAGGTTGGTGGAAGATTTTCTCTGCCTTTAAGATGATTATAAACCTCATGTATCATAACTTGAATTGCTACACAGAAAAGGCAAAAGAAACTGTGTTTCAGTTTATCTTTGTCGTGAATCTGTTCCCATTCAACTGATTAGAACTAACTACAGAGATGAACTGCCCGATCCCCTACTTGAAGAACAGTTCCTTTCAGCACTAAAATGCTCCTTTTTGTAAGAAAAATCTCTCCTTCCTTCCTCAACTTGGTTTTTTGAGAAAAACTTAAATCAATTCAAATCTACTGTTTTATGCACACAATTGGCACTTCAAAACTTATAAATAAGAGTCCCACAAAATAAACAAAATATTTTTGGAGTGTGCCTCTACCTTATACAGCATAGTCAGCTTGCGACTTGATGAGTCAATGTGGGCACTAACGTGATAGTTTTCCACACCAACAGTTTGCTTCTTATGTGGACCATTATCAGGAATTTCGTGAGCTAATGCAGTCAGTTCATGAAAGTGGGTTGCAAACAGAGTAGGTGCCTTAATCACTTCAACAAGATGCTCACAGATGGCCCAAGCTAAACCTGAGCAGCAGAGAAAAGACTTCTGGTAAGACTTGACCCTTACATGAAGCCTAAATAAAATTAAAACCATTCTTCAACTAAAATGATTGGATAAAACAGCTATATCATCATTCTGCAACAAGCCTCGCAAGAGAGCTGTGGGTCAACAAATTACCGTTCTTAATATTATTACTCAAACAATGTACAAAAATTAAGCATCTGGAGTTCTAAATCCTGGCTCTTAGGATGAAAAAATGTCCCCCAAGAAAAGTTGTCACTTCAGAACAAAATAAAACATAACCTGCCACACATTGATGGTCTGCAACAAAGAAAAAAAAAATTGAACTAAGGGGAGAGTGTGCATTAACTATATACCTAGTGGACAGTTCTTTTTCAATGGTCTGCCAGATGAGCCCCACATGACTTAAGTATGCTGGATGTTTTTTTTTTTTGATAAGTATGCTGATGTTTCAAGTGCTAGTGTCACTGATATTTTATTTACTCTTGGATAGATCTGAAAATGGATGGCTAGTTTGGCCTGTTCATGCATCTTAGTTTTTATGAGTACTGCACCTTCATTGATGTCTTATTTTATAGACAATATAAAAGTATAGAGTTAACATGAATATCACCCAGCAAGAATAAAGTAATACACGCTAAACATATCCATGCACTCCCACAATAATGATGAAGTAAAAAGACTCACTGTTTTACGTGTATCCCACAACAAATGTAAAATTTTCAGCAAAAAGGTCGTGGAAGAATAGACATCAGGGAAAATAATTAGTGCAAAATAAAAGTAAAAAACAAATTTCTTTTAAGACAAAATTACAGAAAAAAGCCACCAAGCTGCATTTGGTGTGAAAATGTCAATAAAGGCTTATTGATAACCTCATTTGGTACTGAAAATAGATATTTCTGCATTGTATCCTAGTGTATTTTACACCTATACTGATAAAAAAAGGTATTTTACACCTATAACTTCATTTTGTTTTTCTTTCGTAACTATGAAAAAAGTCGGTCCTGCTTTTAGAGATATTTGGATAAGGTTAATGCAACGAAGACTATGGCCATGAGTCTACAAAAACTAGACACAGCATCAACACAAGGTTCTCAACTATATGCAATATATACTTCCTTTGTTGGATTATTTGCAGTTATTATATTTCTAATTATTCTTGGAAGTGGACTTCTAGAACTATAAGCAGGGTTATTCAATCTTATTCTGGAATGTTCTCGCGACTATAATTTAAATGAAGAGGAATAATATCGAGATAAAGAAACATATAAACAATCAAATTTCTTCAAGAGTGATACCAACCAAATCCATCATAAGTTGACGTCCCACGGCCCAACTCATCAATGATTATCAATGACTTCTCTGTTGCTCCTTTCAATATTGATGCAGTTTCAAGCATTTCTTGCATAAACGTAGAAACTCCACGTAACTACAAAGAAAAATACCACGCTTACTTAAACTTCTACAACAAGGAAATGCCATATTCTTTGCAAGACAATCAAGATATATTTTCGACTGTCAAAGAAATTGGTCCAGCGATTGTGTAACAGATGTGTGATCACAAGATGGTCATTTACAGAGAATTAGTGTAGGAATAAAGATGCTTAATGAATAGTATCATATGAAATAAACAACTCTCTGTATATCTAAATATATTGAAAAGTATTATGCAATAAATGTCAATGGAGATAATTTAGGGATATGATACGTATTATTTTAAGATAATTTCTGTTAGGATTTGATTATGTTATTATAGCATATAATTCGGATGTACATAAGACTAGAGATACTTATCTAAAACTTTGTAAACTCTGATCGAGATATATATTGAAAGCAAACCCTATGAAAAGGGCATTCAGACCATCTTTAACATGGTATTAGAGCCCTTAACATGGGGTATGACCCCTATTATTTTCCACGGTCAATATCGTTATTTTGTGACATTTATTGATGATTATAGTCGCTTTTACCTAGATATATTTTCTCCGCTCTAAAGTTGGTGTGTTTTCTGTCTTTCAAAAATTTGTTACACTTGTTGAGACACAATTTAATGCTTCTATCAAAACCTTACGCTCCTACTCCGCTCCTACTCCCGCGCCCGGGGGAGGGGGGTACATGTCTCATTCCCTTTAGACTTATCTACAACAAAAGGAAATTATTTTCCAGAGTTCTTGCCCATACACCCCTCAACGAAATGGAGTTGCTAGCGTAAGAATCGTCATCTCCTAAATGTTGTTTGTACTCTATTGATTGATTCCTCTATGCCTTCTCGTTTTTGGGTGGAAGCTTTATCTACTTTTGTGTATCTGATCAATCAATTGCCTACTATCACTCTAAATTATGATTCTTCTTATTTTCGATTATTTGGCATAGCTCCTGAGTATCATTCTCTTCATGCCTTTGGGTGCTTGTTTTGTTCATCTACCTCCCCATTGATCATCACAAGCTTGCCGCCCAGTCTGTTACATGTGCCTTTATGGGCTATAGTCCTACTAAAAAATGATTTGTTTGTTATAATGCTTATGCAAACAAATTTTGAATATTTCGAAATGTGATTTTTCTTTTAAAATCAATATTTCTTTCAGTCTCAGGTTATTTATAATCCTCCTATTGCACTTCTTCCAGCTTTTGATGATGTATTTTCTTCTATTGAGCAGTTTAAACCAGGTCTGGAGTAACATCAACATCTTCCACCTTCTCCAACACCCCTTCCAGACACTAATCCGCCACCTGATTTTGCGGTTCCTACACCTCGACGTTCCACTCGAGTTACACATGCACCTGATAGGTATAATTTTCCTCATACCTCTCTTATTGCAACTCTCGATACTGCTTCTGTTCCTCACTTTATGCCCAAGAAGCCTCCTAAGCATGTTGGCAGTAGGCCATGCAAAAAGAGATCCAGGCTCAAGACAATCACACGTGGGATATTGTGACTTGCCCTTCTGGTATAAAGCCTATTGGTTGTAAATAGGTGTATTCAGTTAAGTTTCGATCGGATGGCTCACTAGACAGATATAAAGCCCGTTTTGTGGCTCTTGGGAACTGACTAGAATATGGTATTGATTATGAAGACATTTGCACCTGTGGCCAAAATGACTACTGTGAGGACTATCTTGGCACTTGTTGCATCGCAAAGGTGATCGCTCCAACAGATGGATGTGAAAAATATTTTTCTACATGGGGATCTAAAGGAAGAAATTTATGTCTCCACCTCTTGGCATGTTTGCTATACCTTCCTCAGAGGTTTGTTGGCTACGGCAATCCTTGTATGGACTGAAACGAGCTCCGCATGCATGGTTTGATAAATTTCGCTCTACCCTGCTTGCTTTTCATTTTACTCAGAGTCAGTTTGATTCCTCCCTTTTTCTTCACAAGACTTCTACAAGAATTGTCTTGCTTCTGGTATATGTTGATGTCATTGTGATTACTGGCTCTGATACTGAATTAATTAAGCAATTATAGCAACATCTAAAGGCCTTTTTTCATATGAAAGATCTTGATCCCCTGCAGTATTTTCTTGGCCTTGAGATGCAGATTACTCCGATTGGTATATTGTTACACCGACACAAATATACGCAGGAAGTGATCGCATTGGCTAGTCTCCAATCGGTTAACTCTGTTCTTACTCTCTTGAAGGTAAATCTCAAGCTTTGTCAGAAGGAATGAGCTACTCTCAGATCCATCATTGTATCGACAGCTCGTTGGGAGTTTGAACTACTTGGCGATAACTCATCCTGATATTTCTTTTGCTGTGCAGCAGGTCAATCAATTTATACAATCCCCTCGACATCATCATTTAGCTATTGTCTGCCACATTATCCGATATTTGAAGGGCACCTTTACACGAGGGATGTTCTTTCCTAAAGAATCTTCCTTACAGTTGGTGGGATATAGTGATGCTGATTGGATTGGATGTATAGACACTCGTCGTTCTGTTACTTGTTGGTGCATGCTCTTAGGCAATGCACTCATTTCTTGGAAGAGTAGGTAAAACAGAGTTTCCAAGTCTTCCACAAAGTTTAAATATCGTGCTATGTCTTCCGCTTGCTCTGAGATCACTTGGCTTCGTGGATTATTGGGAGAACTTGATTTTCCTCCTTCATTCCACTCCTCTCCATGCTGATAATACTAGTGCTATCCAGATTGCTGCTAATCCTATTTTTCATAAAAGCACAAAACACATCTAAGTTGATTATCATTCCATCCGTGAAGCTTTTGACAAGCATGTGATTACTCTCCTCATATTTCCACCACACTTCAAACGGCTGACATCTTCACTAAAGCTCTTTCTCGAGATCGACATCAATTCTTGATAGATAAATCGATGCTTTTAGATCTCCCAGCATCAATTTGACAGGGGATCTCAACAGAGATAATTTAGGGATATGATATGTATTATTTTAAGATAATTTCCGTTAGGATTTCATTATGTTATTATAGCATATAATTTGGATGTGCATAAGGCTAGAGATACTTATCTAAAACTTTGTAAACTCTAATCGAGATATATATTGAAAGCAAACCCTATGAGAAGGGCATTCAAACCGTCTTTAACAATAAAGGGTTACAACAAAGGTACTGCTCCAAGCATATTCACCAGACCAGCCTATTTCTTATATTGATTTTGTATCAATCCATATGCAAAGCATATCAAAATTTAAATGACCTGATTGGCTACATTTAGAGGGATTGTTAGGGTTAGGATTCAAAACCAGACCAACTTCATAGAAATCAAGAGAACATACATTTCATGAATAATTATAGAGAAATTCTTTTTTTTTTTGATAAGTAAACAAGTTTTATTGATTAAAGAATGGCATGGCCAAATACAAATAGAGAATTAATTCTTTTTTGACAAGTGTATTTTTCAATGGTTTTTTGTTGGTAGTATCTTAACAATTTAATAAATAAGGAGGGTTCTTTCATAAATAACCAAGACGGGCACTGGCTGCTAAATTGGAATTAGCATGTTTCCATCCTCATTCATATTGTTTGCCTTGCTTATTGCAATCATAATTTTTTTTTTAAAGTAAATAATTAAAACACCGTGGTTAGCCATATCAGCTTGAAGTATCTGTGGTGACAGTTGTGTTGATGAAATGATTGTTAACAAAGCTGTTAATGTAAAAAATAAGTCCATACTTCAATTGCTTTTTCCATTGATATGGCACCTTATGATATGAGTATGAAAGTTAAAAATTAGTCATGTAAAGACTTCCTCTTGAATTACAGTAATGCATAAAATTGCGTTTCCTGTGGGTGAGAGTATCATAAACAGACAGCGAATCCCACGAAAGAGATAAAAACATTATATGTACTCAGTGACTATTTTTCTTATATTTAATTGTAAAAGCAGAGAATGTGAATGCATTACACGTTGAGAGCGTTAAAGAGGAAATGTCTCACTTTGTTCAGGGCCACCGGCCACCTAGACGTCACTGACGAGTTTGGTTGACTAATATGTGTTTGCTTAGTTGTTCAGCGTTTTAAAAAGTTATACCAAACTCCAGGATAAGAACAGGGTGGCAGATCAGAATAATAAATAGCATGAATACCATTCATGCGGAATAACTTTATTATACTACTTCAAGGGGTTACCAAGAAAATGCTGCTGAACTCACCTGGCAGTCACCAGCACCCACACGAGCAAAAATGCAATCACGAACAGAAATGCTAGCTTTCACACATGGAACAAAGGAACCAACTTGTGCCATTAGGACATTCACACCGACCTGCAAGTGTAAATTATACATAAATAGACAATCAAAACCATATAAATCTTAACTAGTAATTATAGAGTTTGTGGCGACAAGAAAGTTTGTTGGTGAGTACGAGGGATAGAAGTGTTCATTATGTTGAAATCAAACAAAAACGAATGTGTAGATAATTAGAATAGATAGAGTTTAATATGATGACATACATATATATGTATGTATATTAAGGAATCAGTCACTTAAATGGTAAGCATTAACAAATCATCGAAAGTGTAAAACACAAAAATAGGATCTTATTGGTAAATGGGCTGGAGCAATAACATGGTAGCCATTTACTTGCAACTGGTAGGGAAGAAGCACATATTGAACAATCAATCTCACCTGCCGAATGAATGTGGACTTGCCACCCATGTTAGGTCCGGTAATGATTTGGAACCAACTTTTTCCCCTGACCTGATTTGAAAGGAAACCCAAAAGGCAAAATTAACGTTCTTATTTAAGGGAGTAGAAAAAGAAATTTTTTTCCATTATCTTATACAAACTCACCAGTTTACAATCATTTGGAATAAAATTCACCCAGTCTTGAGCCTCCACACAAGGGTGTCTACTCCCTTCTAAGATAATATCTCCCTCATCCTATCATAGTCAATTAAAATCTAACAGTGAGGAAGGTAACTTGTCTAAAACGAACAGTAGAAATTATTTCACTTAATAAAGAAATCAAAAGCTGAAAATAACTAGTAACCAATTACTGATGGAATGATGTCTGGTCTTGTGTAAGGAGTAGGACAGCTACAAGCCAAATCAGCAAAACTCAGTAAGACATCCAACTCAGAAAGCATCCCTGCTAAAGAACCAAATACCTGTAGGGAGGAAGTTCTGTCAATCTAGAACACAAGTCCAGAAGAAGCAACAAGATTAATGAAGTACAACTACCTCAGAGAATGTTGCTGTAGTTTGAACTACCCGGCCAACCAGCTCGTTCTGACAACTCTTGTACTCCTCAAGCTTCCTTTGATATTGGTCACCCAGCTTTTTTAGCCTTGTATTGGTAAATCTAACTCCATCCTTTCGGGTTTCAAGGACAATAAATTGAGTGGTGAGCTTTTTCCTTATTTTTGGTTCCTCCTTCTTTGTAATTCTAAAAACATGACCAAATTGAGAGCCCTTATCTAACTTTAAAGCTTTATCTAGGGCCAGGTCAAGATCATTAGCAGTTTGTTTATGCAAATTATGTATTTGGTGCTCCAGTGAATCTTGTTCTTCTTTCAATGCAGACAGTGCAGGATCATAACTTGGAGAAATCATGTATTCCCCATTCTCAAGTTGATCAAGGTCAACAGAAGTTTCTACAAGTGCAATGAACTTATTCAGGTGCACATCATCAGTCCATAACTCGAGGGGATCCAAATACCTGTCCTTGATCAGTTTGGAAAATTGTCCTTCATAACCTTCCAGGGAACTTTTAATATAGGGAAGTCTTATACATGACTGCATCCAGAAGATATGAAGAAAATTAAAAACAAAAGCACTTTCAACTATGAGATACAAACTTGTGACTTAACAAGTAATGGTCTGTAAAGGATAGCAAGTAGGCTGCACTTACTACCACCGCAACGAGGCATCACGGTAAACTTAACAACAAAAATATGCAGAACAAAGCATTCTATAGCTTGCAAACCACTGAACAAAAGAGGAAATATTTCATGATCACCAAAATTATTTTACTACTATCTTTTCATTATGAGCTCGTATTAGATCACAACAGGGCCCATACAATTAACAAAAGAAAGTAGACGGTTAAAGATTTTTTATTTTTTATTTTTTTATTGGCACCAGGTGTCCAGGAGTAGCGTCTTGCTAATCTTGGGGGTGCATAGGCCCTTAACAAGGAGTTCATGCAAATGCACCTTGAGTAATTCAAAGAAAAAATCCCTCAGTCTGCTGGCCTCTAAAAATTGTTTGCACCTAAGGCCTTTACCACTTGAGGCAACCCCTAAGAATTGGTTAAAGAAAAATTAATAGTAACAAACCAAGTATTAGGTTTTACATGAAAAATTTTAGTCTTAGGTGAAAATTAATAGTAAAAAACCAAGCATTAGGTTTTCCATGATAGTCAATTTGAGCAAAAAAAAAAAAGGACCAAATTTTAACATGTTATAGCAAATACAGATAATAAACACCCAAACCAACACCACCTGGATGCTTCTAAATCTACAAAATAAGAAGATAGAATCTACCTCAACTACAGAAGAATCTACCTGATAAAGTTTCACAACATGCTGCAAACCAGCTCTTTTCTTCTCAAGATTGTGCACTAGCCGCTCAACATCCGAAATTCTTTTCAGGTGTTGTCTCAAATCTTGGCGAAGTGCAGTATCCTCCACAAATGCTTGCACCAGATCCAGTCTCGAGTTGATCTCCTTTACGTCTAATAAAGGCTGCTTTAGCCACACGTGCAATAATCGCTTTCCCATTCCAGCAGTACAAGTTCTATTCATGAGACCAAACAAACTAAAATTTTTGTTTGCATCTGTTTTGCTTTCCAGGACATTCAGTGCCCTCATGGCAGCAGAATCTAACCTCATGTAGCTGTCAAGATTGTACCTACAGAGAGTATAATTTTCATAATTGCTCTCATCTGCAAGTAATTCAGCATAAGACAGTAATGCCCCCAATGCACCAGGTGCAAATTCAAATGCAGAAACTAAATCTCGAACAGCTTCTTTAGAACCTTTGACAAGCCTCCCAAGATCCTCTTCTAAGTCCCTTGCTTTGAACTCAGTTTTCTTCCTCTCAGTTAACATCACACCACACCTACTCAAAGCATCATGCAAGTTCCTGATATCACTGGATTTGCCACTCTCAATAGGCAAAAGGCATTCCTTACAACCAAGAGCAACCAAAGCTGACTCCAAATTTGTAAAGTGGCTATCATCAAGAAATTCGGCCAACCCAAGTACTCTCTTAGTCAGATCAATGTAACCTAAGCCAATAGTGCACCCATTTTCACGGAAGTTATGTGATAGTGCAACCACAACAGGGGAATCCTGCATCTCGTTGTTGGCAAACAAAACATCTTCAAAGCTGCTGAGATTTCCAGGAGTTCCACTTTTCACCAATCTCCAATTTGAACCACTACCCTCATAGAGTTCAAGAGTATGGTCTGTTCTCTCCAGAAGAAGATCACGGGAAATTGTTTCAAACATGTTTTTACTAACGCTAACACTTGAAAGGGCATCAGATCCGCCACCCAATTGTCGCAAGGAAGTAGTAGTATGATAGTAGGTCTTTGCAATAAACGTTGCATTTTCACCATGAGCAGTATAGTAGTCCTGATTTATTTGCTCAAACACATAATTGGCAGCCAAATAATGCAATATAGAATGAAAAAAAGGCTAAAGGCTATATATAAATTCAAGAAAGAGGATTCCCCATTAACCAACATAAAAGTTCAGTTACCGGGAAATATCACAGCTCTACTAAGAGCAATCATAAGAACTTGGGCAACTCTGTTGAACTTAAAATAAGAAGTGGATCTATCAAAACATAAATAATGAATACAGAAATAAGAATGTAAGGAAAGTAAAAAAGGGGGGGGGGGAGATGAAAGAGAGAGAGAGAAGTTTGGCACAAGTGGCCAGACTCCAAACAGCATACTTATATTAACATACGTCTAAGAACACATTTGAAGTACCATTTAATTCAAAATGAAAATCTGGATAGAGTAAGACTAAGCCCAAAACAAGCTACGTAAGAAACTGAATGCATAGTGGAGTCGCATTTAGGTGCTGGTGGAGGAAAGGGGGAGAGTTCCCCCATTATCTTTCAAAATTTTTAAACAATTCAGAATGAAAGGTTTAATTTGAGCAGCAACCTAGATTAGTCTAAAGATACTCATACCCCAACCCTAAGTGAAATAAGAGTTGTCACCCCCACCCCGCCCCCTCAAAAAAGGAATAAGTCTTCCTATTATCATTTAATACAAGGATTTCCACAAGCAAACAAATGCAAAATAAGTCACAACCACCCAAATAGCACTTGATATATGTCAAAGAGCTAAGAAGAACTTAATTGATAACCTCTCATATGAATATTATTTATAAATATTTTGTATTGACTAGATATGTTTCCTTTAATTATAAAAACAGTATTTTGACTTGGATAATCCCTAAAGATGCATAAAAGCATGTGGCAGATAAAGAAAGTTTGACGATACTTTTATTTAACTGATAGTTAGACTCATAACATACATAAAAAAAGAATGAAAACATGTTTCTTGGAAAGAGCTACATGTGGATATTGCCTATATCCTATAGCACTAAGCAACAGAATATTTCCCCAGCCATAAAGCTTGTTCAGTGATATTTCAAAATTTTGCTTTGGAAATTTGGAGGATGAAAACACAGTTTGGAAAATAAACATGCAACAATATTGAAAGCAATTATTCCTTTGTTTTACAGGTTATTTCGGTAACTCACTAAATGCAGGATGTATACAAGAAGAAAGGCTGGTCTCTCAAGATGCACTGACCATGTCATACAAGTCACGGCTATAATATAATGGAGATGCTTTGGAAACTTGATAAATATTTGTCCTTATGACTAGTGGCCAAAATATCAGTTATAATAAAAACAGACATTGATAGGTAACAATCACGGTGCCCTCCAGAGAATAGGGGGAACAATGTTAGAATTTAAACTGACCCTGCGATCAAAGAACCGTACAGCCCTTGGATCCTGCAATAAAAAAGGAAAAATAAATTTTGGAATTATTAATCACCATTTATATATAACCTCTTCTTGGTAAGCAAAAGAAAGATGCAGGGAAGGAAATTGATCTAACACTCCAGCTTCTGGTTGAATTTGGTATCATATCATGAAACTAAATAAGGGCAAATAACGATAGGGTAGAGCACCCTCAAGAATGACTGTGCATCAACCATTTCTTTGCGCTTGTGTAGCATTTTAGACAACTTAAAACTGCTCAATACATTAAAGTGATCACTGCTGAGAGGAAAAAGATTGAAAACATAAACTTGATTTTCTCAAAGAAAATATTCTTTAGTTTTATCTACTTATATATACAATGTTATATGCCTTAAAAAACCAGTCAAGAATTTAATCATTTGGCTTCAGTAGTTCATGCAAAATGTGAAATATTTGGATCCAATATTAGTATGTTTATGTAAAGGACTTGGATCAATAAGATGGCTCCAAAAAGGGGTTATACACACCACTATTACAGTTTATCCATACACAGAAAAGAAGAGAAAAAGAATACTAATCCTAAGTAAGCCAAAATCACAGTCAACCATTTTATCTATTTTCCTTTTCATTCTGAGCCAACCCCCAGTATCTGTTCAGTATCCAATCAGAATTGAACTTTGACACGAAATAAAAGTTGAAAAAAAAAGACACCCAAGTTCCCTTTCCTTCACTTCTTGACCCATTTTCCCACCAAACGAAACCCTTGAGACTTACATGTGGTAAGGTCTTGAAGAATGAGAGAAACCCTTGAGCTTGCCTAGCATCTGCCAACAAATACATCAAACTTATTGATTAAAAAAATACCACAAAGACTCCTCGATGAGAAAAACAAAAACACCCAATAAGCTAAAATCAAATCAGAAAAAATCAGTTGCAAAAAAGAGAAATCAATGAACAAGAGCTAGGGTTTTCTTCCCATTCAACTTATACCTAGTTTGAGCTCAGGAAGCTTGTTCTGCTCCTCAAAATTCTCGACCATTGCAGTTGTCTTAGGGTTCCCTCTCTTCTTCGGGCTCGCTAATTCATGCTACGAACTTCCTGAGTGACAGCATATATATGGTCGAGATGGCGGGAAAGAAATTGGCGGGCATTTTGGGGGCGCGTGTAGTACATGCTCCGCAGGTGGACCGTGCGGGCCGCCCAAGTCTCCTATATAATTCGGACGTTTCTAAAATCGGTCTGGCTGCCCTTGTAAAATATAAAATAAAAAAAAAATAAATAAATAAAGATAATTTTAAAGAAACATTTAGGCTCGTTTAGATTCAAATATGAGATGAGTTAAGATTAGTTTAGTTTATTTTTTAATATTATTATTATTTTGAGATTTAAAAAAGATATATTAGGATTTAAAAAAAGTGTATAAGAATTTGTGTTTTATATAAAAAATTATAAAAATATAATAATAAAATAAAGATGAGTTGAGCACGTCTTCGAATACAAACGGCGCCTTACTCTCAACTGAACGCAGCTGGCGGCAGCGACACCAATTATATCATTGGGACCGCATTCATCCGGTGAACTCACCCCCGTGACAATAACCCCCAACGACCAACCACTTTCTCCGCTTAAAATCGAAATAGATCCGTCTGGCTAGTATAAGCGTTTGAGGAATTGATTTGAGTTTTCGTGGCCTGCAACGTGTTCCAAAGCTCCCTGTCTCTAAGATTCCTTCATAGTGACTTATCTCTCTATCTCCAATAGTTCTAATTTCTGTATAAATCAGCCATACCCAGGAGGTCTTCTCATAGCTCTTGGCCTAGGGTTACCCATCAATCACTTCGACCAAACGACAAGGGACATCAGACACCACGAGGCCGAGAACACGATCCTTCGAGGTAACCTCACGCATTCCTCCTACTTTGCATTTACCTGCTTTATAAGCTTAGATTTCCTGCATTTACCCACTACAATTTGAGCAAAAATAATTTGAATCTAGCCAATAGTCTTCATCAACCGAAAGGCTCGGAACACCCATGAACACCGATTTCTAACCGCTAGTATCTATAGTCTCCATCTTTTCTCTATGTTTGAAATTATATGGATGGAGGGAAGGGTTGATCATTTGCTAGTTATTTCGAGTTCTTTTTATTTCAGGTGTTCTTCTTGTTCTTTGTATATATCTCGCTGTCTTGTTACTTGGTGATTCTTGTTAACTTTCTTGTATTCCGCAATTGTTCTGATGAGTAATGTCCATTAGTGCTTAGTCAAGAAGTTTCGGAATATCCAAATTAGAAAAATAGCAAGTGAAATAGTTGAGTTTTATATATAATACTCTACCAGTAACTTACAGATTAATATATAATAGATTTATTTCGTTTAGTTCTTTCTTCAAACACGATTGCTTTTACTTGGTATACATATTTACTCAAGAACCATTTTGGTAAAATTGTTCGGTATTTGGGTCCACTTGAAAACAATATGTTTCTAAAAGTGTGTTCCAATCATGTGTATCAACTGCTTTTTTATATGTCCATGATATAGACTGCTACAAGTTTACATCTTTCTTTTTTGCAACTCTCCCAAGTTAACCCCTTCGCTAGAGGCTCATATAATTATTTATGGTGATGGAGGAGTGAGCAATCACTCATAATCTTTGAAGGAAATCATGACATAATTTTCTTCTGCTTATTTCCTGTAACAGCACCCTAATTGTGAGCTTACAATTGATCCCCATAAGTGAACGAGGGGGGTAGAATAAGGTGGGGATGATATATATATATATATATGTATATATTTTTGGTTTTCTGAATATAATAGAGATCTTAAAATTAAACCTCGAAGGTTTGAATCGAGCAATGGTTAATGTTAGTATTTTTTTAGAGTCTAGTGAGGGACTAATTAAGAAGGTTCTTAACTACCACCTAATTACCCATCTCAATCTAGCTTTTATTCTTGTATTCTTGTATCTCTATAGTAATTCAACTTTATCAACTTTATCAATTACCCATCTCTATAGTAATGATCAATATGAACTCATTAGTATACTTGCGCATTAAATCAATATAACATGAGAAATCGTGCATGCAGAATTTCTCCTTTAAAAGAAAACTTGTGGAAAAGAAAAAAGAATAAAGAAAAGAGAATAAAGTAATTAAAAGAAGAAAAAAAGAAGAAAAGAAGAAGAAAAGAACAGAAGCAAAGTTAGCCCCTTTTAACTACAGGTTTGATCCTTTGTCATTCATACAATATTGCTTATCCTAAGCTGATTAATACGGGTTGGATTCCAGCACTAGCCTGGACGAACATGTTTTTAATTTTAGCATAAGTATTTTGTAGAAATATTGTGTTTATTTATTGATATGCTCATAATTCATTGCTGAATTGTTTCATCAGCAGGGCTTCTCAAATCCTTATTCTTCGTTTCTTTTTGGTTGGTTTTTACGTTTAAACTTAACAATGTTACTTATACTTTGAATAAAGTTCTTAGAAAAGAGTTGTTGGTAAAATCCCTTTTCTTCATCGCTTACATTAGTATGGGAAAGTGGTGATTGAGATCCTTGCATCTCTTACATTAGTATGTGATTTTTCTAAGGGTCATCTATGTGTTCATCTAGTATCTTGTATCCAGTTAAGTATCTTCTTTTTAGTATTTTATATATTTACTTGTTAGAGTGCTCGGTGAACAATATTGATGGCCTTTAGTATTTTTTATTTTTGATCTACTTGTTGGTCATAAAGCATATCCAAATGGAAGTACATAGAAAACACCGAAGCCGTTAAAAAATAGATTGATTGTTAGCGTTAAACGTTGAACTGCCGCATTCTTATTGCAAGAATATGCCTATCTAGATTTGTCCTCACAAGTCCATTATAACTGAAGATTTCAAAGTTCTTCAGTGTTGTAGGAATACCTAAACATTTCACTAAATTATTATATATTAATATTAGCCTTCCATTATTTCTTGTTTATGTTTTATTTACAACTTGTTTTCGCTGCTTGATGATTTGTTGTCTGTTGTCTATATTACAGTACTAATACCTCAGGTCTTCAAAACGCACAGCTTGGCAAGTATTATTTGCAATTCACCGGCGTATTTTTATTTTTCGTTACGTTATATCTAGTATACATTCTGCATTGATATCACTCTCTATTCTCGAGTAATGTTTAAGCATGTTAAGAGCTAGACTAGTTTTTTTTCCTAAGTTTTGACTTTATTGAACATAGAAGGCGTGTCTATTTTAAACAGGCTCTAGAATAGGTGTACTACTAACCATTAGGAACTATTTTAAATAAGCAGTATTTCATGGCAGATCTGGAGATGAGGCCTGAACAGTGGATTGGGGCCATGGAGAGGACATTGGTCCAAATACTGTACCAAGAGACGATTGATGGACTATTGGTTAGTTTGAAAATAACCAACCAAGACAACGTCAGACTTGCACGTAAAATGATGGAATTTGCGAATAGGCCCATAGACGCCTCGCAAATTCGGGAGAAAATTACCTGGTTAAGAGCTAGACTTTGCTTGTTCAATGATTTGTTTTCCCAAACCGGCATGGGGTGGAACAAAATTACGAAGACTGTGACGGCGAAGGAGGACTAGTGGGCAAGGGCTATAGCGGTAATTATTTTTCCCGACTTTACAATTTCTCATAATTTCGGTGATTGTCTGTGACAAGTATGATATTCTCCACTGTGTGATTATTGTACTAACGTTATGCTTTCCTACTGTTAGGCACGCAAAGAATGGCAGAAATTCAAGACCATCGGTTGTCCTGACTAAGAATTGCTCTATACCATTTTTTGCCAAGCTACGACAATGAGAGTCATGCACTATGCCTCGACGGAAGAACCCCCATCGCAAGCAGTGGAGGACTGCCTTGAGGATGAGGCCAGGACACATGGTCCAATACTTGGAGACGATGGTGAAGGGTCGATGGATCAAGACTTCGCAGATGACGGTACGATACCAGATGGGAGAGCAAATAACGTGTTAGGGAGCAGGCGTCGCCGTAGAAAGGCACATGTTCGGGGAACCATTTCCCCAGAACTAAGCCAAGCCTTAGAAGTTATGGCTGAAAGTGTTGCCGCTAGGATCCAGTTGGAGCAATAGCTTTTTGGGAAATCCAGCAGGAAGCGTAGTAAAGGTGATGGGTCTAGTGGTTCAGACGCAAATTTTTCCAAGATGGAACAATGTCTTAAATTATTGGAGCAGATGTCCTTGCCTCTTATGAAAGAACAATTTAACAAGGGTATGCCATACATGTTGAGAGATAAGGTGTAGGACATGTTCTTGATGATGGCCCTGAAGCAGAGATATGATAGGACATGTTCTTGCTGATGGCCCCGAAGCAGAAATATAATTGGATATGTGGCTTACCCACTTTATTATTGACTAGTTTTTTGGGCTAATATTTTAGGCATAGGACATTTTCCATGGAGTGCATTATTGGTCTCCTTACATTCGTGTTGTTTATGAAACTATGTCATGGATGGAGAAAGTGGCTCGGATGATGAGTACATTAGTTTGCCCTATAAGAACAATGTGTTGAACGAAGAGCCCCAACTGGGGATAGACAACGACTATAATAATAAATTGAGTACCAATCAGTATCCAACATGAGAGGAATACCAAGCCTGGCAGATGAATGCTACATCAAATTTGGAACAACTAGCCCTGCTTGTGGCCGTTGCAGTAAAGGAATCGAAACTACCAGTAGTAGTTGAGCCAAAATCATATCATAATATCGGCACCCGCGGTTGAGATTATATCGACGGAATATTCAATGGTCATCCAAACAATTTGTAACCATGTTCTGGATGGAAGTATATGCGTTTTAAGTGTTATGCAATACGTTACGTGCGGATGACCTTCTGGAATCAACAAGAGAGATTTATGTGGAGGAAGCCGTTGGAATGTTTGCATTTACCATCGGACATAAAGCAGCTCAATGGATCACATTCGACTTATTCCAGCATTCGGTGGAAACCATTAATCGTCATGTGGACAACGTCATGCACGCACTATGTCGTCTTGTGTTGCAAGTGATTGCAGCGGCACAAGGTGATGGGGTATCACCTTATATACTTGACGATCCCCAACATTATTCATGGTTTGAGTTAAAATCCATTTACCATTTCCTAATACAATACACATTGCAATTTGATTTTTTTAACCAATATATGTATGGTCTAGTTTTACAATTCAATGGTTGCATTTGTTTTTAAATTTTTTAATGCTCTCAGCGATGTTATGGTGCAATGGATGAGACATTTATCGACGCAATCGTGCCCATGGAACTAGCTAACGCATATCGGTCACGTCATCACCAAATTAGCCGCAACGTGTGACTTTAATATGATGTTCACATTTGTGTATGCTGGGTGGGAGGGAACTGCACACGATGCTTGGATTTTTATGGATGCATTACCTCGTACAGGGGATGATTTTCCATGGCCTCCGCCAGGTAAGACTTTTTTAGTTTAATTAAATTTTAGATAGGTGTTAAAATGAATAGTACTGTATTATTCAAACAATTTTAATGTAATTTTTATTTATTTATTTACCCAGGTGGATATTACTTAGTCAATTCTGCCTTTCCTGACGGATTTTTTGCCATAGTATCTAAGGGTGCGCTATCACAGGTCAGAACGTTATGCAAATAGGTCATTTCGGGGATATCAAGACTATTTTAAATATCGACATTTTTCCCTACAGAATATCATTGAGCGGACGTTCGGTGTCTTGAAGAAACGGTTTAAGATTTTGCTATCGATAAATAGGTATATGTTGACACGGCAACAATATATTATTATTGCATGTGTCATGCAGAATATTATTTGTAGCACCATCCCGAATGACAAATTTTTACGCAAGTTTACCAATTCAAATCGTTACCAGGGTCGAAGAGTTACAGATAACTTGGACCATTGTAATCACGTTCCTAACATGTCATCTGCTTCTGCACAAGTCATGGCTGCCACCAGAGACTAGGGGTGGGTATGGGGTATCCGTACCCCGCTTGCTCGCCTCATTCGCCCCGCCTCTGCAAGGCGGAGCGGGCTACCCCGCTCCGTCCATGTAGGGGCGCGGCCCCCCGCCCAGCATGAGAAACCCAAGCGGGGGCGGGGGGCGGGATGACCCCTGCAGCCCCTCACTCCGCACCTTCATTAAATAAAAAAAAATTATTTTATATATTTATATAAATAATTTGTATAACCATAAATTGTATACAAATATTTATAATTTGATAAACTTGAAGTGGAATTCAAGTTAATAGATTACATTGACCTTCTAGGCCAACTTTTATATAGGAGACCAATCTAAAATACAACTGTAATGAGTTTATATTATTTTTGGATGTATAACTTTAATTTTATTTAAATTATATTATAATTTGGGTCTAAAAAATACTAGACCTAAAAATAATTTAAGTGGTTCTCTCTATTGAGCGGGGTGCGGAGTTGGGTACCCCCGCCCCGCACCATGCGGGTAGCACCCCTACCAGAGACTTAATTGCACTGAACATGTGGACCCATAGGAATAGGAACTGATGAATTGGAAGTTTAGCTTCTGCACAAGCCATGACTGCCACTAGGCTACTCGACAGCTCGAGCTCGGCTCGACTCAAATTCATTCGTGGGACGAGTTTGAGCTTGAATTCAAAATTTAGTTTATCGAGTCGAGCTCGAACAAAGAATAAATAAAAATCTCGAACTCAAATATTTTGAGTTGAGTCGACCTCGGCAAGCCAAAACTCGGCTTGACTCGGCTCGATTACAGTCCTAGGGACAACCATTAATCCGTAATTAACTTTTATACGTGAAGTTCTTATTCCAACTATGCGTTTGCATAAGAAATCCAACGTATGTGTATGCATACTTTGCAGCATTGTTTTTCGAAAGGGAAAAATCATTGATATATATATATATATCATTCCTACATAGGATATCCATTACTAATATCTTCAAAAGACATGCAAGTAGTAGACATGGCTAAAAAATTATATGGATCTACGGGACATGTTTTCATGGAAGCAACCTGACGAGGGGTGGCTAATGTTTAATTCAGTTACACACAGCAACTAATTTGTAGCACTAAATTAAAATCACTTATAGACTACGAAGTAAAATGCTACAACGAATACAAGAGCCAAATAAACTCGTCGGTGTAGAGTGTGTGCTCTTGTCTCTTGACTTAGAAAATGAACAAAATCCGCATCCTTATTGGCAAATTGCAACTTGATATTTGCAACTCTTTGACGGAGATGAATATGTTGCTTTTCGATATCAACCAATGTGTTCTTAAGCTCCTTAATATCGTTTAACAGTTCATTGTCACCCAGTTGGAAATTGTGCATTATGTATTGATCATCATCTACCCACTTAAAATACTTGCAATATGATAATCCCTACGGTAGAAGACATGTTGTGGACAAATTTAGATGCACATAATATCAAAACAAAACCTACTTTTATAGTTTGATACACAACATTAATAATTAAACGAAATTTATTTATTTATTTTTACCTCGGTGTTGTACTTTGGACAACCTAAAAAAGGTCATCCTAGATTTTTTGGAGTGTTTGCATATCTCATTTGGGCGAGGACCTCGTAGAACCATAATTGTTGGCCTATAGTTTGTTTAGCAAATGAGGAAGGAGACGTCGTCATGGATGATGACATTTTGTTAAGTTTATGGAAGTAACTTGTAATCAACCAATATATTAGTTGTAAAATGGCCAAGTATTTCCAAACATATTTGAGCACATCAGTTAATATAATGAAAAATGTTTAAGCTAGAAAATAATTTACATGGTTCGGCAATTTGCCTACATCCACAGGGTTGCAAATGATTTTATTGCTTAGGGAATCACAAGTACAACTTTTGGGGCACTCAGAATATCACTCACAGTGTTTTTCGTACGGCCACAAGCCTTTTACAATTAGTATTTATAGAGATAAGGTGAGAAAATCATAATTCCGGATTTACTGTGTAACTCGCTCGATGCTCCTCGAACGAGTTCTCTGTCTGGGTCTCGCTCGAGCGGGGCGTCGAGCGAACTCTCTATCTGAGTCTCGCTCGAGCGGCATGCCAAGCGTGAGTCGAGCGACATCTCTGTATGATCTTTGCTTGAGCCACCCATCTTGATCTAGGCTCCACACTCACAAGAGCATCTTCAATGGTTTAGCTGAAATTTTAACTAACCAAAAACATACTTCAAATTTTACTAATAATTATGTTTATTCGGATTAAACATATATTATTTCTTCCGTCCACTACATTTGTAATATTCTATATTTTCTAATATGTTTCATATCTTTTCATATGAATAAGAAGCTTGCTAATTTCCCATTGTTAAAAAGCACATATTTTTTGCTCATTTTCAAAAAGCCATCTACATATATACTACCTGAGACATGAGTAAGAAATAAACCCAACCTTACAAAAGTTGTAGGGCATCATTAATGTCATTGTAATGTATTTATCCACACGCAATTGAAAATGACAGACTAGTGCAATCCAATAGCATAGAGTAATCCAACAACACAAACTTGACAATGCTAGGGTTTCGTTTTTCTAAATTGGAATTCAAGGATCAATGCAAAATAGCCACAAATCTAACCAAAATATAGAGGAATTCAAAAGATGAGAAGAAGATGAAGAAGAAAAATAGAGGATTTTGAAAGATGAGAAGGAGGTTACTAATCTGAAAATTGGAAGAAGAAAAGGCGGAGAAGCAGAGAATGGGGATTAGAAGAAGATGCGAAAAAGTAATAGCCTTTTGCTGGTGTTTGGCGTAGCGTACCTAAGAAATTGATGGGGGTCTTGGTTCCGGCAACTGCGGTGACTTTTTTGTGCTCGTTGCAGCTTAGCTACTTCGGGAATATTGAGCTATTCTAGGGTTTGAACACACTAGGGTTTGAAAACAGGAGACGATGCAGAGGAACACAATCAATAAAATGCAAACAGGAAAAACTGCATGAAACGGGGCCGTTTCATTTGGGGATGTGTACTTGTCACAGTAACTTTCATTGGGACCCATGGTTTTTAATAAATATCATCTAATTCACAAAAAACTTCTCTCAACATATTTTACATATCTAAACAACTTAAAACATTCTCAGTAGGACCTACAAAACCTTTTCACTCTTTACTCAAACTATTAACAAGTATTTTCAAAATTTTTCAAAACTTATCGACATCTAAACGTACACTAAATGTTGTAAATACGGCTAATTCTTTCAAATTTCATCCTAAAATTCATATAGGAAATCAAAACAATGAATGAATACCTGCAATTAGAAATGCAAAATTTATGAGCCCCATAAAAATGCAATAATGTTTGAGTAGTGAGAAATATTGAAAAGTGTTAAGAATAGTTATGAATAGTGGTAAAAAAAAATAGAATATTAAATAGTAGTGAAAAGTAATGAATAATAATAAAAAATAGATAAAAAATAATAATAAAATAATAAATAATAATAAAGTATTTTGAGAATATCTGAAATACTTTCAACCCTCTTAATTATGAATGACTCACCTTTTCAAAAACACATTCCTTTGTCATTGGAGCCTATAATACACCTTACAAATTACAATTCATTCATTGAATCAAAGGTTCCTCGAGCATGGATCAATACATCACTTGAAATTATGTGAGTTTTTGCCCTTGCATGATAGTTCCATATATAGCAGGTATTTTTGGACATTTCCTAGGATGGATTAGAATGCTTAATGCTCCAAAACCAAGTACTTTTTCTAAGCAGTTTGATGAAATATTATTTTTCTTTAGAAAGTAGAGGAGGATGTGGGGGTAAGTACAGCTTTAGGCCCTTGAGCTCCATTAAGGTTCTTGAGGGCTCCCTTTCTAGTTTTTTTAATTTCTTTATTCCATCTGACACTTCAGATGCTGACCTTTTTTAATTTTTGGGAATGGGTTCTCCAACCTTTTGGGATGACCATGGAAGGGGGGCCATAGCAAGTTTGTAAAAACTGTTCCCACTTAAGTACACATATAACATGTTTGTAAACATCTCAGTTCTGGGAAAAAGAAATCTGAAAGGGATTGCATATATATATATAGATATATATAGCTCTGTAAAGATTTGTTTGTGGCAGCTATATATATAATAGATGCTTTGAGATTTCTTACAAAAAAAAAAGGGGTCTAGGACGGCTTGGATTTAAAAATTTTGACTTATTTAATACCTATTTGCAAATTTGGTCAGTATATTTTTGTAATTCTTTTAAAAAAATTCATTGGTTTAAAAAAAATCAAATATTTGGGTATTTAGGCAAAATAAAAAGTTTTTTTATTATAATATTAAAGACTATGCATTTTTTGTTTGTTCGTAACATTTGTGATGAGGGTTGATTGCATTTTCTTGTAAAGCTTGCATATGCATGGTTGAATATATAAATGCTATATGCAATGTATTTTTATATACTTCTTTGCAGTCCAAGCAATAAATAAATAAATAAATAATCTCGATTTTAAAATAAAATTGAATAAAATACTTTTATTTATAAATTAAAAATTCTAAAAATCTGAAAAATTTATTTCATTTACCTATGAAACTGGAACATTTTAATTAAGCTATACAATATAGTCTATAAATATAGACTACAAAAAGAATTATTCTTATCTTAATATCCATATCAAGACCCGTCTTGCTATTTTTATAATATTTGTGATCATGCAATTATACAATATTCTCAAGAATGAAAATATTAATTTATAAAGAGATCTTACAAAATAACTATACAAACTAACATGACTCATTGCAATATTATATTAGATTATAAAATTATTTTGATAATAAAGTAAATTTAATATATCATATTTAGTTTTCAATTTGTAAACTTATTTTTACGACATCTTTTTATGAATTTAGTAAGAAAACTTGAAAATTACTATAAATCTGGTTTTTATTGAAATTATATTAATTTTTGTTTTCAAAATATAAATTATAATACCATAACAACTTTTACTTATTTAAGTTATTAAAATCTTATATTTTAATGAAACAAAATTCTGACACCACCATTATTTTGGAGGGTAATGATCCTGGCCTTCACCAGCTTCTCCCATGCAAAGTGATCTACCATCGAGTCGCAAGTGGCCAGCTAGCTACTTACTCTTAATTCTCACCCAAATGCATTTTTTAAAATATACCCATAACCCTCGTTTGCATTTGAAATTCATTCTATCTCATTATTATAATTTATTTAAATTTTTATATAAAATATAATAAATAATATAATTTTTTCAAATCTTAAAACTATAATAATATTAAAAAATAATATTTTATTTAATTTTTTTTTTCTAAAATCATATTTTTCCATCGCATCTCATTTTATTGCATCGCTTAATCCAAACCGGATCATAATGTGAGAAAGATAATAATGCATTCATATTTTTTTAATTATTTTACAATTCATCTTAAAATTAATTAATACGGTCGTTTCACTTTATTAAAATAAATCTAAATTTTATAAAATTACTAATCATTTCATGTGTCTAGAGATGATTTCTTGTAATACACATCAGTTTCTCCCAAATTCTTATAGGAGCTTTTTATTTATCATCTATTTTATCATTTATCATATTCTCAATATTTATTGATGTGACGTCAAATAAATGGTTCACAAGTACAACATGACAAATGTGTTCCAATAACTTAGGGTTTAACTGTGAATAGTAAGAAAATGATGATATAAAGATCAATTGTGAATAAAACTACTCATTCTTGTAAGCTCCTAAGAAGATTTATGTTAGAAAAAAATTATTTAGGAATGATTCTCAAGATTATAAGATTTAGCAGAATCTAGAAAGATTTTCTTCATCCAAATATTTCTAGCTTTGTCTAGTTTATTTCAATTCATTTCATTTCATCTTATTATTATAATTTTTTAAAATTTTCATTCACAATTATAAATTTTTAAGTAAAATATAATAAATAATTTAAGTTTTTTAAATCTCAAAACACTCATAATTTTAAAAAATAATATTTTAACAATATTTTATTCAACTCATCTCAACTCAATTCAATTTAACACGTCTTGATATTTAAACACATTCTTATAATTAGCTAGAGAAGCATACTCTTACAGATTTTAATAATTTGACCGTTATAGACATTTTTTTTATTTTTTTGTGTTTTAAAAGAATTGTCATTTTTTTTAATATTTAAAAATTTTGACTATTATCTTTTTGGAAAAGAAAGATTTTGACAATTAGATAAAAGAATAAATGTAATCGTTAGATTATGAAAAATAAGGCAATGGCCGGCCATGCGGCCGGGGAAAGCAGATAAAAAAAAATATATGACCATACTTTTAATTACAAAAAAACGAGGGTTTGATAAAAGGACAAAATATGACTGCTAGATTGTAAAAGATATGACCATTATAAAAGCATATAAAAATAATAATAAGAAAATAATAGTTTAATAATTTAATTCGGAAAACAAAGAAGCTTTTCCAGTACTATTGATGCATTTCATCTTAGTTAGCCAAAATAGAAAACAGGGACCTTCTAGCCAAAATAATCAAAGGGCAAAGTAGAATTTTTTTATTTTTTATTTAAAAAAATTGTCATTATTTATTCATTAAAAAAATTTACATGATCCATAATTGGATATATGTAGAGATATCCTCACATTAACTATTCCCTTATAAATCAATTAATGCATTTAGAGTTCTACTAGCCTATTATTTTCTTTTATGATTAGTCTGGTCTTCATTATTGCTGATACTATTTACAGGCAAAAGTTAAAAAGATAGTATCTTGTCTAAAGAGAGACTCAATTTCATCCTTCATAGAAAGATAGGACTAACCTCTACAGACAAACGTCCAAGAGATAAACTCATTTTTTACTAAACAATAAGGAAAACAGTAAGATAAATGCAAAAAATGATAAATTACAGTTTGGAACAGCTTAGATAAACTTCAAAATCTGTGACAACACATGTAGACACCACACTTATCTCTTTTCAGCCATAAAAGTCAGTTATGAAAGATATGATAATGACGATTCTTGTAAACTGG
This sequence comes from Platycarya longipes, assembly GCA_036559045.1. Classification (NCBI taxonomy): domain Eukaryota; kingdom Viridiplantae; phylum Streptophyta; class Magnoliopsida; order Fagales; family Juglandaceae; genus Platycarya; species Platycarya longipes. The sequence goes on along the minus strand of CM071803.1, from coordinate 30,868,241 downwards.
CGCTTGTGGCGAAAAAAATTACCGGAAGGGGTGGCACATAAGGACCATGTGCAATGTTTTCGCAAAATCATCACTATCTTCTGAACGGCTTGCGGTTTGAGAGTTTTATTGTAATGTGCGTGTCTCTTGAGAACTGATGAAAAACTATAGATCTATCTTTTTTCAACCTTGAAGGAAATATAAAAACTAAGGGAAAAAAATTACCTTGATAGACAAAGTGAGTAGATGGAGAAATAAGAGAATGAGAGAATGAGAGGGAGAGGGAGAGAGAGGAGGAACCTCTTCCTCTTTTGCAAAACTTAGATCTAGAGACATTTTACGAGAGAGTTTGTTTAGGACTTTTTAAGAGAGAGAAATTGAGTCTTGGATTTCGATCAAAGTAGAAATATTTAATCTAGTATATTAAATACTTCTACATTTTTAGGCTACTTTTTAGAGAATAATGATAGTCTTTGATGGAGGTTTAGCACTCGATTAAATATTGAGTGCATGCTGTAACTGGCAACAATACAAAAGTGTCCAAGTTGAGTACTGGGGATGCCTGATTATTAGCCCGCCTTGGAGTGTCGGTTGTGGAACCTAAGATCAGTCGTACTAAAGTGGTCCATTGGTCCAAGCCTTCGCATGGTCATGTCAAGTTAAAAGCGGATGGTAGTAGTCTTAGTAACCTAGGTAATAGAGGAGGGGAAGGGGTCTTTGGGATTGTTCTGGTAATCTTATTGTTCCTTTTGCTAAGTCCTTTGGGTTTTGCTCAAATACTGAGGCGGAACTCCGTGCTGTGGTTGGGTGTCGGTTGATAAAGAATGTGATTCAAAGGTAGTCGTTTATTGGATCCTAGCAAAGCATTGCTTTCTATGGTATTTGTGGGACTTATGGAACTAGCTAGTAGAACTCTTGGGGAAGATGGATATTGATTGTAATCACTGTTTTAGATAAGGGAATTCAGTTAGGATTATTTGACGAAAGCTGGTATGCTTAGTGAAAATATTGTTTAGACTGATGTTCAGCGCTTCCCTCAATACCTTAGAGGGTTGTTTAGGCTAGATGAGGTGGGGATGTCATATATTCGAACTAAAAATTAATGAGATGGCTTTGATTATAGTTGTTGCAGTGATTTTGTTTTTTTGGAAACACTATATAGTGTGGTTTAACGTTGCTGTGGAGATATTGATGTTTAGAAACTCTATTCATGCTTCAGGTTTGTGGCTGTGTTGAGGTATTACGGTTTGCTTTTTCTCAGTCTTAGCATGTTTTTAGCTTCCATTGTTTTTTCCCTAGGCTTGTTTAGATGGTTCTTTGTGTGTTTGTTTGTTTTAAGCATGTTTAGAGTTGGTGTTTGTAATAATTAATAATTAGTCTTTTCCTCTCAGGCTCTAAGGCGATAGGGCAACGCAGGGGTTTTTTGGTGCTATTTCTTGGAGTGAATTCATGCTTGAGTATGGAGGATCAGATGGTAGACCTGTACCAACGTCTATCATTGAAATTTCTTGAAAAAGATGCGGTGTCGGTTGATGATGGTTCTTTGGAAGATATATCTCTATATGGTGGTAAGGGTTTGATAGTGTCGTTGTTGATTGAGAAACACCACAATAGGGAAGTTTCCAAGATTATTATATGACGTGCTTGGAGTCCATTGCAAGGAGTTTGATTATGTGATTTGAATCATGCTCTTACAATGGTGGAATTCGAAAACTTACGAGATAAAGAACCGGTTGGTTAGAGAAGGTCCTTGGGCCTTTGTTAAGCATCTAGTTCTGGTACAGGAAGTTGATGGCAGTAAATAGGTGAGTTAGATTCGTCTTGCAGAGGTTTCCTTCTGAGTTCGTATCCATGATCTACCTCTACGAGCTAGGAATGAATTTGTGAGAAATAGGATTGGAAGGAAACTTGGTAGAATTGAGGAGGTTGATGTGGAGAAAGGTCCATTGGCACTAGGGGAATTCTTGCATATTAGGATTACTCTTAGTATTGACTTTCCATTTTTAAGGGGCACCATGTTCTCAATAGGGGAAGGAAAGGCTGTATGGGTTCACTTGTCTTATGAAAAATTACCCAATTTTTCCTACCTTTGTAGACGACTTGGCCATGGGGATAAGGAGTGCAAAGAGTGAACTCAGAGAAGGAATGATGATAGGGGAGAGGAAACAGAAGATCTCCTGTATGACAACTAGTTGCGTGCCTCATCCTATGGTGATCAATTCAGAGATGGGCAACCATGGGAAAAGAAAACCTCAATGCTGAAATCCGGGAGGGTGCCGCTTAGGGGCCTTTCATCTGCGGCAGACACCATCCCGATGGAGAACATACCGATTTCTAATGTTACGGAATTATCAAAGGGGTTAACCGTCATGACTCCTGAAAATTCAGTGACACCCAATGTTGATTTGATGGAGGATGCTTCGAAGCAGTTAGTTATGGAAGATAAGTGGTTTGAGTCAGTTACACGAGCTTCCCAACGACAAGATAAGTCTATCGAGAGGAAAGTGAATAGGTGCTTTGAACCGATGTCGTCTCATATTACTGCGCAGGATGGGCCTAAGACAATCGTGGGCCACTCCATCTGTGAGTCTCAATGTGGGGATCACAAGCCCATGGAGGTTTTACGAAACCTTTCTGAACAAAGGAAGCTCGATGGAAATGATTGTCATTTTTATCCTCCCCAAAACAGATCCACTCTGAGTCTTCCCAACTGTTAAATCATTCCAAAAAAATAAGGGTTGTTGCTTAAAATGTCTTTGGTAAAGAGAGGGTTGTCAAAGCTAGGGTTTCTAAGGGCACGATGGTTATTGATGATTCTGTACCCAATCTTGTTGAAACGACGATGGTTGTTGATCAGCACCGCCGAGAACCATGAAGATCCTATCATGGAAAGCCCATGGGCTTGGGAATCCACGGCACATTAGAGCCCTCTGCGATTTGGTAAAGAGGGAATCTCCCCAAATCTTATTCCTTCAGGAGCCAAGGTTGATAGCGCACGAATTTGAGGTATGTGATTTTAAGTTAGGTTTTCCCAATTGTTTAGTTGTTAATTATAGTAGTAGAAAGGGTGGGTTGGTACTAATGTGGGCTCGGGAAGTGAATCTTACAATGTGAAACTATTTGATTAATCATATTGATGCAAAGGTGGAGCAATCAGGGGGAAGGATATGGTTTTTATCTGGGTTCTATGGAGCCCTTGAAGCTAGTAATAGATTTTGGACTTGGGGTTTGCTCTCTTCCTTATCTTGAAGAAATGGTGAGGCCTGGATGGTTATTGGTGATTTCAATGAGATATTCCAGCATAGTGAAAAGAAGGGGGGCAGACCACGACCTGAGCGTCAGTTGGATATGTTTAGAGCAGTTGTGGATTCCTGCTTTCTTCGAGATCCTGGCTTTAAAGGAAATATCTTCACTTGGAATAATGGTGGATATAGTCCTTTTAATGTTTGTGAGAGGCTAGACAAGGTTTTAATAAATTCTCAATAGTGGGATCAATTTCTAGGAGCTGTAGTCACTCATGGTCTAGTTGCTTACTCAGACCATGTACCGATATGAGTTCAAACTGAGGGTTAGGAAGCCTTTGGTAGGGTAAAAAAGTTGTTTAGATTTAAAGAAATGTGAATAGAAGAACAGGTTTGTGCAAAAATTATTGAGTCCACCTAGAGGAGGAGGGCAGATGGTGATCCAATTCAGAATGTGATGGACTCTATAAAAGAGTGTGGTATGCAATTAGATAGTTGGAACAGGTATTCGTTTGGCAATATTAAGAAAGAACTTAATTTGGTAAGAAAACATATGGAGTTGTTGCATGGATAGGATCTTATTCTAGAGTGCTTGGATGAGCATAAAAAAGCTACAGATAAGGTACAAAAATGACTAGAAATGGATGAGGTTATGTGGAGACAAAGGTCTAAAGTTTTGCGGCTTAAACATGGAGACACTAATTCTAGCTATTTTCACATGAAGGCATCGATGCGCAGGAAGAAGAATTAGTTGCATAGAATTTAGAATTCTCAAGGGGAATGACAGTATGGGGAACAAAAAGATAGGGTTATTCTGAATTATTTTATTGAGCTGTTCACTAGCTTCAATCCTAAAGGTTCCACTGATTTCATTTATGTTTTGGCTGGTCGAGTTACTGGAGCAATGAATGCTGATTTATGCAGAGTTTACACAGAAGCAAAAGTTAAAGATGCCTTGTTACAAATTAGCCCTTCTAAAACACCTAGTCCAGATGGAATGTCACTATTATTTTATCAAAACTACTCGTCTGTTCTTGGGAAGTCAGTGAGAGTAGCTGTGTTGAAAGCTCTTAATATAGGTGTTTTTTCTCTTGCTCTCAACCATACTTACATTACTTTAATTCTAAAAAAGAACACTCTTGTTGTGGTTGTTGATTATAGGCCTATAAGCATTTGTAATGTGACTTATAAACTTATTGCTAAGATTATTACTAATAGACTAAAGTTAGTATTACCCAACATCATTGGGGAGTCTCAATGTGCTCTTGTGCCTAACCAGTTAATTATTGATAATATTCTTATTGCTTATGAATTGGTACACTTTTTGAAACATAAGAAAAAAGGAAAAAAAGGATTAATGTCTATTAAGTTAGATATGAGTAAAACGTATGACCGTGTTGAATGAAGTTTTCTGAGAACTATGATGGGTGTTATGGGTTTTCAGCAATCTTTTGTTGAGTTGGTCATATTTTGCGTGCAATTTGTTTCATTTTTAGTGCTGGTTAATGGGGAACTAAAAGGGCATTTTTATCCTTCTAAGGGGTTGAGATAAGGGGACCCTTTGTCCCCTTATATGTTTTTATTGTATACTAAGGGGCTTACTTGCCTTACTCAACCAAACATGAGCTAGAATGGCTATTTTTGGGTTTAAAATCTGTAAAGGAGCTTCTACCATCAATCATTTTCTCTTTGTAGATGATAGTGTCATTTTCTGCAAGGTAGATGTGGAAGAAAACAAAAGAACACAAGTTGTGTTAGATTCTTATGATAGTGTCTGTGGACACAAAATAAATAGGGATAAAATAGCCATGATTTTCAGTGCAAATGTTGGAAGAGACCATAGAGAGGAGATAAAGTCATTATGGAGTAAAAGCGAAATCTAACAATATGAGAGATACTTTGGTTTACCTCCAATAGTGGGTAGGTCAAAGATTAGAACTCTCCAAACAATTAAATAGAAAGTGTGGAACAAACTTCAGAATTGGAAAGAAAGGTTACTTTTGCAGGGTCGGAAGGATTATTGAAGGTAGTAGCTTTGTCCATTCCTACTTTCTTCATGAGTTGTTTTCTTTTACTATCTACGTTATGTTTTGATTTAGAAAAGATTATGGAAAAATTTTGGTGGGGTCAAAAGCAAGATGAAAATAGAATTTACTGGATTAATTGGTCTAAATTGTGTGCACCAAAAACAAAGGGAGGTATGTGATTCAAGGACCTTAGAAACTTTAAATTTGCTCTTCTTTCTAGGTATTTCTTAAAGCTAGGTATTTCTCAAGATGATTCCTCAATTTTATACAAATTACTTCAAGATGAATCTCAGTATTTCTTAAACCTTGCTCTTCTTTCTAGGGAGGTTGGAGGTTGCTTTAAGATGACTCCTCAGTTTTAAACAATTTACTTAAAGCTAGGTAGTTCTCAAAATCTAGCTTTTTGGATGCTTCATTAGGTTTCTATTCATCTTATACTTGGAGAAGTATATGGCAGGCAAAAAGGTGGGTAAAAGAGGGATGCAGGTGGCGCATTGGTGATGGGAAAACAACCAAATTATGGAAAGATGTGTGGCTGCCAGATCAAAAGCTGTTAATGAAAGAAGTCAGATTGGAAGATAAGAATATAGATGATGTGGTTGCTTCTCTCATTGATGTGGATATTGGTTGGTGGAATTTGCCAAAAATTCGAGCTCTCTTTAATCCAAGCATAGTAGTAGAATTTTAAAGATTCTTATCAATTCAAGAATGACCTAGATAAAAGAATATGGAGTTTTGAGAGGTCTGGGTTGTTTTCAGTGAAAAGCTGCTATAGATTTGTCTATTCTCAAGAAAAGAGATTTTCCTACAGAGTCCTCAAACATGGGTAGACAAATAGACTTTGGAAATTCTTATAGAAGATGCAAGTGCCAAACAAGATCAAAGTCTTTGCTTGGAAAGTGTGTAAGGATGGTTTACCTACAAAAGAAAATTTGTTAAAAAAAGGTTAATATTGAAGGTTTGTGCAGATTCCGCTCCCTGTTAATTGAAGATAGTCATCATACCGTCATTAGTTGCCCTAAAATTGAGGAAGTTTGGGAGGAGTATTTTCCTAGGTTGCCCAGAAACATACACTAGCAAGTTTTTGATGTAGCCATGCATTTAATTGAGTTAACAAGGCTGACAAGTTAGAGCGTTTCTTTTGTTTGGCTTGGGCATTCTAGAGCAGAAGAAATAAGAGGGAATTTGAGTAAATTTGCATTCGGCCTAGAGCAGTCATTAACAATGCTCTAAGCATATTACAGGATTTCAAGGTAGTAAAAGCAAAGAATAATGTTTAGCTAAGAACTCATTTTGCCTAGAAACCATCACCTGTTTTCATGTTTAAGTTGAACACAGATAGATCAATGTTTGAAAATATGCAGAGTGCAGGGGTGGGAATTATTCTTGGAGACTCCAATGGCAATGTAGTTATGGCAGCTACTAGGGTAGGACATGCAACGCTGAAGTGATTGAGTTGTTGGCCATCTTCCGAGTGTTGCAGCTTTGTTCCACTATAGGCATTTCTCATATTGTTGTGGAGAGTGATTGTTTGCTTATTATACAATCTCTTCAAAATGATAATATGAGTGATTCTTTGTTGAATTCTCTGTTTGTTTGCAGAAGAAAATAGTCTAAGAGTAATTTTGAGTCATGTTTTTTTTACTTATGTTTATAGGAAAGAAAATATAGTTGCTCATCTTTTAGCCCATTATTCCATACTTTATTTCTCAAATTTTGTGACTTGACCAATGTCTGTAATTATTTTCTTAGTTGAATGAATGAGTGATTTCTTATATTAAAAAAAGGCGTTGTTGATTGTCGGGTTTTTTGGTATCTTTGGGTCGGTTTGTGTTTGAGAGGTTTTTATTTCATTATTATAAACTCTTAGATGCTTGATTTGTAATTATGATATTCTTTCATCAGGATTCATTAATAAAATTGGAAATTAACCATTCTTGGACATGTGACTAGTGGCCCTAACTCTTCTCAAAAAAAAAAAAAAAAATGATAGTCTTACAATTCTTTTATTATCCTTTTATCACTCTTTTTAATTTTTCAATTTTTTTACTTAATGATTAATTAAGTGAATATTGTTTATGAAATTGTATATTTTAAAAAAAAAATTTAATGATTAAAGATGTTAAAAGAATACTTAAAAAAATAAAAAAATAAATATATGAGTAAAAAATATTGGTAAAACTAGAACGGTAATCTTGTATTATCTTTTTTTATATGAGAAAAACTGCGACCGACCGACTCTCTTGAAAAAAGCAGCCCGCCGGTAGAGGCGGCGGTGGCCGACACCGCCCACTCCATCGGGACCGATAGGTTTTGGCGGGTTTCGGCTAGTTCATTTCTGCGACGGCGACCTCCGACGAAACCTCGGTAGCTTTAAACTCGAAATGGTCCGTTGGTCCCGATGAGGTGGGCGGTATCGACCACCGCCACCTCCGGCAGCTCAGTTCGGCGGAGGGTCGAATTTTTCTAAAATTCATCTTCATTTTATTTTTTATTATCTTTTTTATTATATTTTTATATTTTTATTATATTTTTTTCATTTTATTTTTTATTATATTTTTTATTATATTATTTTTATTTTGTTAAAAAACAGCCTAATTATTATTGAATTACTTTAAATGCTGAGACAATTCGATCGATCCCCACTATCATTCTTTTTATATACAGGTGTCAGGAGCATGCAATAATTTATTTTCGTATTGCTTTGGACCTTGTCTCTTGGCATATACTGCCATATATGCATATTATATATATATATATATATATATATATATTGGTCTAGTAATTACAGCAGTACCGTATGACATCACTGATGGCAGGCAGCATCATTGAGATAAGAGTACGGAAAGTTCTTGACCAATGGATAAGTAACTAGCACTAGCAGTACAGTACTATTCTTTGAATACCACTACTGTAGGTATGGTTAGTGTAAAATTAATTTTTTATTTATATTTTTTTATCATTTAAAAATATTTTAAAAAATATCAATATACTAATAATTAATTTTTTAATTATTAAATAAAAAAGAAATTAAAATAAATAAGATGCCAAAATAAAATATCAAAATAAAATGTCAAAATAACATTATTCTATTTATATTTAGATAATGAAAGTCTAGACTTAATTAATTTGTAATTTATATTTTTATCAATTTAATCTTAATACTTAATTAATATATTTATGAAAGTTTGTCTCGATAGCATATATATATTATGTATATTTAAATAAACTAATAAAATTAATAAATCAAATGTTAGTTAGATAAATATAAGAATAATTCTAAATACAATCGTGAATCGTGAAGTGTATAAATATCACGTAATTATTATAAAAAAAATGAGACTCATTATTAAAAAAAAAAAATTTATGTGAATTTTATATTTTTATTCATTTTTTTCAAAGACATTATGCAATAGTTGCATAATTAACCGTTACAAATATCTTTTATCAAAATGTATATACATAAGCCTTGCTGGTATCAATCTCTAATGCCGTTTATATATAGCCCATACCAATTCTAAACTGGATATATCATCTACCTATAATTATTTAGCAATTCATTGGTACCAACTTATGATCATAAATCAAAGGGATTAGTCCTTGAAAGTTGAACACATGACACTGAAAAATAAAAGGGAAAACTTTGAGTTCGGCTGGGTATAAAAGAAGTTTTCACACTAAGTCACTCCTAGATTGATATATAAGCATTTCCAGCAAAAAGAATGTGAACCCTCATGCCCCGAATCGAAGTTTTGTTTAAGCATTTTCTCACCAATCTTCTCTCCCTCTCCCTCCCCCATCTACTAACTTGTTTTCGTCAATTATCTCATCAAAACTTTTCAAACCTCAACTTCTTTACCCGCTCTCTTTATCTTTCCCAACTAAACATTTTTCTATCACCTCTCTCTAAAACGCTCGCTTTTGGGTCAAACCTTTTGGTTGAAGTTTTCTTTGTAATGAACCAGGTTTGGTGAAGTCAACGAATGGATTGCTAAACAAACAGTGAAGGTTGCGGTCACGGTTGATGCTCTTGCCATTTTCAACTAGTCATGGAGCGGCTTGTGGATCCTTGAAGAATTCAAACACTTGAATGATAGGGAGAATTTAGCTCGTAATCAACATCACTCAAATTCTAAATAATTATTGTACAATCCATCACATATATTTAACTCTTTCTTGGGGTTGTCATTAATGGAAGATGGAAGATCGAGGAGGGATTGGGAGAGAACATGGGCGCGGGGGGGCGGGAGAAGAGCTTCCATTTTGGTGAAAAAATGAAGAAAGAGATCAACTTCAATTTAGTGTATGCGAGTTGATATTGTTTATGAAAAGCTTACGTATTGGTCTAGGAGTGTCTTGGTGTGAAAACTTTTTTTAAAGGAATTTTTTGGGGTTTGGTCCGACCGAACCCCTTCACAATTGCAATCCCCACCACCGCCGGTAGGACTCATTTCGGGTTTAAGGCCGTCGGGAGCACAACGAAAGTTGCTGGGGCTTGTCGTCGCAGAGGTGAGGTCGTCGGCTCCCTCCGGTACCAATGGTGTGGGCGGTGTCGCCTACTACCACCAGCGACGGTGGGGGTTGGGCTGAGGCTGAATTTTTTTTAAAATTCAATTTTGTTTTATTTATTTTATTGTGTTTTTTATTGTGTTTTTTTAATTTTATTTTTTAATATTTTTTATTATATATTTTTTATTTTATTATGTTTTTTTATTGTATTTTTTAAATTTTAAATTTTTTATTAAATTTTTAATACTTTTTTATAAAAATTATAAAAATTTAGAGGGGAGATGCAATTACGACTGGAATGCGGAAGCGTCGCCCTTTTTTAAACTCATCCAGATTATAGATTTTTTCAAAATAAAAAGTTTTACTTTGAAAAGACAAAAAGTTTCCTACAGACTTTATGATAAAAAAAAGGTCATTAAAACAAAAAAGTGAGCCTCACATTTTAATTTATTTATATGTAGATCAGAAGAGCCGGCGTAGAATACATAAAAATCTGTAAAAAATTTATAAAAATTTTAAAAATAAAATTTAGAAAATTCAATAATTATTAAAATAATAATATTTATAAAATACATAATAAAATATAATAAAAAATACTGGGATAATAATACTGGGATAATAAAAATAATTTTTTTATAAAAACATAATAAAATTCAAAAAATATAATAAAAAATATAATAAAAAAATAAAATAAAGATGATTTCACGTGATAGTATTCAGCATTCGGTCTTAGTCTAGACAGAATCACTGCCGGCCACCGGGAGTGTCACCGTCCATACCATCGAGACCGCCTTCCTCCGGCAACCTCACTCCTGCGACGACGACTCCATGCGGCCTCCCACTTTTCTCACGCAACCTTAAACTCAACTAGGTCGCTTTTGGTGGTTGATGACAGTTCCGTTTGGGTTGAGGTTGAACGCCAGACACCATCACGTGAAATTATTTTTATTTTATTTTTTTATTATATTTTTTATTGTGTTTTCTAAATTTTATTTTTTATTATGTTTTTTGAATTTTTTTATTATATTTTTTAAAAATTTTTATTATATTTTTATTAGAGAATACTTTATGGAAATAGGCTCGGCTACCTTTCTAATTATTGACATCTCAAACCCAAGATTCCGATATTCATTCGGTTCAACCTCACAATATTGGTTCGGTCTCCCATTCAAAATTCGACGTTCGCACCTCGTGATTTAATGTCCACCGCCTCTGATGCCCAAGAGAAATTTAATTTGACACCATCTTTGATCGACGTTCGTACCATCGTGATTCTTCCTCTACTTCGAGATAGACGGAGATGACCGCGGGCAAGATCTTTCTCGCACCTACTCAGAGCTCCGTCAATGGCGGCCTCTTACAATACAAGAAGAAATGTAGTACGAGTTGTTCATCTCTGGCAAAAAGAATGGATATTTTTGTTTCTCTAACAAATTTGTAAAGCTTTGGCCTTTTTGAAATTGACAATCGAGATTGATGGGTTCTATCTCTCTACTTGAGGAATTTGATCTTTGCCTAACATAGTGGAAATGCAATAGGCAGGCACCACTTCTAATTATTTCCAATTGTTTATGTTTCTCCATATTTTTCAACAAATCATTGTCATCAAAGAGCTCGTTAATTTATTAAAAAAAAAAAAAAACAGCTTTGTAACGGTTGATGGGCTAGGGGGAAGGGGGGAGAGGGGGTGCTGAGAGGGGAGTGGAGATGGGGGTTTAGGCGGCCCCTCGGATTGAGATGTTGAAGTTAGAGGAAAAAGGAATGGGAGATGCTGAGGATCGGTCCATCCGATTTCCATTAAAAATAGCTCATCACTAAAATACAATAAAAATACAATAAAAAATTTTAAAAAATACAATAAAAATTTTAAAAAATATAATAAAAAAATAAAATTTAGAAAACACAATAAAAAACATAATAAAAAATAAAATAAAATAAAAACACAATAAAAGAATAAAATAAGATGATTTAAATGAGTGTTCGGCCTCAACCCAGATGGTGTTGGCGCCGCCAGCGGTGGGTGACACCACCCACCTCATTGTAACCGCCGGCGTCTGGCGACCTCATCGGGGGTTGCCGTTACAAAGGTAGGATCATCGAACACTGGCGGTCACAATAGGGTAGGCGGTGTCGCCCACTGCCAGCTAAGACGCCGATCCCCAGTATTTCCTAAAAGGAATTTAGGTTGTTCTTGTATAGACGAGTCTACAATCATAAGAGTGAATTGTCTGATGTAGCATTTCGTGAGTGGTGGGCTGTTAAAATTAGCTTGCTAGGTGGACTGACTATAAGGTTATTCCTTGTTAATATATATGTTCAACTTTAATTTTCAAAATAAAATATAAAAAAAATGACCATAAAAAGTCATATTATAATATTTTAAAATTAATTTGTCATAAGATTTGTTGCCCAGATGACTAACACAAGAGGGGGGGTGAATTGTGTTATATTAAAAAATTAATACTTATAAACTAAATATACAATATAAAATATAACCAAAATATAAAGCAGTAGGAAATATAAAGAGTAGGGTAAGAGAAAGCAAACTCAGTATTTTTACGAGGTTCAGCCCCACTGCCTACGTCCTCGCCTCAAGCTACCCCTTGAGGATTCCCAAATCCACTATTCAATCTCCTTTAGGTGGAGATAGAAACCTATTACACCTTTGAGCAGCACCGCTCCAAAGAATCCGTGTAGAACACCCTCTACACTTCCAATCACCTCACACTTGGTGATTCAACTATTCCCTGTGTAGAACACCTTCTACACACACAAGGGTTATACGCACCCTCTTACTTCCAATCACCTCACACTTGGTGATTTAACTATTCCCCGTGTAGAACACCTTCTACACACACAAGGGTTATACACACCCTCTTACTGATACAAGAATTGATAGTGGGTAGGCTATCAGAAAACACTCCTCAATGAGTGAAATAAGAACAATACAGCACAAACTATATCTCTCTCAACAAGAACAAGAATTAAGGCTCAAAACTTTAGAAAAGAGAGAATGAGAGCTTTGAAAGAATGATGCAAAATTTAGCAATAGATGTGTAAGCTCTTGTTGTGATTTTTACAAAACTCAAGTGAGCTATTTATAGGCAAATGAGTCTTCAATTTCAAATTTGAAAAGATTCCCATGTCCAAGACATCATCATTCACTTTTCAAAAATTTCAAATCAAATCTTTTTACTTTTTGCATGTGACAAAAGGAGCACACTTTACTTTTCAAAAATTTCAAACCTAATATTTTACTTTTTGCATATGACAAAAAGAGCACACTTTATTTTTCAAAATTTTCAAACAAAGACATCTACCTTTTGCATAAGTCAAGAAAAACATCCACCACTTTTGAAAATATTCAAATAAAACATGCACATGTGAAAGATGACAATCAATCATCTTAATATTTTCAAAGTTCAAACCTTTAATCATATCATGCACATGTGAAAGATGACAATCAATCATCTTAATATTTTCAAAGTTAATTTTCAAAATATTCATGCACATGTGGAAAATGTATTTTAATGCTTTATGATAAAATATTTATTTTGAGCCTTAATCCTAATTTCGAATTTTTAAGAGATTTACAAAATTACTCTATGATTTTAATGTGAACTTATTCCCTTCTTGCTCATGCTTGGTTCCTTGATGTGCTTGATTGTATTGTGTAGACAACTTGAACTTGAGACTCCTTTATTCTTTGAATTCATTTGTTATCATCAAAATCCATGTGTAGATTTACATGAACCTTGAAACCTTGAGTTCAACAATCTCCCCCTTTTTGATGATGACAAATACTTGATAGAACTTGAAACCTGTATGAATACTTAAGCTCCCCCTGAGAATGTGCGTTAGTTTTTCAAGCAAAAATATAAACATAATTCCAAGTATATATAACAAGTTTAGCAATTTAAACAATGTTAATGTTCTAGTCTAAAACTTCTCCCCCTTTTGGCATCATTAAAAAGGAATCATAATTATCTCAATAAGATATATTCCTACAATAACTAACAGACAAATAAAACGCTGCGTTAGTAGAGACTGTAGAAGTTAGAACCACCCGTGTCCGACAAAACCTGCAAAGGTTGAAGCCGAATTTTATCATCTCGGTGCGGAAGAAGATTTAAATCCGCTTGATGTTATTGACGAATTAGATGTTCCAGAGATTTGAAGTTGAATAATTAAAATTATTCGTGTCCGACAAAGACAGCAAAAGCTGCAGGCTTAGCTCTGGCAATGCGGTGCGGAGCCACGCGTATTTGACAAAACCTGTAAAGGTTGGAGGCCTAGCTCTAGTAGTCGGTGCGAAAGCAGATTTAAATCAATCGCCTGATGTTGTTGACAAATGGGTTTGAAGGCTCTGAGTTTCTATAAAAAAATCATTTTCACCTATCGGATACCAAAAAAAAAATATCGCTTCTTGACCTAAGTTCTGTTTTTCCATAACGATAGAATGGCCGAACAATTCTCTTCCACTAATGTTCCAGACTTGAATCAGGAACCCTTGACGCATCAACCATCAATCTTCTCTCCTAAGGCCGTCAATGCCATGATAGGAGCAGAGAACCGTTTTTCTAGTAACAAAACTTTTGACAATGTGTGTCCAACATATCTTATATTTCTTTTGATTAATAAGATTTGAAGAGACAATAGTTTGTCTTGTTCTTTATGCTATCTCTATAAAATCAGTTTTAAAGTTCATCCGATTTGCATCAAATCTTATTCTCATCTCTATAACTCATCTGCATTCCTTCAATATTCTCGCTTTAAGTTTTCAATTCTTTTCTCAATGGCTCATTATTCTACATCTCAATCTCATGTCCTTTCTGCAGCTACCATTGGCGCCATGTTGCAGCAAGAGAAAAATAGTTTGGCTAATAAGCCAGACTCCGATGCTATCTACGACTTGGTGAGTCTCGGTACTCGCTACTCATCCTCTATTGTTGCTTTTTCCCAACGGCTACAAGTCAAAAATCATGAGGTTGAAAAGCTTAAAGAACAAATTGTTGTACTTCAACGAATTGTTCAAGAGTCTCACATAAGGGAAGGAATCGTTCGACAGAAGAATAAACGGTTGAAATCACTATTGGATTCTTCATTCCGCTTGCCAGTTCCCATGGATAGGGAGGACATGATATTGTATGAAGAGAATGAGCGTCTCAAACATGAGGCTAAGAACCTCAAGTTTATGTAGGTCATTTGAGTTAATGGAATAAAAGTATCTAGCAGATATTCATGGCATGCATGCGTAGTCTATCTTTTGATAGGGGTTTTGTAAAAATGTCTGCCAATTGATCGTGTACTAGTGAATTCTAATGCAATATCGCCCTTCTGCACATGATCTCTAAGAAAATGATATCTAATATCAATATGTTTGGTCCGAGATTGTTGTATTGGATTCTTTGAAAGATTTATAGCACTTGTATTATCACATTTGATTGGAATGTGATTGTACATAAGTTTAAAATCCTCAAGTTGTTGTTTCATGTAAAGAACTTGAGCACAACAACTACTCGCAGCAACATATTCTGCCTCAGCAGTAGATAGTGCAATAGAATTTTCTTTTTACTAAATCATGAAACAAGTGCAGGACCTAAGAAAAGACATGTTCTACTAAAACTTTTTCGATCATCTTTGCAACCAGTATAATCGGTACCTGAATAACTAATAAGATCGAAAGAAGTGTGTTTAGGATACCATAACTCTAAGTCAATGGTACTGGCAAAATATCTAAAAAATCTGCTTGACTGCAATCAAATGAGATTGTTTCGGAAATGATTGAAAACGTGCACATAAACATATACTGAACATAATATCAGGTCTACTAGTTATCAAATATAATAAACTACCAATCATACCTCGATATACCTTTGAGTCAATTGATTTACCGGATTCATCTTTATCAAGTTTAGTGGATGAGCTCATTGGTGTTCCAGTTTCCTTAGCACCTTCCATCCCAAACTTCTTCAGCAATTCCTTAATATATTTTGATTGATTGATGAATATTTCACTTTTTGTTTGCTTAATTTGCAATCCGAGAAAGAATGTAAGCTCTCCCATCATACTCATTTCAAATTCTTCCTGCATAGTCTTAGCAAAAACTTGGCACATATTTTCGTTAGTAGCACCGAACATAAATCTGAATCAAAAGAATATCATCATTTTCTAATTTAATGAAAAGAGTTGTATCAATTTTTCCTCTTGAAAAGCCTTTTTCAATCAAGAAACCACTGAGTCTCTCGTACCACGCTCTAGGAGCTTGTTTGAGTCCATATAGTGCTTTTGTGAGTTTGAAAACATGATTTGGAGAAATATGATTTTCAAAACCTGAAGGTTGCTCAACATATTTTACCTATTCCCACGATCTTCCCTTTCGAGTTGTCTCTAAATGTCATGTGTCCTTCTTCTTTAGATCTAAGATCAAAGAACTTAGTCTCGTCTCCCGTCATGTGTCTTGAACATCCACTATCTAAAAACCATTTATTTTTACATGTAGAATACTTCATGCATACCTACAAAAGCAATTAAAAACAATTCTTGGTACCCAAGTTCTTTGGGTCCTTTATTTATTAGTATTAGAATAAACAAGATTTTTAGGTACCCATATGGCCCTAATAGTCATTGTATGTTTTCTTCTAATAGGACAAGCATGATAATTATGACCATTGCTATTACAAAAATTACAAATAGCATGTGACATATATGAATAACTTGAGTGATTATAATAGTATCATTTTTTAACAAAATTATTTTTATGAAAAAGATTTTGAATATTGGACTTTGATGTAGAAGGATTATCAAAGAAGTTTTTATAAGATTTGTATTTTTGTTTTGGCATATATCCCAAGCCTGCCTTGTCAAAAACACATCTTTGACTACCAAGAAGTTTTTCAAAATTTCTTTTTCCATTCGTAAAGTTTTCAATAATATTTTCTAAATCAGTTTTCTTTTTCTTCAACTCAAGATTTTCATCTTTCAAAACAATACTTTCTTTTCTTAAAATATCAATTTCGTTTGTTAAAGAAGAATTTTTCTTTTTCAAAGCAGTATACTTGATACCCAATTTTTCAAATTCCTCATATACCTCTTTTAAAACATTTTGCAATTCTTCATATGAAGGATCTTCAATATTATCAAAATTTGTTACCTCAATGTCATCTTTAGCCATAAGACAAAGATTTGCTGATTCTCCATTGCTTGCTTCACTATCTGAGCTACTTGAATCATCATTCCACGTAGCTTTCATTGCTTTTTTGCCTTTGTTTCGATCTTTCTTTAGCAGAGGACAATCTGGCTTGATATGACCAGGTTTATTGCATTTATAACAAATTAAAGTGTCATTTTTACCTGAATCTTTCTTGGAAAAATTATTGAAGGATTTCCTTGGAGGAGTTTTATTTTTCTTTAAGAACCTCTGAATTCTTCTTATTATCATCGCAACTTCTTCATCTTTGTCGTCATTTTCCTCATCTTCATCACTTTCACTTTCATGTGGAACAGCTTTAAGTGTCAAACTCTTCTTTGAATTTCCTTCTTCTTCTCCTCTTTTCAATGTATACTCATGGGTGATAAGTGACCCGATGAGTTCATTCACTTCGAGCTTCTTGAGATCTCTAGCTTCAAGAATCGCTGTCACTTTTGACTCCCAACATTTTGGTAGAGAGTTGAGAATTTTTCTTACTATCTCCACTTTGGAATAAACTTTGCCAAGAGCTGTCAAGCTGTTTATGATGTTAGTAAAACGAGTGTGCATACTAGAAATAGATTCATCATCATTCATCTTAAACATCTCATATTCATGAGTAAGAATATAAATTTTTGATTCATTGACTTGAGAAGTTCCTTCATAAGTAACTTCCAAGTTATCCCAAATTTCCTTTGCTGTAGTGCAAGTCATTACTCTATTAAACTCATTACCATTAAGAGCATTATATAATAAATTCATAGCAGTTAAATTCAAAGTATAAAGTCTATCGTTTTCACGATCAAACTCTTCTTCTTCCTTTTTGACCTTTACTCCATCAATCACTTTTGTTGGAATATAAGGTCCATTTACAATGCATTTCCAGATTTCTCGACCTTGAGCCTGAAGGAATATTCTCATTCTAACTTTCCAGAATGAGTAATTGTCTCCACAAAAGAGTGGAGGCCGACTGCTGGATTGACCTTCACCAAATGAAGATGCAATGTTAGCCATAAGATATTAACTCAAAAGATAGTTAATCTTATAACAGAGCTCTAGCTCTGATACCAATTGTTACTGATCATAGGCCGCACCTATGTCACCTAACAACTGTACCTACCAGACTAGCCGGCCACCGTCTCTACCGGTGCACCGTCACCCATGGTCGGAGAGTCTTGCTTCGGTGACACAGTCACAAGCGAGAGTTCCCATGAGTGATCTGCCTGTATGAACAGTACAGGTCAACTAGCTCTGATACCAATTGTTGCCCAGATGACTAACACAAGAGGGGGGGTGAATTGAGTTATATTAAAAAATTAATACTTATAAACTAAATATATAATATAAAATATAACCAAAATATAAAGCAGTAGGAAATATAAAGAGTAGGGTAAGAGAAAGCAAACTCAGTATTTTTACGAGGTTCAGCCCCACTGCCTACGTCCTCGCCTCAAGCTACCCCTTGAGGATTCCCAAATCCACTATTCAATCTCCTTTAGGTGGAGATAGAAACCTATTACACATTTGAGCAGCACCGCTCCAAAGAATCCGTGTAGAACACCCTCTACACTTCCAATCACCTCACACTTGGTGATTCAACTATTCCCTGTGTAGAACACCTTCTACACACACAAGGGTTATACGCACCCTCTTACTTCCAATCACCTCACACTTGGTGATTTAACTATTCCCCGTGTAGAACACCTTCTACACACACAAGGGTTATACACACCCTCTTACTGATACAAGAATTGATAGTGGGTAGGCTATCAGAAAACACTCCTCAATGAGTGAAATAAGAACAATACAGCACAAACTATATCTCTCTCAACAAGAACAAGAATTAAGGCTCAAAACTTTAGAAAAGAGAGAATGAGAGCTTTGAAAGAATGATGCAAAATTTAGCAATAGATGTGTAAGCTCTTGTTGTGATTTTTACAAAACTCAAGTGAGCTATTTATAGGCAAATGAGTCTTCAATTTCAAATTTGAAAAGATTCCCATGTCCAAGACATCATCATTCACTTTTCAAAAATTTCAAATCAAATCTTTTTACTTTTTGCATGTGACAAAAGGAGCACACTTTACTTTTCAAAAATTTCAAACCTAATATTTTACTTTTTGCATATGACAAAAAGAGCACACTTTACTTTTCAAAATTTTCAAACAAAGACATCTACCTTTTGCATAAGTCAAGAAAAGCATCCACCACTTTTGAAAATATTCAAATAAAACATGCACATGTGAAAGATGACAATCAATCATCTTAATATTTTCAAAGTTCAAACCTTTAATCATATCATGCACATGTGAAAGATGACAATCAATCATCTTAATATTTTCAAAGTTAATTTTCAAAATATTCATGCACATGTGGAAAATGTATTTTAATGCTTTATGATAAAATATTTATTTTGAGCCTTAATCCTAATTTCGAATTTTTAAGAGATTTACAAAATTACTCTATGATTTTAATGTGAACTTATTCCCTTCTTGCTCATGCTTGGTTCCTTGATGTGCTTGATTGTATTGTGTAGACAACTTGAACTTGAGACTCCTTTATTCTTTGAATTCATTTGTTATCATCAAAATCCATGTGTAGATTTACATGAACCTTGAAACCTTGAGTTCAACAAGATTGATACAAATAATAGGACTCATTTTTATATATGGTGATGTGATAAATGTATCAACATCATGAATTAATGATAAAATGTTGATTATAAAAATTAAGATGATGAATAGCCTTATTCAAAATACATAAATTTATATAGGTGCATGAGTAGATAAGGTACGCATTTAAAAATGATAATAACCATAATAAATTAGGAAGTTTGAAATATTAAATTAAGCATATATATTATGCCACTCTGAGTATATATAAACTAGAAGCAAAAGCAGCCCATTTTCTTTTCAAATAGGTTGAAGTACTAGTTTAATTATCATTTATATATGCATAAATGCTTTCATCATTAAATAATATTAGTGCCTAATTATGCAAATAATCAATTTTGAGGTCATGATATATATATATATATATATATATATATATAATTAGTGATAAAATAGATATACCATGCATGACGTTATCCATATTAATTCAAGACTACTTTATTATAATTTTCCAAATTTTAGAGCCCCTAGCATAGCTCCTAATTCCCTAATCCTAAAATTGGTGATCTCTAACTAGTTAAAATAAAATAAAAATAAAAAGAAAAAAGAAAGAAAAGAAAGAGAAACCCATCTCCGTGATTCCTCTGAAAACTAAAACATTTGCAGCAGTACTTCTGATCATTTCTTACTTTTCTTTGAATCATAAAGTGGAAAACATCACCCTCTTGAGTATAATTTAATTTCAAGTTTGATTTTTAGATATTTTTTTGTTAATGATTAAAACTTTTAGCAGTGATATAAGGTTTCGGCGTTGGGATCCCTTTGCATCTCTATAATGTAAAATTTTTTTGCATTTTTTCACAATTTTTTTTTACAAAAACAATAAAAAAAATATATAGATAAAATATATTTTATTTTATTTTTAATTTTTTTCTATTTAAAATATTTTATGGAGGCGCAAAAAGGCCTAGGGCCCTAATTAATTAAGGCCTGGTCTGATTTTGTTTCAGTTTAAGTTGAAAAACATTATCCCCCGTAAATTGCATGTACTATATGCCTATAAATGGAAGAATTTCTCATTACAACAAAAATTGCCTTTTCCTGTGTATTTTTTCGTGAGTAATACCATATATTTCTGTCAGAATGTAGTTTTTGTCACCAAATTATATCGTAGCAGACTCGCAGGAATAGATTGGTAACTTTAAGGGCTTAAAGCTACCACTGTAAAAATCGTGAGAAATAATCTTATTTCCGACGATTCTTTTCCTCACAAAAAGTGTAAAATTTCGTCGCAAAAAATGTGCTAATTATGGTTAACAGAGGTCAAAAATACTTATATGCCACGATGAAAATCACGGGAAATAAGTATTTGCGACCAAAAAAAATATTTCCGACGATTTGTGATCATTGGAAATATTCTTTTATAAAATAAAAAAAAAATTACTAAAACATAATAAGAACCTTATACCTAAGATAAGATAAATGTAAATAATGTATTACCAATACACTAAGGTCATAGATTAAGAAAAAATACTAGTAAAACAAAATCCTAATACCCCCATCTAAAACACATCAAGAATTATGTGAATAATATATTACAAATATACTAAGCTTAATAAACAATAAAAAATAGTACATTACGAACATAGAAAAACTTACATATATAGCCTCAAACTTAATAAGTTGCTAAGATTAAGGCAAGCACAAATATTTGGTACAAACAATATAATTGAAAACACCAAGTGGCTACTAACCTTGTTGAAACCAAAGTTAAAATTGAGATAAAGTTCTTCGACACTTGAACTTTCTCTTTTTGTATTCATAACCAACAACCTTTGAATCTTCATGTAAACTAAGACCATCCTAAACAATAGTCTGTCTTGGTCAGTCTCTTCAACACAACACTCTTATTACTCATACTACTGAAAAAATACCAAATAGTAAGAGTACTCCTTACTACTTCATTGGTGTCTTCAACACTTTCAATAAAAACAACTAAATATCCATGAACCAATTGCATATAATTAATTAAAATTGGGAAAATATCCCCCAACACATCCAAGAGAATGTAAAGACAAACAATTAAGCAAATTTCAAACATGGAAGTTCAACCAAACTCAATAGAAAAGTAAAAGCAAAATAATATAACAAATCACCTACCATTAGAGGATATTAAAACCTTGAGTCAAGAAATCAGTAATCTATAAACAAGTCATGGTAGCCATTAATTACTATTGATAGAATGGAAATTAAAATGGTAGAGAAGACATGGAATTTCTCACCTCCATTCCCTATCAATCTGTCTAACATTTGGTGCCACTTGAAGATCAGGAAGAGGTACCGAGATCAGAACACTTCACAGATCAAACATTGACGAAGCTTTATATTTAATCTGACATACGTATCATTCCAGACTACAGAGGGCCAACAGTTTACTACACATAAGATGACTCGATTAATTATAGTACAATATAAAAATAATATAATAGGAAGACAAGAAGGGTAAGATTTGAACCCTTGAATCTAAACATAAGTATCGTAAACATAAGATTTTAAAAAACTATATATTAAAATAAGATTTTTAAATTATCTAATGTAGGTCTGCCCTTGCTCATATATCTAAGCTTTCTATGCCTTACTAGTATCTAAACATTCTATTCAAACCGCAAAGATGTACACTTCACAGCACTAGAATTAAGTAATCAAAAATCAATTAATGAGATTATAGAGAGTTTTCTAACCTGGAATGAAGCATACAGTGCAGCAATTAAAGGGTGATCTAACATGTCAAGGATTTATCTCTTTACAAAAGCTCTATACACCTGTGGAACATGGAGGAGATGAGATATTAAAAAAGATGTCCAAGAGTGCCATGAGAAAATGATATCTGAACCACTAAAAAGAAATTTACTCAGCGTCTGGAGAAAAACTAGGCGAAAAACTATAAAATATCCAAGCTTTACATTTTGATTTTTTCTTTTGAACATAAGCAGTAAAACAAATAAAGAAATTCCTTGATTGGATTGGTGTGATGTAATATCTTGCACTTAAATTCTACAATTAGTTTGGTTGGCATTGGATGGTAGTATCTTCCACTTAAAGTCTGCTATCAGACTAGGTTTAACAGTGTCAAAAATAAAAAATTGAGGACTTTCCATGATCTATCTACAAGAATCATTTTTGCATTTGTCTAAGTTCAAGCAGCAATATATATGATAGAGTGTAGTGCACATGAAGCCAAAAAATCATAACTAAATTCAACCCTTGAGCAAGAAAAAAAAAAGATCACTAATAATGGCGGGACCAGCTGGAGCCTGTTTGTTTCAAGCAATAATGGCAAGCAGCATACCAACATCCGGAGTAGAAACATGGCTAGCTATATGAAAAAGAAAGGCATGTCAATTTAAACCATATAGATAGAAAACACAAAGTACTCATGAGATTGATGTCTCGCCCATCACACAAAGCACACAAGCTCACTCATCATCTGTTTGGATGTTGGGCCACAAGACTCACACATTTAACATTTACAAATGTACAATATCATAATACTTATATTGGAACTATGCTACATTAACACAAATAGACTGCACAACACAATGGGATATTTTCCAATCAAAACATGGCATAATCATGGGCTTAAAGGTCTTGGATAGCTTCACATGTCGTAATATAGCAAGCATAAAAATCAATCACCTAAGCCTAACCAACTATTCTATAACTAAACCACCCAAATAATATTATTAGTTTAGTAGCATATTTAAATTAAGGCTGGACATAGCATAAGCATAGCAAAGACTACCCATTTAATAGCTTTAAGGCTTTAGCTATCCAGAATCATGCTTTACCTAGTTAATACCCATTTTAAAACATGCCATGAAATTAAAGGAGAACTAAGCAAAACATTAACCTAACACTTCTAACATCCCAAAACAGGTCATGCAACAAAATCCTTAAAAATTAGGCATGATCCCAACCTACTAATGCTAAAACACTAAGCTAATAACACTTAGGACTAACCCAAATTGTATTTGCAACATCTTATCTTTGAAGTACACTTAATCACATAGCAAAACAGCCACCTAAATTACACTTCAAAGGAATGTTGTCCTGAATAAGCTACACATTAGCAAAAAGCATGCATGAAACTGAATATATAACTACATATTCAAAGTCCAACACAGCAGCTAAGAGAAGGAATTCAGTAAGAAACAGATAAATAGTGGCCACTTATCAAAGAACTATCTTTCAACCCAAATGGTTGGTAAGAAAAATCAAGCAAAGGGCATACAAAATGGCAGTAAGGAATAGATTAATCTAGCTATTTGCTGGGGAACTTGAAAGGCTAAATTTGAACCTTGAGTGAAACAGTCCTGAAGGCACAAAATAATCAAAGAAAATATGAGAGTAATAATGACAGAAACCACATAAAGTCCCTTATGCAACTAAAAACCTATCACATCAATGCCTCAAGTGCCATTATCAAACTGTACCTGCTCAGGGATTTCACCATTTGCAAATGTCTTTGTAAATTGATCCATAAGGTCGCGCTTCAAATGACATTGCATTATTTTAGCAAAAAACTGAACAAGTAAACACAAAAGAGGAATAGTCTTCAAAATCAATACCATTATCTTTATATAAATATCATATATTCATTTCAGGTGAGGGGACCAAGATGAAATGTAAAAATTGATATTATCTGTTTTGAGTGGGTTTATAACCGAACTCCTTTGTAATTCTTAAACCACAATACCATTATCTTTGTTTTATGATTATTGGTCCTAGTAAATTTCAAATCTGAATCTGGCTACCAATCCCAACAGTAACAACAAATTAGGTCAAAATAAAATCTCATTATACATCAGCTCTGTAAAAGTTCAAGTATATGGCAACCAAAAGAAAAAAAGGAAACATTACAAAGCTCATGAATAAAATTTTGATCACAATAAAAGGCATGCAAGTTTGTTTATGTGTACACATCCTCTTAAATCATATTCAATTAATCGTTCATAGTATATACATATTCAACTAGCATAATCAGAGCACACTCTTTACTTACGCAATTTTCAACATAGCATAGCTTATCAAAAGTTGGAAACTGCATTTGACCACATTAAATAATAATTCATCCGAGGCTTACCTTGTTTTGAAGCAGCAATGGTTCACCAGATTTCTTATCCACACTAAAGATTCCATCTGCACAATTCACCACACAATAAAGAATGAGTGTGATAGAACTACAAAAACAAAATGGGTGGTGAAGGCCGTGACACACGTAGGAGAGGGAGAGAGAGGTGTACACGGATCTGAGAGGAGAGGGGGCTCGGGCAGGGCATGGGGGAGCAGGGGGTGCCGGTGGATGGCTGGTAGCCTTGAGGAGGTGGTGCGGTAGCCGCTGGAAGCGGACTTGGGCCGTGCGACGGCAAAGAACCCGTGTAGGAAAGAGGCTCGATTCGGTGAGGAGGAGAGGGAGGGAGGCGTGCGGGAAGGCAGATCGGAGGTGGGGGTGGTCCAGCGAGGTTGTGGTGGTGGTCTGAGACGGCGGGAGGCTGCGGTGGCGCTGGGCTGAAGAGGAGAGCAAATCGGGTGAGGGAGGGGCTGTTTAGGATAGAGGTAGGAAGGCCGGCGACGTGGGGTCTGGGGGAGGTTGGCGCCGGTGAGGGCAGGTTGACGCTGGTAACTTGGTGGCTGAACTGCGGTGGCATTTCCGTAGGTCGTCGCCGAAGGAGAAGCGGGAGAAGCAGAAGAAGCGGGGAGAGCGAGGGCAGAGGGGAGACGGGAGAGGGGAGAGCGGAGAGGGGAGAGAGAAGATTTATGTGAGTTAACAAACCCTATAATATTTATCATCAATTTTTTTTTGGTGAGAAAAAATCAAATATATAATGTGTAATTTTTTTTCTAATGATCTGATTTGGTAAAAAATTTATAAATTTTCCTGTATTTTAATTTATAACAAATAAATTTATATAATATAATATATGAGATAATTTTTGTGATTATATAAATTTGATAAGAAAAGATAATTATTTGTTGTCAAAATTATAATTAAAAAATATTTTTTTTTTGTGACTAATTAGTTTCGTCATTAATAATTCTATAATTTGTAGGAAAAAAGCATTATCGGCCAAATTTTTCTTACGATTTTATATCTGTTGGAAAAAAATAATTAATATTCACAGTTTTTCCATCGTTGAAAATAAAATGGTCCATTATAATTATTTCTGACAGAATATTTCTGACAGGTAATTTTTGGTGATAAAATGTCATTATTTGCTAGTAAATTATATTCGCAGGAAAAAAACCTGTGAGAAAAACCACTTTTTTTTGTAGTGTCTATGAGTATTATTATGATAAAACATGCTGACATTATATATATAAATATTACAAAAATATACACACTATATCTATATATATATAATAACCATAATTTCGCTCGACTTTTGAAAATAAGTTTTGTGATATTTCTAATATTTTATTCCATTCGATCGTCAGATTGTAGTTGATTTTAATAGCATGACTCTTCATAAATTGTCTGTATCACTAAACTAGCTAGTATGTATGGGCGATGTTCTTGTATACGTTTTGTACGTGTATTCATTTTGCACGTGATCAATGAGTTGGCTCAAATGATCAATATCATTGGCTAATGTAAAAGTTAGTTAGTTAGTTACAGTCAGCTTATCTTCTATAAATAGCCTGATGTAAACACTTGTAATAAGATCAACTCATTCAAGACACAATCAAAGTAATACACGACTTTATTCTATCCTTTCTTTTTCCTTATTTTCATTCCTTTACATCAAGATTCCATGTCTAGATTCAGATTTTGTCTTAATATCACAGTAATCTGAGTTCTTTGATTAATCTGATTCTACGTGGATTCATCAAATTGAATCATGTTTTTTATTTTTGAAATGACAGATTCAACTCCACAGAATTCGATCGAAGATTCTTACTATTTGCATCATGAAGAAAATCCCAGCTTCACGCTAGTATCACAGTAGCTAAATGGCAACAATTATCCACTATGTCCAAAGCACTCAGTGCAAAGAAAAAATGGGATTTTTCAATGAAACTCTAAAAAAACCTGCAAATACTTCTGATTTGAAGTTTCCAGCGTGGCAAGAGGTGTAATGATATGGTGTTATCATGGATACTTTATTCGGTCACTAAGAACATAGCTCCAAGCATTATGTATATTGATGTAGCGGCGGATGTTTTGAAGGATTTGCATGAATGTTTCTCACAGGGAAATTGACCTAGAATTTTTTAGTTAAAAAAACTCATAAGTTCTTTAACTCAAGAATAATAATCGGTTAGTGATTACTTTACACAACTTAAAGCATATTGGGATGAATTAACGAATTATCGCCAATTGCCACAATGTACATGTTCGAGAATGAAGAAATTGGTGAGATGAAAAAGCATGAAGACAGCCATGTTGTTGAGATGGAAAGAGTAGCAAAAAATCATTCTCACTGGATGAAAAGTCAGCAAAAGAGGGAAAGGAATTCACAAAAAGGGAATGAAAGCAAAAGTGTGTAAGATGAGGTTTTTTGTTTGTATATATGCAGCGCCTCCTGCCATGCCATCCCCTATGTTTTCTCTATAAAAGTAATGCAATATATGTAGTGGACATAGCAGGTTTTGTAATGTAGTGATATCAATGCATACTATAAATAGAGACGCCCTTGTACAGATAATTAGACTATAAGCATTTTTAATACTAGAAGAGAACATTTTTCTCTCCAACTCCTCTGGTTTCTTTTTCATGCTTTCGTATTTCAAACCCTTCAATATACAATTTCCTTAAGTTCTTTCATGGTATTAGAGCTCGGTTATGGAAGACAATAGCTTAGTAAGCGAAAACCAACACCCCAACAACCCAAACCAAAACCCTACTCACCCTAGCGGTCCATAGTATATTGGCACCCATGATAATATTGGCTCCATGCTTGTCACCCACAACTTGGATGCCAGCAACTATTATTCATGGGCTCGATCAATGTAGAGAGCATTAAGGATAAAAAACAAGCTTGACTTCATTGATGAAAGCCTATGTAAACCAACCGATCCAAATGACCCACTCATGAAATTTTGGTTGCGCTGCAACGATATTGGTATCACTTGGATGCAAAACACAATGGCTCTTGACATGAAGAGCAGTATAGTGTATGCAGAAATAGCTCATCAACTTTGGGTTGAGTTGGAGCAACATTTCTTACAACAAAATGCCCCTCAGACCTTTGAAATCAAGCATGCTGTGACCATGTTGATGCAAAACCAAGACACTGTAAGTGTTTATTTTTTTAAACTCAAAACCTTATTAGATGAACTTTTGAACTATGAAGGAATTCCTAGTTGCAGCTGTGGAGGTTTAAAAATAGTGATGAAAAATCTGCAAAGGGATTGGGTTATGAAATTTCTAATGGGCTTGAATGAATCTTACAAGGGAATTAAGACTCAGATTCTTCTAATCAAACCCTTTCCAAGCCTTAATGAGGTTTACTCTATAGTACAACAATAAGAGAAAAAAAGAGGGAGATATCCATTGAAGGACCTGCACATGATTCCATGACATTATTTACTCGAGGAAACTACAAAGAGAGTGGTAGACAAAATACTTTTGCACAGAAGAAAGATAAATACTATTGTTCCTTTTGCAAAATACCAAGCCACTCTTTAGAAAGATGTTTCAAGGCTAACCCAAACAAACCAATTTGTTCCCATTGCCAAATTCCAGGTCACACAGCAGTTAAGTATTTCAAGTTTCATGGATATCTATCAACTCACAAAATGGATGGAAGAAACAGATCCTCAATAAACCAAGTCACTACAACCTCAACCAACAATGTCCAAACTATTTTTGCATCTTCATCCTCTGATGGAAACACCTATCAAATACTTGGTATATCACTGTGCCTATTTGTCTTTAATTCCAAATCTTCAAACAAATCAAATGCACCTTAGATCATTGACATAGTAGCAACAGATCACATGATCTGCTGCCCTTCATTGTTTTCTTCTACATAAACACAAACATCTCAATTTGTTGTTTTGCCTAATGGCAATATGGTTGCTATTACACACACAGGAATAGTAAGAATCACTAATTCCCTAATTTTGCAAGATTTCCTTTCTGTCCCTAGTTTGTATTCAAACTCATTTCAGCTATAAAATAAACTTAAAACCTTCATTGATGCCTGCTTTTCTTTTCACAATTCTGTTACATACATGACCTTTTAGTTTGGAAGACGATTGGCATGAGTGAAGTGAAGCAAGGGCTATACCACATATTGCAAAGAGAGGTTCCTCCCCCAGCTTTATTTGATGTTCTGAACAAAGTCAGTCCCTCATCCTCACTTTCAGTTTCAGCCTCAACTACCAAAAATGATCAAAGTTATGATGTTTGGCATTATAGACTAGGACATTCCTTTTACTCAATTTTCGATATAGATGGAGATATACACTTTGCCAAAAATTCTAATGAAATGTTGTGTTCCATATGTCTCTTAGCCAAGTTTCACAAGCTCCATTTTCCTACCAGCATACACAAAACAGAAAGATACTTTGAGTTAGTACATTGTGACATTTGGGGCCCTTGCAATGAGATTGTAAGTGATGGATCAAAATATTTCTTAACTTTTATAGATGATTTTAGTAGGTGCACTTGGACTTATATGCTAAAACTAAAATCAGATGCAACCAATGCTTTTCAAGATTTCTGTGCTATGGCAGAAACTTAGTTTGAAAGCAAGATAAAAATCATTCTAAGTGACAACGGAGAGGAGTTCAACATGAGGGATTTTTATCTTAAAAAGTGCATAATACACAAAAGAAGTTGTGTTGAAACACCACAATAAAATGCTGTGGTGGAAAGAAAACATCAATACATTTTAAACGTTGCAAGTGCATTGAGATTTTAGAGTGGAATCCCTTTAAAATATTGGAACCATTGCATCCTCACTGTTGTGCACCTCATAAACAGAACACCATCATCTATTTTGAGCAACAAAAGCCCCTATCAGGTTCTGTTCAAAAGAAAACTGGCTTACATGCATTTTAAAGTTTTTAGTTGTCTAGCCTTTGCCACCACCATTGTGAATGGAAGACACAAATTCGATCCCAGGGCAAAGAAATGTGTGTTCATAGGTTACCCCTTTGAAATTAAGGGGTATACTCTGCTAGCCCTTGAGATGAAAATGATATTTGTTTCCAGAAATGTGGTTTTCTATGAGAATGTTTTTCCTTATAAGAATAGGACCTTAACAGACCCTCATCTTCAATCTGACCAAGGAAAAATCAGCTTTACAGAAACTGTCACAGATTCCTCATGGTGCTCTATAGAGCCAATCATAACTCCCATAAACATCCCCCAAGAGGCTGAGGCAAACCCTTTAGACACCATCTCTGTGCAGGATATTAATGATACCATTTCACAAATTGAACCAACAATTGACCCTCCTGATAATGAGTCAAATGTCACTCCCATTAATCATATGCCCAAGAGATCCACAAGAACTCGAAGGGCACCACTCCATTTGCAGGGTTTTATATGCCAACAGGTTACTTATCTTCACCCATCTCAAGTATTGAACAAACAGAAAAGGAACTGCCAGACAGGTAATCCTTACCCCCTGAGTAATTACATCACATATGATAAATTGTCAAACATGATTAAATGTTTGTTGCTTCCATTACATCTCAACCTGAACTCATAAATTACCAAGAAGCCAAGACCTCAGCTGAGTGGTGTTCAACCATGAAAGTTGAGATTGAGGCACTTAAACTCAATAAGACTTCAAACTTAGTTAACATGTCACCTGATAAGGAAGCAATTGGGTGCCAGTGGGTGTATAAGGTGAAGTTCAAAAATGGGAGTGTAGAGAGATTTAAGGCAAGGCTTATAGCAAAGGGATATACCCAATAAGAAGGACTAGACTACCATACGACCTTCTGACCTGTGGTTAAACTTGTGACTATGAGAACTATCTTGATTGTGGCAACAATAAAGGGTTGGGGTTTTTACTAATTTGACGTAAACAATGCATTTTTGCATCGTAAGTTGGATGAGGAAGTTTATATGGATCTTCCCCCTAGATATTCTGATGATAACAACAACAAAGTATGCAAATTAAACAAAAGTTTGTATGGTTTAAAGCAGACATCAAGGCAATGGTATTCTAAGCTTTCCAACTTTATCATCGAGCAAGGATTCACACAATCCAAAGCTGACTAAAACTTGTTCACCAGAAGCACCAAGAGATCATTCACATCTATTTTAGTCTATGTGGATGACATTATAGTGGTTGGAGATTGCATTGAAGATATTGATTGCCTTAAAGCTACGCTACATGAGAAATTTAGAATTAAAGGTCTAGGAAAGCTGGTGTCCTTCCTAGGGATTGAAGTGGCCAGGTCTAGAGATGGCATCCATATATGCCAAAGGAAATATGCTTTAGACATCTTGAATGGCTCGGGAACCATTGGAGCAGCACTTGCAAAAATACCTACGGATCAAAACTTGAAGCTAAGCAAGGAAGAAAGAGAGCTACTCCTAGAACCAGCCATCTATAGAAGGCTTGTTGGTCGATTACTATACCTGACAATAAGTAGACCTGATATCTCATATGCAGTGCAATCATTGAGCCAAGTCATGGATAACCCTCGGATCCCCATCTAAATGCAGCACACAAGGTCTTAAGATACATCAAAAGAGCACATGGGCAATGCCTATTTTACCCAAGAGACTCGAAGCCGCAGCTACATGGGTACTGTGATTCAGATTGAGGAGCTTGTATGGACAGTAGGAGGTCAATCACAAGGTATTATGTTCTAATGGGTGACTCTTGATTTCATATAAGTCTAAGAAACAACGTGTGGTGTCAAAATCTTCCTCAGAGGTAGGATATAGGGCCATGGCTAATTTATGCTATGAATTAACATGGCTTCGATACCTTAGAGACTTGCAAATTGAACACCCTCAAGCTGCCTACCTATATTGTAATAACAAGTCAGCTTTACACATAGCCACCAACCCTGTCTTTCATGAAAGAACAAAACATATACAGTTAGATTGTCACTTGATTCAAGACAAGATACAAGAAATGAGTGTTGTTATAGAACATATCTAGGAAGTCACAAATGGCAGATATGTTAACCAAGGCCTTGGATTCACAAAGTCTTTATTCATTAATGTTCAAGATGGAAGTAGTAGATATCTACCCTCAATCTTGCGGGGTGTCGTTAGAGAATGAAGAAATTGGTGAGATAGAAAAGCATAAAGACAATCATGTTGATGAGATGGAAAGAGCAGCAAAAAATCAACTTCACTAGATGACAAGTCAGCAAAGGCAGGAAAGAAATTCACAAGAAGGGAATGAAAGCAAAAAGTGTGTAAGAGGAGATTTTTTGTTTGTATATATGCAGCGCCTTCTGCCATGCCATCCCCTCTGTTTTCTTTGTGAAAGTAGTGCAATTTATGTAGTGAACATAACAGGTTTTGTAATGTAGTGATATCAATGTATTCTATAAATAGAGATGCCCTTGTACAGATAATTAGACATAAAGCATTTTTAATACAAGAAGGGAACATTTTTATTTCCAACTCCTTTGGTTTCTTTTTCATGCTTTCGTGTTTCAAACCCTTCAATATACAATTTCCTTAAGTTCTTATAGTACATGTGGAATTGTGATTTTTTTTTTTTGAATTCCAGCAAGAAAAGTGTAAGGGTCAGCTTCTGAAGTCTGTTGTTGGTGTTTTTCAGTGTTAAAAATGGCTAAGTGTTGATGCGAAATAGATGTTTTCTTAAAATGTTGTGATTACGAAACGGTGTGTTGCATGAAATAGTGATACGATGAACTTCAATGTAATGGGTTTAACGGCTTCATTTGTAATTGAAATGCTTGTTTTGGAGGTTCGGTGTTAGTTGGGCTTAGTCGTAATGATTTACGACACCGTTTTATGTCATCTTCTTCCTTATAAATAGCTTGTAGATCTCATAATCTATGCATTGAACGATTTTATGGAATTCTTTCATTCTTGTAAGGAGGTTTTGGGCTCCTCGAAAACCCAAGTTAAAGAATCAATAAAGTGTGATTTTTAGTTTTCATTTCAATTGCTGTGAGTTTGTAGGGTTCTTTCGTTATTTCTTGCGAAACCCTTACAATTGGTATCAACCTTACAGCCACAAAGGTGTCTCAAACATCTTTTTCAAGGGTGCTTAAATTGCATGGCATGCCAAAGTCAATTGTCACTGATAGGGATCCACTATTTACCAGCTCTTTTTGAAAGGAAATGTTCAAGTTGCAAGAGATTTCTTTCCATTTCACCTCAGCCTATCACCCACAGTTAGATGGGCAAACAGAAAACTTGAATAAGAATGTGGAAGGGTACCTGAGATTAACAAATGAAAGGAGTGGAGTGCATGGTTATCCATGGCAGAATGGTGTTACAACACTACCTCTCATTCAGCAATTATGATCTCACCCTTTGAAGCACTTTATGGTTATGTTCCTCCTAAATTTCTTACCTATGTGCTAGGTGCAACATCTAATGCTTTCGTGGATCAGCTATTGAGAAGTAGAGAAGAGTTGTTATCCTTGCTTAAAGAGAATATTAGGAAAGCTCAAGAGAGAATGAAGCCATTTGTAGATCAGAGGAGAACTGAAAGAGACTTTGCTGTTGGTGAGTGGGTCTTTTTCAGACTTTCAACCTTACAGACAGAAAACAATAGCTTTGGCATAATTTGAAGCTGTCTCCAAGATCTTATAGGCCCTGTCAAGTGCTGGAGATGATTGGATCTCTGGCACACAAGCTGGATTTGCCAAGTTCTTCTTGGGTTCATCATGTATTCCATGCATCCAGTCTTAAAAAAAAGTTGGGTAAAGTCTCCTCTACCAGTCTTGCCTCTTGTTGATAGTCAGGGTTGTGTGCAACCTGAGCCTGAAGTTATTTTGGAACGACGAATGAAGAAATTAGGCAATCAAGTTGCAATAAAAGTCTTAGTTAAGTGGGTTGGTGCTCGCATTGAGGATAGTTCCTGGGAGCTCCTCTGGAAATTAAGGAATCTTTATCCACACCTTGTGGACAAGGTACTTAAAGGGAGAGGGAGAAGGCGATGGCCTTGTGGGCAAGGTCTTTGAAGGGAGGTCAGCTTCTGAAATCTGTTGTTGGTGTTTTTTAGTGTTAAAAATGGCCAAGTGTTGATGTGAAATGGATGTTTTTCTCGAGATGCTGTGATTATGAAACAGTGTGTTGTATGAATTAGTGATACGGTGCGTTTCATTGTAATGGGTTTAACGGCTTCAGTTGTAATTGAAATGCTCGTCTTAAAGGTTTGATGTTAGTTGGGCTTAGTCGTTACGATTTACGACACTGTTTTATGTCATCTTCTTCCTTATGAATAGCTTGTAGATCTCAGAATGTAGGCATTGAATGATTTTCTGGAATTCTTTCATTTTTGTAAGGAGGTTCTGGGTTCTTCGAAAACCCAAGTTCAAGAATCAATAAAGTGTGGTTCTTGGTTTTCATTTCAATTGCTGTGAGTTTGTAGGGTTTGTTTGTTATTTCTTGCAAAACCTTTACAATGAATATATTTTGAAATTCTTGATGGGATTAAATGATTCCTTCAGTAGTATAGGAGGTCAGATTCTGTTGTTAGATCCTCTACCATCCATGGATCGAGTTTTTTTCTCTTGTTCTTAAAGAGTAAAAATAAAGAGAAATCAAGATTAACTCTGTCCCAAGCTTTGATTCCATTACTGTTGTGACAACCAATAATACAAAGAATGGCAATACCTTCAACAAACAATCTGGACCTCAAAAAGATAGACTTGTATGCAGTAATTGTGGATATACGGGTCACACATCAAACAAATGTTACGAAATCCATGGGTTCCCACTAGAATTTAAATCTAAGAAATTCAATGTTCACTCAGCAAATCAAGTATCTTTTTCTCCCACAATTTAAGAAAGTGTTCCACAGTTATCATTCACACAAGAGTTTTGTTAGCATATTCTTGCCTTAATCAATCCCTCTCCCAAACTAGTACGTGTAGTAAACCAAGTCTCCACATTGTCTACCATACCTAGTTCATTTGGTATTATCCCAACACCAAATGTTTCATATTCTGAAAATCTTTCCAATAAAACTTCTTCAATCTTTTCTATCTTAGGAAATGTTGTTCTTGCCTCTGTCAATTTTCCATCTATTCCTTGGATTATTGACACTGGCGTCACAGATCACATGGTCTGCTCTACCAATTTCTTTTCTTCAATTAATTCTCATGTTTCTTCATCTGTTAAGTTTCTAAATAATAATCTTGTTTTGTTTACTCATATAGGAACCATAACTCTATCCAATGATTTGGTATTGCATAATGTTCTTTGTGTCCTCTCTTTCTCATTTAACCTCAAATCAGCAAGTAAATTGACTAAAGATACTCACTGATGTCTTTTTTCATTTTCCAAGTTTTGTTTTGTATAGGGCTTGTCTACATGGAAAACAATTGAAGTGGGTGACGAAAAAGTTGGTTTATATCATCTATTGCAAAAACCCTCGGTTGGTTCATCATCCATTGCTCTTTCAGTCAATAAAGAATTTGATCTTTGGCATTATAGATTAGGCCATCTGTCTTTGTCTAGACTACAAGCACTCAATAAATTTATACCAGAGATTAAAATTTCCAATTCCTTTCCATGTATTTTTTGTCTATTGGCAAAACAGAAATGCCTTGATCCATTTGAACTTAGTAATAATACTACTTTGATTCCATTTTAGCTTGTGCATTGTGATATATAGGGATCATTTTCAGTTGCTTCTGTAGATGGTTCTTAGTTCTTTCTAACAATCGTGGATGATTTTTCTAAGTGCACTTGGGGTGTATCTTACGTAACAGAAATCTCAAACTAGACAATAATTGCAATCCTTCTTTTGTCTTGTTGAAAATCAATTTATTCTCAGATTAAATACATTCGAACAGACAATATGGTTGAATTGAATATGCTTGATTATTATTTAGCTAAATGTGTGATCCATCAAAAGAGTTGTGTTGAGAATTCACAACAAAATGGTGTGGTTGAAAGATAATATTAGCATTTGTTTAATATTGCTAGATACTTAGATTTCAGGCCTCATTACCATTATAGTTGTGGGGTGACTATATTTTAACAACACATTTAATCAACCTAATTTCTACACCTTTACTAGCTAATAAATCACTATATGAACTCCTTCATTCATCTCCCCCTTCTTATAATCATTTAAGAGTATTTAGATATGTGCTTTGCATCCATTCTTTCTAGAAACAGACAAAAGTTTGATCCTCGAGCTAAAAAGTGTGTTTTTATTGGATACCTTTTTGCTGTAAATGATATAATTTTTATGATCTTGAATCTCATGCAACATTTATGTCTCATGATGTGGTATTTCATGAGTCTATTTTCCCTTTTTATCCATAAATTCAAATTCTTCTCCTGTTATTGATCCTTTCCTAGTCCTACCTAACACCATTTCTGAAACATCAGTTCCACCGATTGCTATAACATTCTGCCTACATACCTCTCTTCTCTTAATTCTAATACTTTTGATTCAAACAATTCTTCTTCATTCTCACCACCCATTCCTTTATCTTCATTTCCTATTTCTACTCGACAGTCCACAAGACAAAGGAAACAACCCAGTTATTTGTAAGGTTATTACTGTCAACTAGCCTTGACAGAAAACAACCAAGCTTTTATTCAATCTCCTCAATCGAATTTCATGGCAGACAGTTCTCAAGGTACATGTTATCCTCTTTCTAATTTGTTTCTTATCATAAACTCTCACATTCTTATGGATCTTTTACATTGTCAATCTCTTCTCACACTGAACCAAAGTCATTTTCTCAAGCCATAAAAAACCTGAATGCCAAGAAGTTATGCATGCTGAAATAAAAAATCTTGAACAAAATAAAACATGGACTCTTACTTCCTTACCTATAGGAAAGAAACCTATAGGTTGTAAGTGGATTTATCGTATAAAATACAAGGCAAATAGAAGCATTGAAAGATATAAAGCCTAATTGATAGCAAAGAGCTATACATAAGTTGAAGGCTTGGATTTTTAGGAACTTTTTCTCCTGTTGCAAAATTAACCATAGTGAGGTGTTTACCAGCTTTGGCTGTTGCTAAAAACTGGCATTTACATTAATTAAATGTAAATAATACCTTTTTACACAGTGACCTCAATGAAGAAGTCTATATGGACATACCACCAGGATTTGCAGAAAAAAGGGGACACTAGGGTAAGCAGGCTTACCAAGTCACTTTAGGATTAAGACAAGTCTCATGCCAATGGTTTTCTAAACTATCCTCTATTATTCTTGACTATAGATTCACTAAGTCGAATTCTGAACATTCACTTTTCATTAAAGCTATTGTTTCTTCATTCATTGCTTTGTTAGTTTATGTAGATGACATAATAATAGCAAGTAATGACATTGACTCGATCTGCCTTGAAGTTATTTTTAGATGATAGATTTAAAATCAAAGATTTGAGGGTATTGAAATATTTTTTGGGTTTGGAAGTGGCCAGATCTGACAAAGGCATCACTTTGTGCCAAAGAAAATATGCATTGGACATTCTCCAAGATTCGGGTTTATTAGCAACAAAACTTATTTAGTTTCCCATGGAAAAAAACATCAAACTATCTTTATCTAAAGGTGATCATATTGAAGATGCTTCAAGCTATCACAGGTTAATTGGTAGGTTGATATACCTTACCATTTCTCAACTAGACTTAACTTATGCAGCTCAAGTTCTTAGCCAATACATGGATAAACCACGACAACCTCACATGGATGCTACCTATAGAGTCCTAAGGTATTTGAAGGGAACACCTGCACAAAAGTTGTTCTTTCCAGCACAATCAGATTTTCACCTCAAGGCTTTTTGTGACTCGAATTGGACAGGGTGTATGAACTCTCAAAAATCAGTAACAGACTTTTGTATTTTTCTTGGTGATTCACTTATATCCTGAAAATCTAAAATGCAATAATCTGTGTCAAGATCTTCAGCCGAAGTTGAGTATAGAGCTATGGCATCCCCCACTTGTGATTTGACATGGCTGCTTGCTCTAATGAAAGACTTTAAGATCGATCATCCTCAACCTGCTCTACTGTTTTGTGACAACAAAGCTACTCTTCATATTACAGCAATCTTGTGTTCTATGAGAGAACAAAACACATTGAAATAGATTGTCACATCGTAAGAGAGAAAATGTTAGCCAATCTCATCAAATCACTATATGTTGCTCCTACTCATCAACTTAGTGATATTTTTACTAAACCATTTGACTGTAATCAATTTCATAGCTTACTATCCAAGATGAAAATTTTAGACATTCATTCTCCATCTTGAGGGGGACTCTTAGAGTGCATGATTCATTCTACACGTGATTAATGAGGTGGCTCAAATGATCAATATCAATATTGGCTAATGTAAAAGTCAGTTAGTTAGTTACATTCAGCTTTTCTTCTATAAATAGACTCATGATCTAAACACTTGTTATAAGATCAACACATTCAATACAGAATCAAAGTAATACACGACTCTGTTCTATCCTTTCGTTTTGCTTAATTTCATTCCTTTATATCAAGATTCCATATCTAGAATCAGATTTCGTTATCTATGATCACTAGACCAGCACGTATGGACGATGTTCTTGTATACGTTCTGTATACATGAGCTAGCTTATACCTTAATTAATTTATCTCTTTTCATGATTAATAAATTAAGTAATTTTTTACTAACCAATACAAAAAAAGTTTGTGCTCTAATATCATCATTGGTGACGTTAAAGGACTTAGGTCCTATTTATTTAATATATGTTTTAATATAATATAAAAAATATATATTATAATTGTAATTCAAAGATACAATATATATCTATATAATATATATATATTATGATCAATTAATGCTGTGAACTTAATTACGGATCATATATGATGTACATGATGACCTATATATATGGTAGAGAAATATCTTCACTTTAAAATTTAGTCCGCGTACGTGCGTACATTTTTAAAAGGGAAAATAAAACATTTAAAAGTACAAACTCGATCGTAAAAGGCCAAGCTGATTTTTCTACCTCTTTTCTTAGTGAGTCCCCCTTCAATCTATTCCATGTCCTCATCTACAAGCAAACAAAGTTTTTAAAATCTAAGAAGGTTTAACGATATTTCTTCTAATTATTTAGGGCCAAAATTAATTCTGAGTTATCTAATTGTAAAATGCATGTCTTTTTTTTTTTCTGAATAAATAAAGAAATATTATAGAATGCTTTAACCATTAAAAGATTTTATAAAAATAAACGTACATACAAACAAACGTGCATGGGTTAATGTTGCAAGTTAGATTGTAAAATTATTTTTTTGTTGTAAAGTAGATATAATGTACCACATCAATCTATCTGTGTATTTAATTATGTGTGTGTGTGTGTGTGTATATATATATACATGATGATTTGTTAAAGTGGTTGCTTCTAACATGCACCTATTTAATTTAGAACTTTTTTCTTTTTTGAAGAAATATGATTACTTCATTCATCTATAAATAACGAAGCTTACAATGTGATTTAGTGAACTGAGATGACTCAATTTCCAAGCCAACTAGATATATACTGAGGCACAACTTCTAATTTTCAACAGATCAAAATCTGTTAGACTAAGATACTGCCACAGACAGTATACTAAAATCTCATCCTCTAAAGGAGGAGAACACTAAGATTTCACAGATCTAAGTCCGGGACATTATTTATCTAATAATTTTTTCTTTTATATAAACAATATACACAAACAACCAATAAAACAACAAAATACAAAAGCCTATCATGAGAAAACAACAAATGCTGTCCGTAGTGGCGTGTGGGAAACACGCGCCACCCTAAGAGTGAAGCTCCACACGGTAGGAAGGCTCCGAAGACCCGGATTCGAGCTGAACCACCGTCAGCTAGCTAGATCTACCGAAACACGATCCCAATGAAAGAAAACTCTCATTGGGTCCTTGTATGTGAGGAGCACGCACTTTGCTGGTCAACAAAATCTCTTGTAAGACTCCCGAAACCCACGAACTTGCATACCCAGCCTTCAAAAACCAAGAATCCCGTAAACCACCATCAACACCAACAACAAAATGTGGTGGCCAAGAAAACAAGAAAAAGAGAGGAAAAGAGGAAGAGAAACGGAAATAGAGGAAATGGAGCCGAAGTTCTGCCTCCCTTCACACAAGCCACTGCTTCTAAAGACCTAAAAGATGAAAGACGCGAGAGAGAAAAAGAGAGAATGGGAGACTTTCATATAAAACTATTTAATTTAGAACTTGTCCTACTAGATCCATGGCATGAAACCACATAAAAAAAAAAAACAAAGGAAACGACAACACTTTTTAATCAATCAAGATTCAAGGACATGATGATAATGGTGTCCTTTTGTGTGAAAAAGATGAATAGTAAACATTTAGGCAGACATGCGTACCCATCCATTTTATCTTTTAGTCAGATCGAACTTGGTGTGGACATAATTATACTTTTAAGGGATATAAATTGTTGTTGTTGTTGTTTTTTCTTCTTCTTAAATTCTATAATTCATGGTTAGATTGACTAATGTATCGCATTTTAAGTTAAATTTATTGAAATCACCTTATATGATGACTAAAATATTCAAGATGAAGAACTATGTATATATATATATATTTTTTTTTCTCTTCTATTTTTCTCCGAACTAAAATAAAGTTGAGAACAAGGGATATATGTTTCTAGATTAGAAACTCCAACAAAGTCCATTGTGCTTATAAGTAATCCTAGCAAGTTGCAACCACCTATAAATGGCATATTGGTATGCTAGCTATTAATTGGCAAAAGTGGGCATATCATGGCAAAAGTGTCCTTTAATTTGTGAGAAAAAGATAAGTTGTACGTGAATGTTTAGGCAGACATGCCCATCCATTCATTATCACGATCCTTTAGTGAGATGGATCAGTATATATAGACTATAGTGCAACCATTGCTTTCACGATCTTTTTTTTTTCTTTCTCTAGTAAAAGAAATTTCAAAGCAAGGGATCTAATTTCCAAACAAACTCCAAAGTCAAGTGTAGTACCATGTTAATTAATCCTAGCTAGCAAGTAGTAAGTACCACCCCAAAAAATGGCATATTGGTGTGTTATTATTGGCAAATGTGAGCATATAATGACATATAACATTATTGTACATTGAGAGGCATGCATTTGGTTTACCCACCCTTTCATATTACTTTTTGGCGAAAATGATGTGAGGGATAGGGATATTGGTGTTGTTTGAAGGTTTGTGAATCATCCAAAGGTATATTATATTCTTTCTTATAATTGATATCTCCATCAATATATTTATTCCAAGGTCCCATTCTGCATAGTGGAGGCGGTATTTTGTGATTACAACTTCGAATATTTTGATTCTCATCTCCCATTATAGTACCTGTTTTGTAAAATTATCACTTATCCCAAAAGTTTAAGTTGATGGAAAGATATATATTTTATTATTTACTTTATATCTTAGTATTTTTCCCATGTGTGGGCTAGACTCTTCTTTAATGGAGGCTCTAGCACATGAAATATTTAACTAGATGAGATAGAGTGTAGAATTAAGGTTTGAACTCGAAATTTTTACTCTAATATCATATGAAATCACCATTACTTATCTCAAAAGTTTAAATTGATGGAAATAGATAGATTTTATTATTTATTTTCTATGCACTACGACAACAAAACTGCTTATCCGTGACTAGTTATTCTCTGTCAAAATGATTATTTTATGTCAAAATGAGCCTATTTTTGTAGTAAATAATCATATTCGCAGCAAACAGTCTGTCATAGATACTCATTTTTCTTATAGTGATATATGTTAATATGCTTTATGGCATATTTTAAATGATTAATATTGTTTCAATGTTAACACATGATGCACTTACACTAACCAAGGTGCTAAAAGCAAACTCAAGAAACAAGAATCGAAAGAACTTTAATTCATAAAGATCGGTGTGTAAGCACAATATAAATTGCTACTCATGATATACCCCCATAGGTCTAGAAAAACCCAAAATACATTTTTTTTTTCTTTTATGTTAAGTAGTGATGTGACAAATTTTTGTGGAGGTAAATTAATTATAAGCAAGCTTGAAAATAGATTTTTATTTTATTTTATTTATTTTTTAAAAAAGCAGAGAGATGATCAATAAGTGCATTAATCAAGAAAACCGTGGCATGAAATTGAGAGATCAAGTGAGAACAAGTTCACAACATCTCGAACAAATCTTAGCTAATAGCTTATCTGATCACTACACCTGAATCTGAGCCATGACTATAATTTGCAACGAACAAAAGGAATCCAAACCCTATCCAGTGTCAAAAGAACCCATAATTAGCACGTAGTACTTCCTCCCCCTAGCTGGAGTGGTGTCTTGGTACGAACAAAAGTTATTCCAGGCTTAGCACCTTGTTTGGCCAAAAACTGGGTTTCTCTAGAAAATATGCATGAATCCAAGTACAGAGAAAATTTGTTGGCAAACACAAGTACGTACTTATGTTATCCAGAGTCTCCCTCATAGCCCAACATACATAAACAATCAGTCCCTTTCAATCATTCAATTAACCAATAACCAGGAGTCCGACTCAACCTCCACATCTATGACATTGAGTTAGTTGCACCCAGAAAGTATGTTTGGTATTATCTCCTTGACACCATTAAAAGCAGCTGAGACATGATCAGAAGAGATGGTTTAAAGCTTTGGAGCCCGGGTCTGATCTCCAAAGTTGGGCATGAGTTTCAACAATGGAGGGAAGATCATCAAAGCTTGAGGACATCCAATGGAGTCAAGATCATAACAGAAGAAGAAAAAACAAATGAAAGACCAGCTGTTATATATGTTTTCATCTAGATAGAGGGAGACATGCATATTTAATTTTTCAGAGTGGGCCAACTTGGGCGCTTGCAATTTGCATCAAACTACAATACTGGACACACATGAGCCATGAGATCATATAAAAGAGTAAAAATAAAATTAAAAATAACAATTAAAAGATATATACAAGTTCCAAATATACAAATTCTGCATAAATCCTTTATAAGAAAATGATGATCCCATTATAAAAAAATGTGAAAATCTCTCTTTTTTTTTTCTTTATATATATATATATATATATATATATAAAGAGCTCAAAAGGCTTGTACAAATTTGTTCGTTTGGTACTTATTCCGCATTACTCAAATAAAAATCTAGGCACAGATGAACCGAACAATTAAGTACTGTTTGGTCACAACCTAGACAAAAAAGTCATGTCAGGCTGTGTGAGAAATGGAAAAGCAATATTCCCATCTAATAGCTCCTTGTTTGGCTGAGCGTAAATGCTATTATATTATATATATATATATATATATATATATTGTTCTTTCTTTTGCATCATATTTTCTTTCTGGTCTATGCATGATCTTTTTGCCCTGTCCTGTCCTCGAATAGTTTCCTAGAAAGCATTCACAATTTCGATGGTTTCTTGGCCCTCTTCCCAGGCCCACACGGTGGGATGGTCCTCCAAATATGCCCTGTTGGAAATCACATGCCACAAGATATTTTCAATGGCATAAGGATAAAAAGCAACACGAACTTTCTTTCCCATCACTACCTGTAAATATATAATGCCATATATATATATATATATATATATATATTAACTTATAGCAATTATACTATAAATACTTTAAACAAAACTACCAGCAAAGATATCATGATCAGGCAAGAGGTTGAGACCCGTTAAACAATTAAAACTCACCAAATATTAAAGCCACTCAAAAAGAAATCGTTGTCATGATACAAGCTGTAATATTCCAATTAATATTCTTGTTCGCCTTCTATGATAAATGGTGCAATAATATTATCCCCTCAGAAAAATTCAAAAGAAGCTGAAAAAAGATGGTGGAAAATGAAGGAAACAGTAAAAATAATACTCACAAGCCAGCTTGTTATTTCAACCACATATAGGGTTTTGGTACAGCACAGACCACAGAGAGGCAAAGAACTCACCAAGGAAGTAAACGCACTTGGGTTTTTTTTTGGTTTGTTGGTATATTCTCATATATATATTATAAGCCACACTAATTGATCGCACATTCATTTCCCTTTTCTTTCATAGTTATCTCTTCCTTGAAAGCAACCTTAGAACAATCCTAGCTTTGCCATATCATGTGGTCCTTGTAATTATGCTAGTCTAAAGTAGTCAGGCTCAGTTCTAGAGAGAGAGAGAGAGAGAGAGAGAGAGAGGTGATGGTCAGGCTCAGCTCTAGCTAAAGGGAGGGAGAGAGCGATGGTTTGAGATGAGTGGGGATGAAGGACGGCATGTATAAATG
The DNA here is from genome assembly GCA_036559045.1 of Platycarya longipes. Taxonomy (NCBI): domain Eukaryota; kingdom Viridiplantae; phylum Streptophyta; class Magnoliopsida; order Fagales; family Juglandaceae; genus Platycarya; species Platycarya longipes. Next base: position 30,824,263 of record CM071803.1, on the reverse strand, counting down.
GAAAGAAATTCAGGAAAAGAAATGGAAATATAGTTGAGGTAAAGAGAGCTTTCAAGTGTGGCTGGGACTATTCCCATTTTGAAAAAAAAAAAAACAATGAGATGAGATGGGATTAGTAGCTAGGGCACGGGCACTTGTTGATTGGCTATGTTTTGGAGAAGGTCTATGTATATGGCAGTGGCAAGTACAAGCATAAGCACAAGCAAGTCTTTCTAATTGACAATGTGTGTGTGTGTGTGAGAGAGAGAGGGAGAGAGAGAGAGAGCTTTTCAAAGAAAAGTTAAACAGATAAGCACGCATGGGAGGGAACCCAACGACATTCTCACATAGAGAGAGAGAGAGATGGGATTTCTTCCTTTTGATGAAAGGGACGTTTAATTAGAAGGCCAGTCAAAGGGGTGCATTACCTGAGAATTGCAGGCTCACACAGTGCATTCCCCTTGGAGAGGTGAAATAATTGTCCTCCATCTCTCATCATCATGTGTAGACACTGCTACGTGTAGGTTAAGAAATCCTTTATAAAATCATATAATATAGAAACATGAATCCTCCAATGAAATTAAAAGTCATGACATCCTTTTAGCATATATACCAATTACAGTGACACACTTCCCACTTGATCTCCCCGGCCCCTAAAACCCACACGCAAATACAATGTGGATATATGATTATTATTATATATTAATTTGTAGCAATATGTCTTAAATTTGTGATTCATGAGGGCGGGCCTGTTGAAGATCAGTCTTTTTGATCGAGGGTGGAGGAAGTAGTTCATGATCATGAAATCAGTCTCCTCATGATCTGCAAACCACGTGAAACCCCACAATTAATTGCTATTTTCCTATCCACTCATCACTTCCCAAATATCGCTAAAGGAGACAGTGCTACTGTTTGCTCAAAAGAGAGAAAAAATTAAGAAAAAGATGGCTCTTTGTCTGCAATAAATTCCCCCTTCCATTGCTTTAGTACCCCCTCACCATCTTTATTCACTCACTCACGCTCTCTCTTTCTCTCTCTCTCTCTCTCTCTCTGAAGCCCCTGGTTGATGTACACTATTTTAGCTCTGCTGCTGTCTTTCTCAAGCTGAGGGGAGGTAAATAATCTCTCTCTCTCTCTCTCTCTCTCTGATCTCTATCTCTCTCTCTCTAAAAGACAAGCAAATATACATACGTACACATACATTGTACAGGATCATGAAGAGGCTGTCCTTCTCAAGCTCGGCTAGAAAGTATTAACTCATCAAGGGTTGTCCTTCTCCAACTCTCATGGTTTCCACTTGCAGAGAGAGAGGTAAAAAGGAAGATCAAATTAATAAGAAAAATTGATACGACCCACGTCATTCTCCTGCTTTAATAGTCCAACCGGCCACCGTCAGGGCCTAGTTAGGGTTGTCCGGTGCAATTCTTATTCACAGATGTATCCCTCAAACAGTAACAATATTGGCAGCGACCCTTTCACCTATTCTGACCAACCATTTAATTTCCAGCATCCTTTTCCAAATCATGACTTGATCAATATCATCTGCAATTCAAAACAAGCAGAGCCTTCTCCTTTATCCAACTTCTTAGGCCAATACTACTCTACCCCTTTCGTAGATCATGACGATGTTTTCATCCAACAACACGACCATGACGGCCTGTTGTTTCAAAACCAGCAGTCCTTAGCTAAAGCTGCTAATAACATGACTGCCGGATCAGCTGTCACCAGCAACATGGTCATGGATTCAACCAAAAATCATCCCATGAATGGACAAAAAATGGCCGAGCAATATCAGATCCCGAGAAAACGAACTTGCAAAAGAGATCGGCACAGCAAGATTAACACTGCTCGAGGCCCAAGAGATCGGAGAATGAGATTGTCCCTTGAAGTTGCCCGCAAGTTTTTCGGCCTTCAAGACGTGCTAGGCTTTGACAAGGCGAGCAAGACTGTTGAGTGGCTACTTCAACAGGCAAAACCTGAAATCAAGAAGCTAACAAGAGAACTGAAGCGCATGACTTGCAGCGTTGTTAGTGTCAAGAGTACTGGCGCTTCCTCTACTTCTTCTGAGTGCGAAGTCGTGTCTGGCATCGATGATGTTGCAATTTCTTGTGAAAATCAACAAGGAATGGCTTCAGATCAGGAGATCAAGCCCTCGACGACGTGTGCTGTGAAAGAGAAGAAGGTAAGGCAGTGGAGGAAGAGTGCATTTCACCCTCTTGCTAGGGAGTCAAGGGAGAAAGCTAGGGCAAGGGCAAGGGAGCGAACATTAAGACTAGATAAACTAAGGAAATCAAAATTATGTGAAGATCTGGCTACCATTAACTGTGACTTGAGCCGGCTTGGTTCTTGGAGTACCTTTGAAACTGGGGAAGAATCTGCTGGAACTCAAAGCCATAATATGAACCTTTCCAGCTCGGAGGTGCGGCCAGTACCGCCTGAGGTTGAAGAGAGAAGTAATTCCCATGATGCTCGAGATCATGATCATCATGATTTAGGTGCTGCAGTCAATCAAGCCAATGGCGATTCATTTCTGAGTATTGAAAGATGGAGCCCATATTCTAATTTGATTTTCAATTCTCTGAACAATACTGCGATTCCCCAAGAGGTAATTACTTTCAAAAAACAATATGAGTAGTTTACTATGACAATTAGCATGTATCTTCAAACGGAGAGTCATGTCGTAGATGAACTACATTTTTTCAGATGACTGAACTCCTCGATCGTACAATTTTTTTGCAGCATCAATTTGCAGACTTTCAATTCTTTGGCAAATCGTGGGAAGCCTGCAACAATCACAATCTATCAGACAAGGAAAATCTCTCGTATGTCTGATATTGTGTGGAATGAATAAAAATTTGCAGCATGATATCATGTGGTGCTGATCTCTTTCTGTTTGACATGTAATATACAAAATTATCCTATTTCATTGTGCAATTAATCTGGTTTAATACCATGTAATGAATGATTGTTGTGTCTTAATTAATTATAAGAATCTCATGTTTGATCTTTTGCTTCTGTTAATTCAAATATATCAGAATTGAGTAGAAGACCAATAAACTATATATCCACATGATGAGGTGGATTAGCAGGTGGCCGCTTCATAAAACTAAATTATGATGAAGTCTTTCGTGGTTAAGATGGATTAACAATTAACTAAGGCCAATAGATGTATTGATCTTCATTTATTTTTCATCCCCACTTTAAGGCTTTATAACCTGCAAATTCTCAAGTGATTTGTGTTTCTATATAGGTTCACTAATTGACAGATTGCCATGTTTTTTTCATGTCTTCTCCAGTCTATCTTTATTTGGAGTTAAAAGGATTAATAGGGTTGCTTCTCTACAATATCTTTGTTTATTTTATTTTATTTGTGAGCTACCTTCCTAAGTGCATTAATCCAGGGAATGAATTCGGTTTTTCTTTTGAGATGTGATTGAATAGACGCTTGAGTGATCCACCTGCATCCACTTTCAGGTCATGTTTTCAAAGTCCATTGACACCTAGGTAGTGAAATTTCAACACACCAATTATCTTATTACTTTACAATATGACAACAAAAACCTTAAAGTAAAGACAAGGAGAAAATTAATAATATAGTAGATGTGAAATTTATCCGTGACACACACAAATAATTAAATTAGTAAGGTATTAAACTTTTATAATTTGCTAAGGTGGGGGATCATGGTCATGTATTGTCATGATGAGCTGCTGAGGTTTCCTAATTATTAATAGGGGATAAACCAATGATAGGACACAATTAGCTTCATGAAAAAAACAAATAATAAAAAGGTTGATAAGTTCAATTAATGATATCTGACCAAAGAAGTGGAAGGAGAGGATAAAAAAAAAAAAAAAAAAAACCCTATTACTGGTACTGCTGTCATACTGCATGATGTATTCATTCCAAGTACTTTACTTATTCTTAATGATACTAGAGCTAATTACTTCTGGACATATACATGATCATCTATAAATGGGGTTTGTCCAAAGAATAGTATCACAGGCCAGTAGAATAGAAATTTGTATAATATCAAAGAAGCAAAGCTGAATTGTTTTCATCATGCTTTAAAAGATCAGTTCAATACAAGAAAAATAATTACTTATGATATTGGATTATTTACAATAATAATAACTATTTGTGAAGAAAACAGACTTATTTTGATTATAAATAGGTAGTTTGATAGAAAATAATTAATTATAAATAAACAATTTTCTTATCGTGATTATAACAGTCATCTATCAGTATTGGTAAGCTATAATATTATAAGAGGAAGAAGGTTGCATTATGCAGGTGTACTGGAAATCTGGCTCTTCCATTTTCAATCTGTTTTTGTTGCAGTCGGGACTGCTGATCAATACATATATAGATAGTTTATTGCTTATATTAATAAGTTTTTATCTTCAATGTATCACAGTGAGTAAAATCCTTTACAATTGCAGATCACGTAGTAGTACTATATATATATGCAACTGAACAACACAAATTGTTAATAGCAAGGCTTTGAAGTATTAATTTTATCATAAATTACTTTCAATCATGTTTATGAAACTATATTTTCTTAATCTGAACTATTATATTAAAGTGCTGTTTGATATATTATCTTAATTTTCTGACGTCTCCTACAGCAAGCTGAATGCATGCATCTTCAAAGTAAAATTTTTCAGTAAACACCCAATATTTTATATAAATTTAAATCTAAGTATCTACATAAATATATATATATATATATATATATATATATATATTACCATTGTTATATTGTTATATTGCTGCTCAATCTGCTGAGCTAAATATATACCGGACCATTGCTACGGCATTCAGTCCTAGATCAGGGTGTACATTGCTTAATTGCTAGCTATGGCTTAGAAAAGTTTTCCTAAATAACCAAACATATTATATAAGGGGAAAACACAAGAAGCTGTCCTAATATTTAATTAAGGTCACGAGACTCAAGAATGATCTCAAAAGCATTGTTGACAACAAATTTCATAAGGTCAGACTCAAGAAGATACCGATAAAAAAAAAAAAAAAACAATATTTAAGGAGATCACAGATGATCAGCTGAAATTAGCACAATTTCTTTTTTCTGCTATTTCGCATATATAATCCTATACTTTTCTTTTTCAATTATTTTACCTATTTTCAGTCGACATGCATATAGCTAGGGATGGGAGCTAGTAATTGTGACATATAGCTATAGGTGGTCGATTAGGCAGAAAATATAGTTTTATGAAATGAAGCCTCGTTTAGACTTAAGAGACATGCACATAATATTTATTTTTAAATGTGAAATAATTTTTTTTATATATATGGTGGCAAATTATGTATTAATGTACTAATTAAGGCAGGGCGCCCTAGCTAGGCGCTAATTAGTCATGAGCACTTAAAAATGCTGTTAATTTTTCAGTTTATCATGATCCCTTTTTATCAGATGGGAAGAATTAGGGCTGCAAACGAGTCGATCAAAGACGAGTTCGAGTCGAGTTGAGTCGAGCTAGACTCAAATAACTCGAGTTTGAGTTCGAGTCGAGCTGAGAGTTTGCCGAGTCGAGTCGAATTCGAGCCGATCAAAGACGAGCTCGAGTCGAATCGAGTTATTTATCGATCTTTGTTTTTACTCTCTAACGAACGAGCCGAACTTAGTCGAGTAATTACTCGAGTTTCTTACTCTTTATATATATTTGACTCAATAATTTTTTTGTGAACTTAATACATTATTATTGTAAAGAAATAAAATGCTACTTCTCCATAAAGTAATAAAATATATTACTTATACAAAATATCAAAAATAATATATATAACACAGAAAATATATATAATAAAAGAATATATGTAAGAATATATGCAAGATTATATATATGTATATAGAAATATTACGAATATTGTTAAGAGCTCAAAACGAGTCGAATCGAGTTTATACGAATCTTGTTCACGAACACAAATCGAGTTTATACGAGTCGAGTCGAGATTATACGAGTTTAGCTCGTTTAATATTCGAACCAATATTAGTGCTCACGAACAACTCATTTATTAAACGAATTGAGTTCAAATCGAGTTTATACGAGTCGAACTCAAATTGTTCACGAGCAGCTCTGTTCGTTTGCAGCTCTAGGAAGAATCAATTAACATGATGAATTGGCGAATTTTTGGGATCACATGTTTCGGGAATACATATATTTTAAAACTTTTCTCAAGATTTAGTTCTGTTTTCCCCAAAGAAGTCACTTGTGTTGGCCACACGTACAAAAATATAGCTATATATACACACACACATATTCCATGTTTTCAAGAAAGTCAAAATGTCTTCACGATGAATAATTAACTATTCTTCTAATTTTGAAATTTGATAGCCAAACAATTATTTTGCAATGTGATCATCATATCCTAACTGTAACTAATTCTGAGATTTTGGCATTTTCCATCCTGAAAAGTCTTGATATGCACACTAATTATAAGTTAATATCATATCATGTAGTACCATATTATATGTACATAGAGTGCTTCGATCCAGTAATCTCATTACAAGAAAACTGTTTATTTATAGTCAGTTATTTCCTATAGATGAATATGATTATTTTCTGTTAAAAAGAGCTTGTTTTGATCGCAAATAATCATTTTATCACAAATAATTTATTACAAATACTCATTTTTCTTATAGGGTCTATTTTTGTCTATCCGAACATTCAAAATTAGATAATGTGCGTTAATGTGCATTTTGAGTCAAATGATCATATAGGTTATATAATGTTGAAATGCATGAAAAACCAATGAGGGTTTAATACGAACATGATAACTTAAATACCCTTTTACTTTTTTTTTTTGTAATTTATTGTGTACCTTGATTTTGTTTTATTGATACAATTACTTAAAAATATTAATCATGTAATGTCTAGTCAATATGATTTAGCTAACTAACAGGGGTGGAACTAGGATTTTATGTTTGGGAAGACGATCAATAAAGTGTGCGGTGTGTGTAAATTTTAGAAGGATGATCATCAGTAATAGAAATATTATATTCTATTGTTACTAAGTTCTCTAAACGTATATTATTTTTCGAATTGTATTCTATTTTTTTTTTAAATAATTGTTTTTAAGTTGTTGCTCATATTTTTTTATGATTTAAGAAAAATTTATAAATCAAGAATAAATTTGAAAACTTTCTAATAAGTAATGATGTAACGCTATTAGATTTTTAACAAACTATATCTCACAATCATACAAGTTAGAGTGAAACTAAATAAGTGAGTATAATCAATCAATTTTACAATCATATAAATTTATAATTAATTTTTTTTGCTAGAGTTAGACTATTAGATTAACTTTAAGATTATGTAAGTTAAAATTTAGATTTACGTAAAGTTAAAAGTTAAAAGTTAAAATATAAATAGATGTATATTGAGATTTAAAAGAATAATTTTCATAAAATAAAATTGAGAAGAGGATAATTTTTATTTTTATTTTTATTTTTATTTTTATAATCTAAGAAAGAAATTTAATTATATATATATATTTATATTATAGATGAAATTTAGAAAAATTTTGGGGGGCCAATCACAAACGTGGATCCGCCCCTGCTAACCAAAACATTTTGTCTTGTTCCTACACAAAAATTCTTGGGTTTTTAGTCCAACTTTTGAGTTTTATGTTTTGAGTTTTAATTAGTGAGTCTCTTGCTGTAACGACTCAACCGACATGGTCATCAGAATTTATGACGTTCCAAAAGATCTATATATATATATTATATATATATATAATATGATGATCAGTACTAGCAGTACTATTGTCATATTCCAGCATAAGGCTGTGTGATCACCTTCTTTTTAATATAAAATAATTACTTAATCAATTATATAAGTAGATTAGTGAATAAAGAATATGTAAAAATGATTATATTTAGCAAAACTCATAAGTCTAGCTAGCGTGCATACGTCTAGATCACTACATGAGGCCGGCCCCAAGCAAGCCTCTGTTATATTAAATACATTTTCAATCAGCTTCTTGGAAAGTCTTTTCTCCGGTCTTGACGTAAGATCAGTAAGATTAAAAGAGAGAGTCATGGGATATTTGATAGGAAAAATTTTGGTTGGCTTTTGTGTCCAACTTTTCAGCCGATATTGTTGAACTAATGACCAGTTTCTTGTTACTCTGTATATCTTTCTGGTGAATTCCTTTTCTCTTTTCTTTTTGGGTTGGTTCTGAGCAACTAGCTGCTAGTGGTACTTGTACTGCGCATGCATAGGCTTGTCTTTTCTTATAATTTCTCTATCTATATTTTTACAGTTTAATTAGTAGTTTGACCACACATGACACACACACACATGTATATATATAGACGGTACTGTAAAGATTAATTAATAATTATGAAATACAGGCGGCATTACATGATCAACAGAGATCGACCCATGATGGCAGCTTTCCGATCTTGAACAAACAAATCAATTAAGAAATCAATTACAGGGCAACTAATGACATTTGTTTTCTTCCTAATTTATCACAAATATAATGCATGATCATGTCATGAAGAACATCATGAATGGCACCACCAAAATATGTTAACCAAAAACATGATGAGTTTGTAGCTTTAGCTAACAGGACGTTGGAGCAATTTTCAAAGTGTTTTAAGCTTTAATTGGTTGGCAAGTAGTTCATTTTTCGTAGGAATCAATGAACGAGGAAAAGCCATCAATTAACTGTGTTGCAAACTTTTAGAGTTTGGCTTGCACTTGGGGAAAAAATTACAAGATGAATGCATTATAATTATATATATATATATATTTATAAATCTTGCTCATGAAATATACTTGATCCCTAGCTGCTGTAATGTTTGTGTCTAAACATATAAATTAAATTACTTGAGAAAACTGCAAAGTTGGGAAGAGATGTCTTTCAGGAAAGACAAGTAGTACTATATGTTCCAGCTTACCATTACAGAACAAAAGTACAACTGCACCAAAAAAATAGACTAATGTTATATTTAAATAATATTGCACACTCATTCGCACACATATATATTCTGATTAGTATTCTTTCATATTTTGTTTTTCTTAAATTTAAGTATTTTATTAAGTCTATCTTTTTACTTCAATATTAATACACACATTATAAGAAAAATTAGATATTTTTTATTCTGATAGGTATTCTTTCATATTTTTTTATTTAAATATAATATTTTATTAAGTATTTATAATATTTTAATTATAATTAAAAAAATTATTGCGATAAAAATAAATTATTTTCGCCACAAATAATTTTTTTATTACAATTAAAATATGAATACACAACATTACTTGCATTTAAAATTTACCAAAAAGATACTAAGTAATACATTCAGTGGCGCTGCCCTCTAGGCTAACATTATATAATATGACTCACGAGAACCAAACAAACTCCTTATCATCGTGTGATTTTCTTCTTATTTTCGAGTACCAAATTGAACGTTAATGCAATTCTAAATGTTTCTTTCTTTCATTTTAAAGCACCCCAACCCCCAAAACCATGCACTACCCAGGAATTAGCAGCTCAGCTTTAAAAAACGAGTTTATTCTGATCTTCTAATTTCCAATTTTGGCCTTGCCCTAAAAGCGTGGGGGGCAGGTCCAAATCCCAGAAAACCTCTAAATACTATGAATCCTTTCCCAGTTGTTCAAAGAGATTTCACTGTACTAAACTAAACCCAGATCAGAGAGAGAGGGAGAGAGGTCAGTGCTGGATCGAGGCTGATCATTCAACGAGATAACCTAAAAGAAAGAGAAGAGAAACAAAGAAGCTATATATGGAAACCTAAGATACCCCCTGCAGATTAGGACTACTATTATTAAGCCTCAAGATCTCTGTCATTCCTCCAACCCATTTTTCAGGAAAAAATGAAAAAGAAGTAAACAGGAAATATTCAAATATGATCCAGTTCGATTTAAGGGTGGGAAGAAAAAGAAAAATGGGAACATGAGTGAAACCCCAATTAGAAACCACTAGTACTAATATATATTCCTCGTGGAAGCCCTTCATGTACAGATCGACATTATTCGTTTGCTTTTGAGAAACGAATTCACATTTTTGAGCTTGAAAACCTCCACAAAACACTTTCCCTCTATTAAAAAAGATGCAGTTCAACCACAGATCATGAAGATTAACTCATCAAACCCCAAAATATGCAGAAAGATTTACTGAGTGAGAGAGAGAGAGAGAGAGAGAGAGGAAGAGAGACAAACAGGTTCTTCCAACCCACTTCCTGAAAAATCAAGAACCCAGAAAGGAAATAATTAGTCGGATCAAAGTATGGATAAGAAGTGATGATCATGATCGAGAAACCCTAGCCTAATGGTGATGGGAAAAAGGTTGTCTTGGAGTGGTTGGAGGAATATGAACAGTGGGGAACAGCTTGGGTGATTAGAGAAATGAAAGCGCACTGGTGGTCATGTTGTATAGTACATAGGGCATTACCCAGCTTTGAGCAGATTGAAAATGACAAGTTTGGTTCAGGGTGGCTGTAACTCATTATTAATGAAAGAAAGTAAAAATTCACATGCCCTTTTTCATGGAGCATCTAATCTAGATTTACCACCTTAGTCCTTTCCATGACCCAGTCCTCTGTCCTGTGTCTCATGACTTTTCTCTTCTTGATTTTCAAATAATTATTTATTTTGTAGGTATATATCCACTTCTTCCATCCAGGACCACATGCAGATCAGGGGGAAAAACTGATGATTCTTAATTTCTTTCAGATGATCAGCATCTAATATTGGCTTACATGCATTAATATCCATGGATTGAAGAGGATAGACCTAATAATATTGATGATGTCTGTTATTTTTTACTAGGACACACATTCAGTAAGATCTAAATCCAACTAAACTTTTATTATAAGTCTACAGTACTCTACCACATGAATAATTAAGTGAGTCTTGAAATAGCTAGGGATGGAGAAAAATCTACATATAATTATAACAAGCTAGAGGAGAAAATTAAGATGAAAAAGAAATCTGAAAAAACTAAAAAAAAAAATTCTTAAACATGACAGAGGAGAAGAGGAAAAGGGAAGAAGAAAATAGAGAACATATGTATTTGGGCATTTTATTAGGGAGTTTTGGGCGAGAAAAATGCCAAGAAATTAGGAGGGTGTGTATATATATAATCTATATATGTATGTATATTGATGTTTGCCTCTAGAATTAATTTGTGAGTGCATGGTTTCTACTTGGAAAAATGCTAAATGCACTTTAAAAAAAAAATCTTACGAAAAATCTACTTCTACTTATATAAGTGGTTGTATTAATGGAACTTGATAACTGATATAAGAAGAGCGGCCACCACTACGTGGATAATTTTACTCATAGAATAGTACTACTGGTCATAGTAGGTTATAAATTGACCACAAAACATTGCTAATTAGGATATAATCTAAGTACTTGTAATGAGAAATAATTAAAATCGTATATTTTTTTAACAAAACAAATTATATATATATTGTGTATTTATACGAAATATTACCTATACTAACTAGCATTTTAACCATATATATTCTATAGAGTTTTGTGATAAAAGAAAACAAGTTCAAACACTAGGCTTGATTTGCTTTCAAAACATACCCAATCTCATCTCATTTTATCTCATCTAATTATTATACATTTTTCAAATCCCAATACAAAATTATATAAATAATTCAACTTTTTAAAATCCTAATACAAAAATCATATTAAAAAAAATATATTATAACAATATTTTATTTAACTTTTCGCTTTAATTTCAATTTATTTCATCTCTAAAAATAAACAAACCTAAAAGTTTGTGTCCTATATTAACTAAGGATAAGAATTTTAGAGCTTTGAATTAATGCAATGGAAATCGAGCGGGCAATTGAATTAACCCAAATATCTTTAGGTGCATTATGATCATCATGTTCAATCATAGTTTTTTATTTCAAATTTTTAACGTTTATCTAGTTATTTTCTAAAAATAAAAATACAGAAACTTATAAACATGAGCTTTCACAAAAATAAAAATAAAAACTACCATTAAAAACTAAATTCAAACACAATTTACCCATTCAGTTGATCTTTCACGTCTGCCGGCCTATATACAAGCTGTCCTAATAAAAGAAATATTTTTCAAAAATTATTTAAGTCGATCCTCTTATGATCTATACATAACCCGACTGAAGAAATACATCTAAGAAAAATTCACAAAATTTCTCTTAAACCAAACACACAATATTTCTCTCCCGGCTAAGATAGCTAGCTAGCTACGAACCACTTATGAAATTTTCCTCATGGTTTTAATCATTTTAAAAATTAAACTCTCTAAGCTATTCTAATTCATTTTCCCGAACTATTTGGTTTGTTGATCTTCACAGTTTTCAGAGAGACTAATTAAGGAAATTAAAAGATCAGAGACCAAAGGCAGTCAATAATATTAATATATACTCCGTGATCATAAATCGATCGAGAACTTAGAGGAAATGAAAATATAGCGAGAAAGTAGTCAGTTTATCTCATATAGAATATTATAGTGATCTTAATTAATTAAGTACAATAATTTATAGAAACCAAAATTGTTTCTAGCTATATATGAACCCGAATTATTCTAGATCTCGAACCGATCCGAACCCACCATCTACATGATCATTTACATGATAAAATTTTGAATTGTAAGATTAATCAAATTTTAAAAGTAATCCACCAAATCAAATCATGGTAGCACGATATATCCAAACCAAAGTCATGATAAAATGTTTTTGTCTGATCCTCGTGATCATGTCCTCCTGATCCAGCTAAACTCTAATATTGATTTTCATGGTTTTCGATTAGATCGTGAGGTAATTACAAGATATAATATAAGTCTTGTATTTATTCTTTAGTACTTTCAAATAACCATATCGTGATGATGATCACCTAGATCTGTACCATGCCCCACATGATGCATTATTCATTGCATCCTGTACGTGCGTCTTTTACTTACGTTTATATATCTTTGACAATCAACACATGCCACAAATTTAGGTAATTAGTGCAGTACACATGCTATATTGATTAGATTGATCTTCATTTTGTAAATAATTCATGTGAATATTCAGTGCATTAGGACTGAAATAGTTTGAAATGACCAGCTTCATGATTTTGGTTTTTATTTGTTGATGAAATTATTGCGATAAACAGCTTATGATCTCTGCTTGCGCTTGCTGTAGATCACCATCATCATTAGCCATATTAAAGTTGTACGTGCGGTCGTTTTTGGTTGAAAATCTAGATCTATATAATAAGCAATTGGGTTTTGAATCTTTTGATCTGTCCTAATTTAAGTGATCGTGTCCCAGCTTGCACTACAACCACTGAATTTATGAAACATCGACTCATGTGCAAGCAATATCAAATTAAATGGATCATGTCATTCCATGCCAAGACATATATACGGTTGTTTACTGCAACATACGAACGGATAGAAATTTCCGATGAATTAATGTGTAAGAATAGTGGGGGATCGAAGATGATCAAAAGAATTAATGTCCTGTTTAGACTTTTTTTTTTTTCAATGTTGGGAACCTCTCAAAGGTAGAGCTCTTTGGATCCACCCTTGCAGAGTAAACCCCTATCCCATGCATCACACTCTCAAAAATTTTCCTACATAGAATATGTTAAATCTCTGGTTTCTTACCAGAGGGTGTGGTCCCAAAGTGTTGTTTGCACCTATGAAATGTTGAACCTTGGATTTTGAGAGAAGTGATATCCCAAGACCAAAACTTTCACCACTTGGGTGACTCAACTGAGATCAATTAATCAATTCAATCCAGTTTTAAGTCTAATTTAACATCTAAATTATACTCAACTCTCAACTTACAAAAGTTATTTCAACTCAAAACATCTAATTCATATGTAGGTGTAGGGTAGTTTTAGGCCTCTTTCAACTTTAAAAGTTAGCTCAATAGTTGAGGCTTTCTCTCACACTTATAAACTAATCACCAGCCCATTTCATGACAACCGATGTGGGACAACCTCAATAATCTCTCCCTCACACATCGGGCCCTGGATCAAAGGAACGACAACTCATTTCTCCTACGGACTGTTGGGCTAGAGACTATTGGTAAATCTAAGCTCTGATACTAATGTTAGGTAGTTTTGAATCTCTCTCAAACTTAAAAACTAGTACAAGAGGTGAAATTTTCTCTCACGCTTATAAACTAATCACTAATCCTTTCCATAATCAATGTGAGACAACTCCTATAATAAGAGTCACAATCTTTTTGAATTTAACACCTTAGAAGTCACAATTTTTTAAACTTATCAACATATATATATATATATATACTGATCTTAATATTTAAATATATCTAAACACATCATTTTAAATAAATTCAACAAAACTCAAGCTAATATTTTAATTTATTACTACTAATAAAAAAATTTAATTAATCTCAATTCGACTTTGACATCCAAATAGTTAGGAGTACCCAACATCCATGTTTACGTGGGATATTCTTTCTTTTTTCATATCAGTTCATTGATCATCGGGTGAGCGACCGAATAATTTGAAGGGACAGAAAGCTTTACAGCAAATCAATTCCTTGTTGTCGCTTGGAGGATGATTAAATCGAGGTATATTAATTAGTACTGTCGGGCCTCGGCTAGCTACATAAAAATCTGCATCATGTTGCTGGAACATTGACATAATATTGCTGTGCGCTGTTCCATCAGCTTGTTTTATAGACCGATCAACGACACTTGCTGGTCATAATGTACTAGGCAATTCAGGTACATGTAATAGCTAGTACTACTAGAATCTTTAGGCAGTAATACTGTTTATGTAGTACTTGGTTGACATCATGCACAAAATAAATTTTTTTAATTAATTATTTGTGATAAAAAAAATTATTTATCATTTTTATAATTTATTTAATGATAAATAATTATTTTATTAAAATAATTAATTACAGATAAATAATTTTTTGATAATGACATATTTTGTTGAGTGGCCCTAATTTGGATATTTAGGAGATGCTAAAATTATTTTAATAATAGTAAATTATAATAGTAAATAATTAATAAGTGTAAATTGTTTGTAAATAATAGTAGTTGTGTATTTATCAATAGTAATAACATAGTTTAAAAAAATACTTGTGTAATTCCCAGACTACAACTTATAAGAAAATCTCAAGTTTATCAATAAATAATAATAAAATAATTTGAGTTAAAATATTTTATTGAGTTTTGGAATGATAAAGAAAAAGTTGAAAATGTAATTTATTATTACTATTTTTATTTTAAAATTTGAAAAAATTGTGGGATTTTTTTATATATTTTATTTGAAAGTTTAGAAAAATTGTAATTATTATGTAATAACTAAATAAAATAATAAAATATTTGAAATTAAAAAATATTATGTTTCTGTACTGATGTTCATGAATGAAATTTATGAGAATATTTTTCTTTCTAAAAAAAAATGAAAATATTTGAAAACAGTTGTGTTGGCAAATAAATCTTAATTTATATTTTATAGTTTGATACCTGTCCAATTTGATGGGATTTTCTAAAAACTCTCTGTGCATGGTCAAAAGAATGCAGAGTTCAGAACACTTGCGATGAAGACCAAATTCAGGATACGATCCACTGGCCGGAATATTATAATCTTTCTTTGGTGGGTACAAGTTCTATATGGAAGCACTATATATATATATATATATATATTAGAAAAAAGCAATTTACAATACACATTTTTCTAATTTAATAAAGCAGTTATTTTTAATTAGAAGTAATATGATTTTTATAAAAACAATAAATTTTAATTAATAATATAATGCCTAAAGGAAAAAAATGTAAGTTTTAACAAATATTTTACGGATAATAAAATGAGAATATCTTAATAACAAAAAGATCATATAAAAGTAAATTATAAACTGGTGTGAAATAATGAAATATAACTATTTAATAATTATAATAATTTTATATATAAATATTATTATATGAATTTAATGTTTCATAATGAATTTAAATTGAAAAATAAATAATATTTTATTCAAATAATTGTATTTGCAAATATAGTTAATAAACATATTTAAACTTAATTATTTTACATTTCTTTTTTTAATATATAATTTACATATTATATAATTTATTACTAATAAAATATTGGTAATTTATAATTTACATGTTATATATAACTTGTGCTTTTTAATCTGAATCTTGAGTGAGTTTTAATCTGAGTTTTATAATTTGGGTAACGTCGGTCATAAGAAGATTGAGCATGAGTTTAAAATTGGGTATTGGTTTCAACCTAAGAATTCATTTAGACTATAACTGAGGGATAATTTAAATGAATTTAAGTTGAGGGAGAGTTTTAGATAATGATTCTTGGGAGGATAAATTTTTTTAATTTGATTAGTTTTGAAGTTGAAGTGTTTAATTTGAGAGTTTGAGCCAAGATATTAAATTTTAAGAATCACATCATTTTAGAATTCAGATGGACGGACAAAATGAGTTAAGTTTAACAAAAAAATAAAGAAATTTAATAGAAAATAAGAAAATTCGTAAAGTGATCGTTAGATAGTTACTTATTATAAAAGAAAGATATATATATATATATATATATTATATGTAATAAGATGAGAATAAACCCCATGATTTTAGCTGAGATTTAAATAGTAAATTGAGATGAGATGATCATAAATTGAAATAAAAATTAAAAATTAAAAATTAAAAAAATATTATTAGAATGTTTTTTTAATATTAAAAGAATTTAATATCTTATTATAGGATATATAAAAATTTGAATTATAATAATTAAATAAAATGGGTTAAAATAAGTTTATACCAATTCTGAATACAAACGGCCTCCTTATTCTTCTCTGGATCAAGAGTACGGGCGCCAAACCCAGTTAATTACATGATATATATATATATATATATATATATATATATTATACACATACATAATACTAAGTATTATATAATTATATATCTGAATTTAAGTCATATATATACTATATATAATATGGGAAATTGCACCCCAAAGATTTTTTTTTTCTTTTTCTTGGTGACCAATTAATCCTAATATAATATATTTCTAAAGAAATTATTTCTCAATCGTTTTCTGACGAGCATTGTAGGGAGTAGTGCAATTAGCTGGATTACTTCTAAGAAGAATAATCTTAATTAATTAAGGAGATCAGCTTTTGGGTTTTCAACTCTATACCTAATATATATATATATATATATATATATATATATAAAATAAGAGCCAGCTTATGTACGTAATTAGTTGAATATCAGAATATACATACATATATATAGTCAAACAAATAATTCTCTCAAAATATTTTTATCTTGCTTGAAAACTCGAAATCTTAACTTTTTCACCATTTCCTTATTTTTCCCCTAAACCTAATATTTAAAATTGGTCACCTCCTCCGTTTGATTTTTAGAGATTGGGCTTATTCTTAGAGATCAAGGTAGTGTGGTTGCCGCTTGCAGTAAACTAGAAAGCGAAGTTGCTTCTTCTGAATTTATTGAGGCTACTGCAATGTTGAGGGCCGGGATTGCAATTTTGTGCTCATGAATGGGGTGCTGAAAATTTGATATTGAAAATTAATTGTTTAATTCTTGTGAATGCTTTGGACTCCCAAACAGAATATTTAAAATATTTTTCTTTTCTTATTCAATACATTCAATGCATGCTGAGGGGCTTTCAAGTACAGGTTCAGATTTTACATGTCAGCAGGCAATGTTGCAGCGCATCAATTAGCAAGGAATGCTTGGAATGTTGAGTATATTGATATGTGGTAGAGATCTTGCCCTTCTTTTGTATCACAAGCTCTATGGTTTGATAACAATATTATGTAAGGACTTTTTTTTATCATTGAATGGATTATTGGCTATAAAAAAAAAAAAAAAAATCAAAATTGGTGGCCAAAACCTGATCAAATAATATGCCATCGAGTCCATGCCAATTTTGTCATTCTTAGGTGTCCCATTTAAATAGTGAGTTAAGATAAAATAAGTTGAGGTTGTTTGCAGACCTTGATGTATGTAGGAAAATAATAACACAGAGATGAAATTCTTCCAAGCATACTTTTGCTATAGGATTAATGCACTATTTATATTATAGGTTGTACAAATTATAATCAAGAAGCTTTATGATAGAATATTCTAAAGCAACCAAAAAAGGCACATACAAAGATATTGATTTATTGATTTCCTTCTTGATTAGCCTTGCTGCATTGACTTCATGATTTTGTATGTGATTTGCTAAATCTTCCATATCATAGGAACTATCCTTAACACCCCCCACAAGTGGATTGTAGGGGAAAAGGGGACAAAAAGCTTGGAGTGGAAAAAGAGAAATTGAGGACGAAAAACACTTTTTGTGTATAGATAAACAATCTGAAGATTGGAGGGAACAAATTGAACACAAAGTAGGCCAACGGTTGCCTTGTACAAAGTGATAATCCAGATTAATATGCTTGGAACGAGCAAGGACATGGAGATTGCACTACAATTATCACAGAAAATTGTAGGGATAGCCGAGAGAGGAACATGAAGATCATGAAGCAAATGAGTGAGCAAATGACTTCAACTGCAGCTAGAGCAAGGGAGTGATACTCGAATTCTACATTACTACAAGTGAAAGTAGGCTATCTATTAGCATTCTAAGAGATTAAATTCCTACCCAAATATATGGTATAACCAAATTTAGAGCATCAACTGTCGGGGCAGCGAGCCCAATCGACATCAGCATAGGCAATGGATTGCTGAGAAGGATGAGAATAAATTAAGAAAAAAAACCAAATTAAAAAGTTTCATTCACATAGTGTAGGATATGCTTAACAGCACAAAAGTGATCACCTATAGATGCATGCATATATATATTGACAAACTTTGTTAACACTGCATGCAAGCTCAAGGCGTGCGATTACTAGATATTGTAAAGCCCCAACAATAGAGGAATAGAGAACCAGATTAGAGAATAAGGAGCAATCTTGAGTGATCTTTTGACCAACTACCATAAGAGTAGCAATAGGCTTTGCAATCAACCATATATCCATGTTGGAGAATGTCAACAACATTTTTGTTTTGTCTAAGAAACAAACCAGAGGAGGTAGATTGAATCTCAATGCCCAAGAAATAATGAAGAGAGCTAAGATCCTTCATAGCAAAGTCTTAATCAAAACGAACAACGAGACTAGTTAGGAGTTTAGACTTGTTGCCAGTAACAATATTGTAGTCAACATGGAGAAGAACATAGATAGTACTAGTGGATATGTGGATCAAGCATGAGGGACTTGTTTAACACCATAAAGAGCACATTGGAGAAGACAAGCATTATTAGAAAAACGTGGATCGATAGATCATGGGGGTGATCCAAATAAACCTCCACTTTGTGAGTTCCATGAAAGAAGACCTTTTTAACATCTAGCTAAAGGAATGGCCAATCAACAGAAGTGGCAAGAGAAAGAATCAGATGCACAATGGCAGATTTCAAACAAGACTAAGGGTTTGATCATAATCAAAATCAGAAAGTTGGATGTAGCTCTTAGCAACAAGTCGTATTTTGTAGTGCTCAAAAGAACCATCAGCAAGAAGCTTGGTGCGAAAGATCCAATGACATCCAACAACATTTTTGTCAAGCGGGCGAGGAACCAAAGACCAAGTATGATTAAAGTACAAGGTTAGAATTTCTTTATCCATGGCTGAAACCCACGTTGAGTGGTTGGAGGCAGATTTGAAACCACGGGGTTCTTTCAAGGCAAGTAAGGATTGAAAGAATTGTGTACGTGGCAAGCTTGTGACAATGTGAAATGCCTTAGGCTTGAAAATTTCAAACTTGGAGTGAGTTTTCATGGGATGGGTATTACTTGCAATAGAGATAGCAGAGAAATCAGGAGCATGTAAGGTGGGCATTGGTGCAGGAGGGGTAGAAGTAACTGTCAGCGGAGAAATAGAGATACACAATCATCAGCAGCATATGTAATGCAGGAAACAACAACAGGTGATGGAGGTAAACCTGCAGATGAAGAAGAAATACTATTAAAAGAAGGTGAAGGTAGAGAATGAGTAGGATATGGAAAAATGAGAAAGTCATTTAAGGAGTTGGACAAGACTGAAGGAGCACATGCAAAAGGAAGGTTAGTTCCATCAAAGACAATGTGACAAGAGACAAAAATACATTGCATTTGAAGATCTAGACAACGAAAACCTTTATGCATGGAACTGTACCCAACAAAGACACAAAAAGTGAACTTAAGAGCAAGCTTAAGTGGTGCATAATTATGAAGATAAGGGTAACACAAGCAACCAAAGTCACGAAAATGAGTGTAGGAGAGTGACATGCCATAAAGCACAACAAAAGCTGATTGACCAAGGCAAGTAGGTGTTGGAAGCCGATTAATTATGTACATGACCATAGAGAAGGCTTCAATCCAAAGAGATGAAGGCACATGAACGTGAAAAAGGAGAGTATGACCTATTTCAATACTGTGACAATGTTCATATTCCACACGCCCGTTTTGGGTGGGTGTAGGGGCAACTGAGGTGATGCTCAATGCCATAAGAGGACAAATATTGTCGAAACTGGTGGTTGGTAAATTTTGTGCCACCATTGCTTTGAAAGGACATTAAAGAGTGAGAAAATTGACTCTTAATAAATATATGAGATTTAACAAAAATGGAAAAGATCACATACAGCAAGAATGATCATCAACAAAAATAACATAGTAGCGAAAATCAAAGGAAGAAATATTGGGAAAAGGTCCCCATAAATCACAATGCATTAACTCAAATGGAGTAGAGCTGTGTTTTTCATTAATGGAGAAAGATAATAACATCTTTATTAAGAGGCTTGACAGTGAGCTTAACAGTGTGACCCAGACAAGCATGCCAAATATCAAAAAAAGCATGAAGGCTGACGTCACGCAAAAATGTGAGAAAGGTGCAATGGGCACAATTGAGAACATAGAGGCTATGTTTTAGTCTACCGGTTCCCAACACCATTCTCATGTGAAGGTCCTATATAGTAAAACTAGAACCAAAAATAGTGATTGAGCAACGATTTTCAAAAGTTAATTTACTAATGGAGATTAAGTTTTTGGTGAGACAGGGAACAACAAGAATGCCATTTAAAATGAGCGAGCTAAAGGGAGAGGTGTGAGAGAGAACCTGAGTGTGTAATAGGAAGAGAAGCACCATTGTTGACTACCACTCGATCTGAGCCTGAGTAAGGTGAAACACTGAGCAACTGACCAGCATCATTGGTCATGTGGGAGGAGGCACCATTGTTGGGAGGAGGCACCATTTTTGATAACATTAGCGGTCTAAGAGCTTTCATATCAATCCCAACAGACAGAAGCATTGTGACAAACTTTGCCACAAATTTGACAAGTTGACCAAGATGAGGTGGAGGGTGAGAGCCAGAGTGCTGGTTTTGAGAAGTGCTGTTGGAGTCGAAGGACGAAGGTCCATGACCATGTCCATAATGGCCATCACCATGATCGCATCGAGCACCACGAGAGGAGTGCTTGCTTCCTCATTGAGTAGTGAAAGCAGTCAGTGGTCCTACTTAAGATTCAAGAGGCTTAACAAATAAATCATGATTTTGAGCTTTTGGCACAAGATCCTTGAACAGATCAAAAATCGCAAAGAATTTGCACCTTATCAATATCATCAATAGGTCGACCCATGACATGAAGTTGATCACATATATTTTTGAAGGCTCGTGAATAGTAAACAACACTACAAGTGCCTTTCTTCATCAATTGGAGTTCATTCTTCTATTGAATCCCTCGACTTTTGAACTTATGAGAGAAGGAATCTTCAAGTGTCTGTCAGACATCAAAAGCACATGTTAAGCCTAAGACTTCAGTCATGGCTTCTTCCGTAAGAGAGGAAAAAATTAAGTTGAGAATAATTTGATAAGTTTGATGCCATAGAGAATACTGGGGGCTTGAGATGGATTTATTATTGCCATCAAGAACAGTGGATAGTGGGGAAAAGGGAGAACCATAAAAGAACTTGAGTAGATTTTGACTTGTAAGAAGAGGAAGGAATTGTCTCTTCCAAAGCAAATAGTTGGTGGAGCTGAGTTTTCTGGTTAACATGTGAACCATTGTATTAAAGGGCAAGAGAGTGGAGAAATGGTGTGAATTCATGAGGAAAAAAGAAAAAAGAGTTAAAATGGACGCAAGTCCTAGGTATTCTTTAATGATACCATGACAAGGTCTACAGACCGTGAGGTGTGCAGAAAAATATTGACACAGACAACTTCTCCCCAATATACTTTCATTGTAGGATCAATACACTATTTATATTATAGGTTGTAAAGATTACTATCAAGAAGCTTTATGACAGAATATTTAAAGTAACCAAAAAAGGCATATACAAAGATATTGATTTATTGATTTCCTTCTTGATTAGCTTTGCCGCATTGACTTGATGATCCTGTAAGTGATTTTCTGAATATTTCCATATCAAAGGATCTATTCACATATTTTTCATCTCATTTGATTCCCCAAACATCCGCAAAACTACGTTTAGTAAGTGAAGTTGCTATTCACAAATAGTTTATTACTATTCACAAATAGTTACTATTTACAAATTATTTATTATTTATTATTACTATTCATGAGTATTTTTTTCATTATTATGTATTATTTTTTAATACTACTATTCACAGATTATTTGAAATTATCTCAACATTCAAACGTAAATTTAGCTGAGTTTAAAAACAAGAGTTTCTCAAACATTCTCAAATATTTTTTATTATTATTCATTATTTTATTATTACTTTTTAAATACTTTTATTACTATTCATTATTTTTTTATTACTATTAAATATTTTATTATTACTTTTTATCTACTTTTTACTATTATTCACAAACACTCTCAAATACTCTTAACATTCAAACATAACGTTCTAAGTCCTTACTACTGCAACTACTACTGCAGACAGGCCGACATGGAAAACATATTATCTATATATAATGTGTGTGTCGTTTATTTGTATAAGGACGTTCAGGAATTAAGGTGCAAAAGTTACCTAAATATTGACTTATATATACTTACGATTAGTTATAAATCGTGTCATGGTACATTTGTTTTCAATTCCTAAGTAGGCTGCATTCCTAAAGTCGTAGTTTATATTTAATTAAGAGTTTTTCAAACGGATTTACTACTTTTTCAACAATTTCTATATAATGTGTTTTTTTATTGTTATTTTTGTATTTGTTAATGATTACAAAACGAGATCTAATTAAGATAAAGATGGTCATCTTTCTAAATATCCTAGTATATATAACATATATATATATATATATTCGTGTTTAATGAATTAATTAGCTACTAATTTTAATTAATTCTAGATTTTTGAGATTTTTTTTTTCATATTTTTAAGATTTATAACCAGATTATAAAAAGACAAGAAATTAATATATATATATATATATATAGGTATATGTGGAGAGGTACCTTGATGCATGTCTTCATGCATGAATATACATCGTCCAACTCAATTTACTTCGGTCGATCCCAAGAAACCATATCATCCAATTAAGTGGCTCATGATTTATATGCATATAGTCCTGAAATCAAAATTATTTATTGAAATGTCAGTTACAATAATACAAAAGTTTTGCTATATACAAGTGATCAGTGTATGTATTAACACATGATCAGCAATGTGTTGGGTGTATATGTAAAAAATAAGGCTTATTGATAGATTTTCTCGTATTTAAAACATTCTAGGGTTTAGGGATGTAAAACAATCTCATCATGCGCGCTTGTAAAACCCATATATAATTTTCTGCCTTGCATAATTTACAACTCCAAATAAAATCTTATCCCATGATTAGTCAGACCTGCTATCACTATAAAATTAGTGAAAGAAATGCCTAATTAATACACAAAAATAACCCATGGTTTTGATTTTTTTTTTTTTTTTTTTTTAAATCAATGATTTTGACAAATATTCCATACCAGGTATCAAAAAGTTAAAAGATCAAAAGAAAATAAAAAATAAATGAGAAAAAAAGCATAAAATTAATGAAAATGATGGTATGGAGGAGAAGATTAATTAGGCCCCTCCCTTCAACCGGTCAACTCTACTGGGTTAAAATAAAAAACTTGATTTGCAAGATAATTAATCTTCACTGGTTTGGCCTCATTTGGATTGGAAGATAAGATAAATTAAGATGAATTTAATTTATTTTTTAATATTATTATTATTTTAGAATTTGAAAAAATAAAATTGGGATTTAGAAAATGTGTATTGAAATTTAAAAAATGTATATTGAGATTTGTGTTTTGTATGAAAAATTAAAAAAGTATAATAATAAAATAAAGATGAGTTGAAATGAACTTAACTTATTCTCCAATACAAAAATCCAAACAAGACTTAATCACGTGAATGGCACCAATCTTCTAACGCAATTCCTATTTTTGTGAGGGTCAGCACCATTTGAGTTTCAAACCCCTATACTACTTTGAGCCCATCCCATCATGTCGACATATATATAATTTGTTGGTTTAATGATGACAGTATCTCAATCACTTGGGCTTTTATAACCCCTATACTAAAACTACTTTTACTGTGAATCAGTGAGTACTATATATAACGGTAACTTGAATTTACAGCGGTAGGCCCACTAATGATGATGTCCTAAATACCCATATTCCAAGCTGACCTTTTATATTGGGTAAACAATGCATTCATGTTCAGCTTTCCATTCCGCTACAAAAAGAAACCTAAATTTTCAGTTGGGGGCCCATTTGCGTACATTAATTCTGTTCACAAAAATATAAAAAGGAATAGGAATTCATGATGTAAAATAATTTATATAGTAGACTCCATCTATGTTTGCCAAGTGAGTTATTTTCAGATATTCTCAAAATATTATTTAATATTTTATTATTATTTTTTATATACTTTTTATTATTATTTAATATTTTATTATTACTTTTTTATTACTATTCACAACTTTTCTCAATGCTTCTTAACACTTAATTTTTACTACCCAAAAGTAAACTAATCTTGGTATACACCCGATGCGCACCAAATATATATATATATATATATATATAATAACCTTTTAGTTAAAAAAAAAATCGACGAAAAGAGGTAGGGTGCAATAATTGAAGCTCAATACAACCATTATTTTATAACCTAGCTAGTTAGATTAACCCAGAACTATTGCAATCTAGCAATTAATGAGAAATAAAATATACAATTGAAAGTATTATATATTATACTGATAAACATAATCAATTATATATCCTAGATTAATCTACTACGTACAAATCTAATGTGAGATTAATTGGGTGGTTTGGATTGGGAGATAAAATGAGATGAGTTGATATGAGTTTTGAAATTTGAATAAAATATTGTTTTTTTAATATTATTATTGTTTTAAGATTTGAAAAATATGTATTAAAATTTGAAAAAACTGTAATGAAATTTATGTTTTTATATAGAAATTTGAAAAAGTATAATAATAAATTTGAGATAGGTTGAACTCTCCCAATCGAAACCAGGCCTAACCGATCATAATTATAAACAAGATATTAAAAAAAAATACAAAATATTAAAAAAACAATATTCTTTTTTAATGAGACTCATTTTTTAATAAAGAGTTTGTGCGAAACTTATTTATTTGAGACTTGTGTTTCTAAAATGTTCGATTAATAATTTTTTTTTAAAGACTATACAAAAGGGGCGGAAGATTAAAGATTATAAGCAAACGTTCGATTTTTTTTAGTTAAAAAAAAAAGAAAGGGATTTGGCTATTGGAATTTGAATATACTATTTTTCAGGACACAAAGTCACTTCTATGAGATATGGTATAAGAGAAAGTCGTCTACAATAGATCACAATAAAGTAGCTTTCTATATGTGTATATATATATATATATCTACAGTAAATATTCTCCACGTACATTTTCTTTCTGAATATATACTTCAAATTTTAATATATATATATTTCATCTCTTGGATCATTAAAATATATTTCTTTAATATAAATAAAAAAAATTAATTTTTTTTTTTTTTTTCAAAGAACAATAAATCCATTTTTTATATACATTTTTAAAGTGACATCCACATGTAAGGAAAAACCTATAAAATGTTCACAAAAACTTCCTAACATTTTACAATATCCAAACATCCCCTAGTTTGAATTAATGGGCATTAATTAATTTCTACAGTGAAGCTGAACCTATTATGCATGCATACACATACATATAAGATTCAGTATCTCTTCCTAAAATGCAAATCTTAATATCCAGAATGGGGGGGATATTACCATAATTGGAATGAGCTAGGGCAATGATATATAACTATTCCTCTTTTGGGAGAGAGAGAGAGAGAGATCAGCAAGCAGGTGGCGGTGGTGGACAGAGGGTGATCAGGAGTACTGGGAGGGATGGAAGATCAGAATCGAGGTGATCATAATCATCATATTGTTTGTTTATTTCTAATAACTACGAGAAAAAAAAAAAAGAAGAGAAGTGGAGAAAAGATTGTCCCAATACTCGAGGGATGACGTACAACTATATCCTATATCCATGATAGGATTACTGCAAATCGTCGTATAATTTGTACTCCTCACCAACTATCAATGAATTTAGAGGTTTTTTTTTTTTATACAAAATCCAAAAAGGAAATTGGGAGTGCTGAGAATTAGCAGAGGTTCATCCATGGAAACACAGCGGACGGCCTCCATTTTCTCAAATGGCGACACGAGTAATACATGGAAACTCACGGGGGGAAGAAACCCTCAAAAAGGGAAAGAAAAGGAGAAAAGAAGCAAGGTAAATGTCTAACAGCAATAAGAAGAAGCTTGGACCTTGTATTTTACCTGGGATATAAATCAAACTTTGGCTTCGTTTTGCTTAGAAGATCATCATGTTCTTCTTGTCCAGCCATTGCAGTCTGTGCTTGAAATGATCTTCGTGCAACACAATGAAAAAGAGAAGAAAAAAGTTGATGTCATCTGTAGAGCTCTATAAAGCACTAGCCCTAGAGAGAGAGAGAGAGAGAGAGAAGGGCATTTGAATCTGCAAAATATATGTGGTCTCACCTTAGAATTCAGCAACTTCTCTTCTGCACTTTACAACGTAAGAAACTTTCCTTCTCTGCACATTTGTTTCAAAGGAAAGTCTCCTCCAAATACAGAAAGTTTATACCCATCGGCATCTAATGTTTTCTTTTTCTTCTCCCTCTCAGAATTAGTTGTGATAGGGGAAATGGTAAGTGAAAGAAAAGTAACAGTAAATATAAACAGAAAGACGACGAGATTAACGGAAAGTGAAGGAGACAAAGTCTAGAAAAAGGATACTACAATAAATAATCGATACGGACTAGCACTAGCAGTACGTTCCAGGATCCACAGCACTCCTGCTGCTGCTTCTGCCACACGAGCTAGATAGGGTTTTATTTTGTGGAGAGAATTATAAACAGAGAAAACAAAAAGCCATAATATGGGCATAGTGATGAAGTAGTACGTACAAAAGAAAGAACAGTAACATGAGTGTCAGATTGGAAGAGATGAAGGCTCGACATGGGTTCAGCAATGGTAGTTACCTCGGAATGTGTGAGCTTTTTGTGTGTTTTGTACGGGACGGGGGCTAGCCATTGGTGGAAGGAAATAGAGATGATCATCTTTTTCCATAGGACGTACGTACTACGGCCAGGCCAGCTGCAGGCTGCTGCAGCGAGCTGGGCAATCTCTCTATCCGAAGGATTGTGTTTGTGTCTAAAGATTGAGCCATCAACTTGCCCAGATTAACGTGATATCTATTATATTTATATGTTGACGATGATGTGCTCAGGGGATTGCTTGGAGGGAAATGAGATTATGAATGAGGATGGTTTTGCCATCAACTGTTATGTATAAGTAATATTGCCAATTTATTTACGCACTGATGTTGACATGGACGTTAATTGTCAGATGTTAATGTTATTATAAAAAAAAAATGAAATGAAAACAAAAAAAAAAAAACACGAAACAAAGAAACACATCAATTTATGAGTAAATCCAAAGAAGACCCGATGAAAAGAAACACAGCGACAACTTCATCTCTGTCGATGGTTTTTTTTATGGCGGTCTTTGGTTTTCTTCGTCAACGGTCTCTTCTGTGTGCAACTGTATCCTCTTCGTCGACGGTCTCAAGTACTCGAGAAATCAGAGTTCCATTCATAGACTTCTTAGTTTTGGCAAATCACCGCCATGCTCAAAGATGAAAAATATATAATGAGATGCTGAATTGACTCTCTATATCTCTTTTAGCACCCATTGCTAAACTTTTGGAGTTTTATTTATATATGAATTCTTTGCTCCCCAACCAAAACCTTGCAGCTCCCACTACAGACAAAAATTTGCTCAGTGTACAGCGATGCTGGCAAGCTTCATCTATACTTTTTCACTATTTAAAATCACCCAACTAATTCCAACTCATATCCTAGATATACTCGACCTCTGCATCATTGTTTGTTGCCCCCAAAGTTAGCGATGATTTTAGTGCAAAATTGAAATTCAAGTCTTTCGATTCCGATTCTGAGGAGCCGAGAGATAAAGGATGCTCAAAAGGCAAATATTTGGATGACTTGGTTACTGGTGAATTGGCGGGCAGCATCTCAAGAGGAATGCAATAGGAGAAAGTGACTTGGCATGCTCCCTTCTGCAATAGATGAAGAACAAATGAAGGTAGTGCAGCAGAACTAGTACAGAGTGTAGAGTGCAGAGTGCAGAATGCAGTATTACCAGATTTATGTAAAGTCAGATATACATGTATAAAATGTAGTGTTTATTTTACTGCTTTAATATAGTGAACTTTGTAGAGGTCTGTACATAAAGAGGAACTGAGATGCTTGTAATATGAGATACTTTTCTGAATGAAAACAAATCCCTTTTTCCATCTCCAACTTTCAGCTTTTCATCTCCTCCTCTCTTATCCTCTCTTCTCCTCCTTTTAACATTCACTCTTTAAAATGGTATCAGAGCAGGTCTTACGATCTCTCTTCCATTTATCCTTCAAAGATCATTCTCTCAAATACTTTCAGTGCATATTGCATTCATCATCATCTCAACAAAAACTGTCAAAGTTTTTTCTCAGCAGGACTTTCTTCAAACACCTTTGGTGCACAGACCATTTATCACTTCATTCATCATCATCAATTGCAGCTGAATCCTCCATTCTCATATCACCCATAGAAGACCCAACCAAACCCTTTTACCTTCATCATAGTGACAATACTCACACAGTGGTAATCTCACCTCCACTCACGGGACCTAACTACATCTCATGGAGCCGTTCCTTCACCTTGGCCATCTCCATAAAAAACAAGTTGGGGTTTCTCGATGGAAGCATTTCAACCCCAGAACTCTCCAATCCACTCTATGTACCTTGGTTGCGTTGCAACAATCTGATACTTTCATGGATCCTTAACTCCATTTCGAAAGATATAGCTTCAAATGTGTTCTACATCAGCTCTGCAAAAGAGGTTTGGGAGAAGCTCAAAACACGCTTCTCTCAACCTGATAATGTTCGAATATACCAGCTACAACAGCGGCTTGGAACTATCGTTCAAGGAACTCAGTCAGTTAGTGAATATTTCACTCAACTCAATGCCGTGTGGGAGGAACTACGAAACTATCGACCGTTGCCATGCTGCTCTTGTGGCCTCTGCACATGCAAGGCCCTTGGCTCAGTTGGAGAGATACAAATCTCAGATTATGTTTTTAAATTTCTGATGGGTTTGAATGATTCTTATGAAAGTATCAGGAGATAGGTTCTCCTTATGAGTCCTACTCCTTCTTTGGATAAAACCTTCTCCATGATCTTGCAATAAGAAAGACAGAGGGAGGCACGCACACAAGCTCTTCCTATGACAGAATCCTCGGCAATGGCAGTGATCAACAATCAAACTAAGAGAAGAGATAAGGCTGAGGTTACATGCCAACATTGTGGAAAGGTGGGACATTCTCGAGAGAAGTGTTATAGACTTATTGGTTTTCCACCAAATTTCAAGTTTACAAAGACCAAACAAGTGCACTCTAGCAACACCACTTTCGCTCCATCCCATGCAGCAAATCAAGTCCTCTCTCAGCCTCAACAACATGGGGAAACATCACAGCTATCATTACTTCAAGATCAAGTTCAGCAACTCATGGCCCTTGTCAATGAAAAGACACCACAGCTTAGTCATGGTCAATCTGAACAGCCAACATCACCTCACAAACACCACTCCAATATGGCAGGTATACTACCTTCTAATGCTCCCATTTTTCCAACCTCTAATCATCATTTTTGTAATGCATCTAGTCATCATTCAACACCTTGGATAGTTGATACTGGCGCCACCGATCATATGATCTATTCACCTTCACTGTTCACAACCATCACTTGCACCACACAAGCCCATGTCCAACTACCCAATGGCACTTAGGTTGCCGTCACACATATAGGAACTATGCAACTCTCACCTGAAATCCTACTCACCAATGTTTTGTGTGTCCCCTCATTTACTTTTAATTTGCTATCTTTCAGCAAACTCACTCACAACTCCTCTTTGTACATTGTATTCTTGCGTGATCATTGCTTTATACAGGCCCTTTCTTCATGGATGACGATTGGACTTGCTAAGATTAGTCATGGTCTTTATTATCTTCTACCTAGCTCTCGGATTCAAATCTTCAAACTCCAAGCCCAACTCTCGGGTTGCCTATGCCACAAAACAACCAGAAATTGACGTTTGGCACTTTAGATTAAGGCATTTATCAAGTCAATGGATGAATTTGATTCAATCCTCGTTTCCTGATGTAAAGTTTAACGATCAAAGTCATTGTACTGTCTGTCATTTGGCTAAGCAAAAGAGAGTTTATTTTCCCATTAGCACCACTTGCTCCAATTCAATTTTTGATTTAATACATTGTGATGTTTGGGGACCCTATTCTCAACCTTCCTTGTAAGGACATCAATATTTTCTCACTATTGTTGATGATCACAGCCGTGTAACATGAGTTCATTTAATGAAGTTCAAATCTAAAACCAAACAAATTCTGCAAACCTTCATTAGAATGGTAGATACTCAATTCAACTCAAAGGTTAAACAAGTTAGAACTGACAATGGTATGGAGTTTCATATGCCAGATTTTTTCAACACTCATGGGATCCTACATAAAAAAACTTGTGTTTATACCCCACAACAAAATGGCATTGTGGAGAGAAAACATCAACATCCTCTAAATGTGGCTAGGGCATTACTTTTCCAGGCTAATCTTCCACTTAAATTTTGGGGTGATGCTATTTTGACAGCCACCTATTTGATTAATAGGATTCCCACACCAATTATGTGCAATAAAACTCCATATGAACTTTTATTCGGTTCTATTCCCTCTTACGCTCATTTAAGAGTCTTTGGTTGCTTGTGCTACGTGTCCACTCTCAAACATACAAGAACCAAACTTGATCCGAGAGCCACACCATGTATATTTCTTGGTTATCCAGCTGGAGTAAAAGGTTATAAGGTCTATGATTTACACACGCATGCCACCATCTCTTGAGACGTCACTTTCCTAGAAACCACATTACCCTTCAAACAATCTGATCCTGTATCGGCTTCTGACCAAAACTCTCCCAATCTCACCTTACCACCAGCCCTACCAGACTTTTTTTTCGCCCAGAATGAACTCGCTAGACCATCGCTCGACACCTCGCTCAAGCGAAGTTCAGGCAGTGATCTCGCTCAACCCTCGCTCGACACCTCGCTCGAGCGAAGGCCAGGCAGTGATCTCGCTCAACCATCGCTCGATGTGCCGCTCGAGCGAAGGCCAGACAGTGATCTCGCTCAACCATCGCTCGACATCTCGCTCGAGCGAAGTCCAGACAGTGATCTCGCTCAACACTCGCTCGACACCTCGCTCGAGCGAGAACCCCTTAGAAGATCTGATCGAGTCAAACATACACCCTCTTACTTACATGATTATCACTGTGCTGCTGCCTCCTCACAGAACCCTACACATAATTCTTCCACCATCCATCCTCTTGACTCTCACCTCTCATACTCTCACCTATCCCCTTCTCATAAATCATATGCATTATCACTCTCTCTCATTCATGAGCCGAAAACCTATGACGAAGCTGTTGTGTCAAATCATTGGAAATAAGCCATCCAATCTGAACTTTCAGCTCTTGACGCCAATGGTACCTAGACCATCACCTCACTTGGACAAAAGAGTATTGGTTGCAAGTATGTGTTTAAGACCAAGCTGAAATCTGATGGTAGCATTGACAAATACAAAGCTCGTTTAGTAGCTAAAGGATACACTCAACGGGAAGGCTTTGACTATCAAGAGACTTTTAGTCCTGTTGCCAAACTCACTACCGTGAGATTATTCCTTTCCCTTGCTGCTATCCATAATTGGCACTTAAACCAACTTGATGCCCATAATGCATTCCTCCATGGCGATCTTGATGAAGATATATACATGAATCTTCCTCCCGATTTTCAGCTCAAGGGGGAGTCTCATACACAAGGTAAGAAATTTGTGTGCAAGTTACACAAATCTCTCTATGGCTTGAAGCAAGCCTCTAGGCAATGGAATTCAAAATTCACTTCATCTCTCATTTCCATGGGTTTTCATCAATCGCAATCAGACTACTCCTTATTTACTCGGCATGACAAATCTGGTTTTGTTGCTCTTCTTGTGTATGTGGATGATATCATATTGGGTAGTGGCAACTTGGCAGTCTTTGAGTCCATCAAAAGTCACTTACATTCTCAGTTTAAGATTCGAGACTTAGGAGTCCTTAAGTACTTTCTTGGGTTGGAAGTGGCAAGATCATCTTCAGGAATTCATTTATGTCAAAGAAAGTACACTCTAGAAATTCTAGAGGATGCTGGACTGCTTGGGAGTAAGCCTATTAGTACACCAATAGAGCCGAATCACAAGTTATCTCACTCTTCCAAGAATTACTTGAATGATATTACAAGCTATCGTAGACTAATTGGAAGACTCATCTATCTATCCAATACTCGGGCAAACATCACATATGCAGTCAATGTTCTAAGTCAATTTGTGGATAAGCCGGCATAAGAAAATTTACATGCAGCTCATAGAATTCTAAGGTACTTAAAAGGGTTAATTGGGCAGGGTATCTTTTATTCCTCTAAAACAAATGTGCACCTCAAAGCTTATAGTGACTCGGATTGGACAACTTGTCCTGAGACACGAAGATCAGTAACTGGTTTCTGCGTATTTCTTAGAGACTCACTGATTAGCTGGAAATCCAAGAAACAACCCACTGTGTCTAGATCATCGGGTGAAGCTGAGTATAGAGCATTGGCACACACGAGTTGTGAAATTACTTGGCTTACCTACCTATTGAAAGACTTTAACGTATATTGAGAGAAACCTGCAACTCTCTATTGTGATAGTCAATCAGCAATTCATTTGACTAAAAACCTCATTTTTCATGAGAGGACTAAACATGTTGAATTGGATTGTCATTTTGTTCGGGAAAAGGTCTTAGCCGGAACCATAACAATGGTTTGTGTAGCTTCAAAATTTCAATTGGCTGACATTCTCACCAAGGCATTATCAACCCCCACTTTCCAGTTTCTATTGTCTAAGATGGGTGTTTACAACATCTATGCCCATCTTGAGGGAGAGTCTCAAGAAGAATGCAGTAGGAGAAAGTGACTTGGCATGCTCCCTTCTGCAATAGATGAAGAACAGATGAAGGCAGTGCAGCAGAACTAGTGCAGAGTGCAGAATGCAGTATTACCAGATTTATGTAAAGTCAGATATACATGTATAAAATGTAGTGTTTATTTTACTGCTTTAATATAGTGAACTTTGTAGAGGTCTGTACATAAAGAGGAACTGAGATGCTTGTAATATGAGATACTTTTTTGAATGAAAACAAATCCCTTTTTCCATCTCCAACTTTAAGCTTTTCATCTCCTCCTCTCTTCTCCTCTCTTCTCCTCCTTCTAACATTCACTCTTTAACACAGCAGGCAAAATGGTGAAAATTAAGAGATGAATCTGCGGGAGCACGTGAAAATGGTGAACAGGAAGAAGAAGATAAGGTGGAGGATGAGTTCTTTTTCTCTTGTACGAACACTATAAGAAAAATAGCTATAATTAACTAATTAATTACATTCAAAATGGCTATTTATAACTAAGTCAAACTATTTTAGTTGTAAATAATCCTTTTAAATGCAGTTAATTAGTTATTTATACCCCTTTTGTTGTAGTGAAATCTCGACAAACGAACTGTTTTAGTAAATATTAAAAAATCAGTCATCTCTTGCTGGACGATATTGCCGCTTCTTTTCAAAAATTTGATTCGCAACATTTTAGAAACGTTTGAGTACTTCTGACTAGCCATGTAGGATGGGTGTGCTATTTGGGTAGGCGAAAGTACTTGCAAGGAGACTTTTTCAATTTTTTTATTGTTCTTTTTTATTTTTAAAAATTTTTCTTTTACTTAATAGTTAAGAAAATGATTATTAGCGAAGTTGTATATTTTTTAATTTTTTTCTTAATGATTAAGGGTGTTAATAAAATATTTAAAAGAAAATAATAAAAATTAAATATATTTAGAGAAGTAAACAAGTAGTAATGGAGTAGTAAGAGTATCATTATCCATGAGATTGTACCATGAGAATTTGTAAATAGGATTAAAATTTTTTTGAATAATAATGAAATAGTTTAAGTTAAATATTTATTAGAATTTGAAAAAGAAGAGAGTTGAACAAAAAATACTATAAAGTTAGAAATATTGTTATAATATAATTTTTATTTTAAAATTTAAAAAGGTTGCATTGAACAATAGAAAGCTTCCATAAAATAAATTTAAACTATTTGTTTGTACGTAGCTTCATCCTCTTTTGTAGGAAGATTTAGGATTATTATTGTGTAAATCCCATTAATTCAAATGTTTGCTAGCTAATGAGATTGGTATTTAGATTATGGCTCAAATTTGATTTGGGATAAGTTTAATCATTTAAGATATTAATTCTATCCCATTTCCAATGTGTATGGCAAATAATATTATTTTTAATGTCGTGTTTTGTACACCTATGAGACCCCAAGTTTATGTACTTTACTTATTATTATTATTAATAATTGTTGATTTATTTTATTACTAAAGGTTATGTTATTTTACTTTTATTATTATTGATTCTTTGTGAGATCCCTAATTTTAGTATTATTATTTTATCTTCAATTGTTATTGGTTCGTTATTCTCAACCGCTATCTTTATTATTGGGTATCAATTATTTATTTTGTTATGAAAAATTGATATGTGACCTACTTTAAGGTGTCTTTGAATTATTTTAGTCTTTTCTTTTAACTTGGGCCTATAACCACAACACCTATGGTCCGGGATCATAGGAGCTCAGTTCCTTTGGATTTGGATATACAAAAACGATGTAGCGGATCAAGATGATGGGAGTGGGTGGCCTTGAAAGTCAATGAGTCTCTAATGCTTGAGTAAGCAGAAATTTTAGAAGTTTGTGTAATATGAGAGCTTTGAAGGTAAAGTGTCTAGAATTTTCTCATACCTATAAATTTGTTATTTATACCTACAGTTTGGGGGGGGCAGAATGTGCTTGTCCCCGTGGGGCCCTCTCTTTACACTATTATTTTTCAGAGCTTTAATGTGTGGAGTGATATTAATACATGTTTAGTCCGAATTGTGGTGTTAATAATTTGGCGTGGTTCCCTTGCCTTTTCCATTAATGCAGTGTATTTTCCTAGCCTGCTCCTTTCTGCTCCTCTGCTTATTCATCGATGTCTTCATGTCAGTGGATCAAAGGCTCTTATTTATCCTTGTTTGCCCGATGGGAGAGGTACTCGAGTATTTGACATTGCTCGTAGGATGTTCCAAGATGGAAGGTCCCATCTTGTGTCGTCTCCCAAACTGTATGGATCGTGCCATACAGTATCCTCTACAGCGTCGTCCTCTATAGGTGCTTAGAAGGCACCTCCCCTTGGGTCGTGTCAAAGGGTTGACTCTACAGCGTGGTTCCCTTGCCTTTTCCATTAATGCAGTGTATTTTCCTAGCCTGCTCCTTTCTGCTCCTCTGCCTATTCATCGATGTCTTCATGTCAGTGGATCAAAGGCTCTTATTTATCCTTGTTTGCCCGATGGGAAAGGTACTCGAGTATTTGACATTGCTCGTAGGATGTTCCAAGATGGAAGGTCCCATCTTGTGTCATCTCCCAAACTGTATGGATCGTGCCATACAGTATCTCTACAGCGTCGTCCTCTATAGGTGCTTATAAGGCACCTCCCCTTGGGTCGTGTCAAAGGGTTGACTCACTTTGATTTGGACTTTATGACCTTAGCTTCTTCCTTTAGTTAGATTGGGTTGTACCACTTAGGCATAAGGGGGGAAATCTCCTTACAATTATCCCGCCAATTTCCATCAGACTCACTTCCCGCTTGTCGGCCTTAAGGCAGGGTTCTACCTTGTCAAGTCCCTTAGTCCTCCTTTCCTTATTTTTTGGGTGTGTGAACATGCATTGGGTTGCTCCCACGTGTCGTACCCTATGCCTCAATCGTGTCAGTAACACCTTTTCATTCTCGCAAACTGTTTCGCAACTATTTGGTTTCTATAATCATGGTAAAGTCTGATGGTTCGCTCCTCATTAAAAGGCATCCTTTCAATCCATTCACCACTAATTTTATACGCCAATTATATCTTCTCATGTCATCTCATTGGATATGCACTACTGGAATCTTGGGAATCGGCCAGATTGGGCGTGTGTACACCAGTTTCCCTGGATTTCAATTATCATGTCTGCTTATATAAGGCCCTGTTTACTGGTTAGTGATGCATTCATCCCTTTCGTCTTTTCCTTGCGAATCCTTGAGTCTTTCTTCCTTTCTCTGTTGACCCTTCCTATCTTGATTGTTTTGCTCTCTTTCTTCCATTTGCCATTCCTGATGGGCCTTCAGCCTGGGAGGCTTGGCTCCCAATTGCGATGGTGTGCCTTGTCTCTCTTGTTCAGAAATGCCTTCTCATTCTTATGCATCCCATTTATGGAGCCCCTTTTGCAAGTAGTTCTCGTCTAGCTGTCCCTGTTTTGCAAAAATGAGTTTTATTTCTTCACTTCCTTTATTCGTGGTAGTGTGTCCATGGAGAAATGAATTCTCTTTCTTCATGTTCCAGACCTTCGACGGTGTGTTCTCGAGGTAGAAATCAACTATGTAATGTCCCAACT
The DNA here is from genome assembly GCA_036559045.1 of Platycarya longipes. Lineage (NCBI taxonomy): Eukaryota > Viridiplantae > Streptophyta > Magnoliopsida > Fagales > Juglandaceae > Platycarya > Platycarya longipes. The sequence continues at coordinate 30,787,077 of CM071803.1, read as the reverse complement.
CTCGTCATGGCCGTCTTTTAGTTGATTTTCTTTCAACTATTGGGGAATTTTGATATGTCGTGGCTAGCTCGGATGATAGAGGTTTCAACCTTCAGCGGATCTTCGGCGCCCTGGTTGGGAGGAAAGGACGACAAAGATCTCAACCTTTAACTTCTAGTGAGATATAATTTGGTCAGGTTTCCTCCCTGGTAGCCAGCGGCTTTACCTTGCGAATGGTCATCCTTTGTACGTATTTGAAGGCTTTGCGCTGTGACTTGCCAACCCTTATCTTTCGGAGCTTTATACTATAATTTGTTGTTTTGTATCCAAGAGCTTTGCGTTGTAATTTGTAGGCTTTTGTATCCGAAAAATTTATGCTATGATAATTTTTTTTTTCACAACATGTTACAACTTGTTTAATTCTTGCTTTTCCTTTTTGCTTTGTACATGGATGCTTTACGTATTTTCTTGATTTCTTTGTGTTGCTCGGTCTTTGCTTTTCCATTCCTTTTTTGGCTCATCGTCTTTGGTTTATGGGAGTTTCTTAATTTTTCTTGTGCTGCGACTCGCTTGTCCTTTCTTTTCCTTTCGTTGCGCTGTGACTTACCCGATCTTTATTTTCATTTCATTTTTTGGTTTGTCGTCAGTTGTGCCTGGAATCTTTAATTGTTTCCCTTTCTTCCTTAACTTGTTGACTAGTTCCTTGCTTAGATTGTTGGTTTGTTCCTTCCTTAGTAGGTCATCCTGCTTCTTCCTGAGTGTGTCGTCCTTTTGCTTCCCTAGCTAGTCGGCCTTGTCCTTTTCCTGCCTTCTTTTCCTAGTTTGTTGTTTGTGGTTTTTGGAAGTTTTAATTTTTTTTCTTTTCTTCCTTTTTTTTATTGTCCAGCTCTTTCCTCAGCTTGTCATCCTTTGCTTTTGGAAACTTTAATTTTTACTTTTCTTCCTTAGCTTGCTAGCCTATCTCTTCCTTTGCTTCTTAGTCATTTTCTCCCTTAGCTTGTCGACACGTTCCTTCCTTAGCTTGTCGTCCTTTATTTCTAGAAGTTTTAATTGTTCCTTTTCTTCCTTAGCTTGTTGGCCTGTTCCATCCTTAGCTGGTCAGTCTGTCCCTTCCTTAGCTTGTTGGTCATTTTCTTCCTTAGCTTATTTGTATGTTCCTTCCTTAGCTTGTCGTCCTTCTTCTAAACGTTTTAATTATTACTTTTCTTCCTCATCTTGTTCCTTGCTTAGCTTGTCATCCTTTGTTTCTGGAAGTTTTAGTCATTCCTTATTTAGCTTGTTGTCCATTGTTTCTGGAAGCGTTGTGTACCTATAGCTTGTTGCCTTACTTTTCATTTCCTTTCCTTTGCTGGCTTGTCGTTTGTAAGCTTTAATTTCTCATTTTCTTTCATTTCTTCTTTTTTTGGCATGTTGCCGTTTGTCTATAGGCTTGATCGGTTGCTTTCCATATGCTTTTAGGTGTTTCTTTATCTGTTGATATTGCCTTCAGGTGGTCAGTTGACCTGGCCTGTTCTCTGCCAAGGAGGAGTCGAATTGCCTCACGCTAATCCACCGATTCTATTCTCTAAGGGAGGTAATTTGAATAGTAAGGTGGCCGGTGCACTCCTTCATCGCGATGGAGGTTGAGATAAGCCTTTGAGCTGCCTTTAGGCTGGTCCTGCTCTCCGCTTGTAGAAGGATAAAGTGGCCTTTGGCTCACCTATCTGATTATTTCACGATGAAGTAAGTTATTTGGGCACCTTGAGACTACACCTGTTTCCACCCGTTGACATCACAAGAAAGGATAAACTTCGTTTAGGTTGGTATTGGGCCCACACTTTGATACAGCGAAGGTCAGGGTAAATATTCAGGTTGTCCTAAAGCTGGTCTTCTCTCTTTTGTGGGAGGACATGAAGACCTCTGGCATGCCTACTCCCTCTATCCACGGGGAGGTAAGTAGTTAGGGCAGTTTGTTTCTAAACCCACTCACACATATTGACACTTATGGCGAAGGTAACTCCTCGCCTTTGATTAGTTAAGCACTATCCGCACTTTGCCGAGTAGGGGTTAGGATGCCTCGACCAAACCACCCCTTGGGTTCATGAGTGAGAAATTAATGAAATCCAAAACCCATGAGGAACTATAATAGAAAATGAATCAAGAGTCCCTTACCTTCAAGATTCCCCTTTGGAAAGATGAGAACAAAATTTGGACTCAAGCTTGAAGTGGAAATCTCAAAATGGGTGGAGAAGGAGCTAAAACTCGTGTGCTTTGGAAAAGGAGAAACTAGTTTTCCTCTTGCAAATTTTGCATGGTTTAAAGAGATGAAAGGAAGACCTTGATCTCTTGAAGAAGACATGAGAAGAGAAGAAGAGAGGGAAGAGAGCTTGGCATTGGCTATGGGGCTTGGAGAAGAAGAGAATGGGGATTGAAGTCAAAGGAGAGGGAAGAGAAAAAATGTTAGGGATTTGAGATTTAATTCAATCCCTTTATTGTGGATCAGATTTGATCCAAAGGTGAAAAATAAAATACATACAATAATTAATTAATTAAAAATAAATAAATAAAAATATAATCATAATAAGGCTATTTAAAAATCGAGTTTAATTTTAAAAATAATAACCTTTTATCATGGAATAAAATAATAAAGTTTTGTTAAATATTTTAAGAGAACAAAACTATCTAAATAAATAGTGTTTTTAATATAAAATAAATAATAAATATTAATTAGTCATTTTTAAATAAACAAAATCATTTAAAATAAAATGATTTTTTAAAACTAATTATTTTAAGGCACCTAAAAATATAAAGATGCTTACTTTAAACATTAGGTTTGCTTCAATAACATTAAAAATATTTAAAATTTTTGACACCTTTAAAATACGCGACTTGCTTTATAGATCTAAAATAATATTTTTCATCATAAAAAAAATAATGAATTTCAACAAATATTTCTTATAGAAATAAATCTATCAAAATAAAGATAATTTTTAACTGAAAACTATTTGTGCTAGTTCATTCTCGTCTAAAAGAAACGTTTTTTTTTGTTTTGTCGACGAAGTTTTTTTCCCACAAGTTTTCCCCACCGACAAAATCTCTTGGTAAAAGGCTTGTTTTTTTCCATAAAAGATTTTTGTTAGTAGCTAATTATTTGTCACGATAATATATCTTTAGAAAAAATTAATTTCATCAGCGAACTATTTGTGGCAATTCATTTTCGCCGCAAAAGCTAATATTTTCTTGCCAAGAAAACCATTAACCCACGAGAAAATATCTCTCTAGAGAAATTTATTTCGGTAAAATAAAGTTGCCACAAAAAACATTTTCTTCGCTGTGAAAAGCAGTAACCCACGAGTAGAACATCATACTGGAGAAGATTTTTTGCGATGATATAAGGTTGTGGGAAAAACCGCTTTCTTCGTCGTAAAAACATTTTTCCCACAAAACTTTGACTATCGAGGTGATCCCGTAGAAAGAAGTCGATTTTTATTCTCACAATATATATTCTAAAAAAAAAAAAAGTAAATATCATTTTTCACGCGGATCCACAACTTTTTTCAATTTCTTATAAATACATTTAATTCATCTTAACATTCAAATACATCTAAATTCATTTTAGGTAGGTTCTACAAGACTAACTCTACCATTTCATAATATTACTACTCGTAAAAAAATCAATTCATCTTAATTCAATTTAACATTCAAGAAATCATGTTTTCAACTAAACTACTTTTGGGTTAATTAAAAAAAGATAAAGATTTCTAATCTTTCATAGATGATCTAGCCGGGATATATTATTGCAAAGTTTTGGATTTTAGATACAATGAAAACCTAATGATCGATGATAATTTTTATTAGCTCAGTCAAAATGGCAGACTAGTCTTTTTTTATTTTTCAAGACATTTTCTTTAGAGCTTTCTTGGGGTTCGGTCGGACCGAACCCCCCCCCGGTTTGTAGCCCCCACATTTTCTGGCAGCGGTGAGCGACACCGCCCAGCCCATAGGGACCGGAGGGAGCTGGCAATCCCACTCATGTGACGGTGAGCCCCGTCGACCTATCGGGTCCGAAACGGGTTTAAGGCCGTCGGGGACACACCGGAAGTCGCTAGGGCTCGCCGTCGCAGGAGTGAGGTCGCCGGCTCCCTCCGGTCCCAATGGGCTGGGCGGTGTCGCCCATTGTCGCCGGCGGCGGCGAGGGCTGTGTGAAGCCAAACTTACTATAAAAATTCATTTTCATTTAATTTTCTATTTTTTTTATTACATTTTCTTTATTTTATTATTTTATTGTATTTTTTATTGTGTTTTTAAATTTAATTATTTTTATTATATTTTTTAATATTTTTTATTGTATACTATTATATTTTTATAAAAAATTAAAGAAAATTATAAATACGTTGGGATGTAACTCGACCGCTAACTAGGAATACTCCTTTATTTAATAAGGTTTATCAGTACCAATTAATTAATCAATTAATCATACGATGAATTAATTAATCCGAGATGCCAAACAGAACTTTTAATCTACGTCCTTTTTGCCCTAGCACGTGCATGTTGAGCAGATCAATGTGACAGTCCAATCCTTTTCAGATTTTGCTTTACGAATAGACTGACACTTGTCCATGCAGTTGCTGAGTTAATTGGCTGCTCCTCCTGCGAGATTCAATGAACTTTTTCAGATCTTGCTTGCAGCAGCTTCGATCGATATCGTTTCAGTCTTTGAGGGTACGTACGTAAATGCAGCAGAGTAGTAGAAAGACAAATGTCAAGCCGACCGTTCAGATCATTTTAGTACTACTCCATCTGTTCCCTTTATCTCGCCTCATCTTTCTAGCATCTGGTTTCTTCATTCAGCTAGGTAAATTCTTTCGAGATCAAATAAGAAAAATTAATTTTTTTATTAAAATATAATTTTTATTTTATAATTTCAAATAATTTTAATTATTTTATATATATATATATATTTTTAAATAATTACGCAACTTCTATATATCTACCACTATAAATATTATTCTTCCATGCATATATAACATATAGCCGACCAAATTTCAAAGTAGAGAAGGCAGCTAAAAGATAGAGCGGCAATTAATACTTTCAAATGCCTTGCAGAGAGATTCCCAGTAGACTACCTAAGAGCCATGCCCACTGCAAGATCTTGTCTCTTTAATTCGCCGCGTACGCTATTACTCTATTTTCTATTTTCTTTTTATGTTTTTTTCCAGCTTGCATGCCACGAATCTCCGTAAGTAACAGTTGCCTATAAGCTAGAAGAGAGACCTCCTAAAACCTACTCACTTTTGGGCGTTTTGAAATACTTTAGTGTTATATTAAAATTTTTTATTTAAGTCTAGTTTGAATTTAAAATTAAAATAAAATAAATTTATTTTTAAATATTATTATTATTTTAAAATTTTAAAAAGATATATTGAAATTTAAAAAATATGTATTAAAATTTAAAAAATATATATATAAATTTATATTTTATATAAAATTTATAAAAATGTAATAATAAAATAAAGATAAGTTGAGATGAGTTGAAAAAAGTTTTTAATTCAAATCGGATAATTTGATAATTTTTTTAAAAAATATTTTTTAATAATATTGTGACTTTTATATATTTTTTTAAATATTTAAAAGTATTAAAAATACATGTAAGAAAAAAACAACAAAAAAAGTAATTGCATCCTACAATAATATTTTTTAATAACATTATATACAATATTGAGTTGTATAAATACTTTGAATTTCTATTGAAAAATAATAAGATTTTTTATTAATAACAAATCCAATACTAATTATAATTTTTTGAAAAAAAAAATGCAAAATAATACTTAAATATTCTATGATTAAAAATATCATTTTAATTTTCTCAAATTTCCCCCTAATGCAAGAGATACATAATTTCTTCCTATTGAGAAAATACCAAAAAAAAAAACTATTACGTAGCATTCATTGATCTAGATTAAAGGTTGATCTTCATAGTATTTTCTCCACCATTTAGCAAGCAAAAGAGATCATGATATTGTTTTTATTTTAATAGTGTTAAATATAATTTTTTTTTATCGACAAACTTATTAGACATTTTGATAAAATTGTCAACATGCATGCATGTAGGACTCTCTTGTGTCTTATATATATATATATATATATATATATATATATATATATATAATATAGTATAGGAGTCAAATCAGCAGCCTATAATTTAATAAGTGATGAGGCAAAAATCAAGCTAAAAGTTAAGAGTAATGCTAGGGAGCATCCAACACTCATTGCACACACTTACATGAACAGTGCATATGAACAGTACATATGTACTATTCATGTGAGTGTATGCAATGAGTGTTGGATGCTCCCAATATTTTCTCAAAAGTTAAAGTCAAGAAGAGACAAAAACAAGTTGAATCAGACTCCTAATAGAAAAAGACTTCACAAAGTAAGTTGACTCGATCACTCTAAAAAAATAGATATCTATATAAGGAAAAGATCCCTTACAAATCTAAATAACTCTACATAAAACCTCCATACGTACCAACTCCAACATATATAGTGATTCCAAATGATCTTCTAAAAATTTTTCTATTATATTGAGAGATATAGACTGTAAAATTATTCATTGTAGTAGATTTTGCACACCAACAATCTATGGACGTAGGGATTATGTTAAACCACGTAAATACTTGTGTCTCTCTTTTTATTTATTTTTCTCGATTATTTATTCTTGATTATAGGGATGAACGTGAAAGACATTGTATCGTAGCCTGAATCATCATCATGGGTCGGGGATGATTCTTTACTCCCTTTTGATTTATTGTGTAAATTAAGACATTAACAATTGGCACCGCTTATGAGATTCATTTCTTATTCTTTACACTCGAAAGGGGAGTAGGACAATCCCCAGTTCACAAAATCTTTTCCAGCGATCCAGATAAGTTTTCTCTCAAATTAAATTTTTATTTTTCATTTTCTTTTGTTAATATTTTTGTTGCAAAGAGGAGAAAAAAAAAGACATGCATATAAACTCCATGTACCATGCACATGGGATGTGTGCTATACATGGGAGGAAAATACCATGCACGTAAGGCACGCCCATGCAAGTGCATAGCAAGCACAAGTGCATAGCAAGCACGTGGACGATGGATGCACGACGTCGTGCAATCAGTGACCCTCGTGACGAGCAGTACGACCCTGCCACCTCTTTGACGTTGTGACCAAATATGCAAGCCAATTTGGCAGGAGTTTGCTGCTGACACCTAATTGAAGCCACTCATTGAGAAGCCCTCAGCTTCTCCATCCAACACACATTGTGTGAAGCTTGCTTGTCATCGTGTGAAGCCACTAGTAACCGCTTGCGTCTTCGGTGGGTTTGGCCACCAACATGACACTCCACAACCCAAAAGCAAACGGTGAGCTCACCTGCGCCATGCATGCTGCTGGAGGCAGGCATTTGTGGTCCAGTAGGACCGTTTAGCAGCCTACGTGCATGACGTGGCCCAGATCCAACCACTAGGACGAACAGTCAAAGAGGGCTCGGTACTGGCAATGAAGCCTTTCGCCACAACAGCCCCTCTAAGCTCTTCGACACTCCCTATGGCCCTCTACCCTTGTGGCGAGTAACAAGAACATCGCAAGAGTTGTATTCTTACAAGCAACTACAAGGTGAGAAAGAGTTTAGATGATGCACTAGAAAATAATTCATTTTGGAGTGAATGAGTTGGAACATGGAGACAAAATAGTGCACTTTTAATTGCTCAGGCATCTTGGCTCATCCATGAGTCCCAATTCATACAAGCAAAGCCAAATGGATATGCCAAAAATGTGGTGCCATCGACCCCACATGTGATTTGGTGGAAGTCGTGATATCGGGATAACAACCGCACGAATCACACACCCTATGACGCCCTAAAATTTTCTTTAAAATAAATACGAGAATCGAGGCATCGGGATGCTGACAACACGGGTCACGTACCCCCAACGTCAAGTGCTAAGTGTGTGAACATGTGACATATATAAATAAAAACAGCGGATAAATTAAGTCATTAGCTATGTACCAGAATTTTTAGATTTATTTTACAAACTAATTTAACTTAAATTCTCCAACAGGAGATTTAATACAGTTATCCGAAATACAAATTTAACAAATATATATTTATAAAAATGGAAAAATAATTTCCCAAGATAACAATTTTATAACAGGAATACTTTAACAGCGGAGTCGCCTCCTCAAACTCAACCTCCATAAAACTCTGCATCCAAAAAACTACGACACCAAACATGGCATCGCAGGTAAGTATAACCCAAACAAACCACAAGATATAAAATATACTCATGCACAACAATCACCTCACACATGAACAGGACACCGTATGCATGAATCTTAAAATCATCTTTCTCAAAACATATACAATAACCACACACGCCAAAATCTCAATTTGGCCCAAATTAAAACTCCAATAAAATCATCCACCATTTTCCCAAAAAATGGTCCACGTAAAACCAATAATTAAAACCCGTCACTTTCCCAAAAAATGGCCTAAACATCAATTTTATTAACCGTATGCATCATGATCTCCCCTAGGGACCATCCGCACACCCTGACTTTCATCATCACACCGAAGGTAACGACCAGCACGTACCATGAACAGGCATCTCCTAGCTCCCGCCAGTAGAGGATCCACGGAGTGGGCACGAGAGCATTACCATCCCATCCGATCCCGTCGTGACCCGGCGACGACCCAAGGGATGTCACTCAGTATATTCCACTCCCGAGTGACCAGAGGAGCTCTACCGAGATAATGTCCCATCTCGATTTGGGGTCATGATACACACGCACCCGAAAACCATAAACACATGAAAACCCAGTTTTTATTTCCAACACATGAATATGCGCGTAAATACACAATGCAGACGACCATGCATCAAATAGCCAACAACTGATAATTTTCAACAATGACCAAACACAATATCTGTTGATGCCAAAAATATATTTAAATCTTAAAATTTATTTGGAAAATACTTACAGCGGTTAAAAGCGTAAATCCTTGAGCAGACGTCATTCCGTAGCGCTCGTAGCGGTCACTTGTACGTTAGGCTAAAGTGCTCGGTTCAACACCAAAATTTAGGAGATACTCTTTGGAAGGTGGGAAATCTCATGCAGGTGGTGGTGTGGCTGCACAATCATTGGAAGGTGGCGGATCGGGCTCCAAAAAGGTGGAAACCCATTTTTGAGTTTGGGGTTGTATCAAGAAGGTGGGGCCGTGTATGTGGAAACTGAGATAGGTGGTCGGCTGAGCAAGGGGGACCTTTTGGTGGCGGAGGTGAGGCCTACAGTGGCGCGGCGAAGATGGATCCATTTAAGGACCCATACAAGGCCCTACCTTTTGGTGGCGCGGCCAAGAGGTGGCCGGCAGTGGCCGGAAAATGCAAGGGAAGGTAAAATACCCATTTCGGATTTGTGGCCGTGGAGGGGCGGTGGGATGACCAGAGGTGACACCTTCGGTACCGATAGACTCGCCTGCGGGTGGGGAGGCTGGCGGTGTGGGCGGTGAAGGGTGGCGGTCGGCGGTGGGTGGCTGGGCTGTCTTGAACCAAAGGAAGTGAGGGGGGGGGGGGAAGTCGCACGGGGCTGGGGGAAATGCAGGGGAAAGAAGAAGAAAAAGAAAGAAATAAGAAATAAGAAAAAAAAAAGATAAAAAAAAAAGAAAAAGAAGGAAAAAGAAATGCAGTCCAACTAGAAAAAGAGCACATTGAAATAAATAAAAACCAACTGAAAATGCTACAGTTCAATATCAATAAAATAAAATATTTAAAACCCAACAACAAACTAATTTAATTTAAAGACCAATTTAACTATAAAACACTTATTAATATTAAGAAACTACATCATATAAGATCACATAATAAAATAAAGGAATTTAATTCCAATTATTAAAATAATTATCTCACATTAAAATTAATAAGAAAAGTAACGTAACTCAATATTTAATTATAACAAAATAAACCTAATATTAAATAATCAATAGATCAAATAAATATCCCAAGCAAATAAAACACGACTAATAATATTATTAAAATAAATTAAAATAATCAACAACGAGAATAAAATAATATGTAAAAATATACGTAAATCTGGGATCTCACACACCCCATCGCCAAGTACTTAGAGTTTGTGCAACATACATTAAGTGTACAGCTAATAATCGCAATGGAAAGTTAACGACATTCAAACTAGTGCCAAAAAAATTTAAAATTTACAACGCAATCGTATAATTCTCCAAGAAGAGTTACACAGTCATCTAACATAAGTAGTAAATTAAAAGGGAAAATACACAACATAAAGAGGATATAAAATCCAAGTCACAATCATCATCGACAGGTCACTCTTCCGGCAAAGCTAGTCCCTTAGTCTCAAACTCATCCTCTGCATCAAAGTTTACGGTTTCATAAGAAGGAACTGTAGGTAGGAAAACCATGGTGAGATTATGAAATCTCAGCAAGTAAGCAACCAATTAATATCCAAAAGTTAAAAAAATACATTTAGGCAACCATGATCACAGCCACACAATAAAAATATGTAAGGACAAATCCATCATTTTTCCTGAAAATGACACATTTATGTCAAAAACCTTATTTTTGCCCCACACCACAAACCATTTATTAAGTGTACTCCATGATTTCCTTTAGGAATGACCATCTGTATATCTTGGCTCCCTTCGTCACACCACGGGTAACATTTATGCATATGACTTCATATGAGCAATACCCAGTTCTGCGCCCAGCAGATACTATGACCAGATATCCTCTAACCCTTGCCAATAGAGGGGTCAGGGAGTAAGGACAAGAGCGTTACTGTCTCGTCCGATCCCGTTGTCACCCAGTGACAACCTAAGGGACATCACTCAATTTTATATACTTCTAAGTGACCAGAGGAGCTCTACCAAGATAATGCCCAATTTCAACTTGGGGTCATGATACGCACGCATCCACATGTTAAGACCAACATACATCACCTAATTTCATAACACAATCATGACATTACAGCATAGTGAAGTAATTATGACAATTAAATAAATGTGCATATGCATGACAAGCAAGTAATAGATGACATGGCAGATCACTCCACATGCAAACACGATATCATCACAAACATATACAGCTCTGTAAACAAGGTTTCACAATCGCAGTTTCACAACTAATCAACTACACATATTTTCTCATCCTCCATTACCGACCTTAGGCCCAAACCAACCACAAACTACAGTTTATATCCCAATTCTCTACTGGGCTTGAGGCTCAGTCAGCCAATTAGGCTACGTAAAACGTTAGAGCAAAAATAATATTTTTTAAACCTTAGAGTTGCGTTGAAAGTTTACTTACAACATAGTCAGGCAAATTATAAAAGATCGCACGAGAGTTAGTCTACAATCCCGCTTAACGTCAAGTGAGTGCGTCACTACACCGGTGATGAAAAATTACACGTTAGCAAATTTAAATAATAAACTAAACTAAAATGATAGATCACTCCTCGAGGTGTGACCAAACATGATGAGGCAGCAACGGCACAAGGGGCAATGGCGGTTCAAGGTATCAAGCTACGAGGGTTGAGGTGGTTTTTTTGGGTTAAGTTGAATGAAGGGTTCAGGTGTGGTGGCTCAAGAAGATTGCACAACCTTCAAAAGGCAGTACTGGGTGGAGATTCATAGCGGCGCACGACGACACTTAGGAAAACTCATCCAAGGGCTTCAAATTCTAACTCTAGAGAGGGGAAACAACTTAGCACATGACTTGAGAGGGGAAGATGTTGTTTCGAAGGTGAGTTCAAAACAGGGAACGAAGGGCTTATTTATAGGCCATGGGATGGAGCTCGAAACATGCAACCATGGCTGCAATTGGGGAGCTTAAGCAGTGTGAGAAGCATAAGGGGTCACTGCATGACACCCCAGGATGAGCCTTGTGTAGCAACAAGCTGCCATTGCAATTAGGGTTCGGCTTTTGCAGAAGAAAAGGAGGGAAAACCAGGGGCTAGCTCACGGGTTTGAGGAGGAAAATTGGTGAAGACTCGGCATGTGGCTTGCAGGAAGGGGGAGAAAGTACTGGTGCAGGTCCGACGAGGCAATGGGCTTCTTGGTGTAGGATGCATGGTGTGAAGGGAGAGGCAAAGAGGGGAAGCGACGTGGGTTGGGGATCACGGGTTCAGCAGAGAAAAGGGAAAACCAAAAAAATGAAAAGAAGAAGAAGAATGAAGAAAAAGGGGGGGTGCGGCGCAGGGAAAATACTCGCGCAAAATGACGTCATTTAGGATGGTGGGCCTAGGTTTAAGCATCACGGGCTATGTTTCTTAACTAAGACACAGGTTGGGCCCTCATCTAACAACAAACCTATGGTCTAGAAGCACAATGCACACACAACACAACCCATAAGGAAAAAAAAAAAAAAACACACCAACACCAAGCCCAAACCCAAAACGAAGCAAATAAAACAAAAGCAACACATTAAAATAAAAAATCACAACAACATAATAAAATAAAATAATATATCCAAAATAATAATAAAATTAAAATAAGAGATGCCATTTTAATCAACAAAATAAAATATTTAAAACACTAGGAAAGATACGGGATCTCACAAAAAAAAATCATCATTACAAAACAGACAATTGTCATCGCTACAAAAGAGGTCAAAGATAGGCAAGTTCCTGTGAAAAAAACATTTAGTAGCTAACAATCTCAGTCGAAGGAGAATATAATGCATTGACTAAATCAACTTGGTTTGTCTCTTTCAAATTTAATTTTATTTATGCTAATAAAGCCTTGTTTGTTTTGGGGGATGAGATCAAAAACTCAAAACACATCTCAAACTCATCATTATACTTTTTCAAATCTCTATATCAAATATAATAAAAAATTCAACCTTTTCAAATTCCTATACTATTTTTCAAATTTATATACAAAATTAATATTAAAAAAATATCTTACAATAATATTTTATTTATTTATTTTACTTTTATCTCATCTTATCTCTGAAAACAAACAAAGCATTTTTAATGGTTTCCCCCATGAAACTCCTCAAGGTTCCACAAGAATCCGAGTGGCTACACGTCTCAGGAATATATTTCACAAAACTCGCCTACATGGCATGGGACATATGCCATAAAAGCCCCTTCCAGGTGCCGCCTCAGGCTTCTTAATCTATTTGCATTAGAATAGACTACTTGGTATCGATTGTGGGCATCCCAGGCCTTCATCAATGATAAGGCATGGTCGCCTACAATCATTGCTCGTGTATCACCATCCTTTCCTACGCTCTAGCAGAATGACTTAGGTTTATAAATCTCGAACTTATAATTTGTATTACACTAACATATTTGCTTTTGGTGAAAATCTCTTGGGGCGGTCGAACTCAGTCTCTTGCCACAACAGTAAGGTCGAGCATCCCCCATACACCAATGATGAGTCCAAAAAACTCAGGGTGCTCAGGAAAATTGGTGCTGAGGTCAAGAGACCACGCAATCCTTAAATGCCAATGATTAGTCTAAAGGTACCCATGAGAAATGGTATATAGGTCAACAGACTACACGATCCTTAAACACCAATGATGAGTTTAAAGACTTGTGGTGTCCAGGAAAAAGGTTTTGAAGGTCAAGAGACCACAGAATCCTTAAACACCAATGATTAGTCTAAAGACTCGCGTTACCCAGGAAGAAGGGCACAAATTTCAGAGGTCAAAAGACTTCGCGACCCTTAAACACCAATGAAGAGTCCCAAGGCTCATGGTGTCCATGAAAAGGGAAAGGCTAGGGACCGTCTGACCCCACTCACACCTCACGAGAGTCGACAGGAGGGAAAAGTCATCAGGTTGCCCGACCTCCCTTGTGACATGCCAACACGTGGGAAAGGTCAAAGACTGCTTGACCTCCCAGGCACCGAACATGTAGGTAGCTCTCAAGACTACCCGACCCATCTCACCTAGACAACAATACAAGCTTAACAACGTCCAGCAAACATCGAGTGTTTACACTCATGTCATAACCGGCACAATGTGTTACCTTCATGAATATGCCTCCGATTTTCATAACAGCCTTGCGTGAGTTTCTTTTGAGAATGAGTCGATGAGCCCAACAACCGCCTAAGATGGATCTAAGCTATTTTTTCATTCGAACCTGGGTATATCCGAACGTTAACCACAATGGTGATGTTTGGACGTTGCTTTCACAACATTCAGATGTTACGTTCGGATGTTACAGTGAAGCGTTCAAACGTTAATTTGGTAAACATTCAAACGTTTAGTTCGTTGGTGGGAGAGTTAATTTAATGTTGTGCAGTACGTTCCGACGTTTTCTTACAAATTTATGTATTTACATTCGAACATTTGTTCGAACGAGAACAAATGCTCGAACGTTTGATAGTTACATTGAACGTACAAGTTATAAATGATAAATTTAATAAAATTTAAAAGCATACAAATTATATCAAATTATATAATCAATTTAGCAACTTATAATGTCTAATAGCATATCAAAATTTAGATGCTAAAAGTTCATATATTAATAAAAGTGATAACATTTCTCTTCTTTTTTTCTCGTCTACTGTGATCTTATTACAGTGAGATAACACACTCCATCTGGGCCACATCTCCCTTTGCACTTGTTCTTGAACTGCACTGCGCATTCTTTCTTCCTAGTCTCTCTGTTATTCCTGCATATGCGTCTAAAAATCAAATTGTCGCTCCAAGAGAGACTCTAACTCCTGCTGTCTCGATCTCGTATACTCGTTTTCTCGTCGTGCAGCTTCTAAATTTTTAGTAAAAGTATTAATTTATAAAGTCCAAGAGCTCATGGAGGATGAATCGGCAGAATACTTGACTGAACATCCCAAACCTCTAACAATGCCAGACTTGATTCCGAGTATTTTCATGAGTATGTCTATATCACTAGGAGAGAATTCCCCAGAAACTAAATGTATCTTCAACATTGTCTTGAAATTAGAAAGAAAACACATAGTAAGCAACATATTAATATAAATACGAGTAAAATTAAAGTATTCAGAAATTGCATAATTGATTTAACAAAATTAACACTGCTTACATATTTTTCTGCAGCGACAAAATCCATCCATTCACTACATTCATTAGTGTGATCAGCCGCATAGACATGAATGAGAAAAGAAATTTCATGATCATCACGTTTCTAACAAAGACACATTAGTAATTGAGAAATTTAATGTTAGTAATTACATAAGTGTATATCAGACAAATAAATGAATTTCTATAAGTTATTAATTATCATCTTATCAGCAAAACGGTGGAATGACCTTGAACCAGCATGATGGTGTAAAATGAGAATGGATCTAATATGTGCATTTGTCAAACTTAAGTTCTACAAAATTAAATAATAATGTTAGTGCTAATTTAGAATGGATATAAATGTAAATAACTAACTAATTTAGAATACCTGATAATCAGAACTTGCGACAAAATCACAACACTTCACCTAATCATCTAATTTCGTCTTCTGGAAAGAGAATTTTGCAGCCAATTCCAACGTCTCAAACTTCTTAAATTGTTCATGACATTGGGCCCTGTGACGTTGGAATAATATAGCCATCAGTCCGTTCACAACTTTCAAATCCATGCTACGAGTAAAATTGAGGTCGAACTTATCCTAGGGAGTGAATTAAGTAAGAAATACGATATATTTATTGATGTGAAAAAAATATACTTGTAAATTTATCTCACCAGCACACGGCTCCGAATGTGATCCTTAGTCTCATTAGGAATATTTCGCCATGATCACACATAAAAGGGAGCGTAAACTTGAACTAGTGTATCAATATAAAGGGAAAGTGTTGTTGTACCATCATCCACTCCCCCAGAGAAATTTTCAAGAATGTTGACCTTAATTTTTCCTTGTCTTCTATTTTTATTTAAAGAAATACCACAAGTAAAGTCACGACCGCATCGAGAGGACGATGCATCAACTAACATATACAATAGCATAGTATTAGGTATATATTATATTGAGTATTAAAATATAATTAATTAATTACCAATGAATTTGCT
Organism: Platycarya longipes; assembly: GCA_036559045.1. NCBI lineage: Eukaryota > Viridiplantae > Streptophyta > Magnoliopsida > Fagales > Juglandaceae > Platycarya > Platycarya longipes. The sequence continues at coordinate 30,771,066 of CM071803.1, read as the reverse complement.
ATTATGTGTCGACTGGCTATCTGTCTGTTGCGTGTTTACCTTTTCAGAAATGCATTTCTCAGATGGGGAGTCCGGAATGGGTTTGGAACTTGGAAGACAAGGCACATTTTTTCGTTATCTTTTTGGTGGCATCCTTGATAATGAATAAAAAAAATAATAAAGAAAACTAATTAGAAGGAATTATTAATAATATAATATTGTCTAATCACTTATATGATATTGTACTTTTATTCTTCTTCGTCAGATGAATTTTCCATGCTTGTTTCAAAATCTTCCTCAATAACATCTTCATCATTATCTTGCATGTCGTCTTCTTCTTCTTCCTCCTCACTCACTTCAATTAGATGAGCTTCTAGTTTGGATGAGTCGAGGTGGATAGGTGCAACATCATCTCTACATAAGGGGAATATGTCGAGTGCACCGAAGTCAACAATTAAGTTAATACCCTGATCTCCATCTTTCGGGTATGCATTTACAATCGGAGTGTCATCTTCATCTTCGTTGATCTTGTAATCCTCACTCGTTCCTGCCTCATTTATGTTCCTAGAAACAAATTTTTGTACGACTCGCCAAGTTATCTCTCTCCTATTTTCATCAACATCTTTCAATGGGTCAACCAAGTAATAGACTTGCATAACTTGACAAGCCAATACAAATGAATCATCTTCATACCATTTTAATACAGTATTGATGCTTGTGAAGTGATTATACTTATGCATTGAAACCCAACCACGGTCTAGATCTCACCAATCACATCTGAAAATATATGTTACAGACCCAGCTAGATATTTGGGTCTAATTATATCATGTATGACACCATAATAGTCAATAGCATTTGTCTCATGACTCCCCTCGACCAACAAACTATAGTTTTGCGCTGTTCTATTTGGTTCACAATCCAAAGTATGAAATACATAACCTCAGACTGTGCATGCAGTATATTGCATTGCTTTGTTTGAGGGACCATAGGCCAATGCATGAATTTTAGGAAAAATTTACTCGAGATCACAAACACGTTCTAAAATCTAACAACATAAAACAAAAATGTTAGTTAAAAAGTTACCAATAACATTTTAAAAGCTAAAAAATCCCGTTCACGAATGTGGTTGTAGTTTATACACATCGTTCAAACCACTAGGAGATTCATTTTCGTGTATTGTCTCCATATTCTCTACGCCTTCTGTGCTAAGTTTGTTCAGGTGCTCAGTGTATATTATTGAAAAAGAATATTATACTATGAACAAAAATCTTTACGACATCCAATTTGTGAAGATCTAGTAATTTACATCAATTAGGTGAGTACATTACCTGAGATAATCATCAATCTCTTGACAATTATTCAACACGTACCATTGATCTTTCTCCAATTCTCCATCAATGAAATCGTATCCTGTTTATGCACCCAAGGGTCGTATACTCTAGAAAAACACTGATAGCTCACGAAGAAGTGAAGCGGCAAGATCAATATTTCGCTCTTAATGATTAAATCGTGTCTCAATACTGCAAAATGTATAGTGAGCAAAATGTCAACCATTCATTATGTATATAAGCATCTGCTATTGAACTCTCAACTCTGCTTTATTCCCAACTGTTCGCTTTAGTCAACCCAAATATCTTTCAACTGGATACATCCAACGGAATTGCGCTGATTCACCTAACAACACCTCTCGCGGTATATGTATTCCTAAATATTCCTAAGTGGACCATTATATAAAAAAATGATGGTAGAAATATCTGCTCAAAGCTACATAAGATAATGGAAATGTCATCTTCCATTTTCCATAGCATATCACGGTTTACAATCCTAATGCACAAATCTCTGAAAAACATACAGAATTCGGTAAGGGCCACACGTACAATATATGTTAGCTTACCACAAATTCCAACCGACGATAACTTCTGCAAAAATTCCAACAGTCAAGACTTTTCAATCCACTGATTTTTCATTCATCTGGTTTCACACACCTACCAATATTTAAAGCATAACCATCTGGTAGTTTCACACCTTGCAACTATTTACAAAAATACATTCTCTCGTCCTTTATCATCATAAAACAGGATGTGTCATGGCCACTCGGTTGCCATTCCCCCACAGATGTAGATTATATTTATTGCCCATTCTCTCAAGATTTTTCCTCATCTTGACCGTATCCTTCATCTTCTTATTAATGCTCATCATTGTTACAAGTATATTGTCATAGATATTCTTCTCTATGTACATAACATCCAAACTATGTCGCAACATGCAGGACGACCAATACGTAGGTCAAAAAAATACTGCACTTCGTCTAATTCAATTCAGTTGGGCCTCGTTTTCTCTTGTTCTTTCTTCGACCTTTGCCAAAATTGTTCACTCTAACATGTAATAGTTGTTCCACTATGTCGTTCCCAGAAAAACACTTTTGGTGCAGTTCTTTCCTCTACTCTCCCATCAAGCTTATTCTTAACTCCACGCATGATTTGCTATGAGATAACGACGTCATCTAAGAAATGCTAACCACTCATTGGCTGTGAGATCCCAGATTTAAACGTATTTTTATACATTATTTTATTTTTGGTGTTAATTATTTTAATGTAATTTAATAATATTATTAGTCATATTTTATTTGTTTAAGATATTTATTTTAGTTATTAATTAGTTAATATTGAGTTACGTTGCTTTTCTTATTTATTTTAATGAGTGGAATTAAATTCTTTTATTTTATTATGTGATTTTATTTAATGTATTTTATTTATTTAATTAAATGTGTTTTGGAATGGGTTTTTTTGTGCATATAGTTATGTTGTGATTTTAAGTGTTTTTGTGATCCAAGTGATGGGAATTAGACTGTATTTCTTTCCCTTCCTTTTTCCTTTTTCCTTTTTCTTCTCTTTTTCTTTCTTTTTCCCCAGTTTTTCCCCTGCTTCCCAGCCGTACGTGCCAGCCCCTCCCCTGCCTCCTCTCCCTCTCGCCCGTCCCTTCTCCCTCAACCCAGGGCCGTCGTCGGCCACCCACCGGCGACACCGCCCACACCGCCAGCCTCCCCACACGCCGGCGACCTCCCCTGCACTGGTGGTGCACCTCACTGCAGCCCCTAGCCGGCGCGTCAGTCCCCTACCCGAAATGACCATTTTAGCTTCCCTTGCATTTTTCGGCCACCGCCGGCCACTCCTTGGCACCGGCGACCTACCACTAGACTCCCCACCCTCCGGCGAGCATAACCCATTGCCCAAAGCCACCTATCGCCGCCGGTTACCCCTTCCACCCGAAATGGGTCTTAAACGGGTTGTTCTTCACCGCGCCGCCGTCTGGCCACCGTAGGCCTCACCACCACCTCCAAAAGACTCCCCTCGCCCAGCCGGTTAACCCCCTAGCTCAGTTTCCCCATCTGTGGCCTCACCTTCCCGGTACAACCCCAAACCCGAAAATGGGTTTTCACCCATTTTGACCCCGATCCGCCATCTTCCGGTGGTTGTGCCGCCACACCACCACCTCCATGAGATTCCTCACCCTTCAAAGAGTATCTCCCTAAATTTTAGTGTCAAACCGAGCACTTTAGCCTAACGTACAAATGACCGTTGCGAGCGCTGCAGAATGGCGTCTACTCAAGGATATGCATTTTTAATCGCTGTAAGTATTTTCCAAATAAAATTTAAGATTTAAATATATTTTTGGCATCAACAAATATTATAGTTGGTTATTGTTGTAATTATGAGTTGTTGGTTATTTGGTGCATGGTCATCTGCATTGTGTATTTACGCGCATGTTCATGGAAATATTTGGAAATTGGATTTTTGCATAATTTCGGATATTTATGTGTTGGAAATGAAAATAGGGTTTTCATTGTGTTTATGGTTTCGTGTGCGTGTGTATCACGACCCCAAGCCGGGATGGGGCATTATCCCGGTAGAGCTCCTCTGGTCACTCGGGAGCGGAATGTACTGAGTGATGTCTCCTGGGTCGTCGCCGGGCGACGACAGGATCGGACGGGATGGTAACGCTCTCGTGCCAACTCCGTGGCTCCTCTGCTGGCGGGAGCTAGGGGATGCCTGGTCATGGTACCTGCTAGGCGCGGTTAGCTAGGCATCGCCCGTTCCGAAGTCACATGCAGGGTCGTTACCTTTGGTGTGATGATGAAAGTCAGGGCGTGCAGATGGTCCCTAGGGGAGATCATGGTGCATACGGTTAATAAAACGGATGTTTAGGCCATTTTCTGGGAAAGTGGCGGAATGTGTTTATTGGTTTTACGTGGACCATTTTCTGGGAAAATGGTTGTGGTTTTAATGGATTTATGGTTATCATTTTCTGGGAAAATGATGGATAATTTTACTGGAGTTTTATTTTGGGCCAAATGGGATTTTGACGTGTGTGGTTATTTTATTGATTTTGAGGAAGATGATTTTAAGCCTCATGCATATGGTAATTCCAGCGATAACGGGATCAGACGGGATGGTAACGCTCTCGTGCCGACTCCGTAGCTCCTCTGCTGGGGGGAGCTAGGGGATGCCTGGTCATGGTACATGCTGGGCGCGGTTAGCTAGGCATCGCTGGTTCCGAAGTCACACGCGGGGTCGTTACCTTCGGTGTAATGATGAAAGCCAGGGTGTGCAGATGGTCCCTAGGGGAGATCATGATGTATACGGTTAATAAAACGGATGTTTAGGCCATTTTCTAGGAAAGTGGCGGGTTGTGTTTATTGGTTTTACATGGACCATTTTTTGAGAAAATGGTTGTGGTTTTAATGGATTTATGGTCATCATTTTCTAGGAAAATGATGGGTGATTTTACTGGAGTTTTATTTTGGGCCAAATGTTGGCGTGTGTGATTATTTTATTGATTTTGAGGAAGATGATTTTAAGCCTCATGCATATGGTAATTTGTTCATGGTTGTTGTTGTGGCATTAATGTATTTATTGTCTTGGGTTTGTTTGGGTTTTACTTACATGCGATGCCATCTTGGCGTCGTAATTTTTGGATGCAGATTATGAAGAGGCTGAGCCTGAGGAGACGGCTCCGCTGTTGAGGTGATATTAATATTAATTGTTATCTCGGAAAATTTATTTTCCCCCTTTTATAAATATGTATTTGTTTAATTTGTATTTCGGATGATTGTATTAAATCTCCTGTTGGAGAGTTTTTATTAAATTGGTTTGTAAAATATTTCTAAAAATTCTGGTACTTAGATAATGATTTATTTATCCTCTGCGACTTATATTTTATGTATGTCACGTGTACACACACGTTTGGCACTTGTCGTTGGGATGTGTGACCCGTGTTGTCATCATCCTAACGCCTCGATTCCTGTGTTTATTTTAAAGGGAATTTGGGGGCGTCACAGGTAGTATCAGAGCAGTTCGGCTCTGGGTAAATCCGCAAGTTACCTAGGAACAGTACCAGAAAAGTTAGTAATTTTAAAAATTTATTTGTTTTATGATTTGGTTATTTTATTTTATTCTATTATTTTATTTGCTCTCTAAGTTTTCCTACTAATTTATATGGTAAGATTATCGATATTTATTTCGTAATGTTGTGCTTTTTATTTTAAATGTTTATGTTGTTTATTTATTTTCATAATTAAATCAGTTCTGATTGATTGGTTTGTTTTGTTTTATTTTATTTTAATATTTGTTTAATATTGTAATTGGGTAGCAGTTAAGATTTTAGTTAGTTGATTTTATTTGGTTAAGTTGTCGAGTATTTATTTAATTATTTATTTTATATGTATGTTTTTGTTTTGTTAAAATTGGAATTTGGATAATTTGGATTAGATTAATATTTTATATAATTTATTTTGTTCAATCATTTATTTTAAATAATTGTGTTATGGAATTCCTTATTTTAAAGTTTATTTCTTTTGTTGTGGGTTATTCTGTTTTCTTAAACTTTTATTCAATTATTATCAGGATTTGATTTTAATTTAAATTCATAGGTTTCTTACGAAATAGTTTGGGATTTTGTTTATTATCTTTTTATTTTAATTATGGCTTTTGTATATTAAATATTTCCGAAAGTTTGAAATTTATTTAGACAAAGATTTAAAAGAATCGCGGTCATGCTTTCTTTTTAAGTTTATGCTTTGAGATAAATTTAAATTGATTATCTTTTCACATTTCCGTTGTTTTATTTTGAGAGTTTATTTATTCATTTTTGGCAAGTGGATTTGCTTGGTGACTTGTTTGTATTTATTTATTAATTAATTTATTGATTTAATTATTTTATTATGGTTCGTTTCTTTTAAAGGTTTTAAATTTTAGAAATTTCTACAATAAATCTTTTTAAGAGTTGCTTTTGTAGAGAATTTCAAATTTTTATTTGTGATTTTGTTTACTGTTCTTATTTTAATTTAATCTCATTCTTTTATTTAATAAAAGTTTTTGGTGACTTTGTGTTTATTAAAGGAGGTGGACTTGTTTTCTTTTTTTTAAATAGCTGGCTTTTACTAATTTGTTTATTAGATCTTTTTCCCGTTTTGTTTTTATATAATAATTATGTGAATTACTTGAGTTTTCTTTAGTATTTGGGTATATTATTATTTATAATTGCGAGATGGATTTGATTAATAATTTGTTGGTATTTATGCAATTGCGTTTCCTTATCGGTATTGTATATGCTGTTTATGTGTATTTATTACCTGAGTCTCACTGAGTGTTTGAGTGTCTAAGTTCTAATTTTATTTCTGGGAGATTATTAGAATTGTGTTTTAGATGGACTCTTCATGTGAGTGTAAATTTTTTAGCCATTGCCATATTATTATGGAATCCGATTTAAGAATATTTATGATGGTAGAGGATCAATTGTTCTTTGGTGAAATTTTGATGTAGTTTTTATTTGTGGGTGCTTGGAGATCATTATGTAATAATTATGTGTGTAAATTTTTGGAGAGTACTTATTTTGTTTTGTGTTTGACTTGGGAAAAATTTGTTTGTTAAGTGATAGGGTTGAATTGATGTGATGAAAATAAATTCAAGAGATCCAAATATTAGGCTTTTGAATGAATTGATTTGGGGTGGACAATTTGAGCTTGATGTTTGATGAATTTAATGATTAACAACATTTGTTAAGGTGTCTTAAAGTATTAGTTGTGACTTGAAGTCACATAAGAATTTAAATATTTGAAGTTATTCCATCTCATAGGTAATGAATGTTCGATTGAGAGAATACGGATTTAGATTATTAATCTATGATAAGAGTGAGGAGTTATAATGATAGAGAAGTGTATTAGTGGTTTGGGAGTTAGAAATTTTTAGGCTTTAATATTGGGTGGCATAACTTGAATGATGAGATGACAAAGTATTAGGATTTGTAAATGTGGCAAATGATTTCTAGTAATAGGTGTTGAGCCAGTTTTTGCTCAATGGTGATAATTGATGATGAGTTAAATTTTTATGAATTTAGCGAGTTATCAGAGTGCGCGCGAAAGCGTGATAAAGTGCAATGTAGTTGGAGGTTCAATTCTTGTGTAAATTTTGAGGAATTAGTGATGATTTGAAATTTGGGATGATACTTGTAAGTGGGGATTTATCTTTTAGTTGGGTAAATTATGTTTATTGACGATTAATTTAGAAAGTTAAACTTGGGAGTTACTTTAGAGTGACACAAAGTGTGGTATGGAGTTAGTGAATATTAAGATTTTGGGAGATTGTACTGAGATCCTTGTACATATGGAGTTCAGATTAATTAGCTACCTTAGGAATCTTAGAGATGAAATATTATTTGGAGACTATACGTTTATAATGGAATAAAATCCATTTGTGTTTGAGGAAAATAGATGATTGTGCTAATGCTTGGGGTGAGTATTAAGTGATGTAGTAGGTAAGCTATTGGAGTTTTATTAGTTGCAGCCGAGCAAATTTCGAGGACGAAATTCTTTTTAAGGGGGGGAGAATGTGATATCCCAGATTTAAGCGTATTTTTATACATTATTTTATTTTCGGTGTTAATTATTTTAATGTAATTTAATAATATTATTAGTCATATTTCATTTGTTTAAGATATTTATTTGAGTTATTAATTAGTTAATATTGAGTTACGTTGCTTTTTTTATTTATTTTAATGAGTTAATTATTTTAATGAGTGAAATTAAATTCCTTTATTTTATTATGTGATTTTATTTGATGTATTTTATTTATTTAATTAAATGTGTTTTGGAATGGGTTTTTTTGTGCATATATTTATATTGTGATTTTAAGTATTTTTGTGATCCAAGTGATGGGAATTGGACTGAATTTCTTTCCCTTCCTTTTTCCTTTTTCCTTTTTCTTCTCTTTTTCTTTCTTTTTCCCTAGTTTTGCCCCTGCTTCCCAGCCGTGCGTGCCAGCCCCTCCCCTGCCTCCTCTCCCTCTCGCCCGTCCCTTCTCCCTCAACCCAGGGCCGTCGTCGGCCACCCACCGGCGACACCGCCCACACCGCCAGCCTCCCCACACGCCGGCGACCTCCCCTGCACCGGTGGTGCACCTCACGGCAGCCCCTAACCGGCGCGTGAGTCCCTTACTCGAAATGACCATTTTAGCTTCTCTTGCATTTTCCGGCCACCGCCGGCCACTCCTTGGCACCGGCGACCTACCACTAGACTCCCAACCCTCCGGCGAACATAACCTACCGCCCAAAGCCACCCGCCGCCGGTTACCCCCTCCACTCGAAATGGGTCTTAAACGGGTTGTTCTTTGCCGTGCTGCCGTCCGGCCACCGTAGGCCTCACCATTGCCACCAAAAGACTCCCCTCGCCCAGCCGGTCAACCCCTAGCTCAGTTTCCCCATCCGTGGCCTCACCTTCCCGGTACAACCCCAAACCCGAAAATGGGTTTTCACCAATTTTGACCCCGATCCGCCACCTTCCGGTGGTTGTGCCACCACACCACTACCTCCATGAGATTCCCCACCCTTCAAAGAGTATCTCCCTAAATTTTGGTGTCAAACCGAGCACTTTAGCCTAACGTACAAATGACCACTGAGAGCGCTGCGGAATGACGTCTACTCAAGGATATGCGTTTTTTATCGCTGTAAGTATTTTCCAAATAAACTTTAAGATTTAAATATATTTTTGGCATCAACAAATATTATAGTTGGTTATTGTGGTAATTATGAGTTGTTGGTTATTTGGTGCATGGTCATCTGCATTGTGTATTTACGCGCATGTTCATGGAAATATTTGGAAATTGGATTTTTGTATAATTTCGGATATTTATGTGTCGGAAATGAAAATAGGGTTTTCATTGTGTTTATAGTTTCGTGTGCGTGTGTATCACGACCCCAAGTCGGGATGGGACATTATCCCGGTGGAGCTCCTCTGGTCATTTGGGAGCGGAATATACCATGTCGACGCCCCAAACCACGCTTGGGATCGTACATGAATAGAAGCGTCGAGGACGAACAACACAAGGAAGTTCAGCCCTCGTCGTAACATACATTTACGTTTTTTTTTTTTGAAACATCATGTAAAGATTATCGCAGCGGAATAAAAAGGCCAAACCTTCTATAACATACATCACATGGTTAGACTACAGATCCCAAACATAATATTAAACATAGCCAGGATTTAATAATTACATAACTTGTCCAAGAAACCAAAATAGTACTTCCCACATGCGGGAAGACTTTACCAAAATTAATAATACAGGGCATCAAAATACAATACGGGTCTTAACATTGCCCATATGTTCATCCGACGGGTTCCTTTTTCACTTTCTTAAAGTTCGGACCCCAGCGAAGCCGATCCAAATCCAGGCTAGGCCCTACCTCACATATCGCCCTAGAAGGCATCCCAAAAATACGCCCCAAGTGAAGAGACTCGTCAACCCCTAGTACTAAACAACACCCCAAAAGGTATAGACCAATATAACTGTAGATAGTCACCTTCAATGACTCTACCTCCCACTGACCTGGGCGGTCAAGAGTCACTGGCCCCCTAAGGGCGGCTTCAATCGGACCCTCGAGGGTCAGAGGCGTCATCACAGGTGTCGTACCCTTATGATCCATCCTCACCTGCAAGTACTTCTATCGTTCCCAAGAGGGAAGGATAATAGGGATATAAAGAGTAGGGTGAGATTTCGGGAGAAATCTCAGCAAGAACATCTATACTCTAACAGAAGCATTTTAGGCATATAGTCAAGTGAATAACAAATAAAATTCCTTACATATGCACTAACATGGGACTTATGCCTAGACTGATGCACATGCTCGTGACAAAAATTCATCTTTCTTTTCTTATTCTCAATTTCCAAAACGTACTTGTTCAAAACGCATAGCAAAGCTTCTTTAATGCATATTCTTTCGAAAACACTTTGTTCGAAAACGTTTCGTCTTTTCTTATTTTAGGCGCCACTTATCATATCATATCATATATGGCCCGAAAGCCCTTTTTCTTTTCGTCATGACTTCTTATTTTGGACACCTCACGGTTCCCCTATGCACCGTGTGCTCCCCGCTAGTTACTGTCACACCCGGCAACCAAGTCAACCTAGGTGAATACGTTTCGCGCCCTTTTGCACTATTCGTCGCTCGGGGATTTCTCTCCAAGCGACTACAAACTTATCAGATGGCGAGACCGAGGCCAACACCGCTTATAAGGCACCCACTAGTATTAGGTGCGACCACGCTCCGGACACCTATTTGGAGCCATACATGGTCCGCTGACTGTTCTTCGTCGACCCAGGAGTTTTCACTCAATTTAAACACTCCTGAGTGAACAGAGAGTTCTACTGGGACACTTCCCCGTCCCAGCCTTTGGGGTTGTTCTAAAACTTTAATTTATTTCTTTCGAAAACATACTTTACTAAAAACATAGGTTTTCGTGCTTATGCATGGGACATGTAACTTTTGACTTTGTGAATGCAATAACTCGAGGCGAACCTGAGTACACACATTTGATCATTTTTCCTTCGAATCCTTATTCTATAGATTCATACTTATGTGAAAATATCTAAACAAATGCATTAGGGGGACGTGGGGTGCTCGGCATTCACCCCTAGGGTTTGGGCCGAGACCCTACTTTGTTTCCCATTGATGTTCTCTTCTTCCATTGATCTCCCTAACACCATCTAGCCTTAAATCAAAATTTTAAAACAATTTCCTAGCCTTGATAGGGTCAAACCCGAAACCTATATGGCCCTCAAGCTTTGTATTTTCTCCTCTTAGCCTTTCCACTAAGGTTTTACTTGAATACTCTAGGTGAAACCGAACTCATACATGTCATTCTCCCAATATACATACTTCTACTTCTCCAAAATATCCAAACATGAATATTAAGTAAATAAGGAATTAAAACTTAAAGATTTTCTCTTTAAGAACTCCTCCAAAAATATAACTCCACAAGCATGCATTTTTATAATCATCAAGCAATAATAACATCAACATCTTCCAAAATCGATACGACTATTTTCCATCAATGCTTCATACATTTTTCATCCTAGCATGGCATTTCTATATGCACAATATTTACAAAGATGCTTCTCCAAATATCATATATGCATATATCCTACATTCACCAACACTCAACTAACTCAATATCTTCATGCTTACATACTTTTTCTCAACAAACCATCAAGATCATCATCATCTCAAAATTCTTTAACCAATAAGATTATAGGTTCTACACATGGATCCTAACCAAGATAACATTTCTACTCTCAAATTTTCATCATGGCATTTCTAAGCAAGTAACCAAACAATATGAGCATGTTCAAACATATACACACATTCAAGCACATTCACTTTAAAATATATAGAAATTGCTAAAGGCAAAGTAAGGATATACTTACAAGTCTTCCTAGCTAGCTTATATAACTTCTGAAAATAAAAGAAATACTTAGTTAGATCATGCTAAAAGTTTATCATTTCCAAAAGAAAGGTTTCCCTTTTGAAAGGTATGAACATAAGGTTCTCCTTCATGCTTCTAGGTTTCATTTCAAAATAACTAGGTTACTTACCTCTTCTAGGTTTCTTCTTCCTCCACAAACACTATCTCCTTCTCCTTCTTAGCTTGGAGTGTTTAGATATTTAAGTGGTGAAAAGAAGTGAAACAAAGTGGAGAGAAATGGGAGAGTGCCGTAAGGTGCAAAAATGGGAGATGTGTGTGTGTGTATCCGAAATATGCAAGCCAAAAGGTGAGGGAACTAGGCCATTCGGCCAAGGCATCTTTGCTAGCTCCTAGGCCACTCATTCCCCTATGTTTGAGTGACTTGTGATGGGCTTGAGAGACCCTTGAGTGACTCCCATCACTTGATCACTTCAACCCCAATCTATCCTATCCTAGGTTTGGAGATTTGCTCCCCTTCTCCTTTCCTCATGGCCGGCCACACATCCTAGGGTTCCAACCCCTTTCCATCACCTCACATCCTCTCTTGTCTCCCCAACAATCCCCTCACATGTCATTCAAATGGATTTGAGAATCCATTTTTGGGAAAACACCCAAAGGGGGTTTCGGATTCCCCATCCCTCATCTGAATCCTCTCTTCATCTCACTCTCCTTTCTATTTTTGTCACACGCTTCTTCCATCAACCAATCACCTCACACCTCACACAAGCTTGTCATGTCACTCTTACACAAATCTTCATCTAGATTTGGTGGCAAAAGCAAGTCAAACAAAGGGGGAGGGGATTCGGCTAAGGCCTATCCGAGACCCTCATCCCTTTCCTTCCACTTTTTGTTCCATCAACTCCCATCTCATGTCACTTCTTCTTGCTCCCTTTTACACACCATGTCTCATCCAATCTTCCACAAATCCTACATGTCCTTTCCATCTAGATTTGGAAAAGTTTTAGGTGAGAAAACCCTAAGGCCATTCGGCCAAGCTCCCCACCGAAAACCTCTCCCTCTCTTCTCATCTCCAAATCTTCTCAAGTCCTTTTTCACATCATTTTGCTAGATATGGTAGGATCCTATGTTGACCTATTTGGCAAAATCCTACCCCTCACACTCTTATCTAGGTAGGAAAAGATGGAAGATTCCACTCATGTCTTTTCCTTTCTTCCTTCAACAAAACAACTAGTCAACTAGCTCACCTACTAGCATTTCCTTCTCTCAACTACTAGTCTTGACTCAATTTACTAAACTCTTCCTAGCTTGACATGTGTCACCAAGCTTAGGCTTGAGTTGACTAATGGGCTTCTCTTCATAGACCTATGGGCTTGTCTCTCCCCCACTTAGGCCCAAGCTCATGCCATGGCCCTAAGGCCCTCAAATTCTCAAGTCCATCTCTTAAGGCACTAGCCACCAATTTGCCTAAGTCACTAAGTCATATAAGTATATTTAAATAAAATACGATAATTTTGGGGTCGTCACATACTGAGTGATGTCCCCTGGGTCGTCGCCGGGCGACGATGGGATCAGACGGGATGGTAATGCTCTTGTGCCGACTCCGTGGCTCCTCTGCTGGCGGGAGCTAGGGGATGCCTAGTCATGGTACGTGCTGGGCGCAGTTAGCTAGGCATCGCCTGTTCCGAAGTCACATGCGGGGTCGTTACCTTCGGTGTGATGATGAAAGCTAGGGCGTGCGGATGGTCTCTATGGGAGATCATGGTGCATACAGTTAATAAAACGGATGTTTAGGCCATTTTCTGGGAAAGTGGCGGGTTGTGTTTATTGGTTTTACGTGGACCATTTTCTGGGAAAATGGTTGTGGTTTTAATGGATTTATGGTCATCATTTTCTGGAAAAATGATGGGTGATTTTACTGGAGTTTTATTTTGGGCCAAATGGAATTTTGGCGTGTGTGGTTATTTTATTGATTTTGAGGAAGATGATTTTAAGCCTCATGCATATGGTAATTTGTTCATGGTTGTTGTTGTGACATTAATGTATTTATTGTCTTGGGTTTGTTTGGGTTATACTTACCTGCGATGCCATCTTGGCGTCGTAATTTTTGGATGCAGATTATGAAGAGGCTGAGCCTGAGGAGACGGCTCCGCCGTTGAGGTGATATTAATATTAATTGTTATCTTGGGAAATTTATTTTCCCTTTTTTATAAATATGTATTTGTTTAATTTGTATTTCGGATGACTGTATTAAATCTCCTGTTGGAGAGTTTTTATTAAATTGGTTTGTAAAATATTTCTAAAAATTCTGGTACTTAGATAATGATTTATTTATCCGCTGCGACTTATATTTTATGTATGTCACGTATGCACACACGTTTGACACTTGTCGTTGGGATGTGTGACCTGTGTTGTCATCATCCTGACGCTTCGATTCTCGTATTTATTTTAAAGGGAATTTGGGGGCGTCACATTGGCAGTTTCTTGATTACAAGTCGGACACACCAACTTCCCTATAGTACTTCAACTGGACAGATTTCTATATACAGGAAAGTCATTTATCGTCCACATCACTGTAGCATGTATCTGAAAAGATATTGTCGTTGATGCATTGTATGTTCTGGCACTCGTTTCTCATAACTCTTTCATCTCCACAATCAATGGCTCTGTGAATATGTCAATGTCATTCCCAGGTAATCTCGGGCAAGAGATTAGTAAAGTTAACAAAAAATTTGGCACTTTCATACACCTTTACGGTGGAAGATTAGTATCAACACAATGGACCAAGTGTTATAACTTGTACTCATATTGCCAAAGTGATTAAATCCATACATTGAGTCTCAGGCGCTTGTTGCGAGAATCGTTTCCAAACTTAGGGTACTGTTCATCAAAAGACTGTCAGGCCAGTGAGTCAACTGGGTGCCTCATTTTAGCATCATTTTTAACTCTTTTCTCCTTGTACTACCTCATATATTCAGCTATTTTCTTAGACATATATATTCTTTGCAGATGAGGTCTTAAGGGGAAATAATGCAACAGCTTCTTCGATACGTTCTTTTTAGATTTTCATTGAGACTCTCCGTAGACAGGACACGCCTGCTCCTTGTTTGCCTTCTAGAACAAGACAAAATCATTCTTGCATGTGTGTATAGGCTTGTACTCAAATCCTAATCCTTTTTTCAAATGTTTCACTTCATAAAAATTCTTCAGCAATGCAAACCCTTCAATAAGCACCTCATCAAATAAGTCCAATATCATGTTTATTGCCTTCGTTGACATTCCACGCAATGACTTAATGTGAAGTAACCGCACAATGAATGACATATTACTGTGCTTTATGCAGCCTGGGTAAAGCTTGCACTTTGCATCTTCCCACATTGCAGCAAAACTCTCTGAATCAGTCCCTCGACCGCTTGGACATCGGTATCAAGCTCGTCCATAAACATCCCAACACCAATGTCGTATAACATCTCCTTCATCTCATCCCGTTCGTTAGCATTAGCCGATCCATAATCAGCATCCATATCTCTCATTTAACTTGTATGCTCGAAGAAAACATCCGGTATTGAATCATATGGTTTTCCATGGAGTACCCAGCGTGTATAATCCAGATCCATCCAATTGACAAAAATATGATGCTCGGCTTCACCTAATCCTATAACACACAAATTTTTACACCCTCGACATAGATACTTAATGTAACCATGACTATCAGCAGAAGTTCGAGAAAATTCCATGAAGGTTTTAACTCCACGTGCATAGGGCACGTAGTCCTCCCAAGTCTATCGCCAAGACGTATCCAACTTTTATCCATTTATAAAAATACCTATTTATTAGTTTAAGGCATTAAAGTCCACATGCAAATCATGGTCCAAAGTAATTCACTGCATCTTTAATAAGGTAGTTGGTCCTATCTCATTCGAGATTATATTATCCATATTGCTCAAGCCCCTTCAAATTCACCATAACCAATCCATTAAAAAATCACAAAATAAGCTACTTAGATACTAATAATCTAAAGAGAAATCAATAAATATGGAAAACCAAAATGAAAAGACCCTTACACTTGTAGCAAAATCCCTCAAGACCTACTCTCTCTCTCTCTCTCTTTCTCTCTCTCTCTCTCCCTAGCTCTTTCCCTCTATCTCTTTAACTTGCATGGGAGGAAGCCAAAATGTGAAATTTGGCTTCCTCCTGTGTCTATAATTCAATCTGCTCAGATTTTTAAGTACATTCAAATGTCATAATTTTACGTTCGAACGTACTTAAACATTTCATGAAATACTTGAACGTAAATACTGACTTTCGAACGTATATTATACAACATTCGAACATAACCTAAACATTAAGGAAACCTGCATTTTCTCAAATTAATAACAAAGGAAGCGTTTGGATGTCAAACATTAGCGTTCTAACGTCAAATAAGTGCGGCAAAATTCCCTCAATTTATTTCTAACATTTGGATGTCAAAAAATTACATTCAAATGTTCAAGAAAGTGCAGGAGAATTCCTGCACATTTTTTCGAATGTTCGAACGTACTCTATCGACATTTGAACGTTTTTATAATTCTTTATATTTTAAATGGTTAAATGTATATATTGCTATATTTTTTAAACCAAAAAATATTTTATATATGTATATATTATAGTAAATATATATGTTACAACTATATTGCTATATTTAACTATAATGATATTATATTGTAGTGATGCCTTATATACTATAGTAACACTATAGTCAATACTATATAATATTATTAGAGGTGTTCAAGCGGATTCCGGACCGGAAATCCAGGTCAACCCGGCTCGGAACCAAATAGCTAAAACCGGTTTGGACTCCAACCCGGATTTCACCCGGGTTGAAATCCGGGTTGGACCCGGGTTGAAATCCGGGTTGGATTCGAAAATCTGGTTTTTGGATTTCAAACTGTTTTTTTTTTTATATTTATAAAACCGGTATTATTATTTTTTTTGAGAAATTTGTTTTGAAAATATTTATAAAAAAACTTTTATTTTATTATCAACAAATTTCTCAACAAAAAAAATAATAATACAAACTAAAAAAAAGATGGTTTAAAATCCGGAAACTGGATTTCTGGGTCTAACCCGGATTTCAACCCGGATTTCAATCCGGGTGAATCCGGGTTGGAGTCCAAACCGGTTTTAATATGGGTTCCGGATCTAGTTTAATATGGGTTGAAAACCGGAACCGGGTATCCGGATATCCGGTTTCCAAACCGGACCGGGAAAAAAACCGACCCGGATGAACACCCCTAAATATTATAGTGTTAAGTATTATATAGTGAAGACTATAGTCAACACTATAGTATAATATACTATAATATATAGTATACTACATTATAATATATTTATAATAGTATAATTTAGTGATGTTTTAAACTATATAGTATAATATATTATAAAGTATTATACTATATTTTCAATTAATACTGTCATTTATTTTTTTAAAAATCGATGTAATGTTAGAATCTACACTGTATACGTTTGAATGTGTACAACAATTAATATTCAACGCTCGAACGTCTACTATTGAACGTTCGAATGTATGTTGTATCATTCAGTTCATTGTGGATCAATGTAACATTCGAACATTCGCTAAAAGCATTCGAACGTAAACTAAGAACATTCGAACATTTGCAACGGTTACGAGGCAACATTCGAATGTAAACTGTATATAAATAGTGGTCTCGACTGGAAGTTTTCTTTTATTGAAAACATTTCTCATTTTCTCTCAAAATCTCTCCGCCATAATCACCGCCATGCCGTCATCAACGCCACCGCAATCGTTACCAAAAGGTAGGCAACTGTATTTCATCTATTTTGGTGTCTTTTGTTAAATTATTAATGAAAAGAGTACAAATTAAAAAAATGGTGGCCGAATTTTCTTCTTAATTTTTTGGCCACCACAAGTCTACATTGGCCAAATAGCTACCGTAGAAACATTCTTTGAAATGTGTACTTTATTTTTAAGATGGATTTTGGCCCCAAAACTCCATGGAATAACTTGTTGTAACATTCGAATGTTAATTTTCGAATTCTAGAAGACAAAAGGTCATGTTCAATTTTTTTGAATTTTAGAAGATGAAAGGTCACGTTCAAACGTGACCTATGATACTTCTGACGCTAGGTTAGTATTCCGAACGTACACATTCAAATGTAGACTATTGTAGTTCGAATGTTGTGATTATCACGACCTAACATGACATCCACATTCAAATGTAAGGTCCTTACGTTCGAACGTTATGGCTAACACCCAACATCAAACGTATGTTAGGAAATGTTCGAACATTTTGGTAGTTACATTCGAATGTGCAGTGATTACATTCAAACGAACTGCTCGAACCCTTTTAAAAAACTTAGATAAATTACTTTTCAAATATTGTGACTTTTTTTTCCTCTATTTTTTTTATTTTATTTGTACTGAATATATATGGCTCATCAATTTAGGACTACCAGAAAGAAGGGGAGGGAATGAGCCAACCGAAAAGGTGTTCGTATCAAGGCCTGCATGGTTACACCCGAGTGGGAGGTCATGCTTAATGAGTTCAATGAACTCATATGGGAGGAGCATAGCCTAAGCTCAATCTTCACCTCCAGGGGCTGGGTCCCAATCTGCGTATTGATAGATTTTATTTACTCCTCAATGGTCCACGATTTTTATACGACGATGTCCATGATGCCATTTGATGAGCAGATCCGCACCATCACTATCCATGGTGTGCAATTCCCTGTCTCGGTGAATGTCATCACTAAGTAACTCTAGATCCTATGTGTGCAATGTCTGCCGATAGCGCCTCAGCCTTTGGAGGATATAGCAGCTGCACCAGCTCCACCTATAGATGAGGGGGATGTCGACATGGCAGTTTCTTTTACTGGCCCAGTTGACTCTACAACCAATCATGACCTCAAGGGACGAGAGGCGGAGAGGGATAGCACCACACCCGATGTGCCTCAGCGGGATGAGGATTTCTACATCCTCACTGGCAGAGACCACATGGCACAAGAAACGTCGAACACCTTGTAGCAGAGTACGTTGCGGGGTTTTTTCAAAATTTTGTACCTAATTGTTGCAACAAACGTCGATCTGCTGGCACATAAGATGACGTTAAGTTGGGCCCACGCATAGTTTCTGATCAGCTTGGCACGTGGAGAGCCGATCGACTTACCACTAGTGATACTCGAGAGGATTCGCTACGAGGTATGCACCATCTCTAGAATAACCTCCCCTACGAAATCCTCATCACTCAACTATTACTAACTAAGAGAGTGGCAACTCGGGTGAGGGAGATAGTGTAGCACCAGATCAACAGCATCGACATGACCACCTATCGTCGCAGCCAGGGGCAATGACGCCTCCTCTTGTAGCAGATCTTGTTCCCCTTATCCAGCCTTAGGCCGGTGTTGATCCCATCCATATTGCTAGCAGTAGTCAGCAATAGACAAGGTAGACTGCAGGTGAGGATGTGCGATCTGCTTAGATGGCCACGATGATGAGAGAGCTGCAAGCACATATTGACAGACAGATCGTTGCATAGACTGCGCGTGTGGATCAGGCTATGGAGCATCTTTCCAGTGATGTAGCAACCTTGCGTGTTAAGGTTGAGACATTAGCTGAGGATTTAAGGGCAATGAAAGACAACTTGTAGTGGTGGATTTTATTTATATCTTTATTTATTTCATTTTTATTTTATGTACTAGACATTATTATCATGTAATATATATATTGTTTTTGAATTTTTATTCTCAATTTTTTTTTTATATTACCTTGTCTAGATTTTATTTTAAATCACTACACTTCATATCTTTCACAACTAAAAATATTTTTTAATTCAACATTTTCTAATCTGCTAGAGTAAAATCTGATATAATTTCTTTATATATTTTTTATTCATATTTTTAATCAATTTAAAAAATATAAAAATATCAATGGACTAATAATCAATTCCTCCACTATTAAGTACAGGAAAAAATTTAAAATGTATTAAAATACAAAAAGTGTCAAAATAAGATGTCAAAGTAGCATTGTAGTTTTTTTTTAAAATTTAATTTGAACGTTCGACCTTCTTTACTAACGTTCGAATGTTGGTGCTAGAAATCTCATTGTTCAAACATCAAGAGCCTTCTCATCCAAATGTCATCGTTACATTCGAATGTAAAATTGTCCATGTCTGAACGTAAAAAAAATCTAGCAATTGTTTTTAGTGACAGTTCCAATAAACTGTCATAGAAAATGTTTTTGGTGACGGTTTGGAGACTATCGCAAATTTCAAACCGCCACTAAAATCCAAATGTGTTGTAGTGCCAATATATAAACAGAAATCGAGTTTGGGCATTGAATATTCCTTATAATTGGGTTCACGATTTACTAAGTATTGAATTAGTCAAATATGATTGTTTGCTTCAAGTTACGAGTTTACTCTAGCAAGCTATATTGCTGATCGACAAAGAGAAGTTCATAATTACATATTAAAATTGGCACATGCGAGTTGTTCATTAGATAATGATTGGCGCATTGGTAAAAATTTTGTTAATAGAGGGGAGAATGATATATATATATATATATGTTAATGCCTTAAATTGCATAACAAATTATATTAGCAGAACGCCCAGACGTGCGGCACGTCAGTCTCACACGCGGGAGATAGCACAAGTGAAACCCACGAGCCGTCACCCCAGAAGTGCTCCCTTGCCGCCACGCGTGGCACCATTGGATTCAACGGCCTTGATTCTCTAGGATATGGCACCCAGTTTTCACTCCAGTGCAGAGTGTGTTCCTCATGCACCACCACAACCGGCAATGATCCTTCTCCAGTGCATCAATTTTTCTTGTGGTGACTATTTTTCGATTTTTCCTAACCTGGGATCAAGTGAAAGTGGACGTGAGACTCCCCTCTAACCAGACCAGCTCAATAGAATGCAGCCTACATCCTATCGCTACGACTTTTAGTCGTAGTTCAATAGTCTGTTCATCAAATTATTTTAAAATCGTTTTAGGTGGCATCCCTTCAATGGAATAGTGGGAGCCACATTTGTGGCTCTAAAACAGTTTTCTTATTTTGGTGTATGTTGTGTCTTTATTATTTTGGGATGATTGTTGGGGACTCCCACCTCACTGAAATTTATATCTTTTTAGTTTAATATATGCTTGCCTTTAGAGGAAAAAAAAATCATCATTGGCCCACAATGATGATTTGAGCTTCGATACAATATTTCTCGAGTTCATCCATATAATGAATAATAAATAATCGAATAGAAATAAATAAAGAGAGACAAAAAGATTTACATGGTTGGATAATGTCGATGTCTAGGGGTGGATAGCAGGTACCTGTCTTCCGCTAGTCCACACCTGCCTAGGCGGAGCAAGGGATCCACCCACACAGGCAAGGAACACCCCCCTCCCCCCCCCCCCCAACTCCCCTCGCCGGCACGCACGCTGGTATAGAGTCCCCCCAGGGGAGGCGATGGGCCAAATGGGGTTAAGTCCCACCTCGATTTTCCCTTGCCCCACTGCGGTTATATATATATATATATATATTTTTTTTTTTTTAAAAACCTAAGTCATTTTGCCTCTTAGGAATTTTTTTTTTATATAACTCACCCCAAATGGTGCTGTTTTGTCTGGGGGTCTTAGGCCAACTTGTTTTCACAAACAATCTCATCTTATCTTGTCATTACTAATTTTTCAAATTTCTATATGAAATAAAATAAATAATTCAACTTTTTTAAATCTCAAAATAATTTTTTCAAATCCCAAAACGAAACTTATATTAAAAAAATATATTATAATAATATTTTATTTAATTTTTAACTTTTATATCATCTATCTATGAAAACAAACCATATCTTAATTCAATCTAAGATTCTTGAAACACCCACTCCCCTTCGATTTCAAGCATATTGGAAACCCCCATTCCCCCTTCGATTTCAGCTCCCTCCGTGAAGAGCTCTCACAGTCGCCCTTTTTTCTCGGGCTCTCACTCACCGAAGCCTATAAGCTTTTAGGTACAATGTGAGATCCCATATTTACGTGTATTTTTACACGTTATTTTATTCTCATTGTTGATTATTTTAATTTATTTTAATAATATTATTAGTCGTGTTTTATTTGTTTAAGATATTTATTTGATCTATTGATTAGTTAATATTAGTTTTATGTTGTTCTTATAATTAAATGTTGAGTTACGTTGTTTTCTTTATTAATTTAAATGTGAGGTAATTATTTTAATAATTGGAATTAAATTCCTTTATTTTATTATGTGATCTTATTTGATGTGCTCTCTTAATAATAATTAGTGTTCTATAATTAAATTGTTCTTTAGATTAAACTGGTTTATTGTTGGGCTTTAAATATTTTATTTTATTGATATTAAATTGTAGTATTTTCAGTTAGCTTTTATTTAATTTATTGTGTTTTTTTCTAGTAGTCCTCTTTTTCTTCTTTTCTTTCTTTTTCCTTTTTTTCTTTTTCTTTCCTTTTCTTTTTCTTTTCTTTTCTTCTTCCCCTGCCTTTATCCCCTGACCCGTGCGACCAACGTCTCCCCCCTCCCCTCTCTGTTTCCATTCGGCCCTTAACCAACCCAACCACCACCCCTACGCAGCCGCCTGCCCTCACCGCCCCCACCACCAGGACCGCCACCTGCTGGCCGGCCTACCCCAGGGATCCCAGCCCCAGACCTCCTCCCACCTCCCCTCCATGGGCTGAAACCCGAATGGGTATTGTAATACCCATTCATGTGTTTTCCGTCCACCACCGGCCACCATCTCTTCACTACTTCATCACCAGCCTCCTAGCTACCTAACCCACCGCTGGTAGCTGCCCCCACTCCTCCCACACGATCAAGCCATGAAATGGGTTTTAAAACCCACGAGTTGAGCAACCCAACCGCCGCCTGCCGCCACCGTGAGCCTCACCGCCGCCACCAAAGTGCTCCCCTACCTCAGCCGACCACCCCTAGCTCAGCTCCTCAAACCGTGGCCTCACCTTCCCGGTACAATTCCAAACCCGAAAATGGGTTTTCATCAATTTTGAGCCCGATCCGCCACCTTCCGATGGTTGTGCCGCAACATCACCACCTCCATGAGATTCCCCACATTCCAAAGAGCATCTACCTAAATTTTGGTGTCAAACCGAGCACTCTAACCTAATGTACAAGTGACCGTTACGAGCGCTGTGGAGTGACGTTTGCTCAAGGATTTACGCTTTTAACCGCTGTAAGTATTTTCGAAATAAAGTTTGAGATTTAAATATATTTTTGGCATCAACAAATATTGTGTTTGGTCATTGTTGAAAATTATCAGTTGTTGGCTATTTGATGCATAGTCATCTGCATTGTGTATTTACGCACATATTCATGCGTTGGAAATGAAAACTGGGTTTTCATTGTGTTTATGGTTTTCGGGTGCGTGTGTATCACGACCCCAAGCCGGAATGGGGCATTATCCTGGTGGAGCTCATTTGGTCACTCGAGAGCGGAATATACTGAGTGATGTCCCCTGGGTCGTCGCCGGGCGACGACGGGATGGTAACGCTCTCGTGCAGACTTCATGGCTCCTCTGCTGGCGGGAGCTAGGGGATGTCTGGTCATGGTACGTGCTGGGCGCAGTTAGCTAGGCATCGCCCGTTCCGAAATTACAGGCTTGGTCGTTACCTTTGATGTGATGATGAAAGCCAGGGTGTGCGGATGGTCCCTAGGAGAAATCATGGTGCATACGGTTTATAAAACGGATGTTTAGGCCATTTTCTGGGAAAGTGGTGAGTTGTATTTATTGGTTTTACATGGACCATTTTCTGGGAAAATGGTTGTGGTTTTAATGGATTTATGGTCATCATTTTCTAGGAAAATGATGGATGCTTTTATTGGAGTTTTAAATTTGGGTCAAAATGAGATTTTGGCGTGTGTGGTTATTTATTTATTTTGAGAAAAATGATTTAAAATTTCATGCATACGGTATCTTGTTCATGCATAGTGTTGTTGCATGAATGTATTTATTATCTTGAGTTTGTTTGGGTTGTACTTACCTGCGATGTCATTTTTGGCGTCGTAGTTTTTTGATGCAGAGTTTGAAGAGGCTGAGTCTGAGGAGACGGCTCCGCCGTTGATGTACTGTTATTATAAATTGTTATCTCGGGAAATTATTTTCCCCTTTTAAAAATATGTATTCGTTAAATTGTATTTCGGATGACTGTATTAAATCTCTTGTGGGAGAATTTAGGTTAAAACGGTTTGTAAAATATTTCTAAAATTTTGGTACTTAGATATTGACTTTAATTATCTGCTGCTTTTATTTTATGTATGTCACGTGCGCACACACTTAGCACATGACGTTGGGGGTGCGTGACCCGTGTTGTCAGCATTCCGATGCCTCGATTCCCGTATTTATTTTAAGGAGAATTTGTGGGCGTCACAGGTGGTATCAAAGTAGTTCGATTCTTGGTAAATCCGCAAGTTACCTAGAGACAGTACGAGAAAAGTTTGTTCTTTTAAAATTTGTTTATTTTGTTCTTTGGTTATTTTAGTCTATTTTATTATTTTATTTGTTCTTTAAATTTTGCTACTAGGTTATATGGGTAGATTTTCAATATTTATTTCGTTGTGTTGTATTTTTTATTTTTAATGTGCATTCTGTTTATTATTTTCAAAGTTATCTTAGTTCTGTTTGGGTGGTTTGCTTTGTTTTATCTCATTTTAATATTTGTTCAATATTGTAATTGGGTAGTAGTTCGGATTTTAGTTAGTTAACTTTATTTAGTTAAGTCGTTGGGCATTTATTTAATTATTTATTTTATATATATGCATTTGTTTTTGTTTAAATTGAAATTTGGATTTTTCGGATTAGATTATTATTTTAAATCAATATTTTTATTGAATCTTATATTTAAAATAATTATATTATGAAATTCCTTGTTTTAAAGTTATTAATTTGTTGTGGGTTATTTTGTTTTATTAAGCTTTTATGCATTTATCATATAGATATGGTTTTATTTAATTTCAGGTCATAAGTTTTGGCAAGATAGTTTTGGATTTTGTTTATTATTTATTTATTTTAATTATGACTCTTGTAATTTATATATTTCTGGAAGTTCAAAATTTATTTAGACAAAAAATTTAAAGAAAATTGCTATTTTGTATTTCTTTTAGAAATATGCCTTGAAGTAAGTTTTTTTAAATTTA
The DNA here is from genome assembly GCA_036559045.1 of Platycarya longipes. NCBI lineage: Eukaryota > Viridiplantae > Streptophyta > Magnoliopsida > Fagales > Juglandaceae > Platycarya > Platycarya longipes. Next base: position 30,746,141 of record CM071803.1, on the reverse strand, counting down.
TTATCTTTTCACCTTGCTGCTTGAATTATTTTAAAAGTTTATCTATTTATTTTGGCAAGTGGAATTTTTTGGCGACTTGTTGGTATTTATTTATTAATTAATTAATTTGTTTATTTTATTATAGTTCGTTTCTTTTAAAGGTTTTAAGTTTTGGAGATTTCTACAATAAATCTTTTTAAGAGTTGGGTTTTGTGAAAAATTTTAAAGCTTTATTTGTTATTTTATTTGTTGTTCTTATTTTAATTCAATCTCCTTGTTTTATTTAATAAAAACTTTTGGTGATTTGTGTTTACCAAAGGAGGTGGTCTTGTTTTCTTAAATGAATAGTTTTTACTTATTTGTTTATTAGATATTTTTCCTCGTTGTGTTTTTATATAATATTTATATGAATTACTTGAGTTTTATGTAATGGTTGGGTATATTATTATATCTTTGTGAAATAGATTTGTTTGATAATTTGTTGGTAATTATGCAATTGCGTTTCCTTAGTGATATTTTATATGCTGTTTATATGTATTAGCTAGGTCTCACTGTGTGTTAGAGTTTCTAAGTTCTAATTTTATTTTTGGGAAGTTGTTGGAAATGTATTTTAGATAAACTCTTCTTGTGAGTGTGAAATTGTTGATCATTAATATATTGTTATGGAATTTGTTTTAGTAATACTTAAGATAGTAGGCGATCAATTATTTCCTTGGTGAAGTTTTGATATTGTTTGTGGATGCTTAGAGATTGATGTATAATAATTATGTGTGTAAATTTTTGGAGAGTACTTATTTTGTTTTGTGTTTGACTTTGGAGAATTTGTTTTGTTAAGTGATAGGGTTGAATTGATGTGATGGAAATAAATTTAAGAGATCTAAATTTTAGGCTTTTGGGCGAATTGTTTGGAGTGGATAATTTAAGTATGATATTTAGAGTATTTAATGATTGCTTTGTCAAGATATCTTAAGGAATTTAGTTGTGGCTTGAAGTCACATAGAAATTTGAATATTTGAGATTATTCTTTCTCTTAGGTATTGAAGGTCCAGATGAGTGAGAGAATTATGGGTATCATGGTTACCATACTAATTAAATTGAGTAGAGTTGACAGAATTTTTGGGGTGATGTACATTGGAGTTTAGGTGTCAACCATAGTAGTATAATCAGAATTATGAAATATTAAAATTTTAGGATTTGTAAGTGTGGTATAAGATTTCTTGTTAATAGGTGTTGAACCAATTTTTACTATAGTGATAATTTATGAGTACTTAAATTTTTATGCATTTAGCAAATTATCAGAGTGCACGCGAAAGCATGATAAATTGCGATGTAGTTGGAGGTTCAAGTTTTACGTTGGTTGTGAGGAATTAGTGGTGACTTGAAATTTATAACGGTATTTGTAAGGAGAGATTTATCATTTGTTGGGTAAATTAGGTTTATTGATAGTTAAGATGGGAAGTTAAACTTGGGAGTGTTTTTTAGGATGGTATGATTTGTTGTATGGGATTATTGAACATTAAAATTTTGCGAGATTGTACTAAAATCTGTGTACCTATAAAGATTTCGGATTACATTGTTACCTTAGGAGTCCTAGAGATGGAATGATACTTGGAGACTATACGTTTATGATGAAATAACATTCATTTATGTTTGAGGAAATTAGGTGATTGTATTAATGCTTGAAGTGAGTATTGAGTTATGTGGTAAGTGAGCATTGGAGTTTTTATTAATTGCAGCTGATCGAATTTCGGGGACGAAATTCATTTAAGGGTGGGAGAATGTGAGATCCCAGATTTACGTGTATTTTTACACGTTATTTTATTCTTATTGTTGATTATTTTAATTTATTTTAATAATATTATTAGTCGTGTTTTATTTGTTTAAGATATTTATTTGATCTATTGATTAGTTAATATTAGTTTTATGTTGTTCTTATAATTAAATATTGCGTTACATTGTTTTCTTTATTAATTTAAATGTGAGGTAATTATTTTAATAATTGGAATTAAATTCCTTTATTTTATTATGTGATCTTATTTGATGTGCTCTCTTAATAATAATTAGTGTTCTATAATTAAATTGTTCTTTAGATTAAATTGGTTTATTGTTAGGCTTTAAATATTTCATTTTATTGATATTAAATTGTAGTATTTTCAGTTAGTTTTTATTTAATTTATCGTGTTTTTTCTAGTAGCCCTCTTTTTCTTCTTTTCTTTCTTTTTCCTTTTTTTCTTTTTCTTTCCTTTTCTTTTTCTTTTCTTTTCTTCTTCCCTTGCCTTTATCTTCTGACCCGCGCGACCAACGTCTCCCCCCCCCCGGCCCTCTCTGTTTTCGTTCAGCCCTTAACTAGCCCAGCCACCACCCCTACGCCGGCCGCCTACCCTCACCGCCCTCACCACCAGGACCGCCACCTGCTGGCCAGCCTACCCCAGTGATCCCAACCCCGGACCTTCTCCCACCTCCCCTCCATCCACCTCCCCTCCATAGGCTGAAACTCGAATGGGTATTGTAATACCCATTCACGTGTTTTTCGGCCACCACCGGTCACCATCGGTCACCATCTCTTCACCACTTCATCACCGGCCTCCTAGCTACCTAACCCACCGCCGGTAGCTGCCCCCACTCCTCCCACACGATCAAACCATGAAATGGGTTTTAAAACCCACGGGTTGAGCAACCCAGCCGCCGCCTGCCGCCACCGTGAGCCTCACCACCGCCACCAAAATGCTCCCCCACCTCAGCCGACCACCCCCTAGCTCAGCTCCTCAAACTGCGGCCTCACATTCCCGGTACAACCCCAAACCCGAAAATGTGTTTTCACCCATTTTGAGCCCAATCCGCCACCTTTTGGTGGTTGTGCCGCCACACCACCACCTCCATGAGATTCTCCACCTTCCAAAGAGTATCTCCCTAAATTTTGGTGTCAAACCGAGCACTCTAGCCTAACGTACAAGTGACCGCTATGAGCGCTGTAGAGTGACGTTTGCTCAAGGATCTACACTTTTAACCGCTGTAAGTATTTTCCAAATAAATTTTAAGATTTAAATATATTTTTGGCATCAACAAATATTGTGTTTGGTCATTGTTGAAAATTATCAATTGTTGGCTATTTGGTGCATGATCATCTGCATTGTGTATTTACGCACATATTCATGTGTTGGAAATGAAAACTAGGTTTTTATTGTGTTTATAGTTTTCGGGTGCGTGTGTATCATGATCCCAAACTAGGATGGGGCATTATCCCGGTGGAGCTTCTCTAGTCATTCTGGAGTGGAATATACTGAATGATGTCCCCTGGGTCATCGCCGGGCGACGATGGGATCGGACGGGATGGTAATGCTCTCGTGCCAACTCCATAGCTCCTCTGCTAGCGGGAGCTAGGGGATGTCTGGTCATAGTACGTGCTGGGCGCGGTTAGCTAAGCATCGCCCGTTCCGAAGTCACATACGTGGTCGTTACCTTCGGTGTGATAATGAAAACCAGGGTATGCGGATGGTCCCTAGGGGAGATCATGGTGCATACGGTTAATAAAATGGATGTTTAGGCCATTTTCTGGGAAAGTGGTGGGTTGTATTTATTGGTTTTACGTGGACCATTTTTTGGAAAAATGGTTGTGGTTTTAATGGATTTATGGTCATCATTTTCTGGGAAAATGATGGATGCTTTTATTGGAGTTTTAAATTTGGGCCAAAATGAGATTTTGGCGTATGTGGTTATTTATTTATTTTGAGGAAAATGATTTAAAACTTCATGCATACGGTGTCCTGTTCATGCATAGTATTGTTGCATGGATGTATTTATTATCTTGAGTTTGTTTGGGTTGTACTTACCTGCGATACCATTTTTGGCGTCGTAGTTTTTTATGCAGAGTTTAAAGAGGCTGAGTTTGAGGAAACGGCTCCGCCGTCGATGTACTGTTATTATAAATTGTTATCTTGAGAAATTATTTTCCCCTTTTAAAAATATGTATTCGTTAAATTGTATTTCAGATGATTGTATTAAATCTCCCGTGGAGGAATTTAGGTTAAAAAGGTATGTAAAATATTTCTAAAATTCTGGTACTTAGATATTGACTTTAATTATCCGCTGCTTTTATTTTATGTATGTCACGTGCGCACACACTTAGCACATGCCATTGGGGGTGCATAACCCGTGTTGTCAGCATTCTGTTGCCTCAATTCCCGTATTTATTTTAAGGTGAATTTGGGGACGTCACATACAATTTCTCCCACTCTCGCTCACCGTATTTCAAAGGTGAAACCCATTTTAATATTTTTTATTTTTATTTTTGTATTTGGTTGAGCTGAGTTATAAAGATTGGAGGACGATTGGAGGAAATAGAGTGAAATATAGGAAGTTGTGAGCTGTGTGTTGTGGATTTCAGATTGTACATTTATTTGATTAGTTTGATACACTTCTCTATCTTTTATTTGTTTGCGCATGTAGATTTCGAAATTTTGACTTGTGATTTCTTTTGGATTAAAATCCTAAACTAATTTAAGGAATTTATTCCTTTGTAGTTTATAATTAGGTTTTTGGCCTGTATAAAGTACTTGTAAAAATGCTAACTTCCATACAACAATTTTCTTTCTATTTATTTTGTTTAGAGACAAAATTTAAGTCCCTTAAAGGAATCGAACTAAAATTAACTAAAAAATCAAAGTCCTCCAGTTTTTTTTTTTTTTTTTGAAATTTGTTATTATGGATTTTAATTTAAGATTAAAAAATTAGGTTATGTTTGGTTGTCAAAATGAATTAAAATTCGTTAATTACACCCAGGAAATTTTTTAGGGAGAGAGAGAGAGAGAGAAAAGCATTTATATTAATTTTGCGCTAATGTTTCTGGAATATATATTTCTCAGCTGATTGTTGGAAGGCATAATAACCTTATACTAAAAAGGTAACTAAATAAACGGAATATATATGCTATTCCACAAAAAGAATTACTAATCCTTGTCATGATCACTTTATTCAGCCAACCAAACCCACCTTTAATATTTATTTTCTAGTATTTTGTGATGTGATCGATCTACCTTGTGAGATGGAGTACCGATCGACACAAAGTACTGATTATCCTCTTTTATAAGGAATCTCTGTCTATGAACTCTATCACATCAATAATAAGATTTCATTGCTATTTAAATTTAGCAAATTTTATCATGGTTATATACTACTTGTATTTTTCTAAACTTTTGTAAACTGTAACAATAGCCATAAATTTGATTTTTATGTCAAATGTTAACAATGGTAGTTATTGTTAGTCGTTGGTTGTATTGATTTCAGATTTGTGACTTCTTTGATTTTCGAAGATGTCTTCTATTATATCAAATTTTAGTGACAGTTGTCATACCCTTACCATAACTCTAGAAATACCTGGCCCCATGGATCCTAGTCCTAACCCCACGAACCCTCACTTCTCCAAAGTAGAGGGTGGCGACCCCAACAACCCCCAAGCTAAGGATAACTATTATGGTAAACTTTATAAATGCCATTATAGGAAAAAAGTGGTACTCTTCTCCCCACACTCAACCATACATTTATTACTTTAATTCCAAAGAAAGGTAAGCTTGAGAAAGTTATAGAATTTAGACATATTAGTTTATGTAATGTTGTTCACAAACTGATTTCTAAGGTACTAGCTAATAGGCTTAAACTTGTTCTTAATGATGTCATTTCTAGTTCTCAGAGTGCCTTTGTACCAGGGCACCTCATTATTGACAATGTCTTTGTAGCGTATGAAATGATTCACCTCTTGAAAAAATAAGAGACACGACAAAGAAGGTTTTATGGCCATTAAGTAGGACATGAGCAAAGCTTTTGACCGTGTTGAATAGGGCTACTTAGAGATTGTTATGAGAAAAATGGGGGAAATTGAATGGATTTCACTTATAATGATGTGCATCAAGACAGTTACATTTTTAATATTAATCAATGGTGAGCCTAAAGGTCCTATCATATCCACAAGAGGGATCAAACAAGGGGGCTCTTTGTCTCCTTACCTTTTCTTGTTGTGCACAAACCTCATCTTCTTACTTCACCAAGCTGAAAGGAAAAAAACAAGCTACTGTCATCTAAGTCTGCAGAGGAGCACCTAAGATTTCACATATTCTATTTACTAATGATAATCTTATGTTTTGCAAGGTTACTATTAAAGAAAACTTTTGAATTCAACAATTTTTGGACTGTTATGATAAGTCTTCAAGGCAGAAGGTTAACAAAGAAAAGATTGTTATGGTCTTTAGCAAAAATGTGGATGCTCCCAAACAAGAGGAGATAATATCTTTTGGGGGAGTAAAACAGTTTTTACAATATGCGAAGTACTTTTGGTTGATAGATCAAAAAATAAAGCTTGCTATGATATCAAGCATAGAGTTTGGAAGAAGTTGCAAAACTAGAAGGAGAAGATGCTATCCATGGGTGGAACTGAAATTCTTATTATAGTTGTTGCTCTCTGTACCCTTTACTTACTCGATGAGTTATTTTAAATTACCTGGTAACTTGTCATAAGCTTGAACAAATGATGGCTAGATTTTGGTGGGGTCATAAGAAAGAAAAGCAGAAGATTCATTGGATTAGTTGGGCAAAAATTTGTGAGACCAAACAAGCTAGAGGGATGGGGTTTAAAGATCTTAGAACTTTTAATAATGCCTTCTTAGCTAAGTAGTGGTAGAGGATTATGCAAGAACCTTCTACTTTACTCCACAAAGTTTTTAAAGCTAAGTATTTCCCAAGAGGTCAGTTCTTTGATGCTAAATTGGGATACAACCTATCTTTTGTGTGGAAAGCTATTTAGAAAATAAAGAAGCTGTTGGCACTGGGGTGTAGATGAAGAGTAGGTGCAAGCCATTCTATCAAGATATGGATAGATTATTGGATTCCAAGTTTTTCAAAGTTGGCCAATAGTTTGAGAAAAGAGGCCAATAGAGATATCAATGAATCTGTGGATTTTTTTAATTGAACCCCATACTAAGTGGCGGAATGTTGAAGATGCCCGTTTTACCTGCAAAAGCTGCCAATGAGGTGCTGAAACTTATTCTTAGTCCTGGTATGTTTGCTAATATGCTACTTTGGGCACTGAAAGTAATGGGTAGTTTAGTGTTATGAGTGCCTTCAGGTTGTTCAAAGCTTTAACCAAGGATGCGATCGAAGGGGAGTGCTAGAGGACAACGTCCTTGCAAAAGATTTTGAAAAGAATATGGTTGATGCGGCTTCATTCTAAGGTTGAGATATTTGTTTGGAAAGCTTATAAAGAGATCTTATTTACAAGACACATTCTGGAAAAGAGGCAGGTGTTGAATGAAGAGATATGTCAATTTTGTGGGGCTGAGATTGAGGATGTGGCACATGCACTTTTTTTATGCTCTTCTATAAAAGAATGTTGGGATAAACATCTTTTATAGCCTTTACTATGATATTGCAATTAATATAAGTGAGATGGGAAGGAAGGAGGCTTTAGATCTGTTCTTTCTTATCTCATGGAGCTACTTCTACGGAAGGAGTATTATAAGCTTTGAGAAGAAGTGCTTGGATCCTAAAGAAGGTGGAGGACATGTTATGCAAGTGTAGAGAGTATTTAACAAAGAAAATAGAAACCTTTAACTGTAGTAAGGCACCATTGTAGATGAGAACATCTACCTCTAAGAGCTATTAAATTAAATGTAGATGGTGTCATGTTTCCGTCATGTTCCAGTTCAGGTATTGGGCTATTCTAAGAGACTGTAAGGGAGAGATACTAATGTTAGCTACTAAGAGAGGTCATGAATATAGTGATGGTGTAGAGATCTAAATGTTGGCTATTCTCAAGGGTCTTCAACTAAGTGTTCATTTGGGGATTAACAACCTTATCATTGAAAGTGACTCCTTGATTATGGTAAAGGAGCTACAAAAAAATGATCTATCCCTATCCAAGGTAGAGAATGTTAACAAAGATGCAAAGGAGTTGATGGCAAGGTTCAATAGTTGTGAAATTAGACATGTTGGTAGAATTTGTAATGAAGCAGCACATAAGCTTGCAAGGCTAGCTTGGAATGTAAATGATATTAGCTTGTGGTGGGAATCTTTCCCTGATGTAAGCTTAAAAGACATTTGTAAGCTTGTTGTTTTGTTAATGAAGTTTGTTTCCTACAAAAAAAAAAAATTAAAATAGAAAATAAAATACCTGAGAGATAACTTTAAGAAGATAAACTCATGAAACCAAGTATTACTAAGGAGGACTATTTGTTGCACAAAAATTTTAAAGCTAGATATTTTCGTAAGTCTAGTTTTCAAGAAGCTAGATTAGGAGCAACTCCTTATTTTGTTTGGAGAGAAATTTAGGTGGCTAAAGAAGAGTTGTTAAAAGGCTGTTGATGGAGGGTGGGTGATGTGAAGTCTATTAATCTTTGAACTGGCTATTGGCTGCCACAACATAAGCTTATTCTTAAACTTGCATATGCTACTTTGGTTCATCAGCATGCTACAGTTGAGTGTCTCATTGATAAAGAAACAAAGTGCTGAAATGTTGCAAAGATTACAAGTTTACTTTCTACACAACAAGCATAAGAAATATTCAAGATTTTATTGAGCTCAAAACTTGCACAGATTGCATAGATGGGGAACATAAAAAAGTGGTGTGTATATGTTAAAAGTGGATACAAATTTTTCATTAATTCACTAAAGAAAGATGAACAAATGGGGGAATGTTCAAAGGCTCATAATAGAGGAAATTTTTGGCCAAAAGCTATGGAAGATGCAGGTGCCAAATAAAGTTAAAAAGTTTTTGCATGAACGGCTTGCAAAAATGGCTTACCAACTATAGAATCTAAAAACTAAGAGTGTAAATTTAAACCAGATAATTGGCTCAAACTGGACCGAACCGGACCAAAAATTCCAATTTTGGATCGGTCTAGTTTAGTACCGATTTCATAAATTGAAGAACCGGTTTGGTTCTGGCCATTTTAAAATCGGACCAGATCGAACCGAATCGAATCGGACTGGTTTTATTTACTTTTTTATTTTTTTTACTATTATTATAATAATATGTTTTATATTACATATGATAATATAGATTATAATTAGATATAAGATATTGTAGATTTTTTATAGAATAATTTTTATTTTATAGCCGTATTTTTAAATGCAGTTTTTTTTTATAATAGATTTTGCTAAAACAGATTTTTTTTATAGAACAGTTTTTATTTTATAGCAGTTTTTTTATATATAAAAGATTTTTTTACTAAAACAGATTTTTGTGATGGATTACAATTTTTTTACTAAAACAATTTTTTCAAACATTTTTTTTAAAAAGATTTGGTTTTTATAAATTAACATATTAAAACCAAAAAAATCGGATTGAAACCGATCAAACCGGTATTACCGATTTTAGAGGATAATAAGAACGTAATCGATTTTAGAAAAATGCAAAATCAGTTATATCAGTTCAGTTCTTAATTTTTTTCAAAATCAGACCGGTTTCACCCTACTAAAAACTTGAAAAGTCATCGATAAGCTTCTTGTAGGTGGTGTAATGAAGAGGAGGATATTACCCATGCTCTCCCAAAATTTAGAACTGTAAGAAAAGTATGGTTTGATCAATTTCCAAATCTACTCACAGAGAAACCCAATACAGATTTATTACATCTTGCAATGCAGATACAATATAGAGGTAATAATGGTGACTTGAAGCTGTTCTTGATAGCATGGGGCATGCGGTACAGAAGAAATTAGATGTTACATGAAGATATTGTACTCATTGCTATGCAGCTAGTAGATAATGCATTTGGCAACCTATAAAGAACGCCTGGAAGTTCATGATAAGCAACCTCATGGAGAAGGGAAATTTTGCAGATGGCTACCTCCTGATCAAGGAATAGTAACGTTAAATGTGGATGGGGCAGTGTTTGCAGACCAAAGAAATGCAGAGGTGGGAGTTGTTCTAAGGATGAAAAAGGTAGTGTTATATGAAAGTAACGATTCTATCGAGATTGAGATGCTAGCAATCTTGAGAGAAAATCAGCAAATGCATTCCTCTTGGTAGCATCTCTCAAGATTGCTAGCATCTCAATCTCGATATAAGCAACTTATTGAGAGTGACTCTTTGCTTATGGTGAATGAAGTACAAAAAGGAGCATCAAAATCACTTCATGGAAATCTGGTGCTGTAGATTAATATAAGCAACTTATGCAGAGGTTTTCAAAATGTTCTATGCAACACATTGGCCCTTTAGGCATTAATTGTACAACTCATGGGATGGCTAAACATGGAATATTGATGATTTGATAATTTGGTGGGATTCTTATCCTAATTGTATTGCCCAAATTATTTGGTCTGATTCTTATGTTGTATTTCTTTTTAAATCATGGAATAAAAATTCCTGTTATCCACATAAAAAGAAAAAAAGAATGGGAGTGTCGTTACAGCCTTTTGAGGCGAAAGATGAAGGTCCTCTCAAGTTCTTGTCCAAATCTCACAGGAAAAGATCATAAAATCTCCCAGAGTACTTTATAGATTTTCTATGTTGAATAAAAACTTCAATACTGGAAAAGAAAATTTACCAATTCTTTGAAACCGCATAGTTCTCAACTAGTATAGTTAAAATTTCACAAATTGATTAATTGCAAGAATAAATGACAAACAAAAATGCATCTAATACAATTATTATTGTCAATACAAAGCAGTCCCTCATATGAACGCTCTACCACTTCTACACTGCCGGAAATGAAGAATCTATAAAGAGAAGAAGCATACAATACAACATCTATGATTTGTTAAGCGTTCGGTTTTTTATTTTAATTCGAATTTTTGGAGCAGCAGAAGTGCCTTCCGATGCCTCAGGCTTGACATCAACCCTTTTTGTCATACTATCCGATCCCCGGTGCTCGTTTGCAACCCTTTTGGTCGCCGCATCAGATGCACTGGGTTCATTTGGAATCAATTGGGCAGAAGCCAACTTCATTATTCTAGGTTCCCCTTTCTTAGTTGGCTCTACAGAAGACGAATTTGTCTCCTTGCTCAGTAGCTTTGCTATCTCCTTTTCTTTCTGCTTTTTCTCCTTCTTCAAACGCTTGCGTTCCAAATACTCCGGGTCATCTCGGCGTTCTTTATGGTCTTCCCGCTTCCTTTTCTTCTCCTTACCCTTCTTCTTTTCCTTCTTCTCCTTTTCACGCACAGAAGAATCCGTCAAGCCAAGTGAACCACCATCAAGACCACTTCTACCAAGCGAAAGAGTCTGAAGAGACGCGAATTTTTGCGCTTCAGCATCTATATTATTATCTTGGATCAAGCTAGATGATAATGGAACATCAGCCTGAAGTTGTCCTGAAACTTTGCTTGAATCTGCCGTGCATTGGAGTTCTTTTCCAATTACGTCACCATCACTTGCAGGTTTTGCACTACCAATGCTTGCAGTCATTCGAGAACCATGATCATGGCATGAGTTTACTTCCTCAAGATATTGGTTGCTGATGCTTACAACCTCCGCAAAATTCCTTTGGGGTGCATCCACAGACACAGAACTACTTGCCCCATGATCAGTTTCGTGATGCCCACCTAGAGATTTCTCGACGGTTTGGTTATCAGCATCTTCAGTTCTACTGGTGGCAGCAGATTGCTTGACCCTGATTTTAATAGACGGCATCTTACGTTCATGGCCGCTGGAAACAGTGTCTGCCTCCTTGGAAGCATGAGGAATAGCCAAAACTTCATGTGAAGCATTAGGGATGTCAGGAGGTGTCTCCAGAGGATGCTGCGTGTTAGAAGGTGGTTCTGGATAATTTGGGATATCAGAAGGTAAGTCTGGAAGTTTCATTTCAGGAACAAGAGATGAAATCATGTTCTTCTGTTCAATGGAAGTTTCTGCATCATCCATAAGCAATGTTCTAGTTTCTCTAGGCACTCCGCAGAGAGTTGGGGGCCTGAAAAACAAGAGTTCACATTCCGCCCAAAATTAGTTTTATAAAAATGAAAAAAAAAAAAAAAAAGACAGTGCTTTCCTCCATTAAGATGCAGAAAGCGAAAAGCTATTTCCAGCATACATAAGCCAAACAGAACCAAAAGAATTGCAAGAACATTGGAAGAAAGAAAAAGGAAAAAATAGCTTAATATAATTTTTAAGTAAAAACGTGAAATTACATGTGATTAGTTCATGGAAGATTATTTCAATGAAACTACCCATTATTGAAAGTCAAAACAATTGGGGACCCGGGAAAAAAAGCAAATTAAACAAGAACAAAGAGAGAAGTTCCCCCCCTTCCCCCTGAAGAAGGAAAGGGAATTCCTACCTTCCTGCAAGGATTTGTATAATGCAGAACAAGTGGTGCCGCAGAAAGACATTGTTGAACCCAATACGACCATCAAGTAGAAGAAGTAAAGACACAAGAACCTCGCTCTTTATGTTGTCATTAGAATCAGATCCACCACTTATCTGACATAATCGCATAGCATGTACACCCAATTTCGCCTGTCCTACAATTGGGAAAGGGAAATACTTTAACCATAAAAGAATTATACAAAAGTAAACCCACAAATTGATAAGGCTTGATATGATAAGCTACATTGTAAAATTACTTTTATTATCAAGTAGATCTAATAGATCCCATGTAATCATGTCAGTTTGTGGATTGACTTTTGTGTAATCTCTTTATGTATGTAGCAAATCTCATTGGGAAAATTATTAATAAGAAAAATAACACCTCATCATATAAACCACTTCCCCCTCCCCCAAACACCCAAAAAACTAATAATAAAAATCTAGGATCTATCGAAACAAGTATTGAGGAAAAAAATAATTCCTAGATGTGCCTATGCTCCAAAAGGAATAGTTAAGATTGCAACTGAAGCCCCTTGTAATCATATATATATATATATATATATATATAAAAGACAAGGTGTTTCTCATTCCTAAGGTTGGATTTCATTCACCACATTCTGATACTAAATTTGAGATATTACAATCACCCCATTAAATTCTCAACATTGGGTCATTTTATCATATGTGGCATGGCTTAAGTCCTACATTTCTTGTTAGATTTGGCTTGATATCATTTGTAACCACCCAAGGAAAGGTTTAAACCACATTTAAGCCTATACTACAAAATGACAGGTCAAGGTTACAATTGAAACCTTTTCAAGTCATAGAAAAGACGAGAATTTCTCCCTCTGATGTAATGGAGGATCCTATTCACTACCTTTTCATACTTAATCCGGGATATGACATAGGAAGCCACCAAAACAAAACAAAAAACACAAGCCAATGAAAACAACTTTTGCACCCCAGAAAATAGTGCAGACCTCTGAAAGATGACTCTTCCTCTAAATATTTGATAAACATTGACAATGCTGCGTCAATGCCTTTACAGTGGAATTCTAGATCGAGAAGTGCCCTACTTGCTTCAATTCGAACTTGCCATATTGTCTTGAAATCCCGAAAAGGTCTTATAAGTTCTATGACACGATCCTGCAGCCATTCCGGTAAAAAGTGAACTCAAGGGCCAAGAAACCTTTAAAGCAGTATGATGGGGACAAGAAAACACATACAAGAGGTATGAACTCTGAAAGCTTTAATGCAATCTGTGTCAGGGTCCTGATACAACTGACTGTTAAGATCCCATTGTGGCTAGGCATCAGCCTGGTACATGTTAATCCCAGATAAATGAAATCAATTACGGTTATGGGTCATAGTCCATGATATCAGATATGCAAGGAGTTCAACGCACCTGTCAAATTGTAGAAGTCTGTCGATGCGCTTGAGAAGAGATGTTAAAAATAGAACACTCTGGAATAAATCAAAGGACGACCAGAAAGGTAAGTTCTCAAAACTTGTGGTAGCAGAGAAAACAAAAATTGGAATCCTAGAGAAGTAACTACCATATACGTTCACACCAGGGACAACAGGAAAGAGAAAGGAGTAACATCAAATTCATGTGAGTTGATCAATAAATGCAGTGGCAGCTATAACAAAAATCTCGAGCAAACCATAACAGACCAAAAGAAAACTATACCACCTTTGTATAGATTAGTCAGTCAAAACTCTGTAAACATTAAAGAAAATGCAACTACTTAAAAACACATATCTGTAGAAGATGCCGAAAATAAAACGATTTTCTATAGGATCCAAGCCCAAAAGGTTGTAGAAGCTGCTCAGGCAATTAGTAGTTAGTGTGGTGTAAGTACGAACCAAAAACAAGACAGCTTCTTGGATCCTCACAAGCTGTATATTGACCGAGATGCACCCGTTTATTAGTGAGTAATCACCAAGTATTACAAACACTTTGGGCATTTGAATCTTATGCAACCGACAAGACAGCAAAGTGGAATGCTAAAGAGAAAAGGGAAGTTCAAACTCTCACACGTATGGTTGTCAGAGTGCAAGAATCAAAACACCTTAAATGAACTTTTGGATAAACTCATATTTCAGCGTGAACTAAAAGAAAATTAACTGGCGATCTTTACAAAGGTGATGAGTAAGCATGCAAAAAGCAAAACATAACCTCATTTACTTGCCAGAGTCAACATGAGGATTGTCGTCAAACCCTTCATTATGGCAGATACAGATTTTTCAAGAAATGCATTTGACAGCAAAACTACAAAACATTCTTCAATCCATTTTCACACTCTCAAGGAAGAAAACCTAAAGCTGCTTTAAGGAGGCCTTCCAAGAAAGAATTGAACCTCAGGATGCTCAAAATTGAATCACTAACAAGCTAGGTAACTCCCCTATGCATTCTTTTATTTTCTATTTTTAAAGCAAACATGCCTCAATTGACTCTTACAAATTATTTTTATAGAACTAATAATCTTTTGGAAGGTAAAAAAATAAGAATGAATTTCTGTCCAGCATCATACTGCAGACAACTACCAACACTACCAAATACTAAAGAAAGATCAAAAGCCAGTTAATCTACTTTAGAGCACCATAGCAAAAAAGTTGGAAGTAATGAATAGCCGATGAGATACAAATCTCTCATAAGCACTATGTACAGTTTGTGCAGAATTTTTTATTTTTGTGAAATAAAATTAGTTAGTTTAGTAATCAATAGTCAATATAATTCGTATTGGATAACATATACAAAAGAATGGTCTATTTCTATATTCACAAAACATTAAAAAAAAATTAGATCTTCAAATAAATAAGAATATTTTGTTGATCATTTCTAGATCGAATTAATATTAATAATATAATACAATGACTCATTAAAATAGTAAGTCTTGTGTATCAGAATGAAATGATAGAGAGAAAGACAGAGAGAGAGTAACAAAAGCCAACAGTGAAATAAAAGGGCAATGGAAAGAAAATAACAGGCAGCTTGAAATGGGATACTACCTAGCAAAAAGTTACTCTGAAAGTTGAGCATTGTCCACTTATTAAAAAAATTACAGCATCTAAGAAAGAAGAACCAAGGAGAATAACAAGATTCACAAACCTGTTGCCCAAATTCAAGCTCGCCAACCGACTGGACCAGTGCAGCAAGCCAGAACACATCAGAGTAAGTATTACCGTTGTTGTCGTTATACTGTCAGTAAATGAACCAGAAAAAAGGAAAGAAAGAAAGATTAAATCAGGTCAACCACTGTGCATAGTGAAAGATTTAATGAAATGGAAATATGGATTTTTTTTTTTTTTTTTTTATAAGTAGGGTGGAAATATGAGAAATTAATGCTGGCTTTGCACATTTCGGGGGGAAGAGGGATGGTAACTAGAACAATACATTACAATGATACTCCAAAGAAAATAATCATCTTCTAGCCAATCTCTTTAGTCATGTGGATACTTTAGAATGGCTTATATTTGAATCAAGAACCAAATTAGAGTTCTCTTGGTCCCAAAAGTTTTGCATGTTCAAGACCACGATGGTTATACCCAAGTCGAACTTGAGTTTTCAACATGAACAATTTCATCAGATACCGAAAAGATGCAAAAATAGTTACAGAGAATGAGGCAAATGATTACCAAGGAGAAGGCCAATGTGATGATCAAACCGATGGTGGGTTATCGTATTATGTGGTTTTTCACAAGTGATTCACGTGATTAAATTCATTACAATGTAACAAACAAATTTAGCAGAACGTTTTACCTATGGCAAATTCAGCCTAATTGTTCTAATTGGAAAATGTAGGAAATACGTTGACACTTCACAAAAACCTTTTCGATAAATAATTTTATTCCAAGTCCAAAAAGGTTTCAGCCATCTCTGAGCAAAAACCCCATGCAGAATCCATTTCATATATAGCCAAACTAAGTAAATGGGTCAAATCGAATTCTCTTTTCCTTTATCAAGATTAAGTGACTTCGCACCACTCCTGTTATCACGTGGACCTTGATTCTTATTCCCTTCCTCCAAATTAAAAAATGGGGCCAGTTTTCTTCCATTTGTTGTTAGCCGGGCCTTTGTTGCTCTTCGAGCTAACCTTGAGCCCCCCATCCTTGGGCCTCTTCTCAGCAGGTGGTGTGACAAACTTGCTCTTGCCCAAGTCCACCTTTGTTGGTAAAGAAGCAATAACCTCTTTCATTTCAATTTGCTTCTTTATCATCTTTCTTGATATAATGTATGCTCTATTAACTTTGCAAAAGCCGGCATTGGAATGAACAAACTCAGATCCTGTTCCCTAAGAAATGGTTTTGTGAGCAGAAGATGAGCCCTCAACAGCTACTTTGCCACCTTGTTCTCCATACTGCCCCTATTAGAAATCTGTCAAGAGGCTGGACCAAATGCACACAAGGCCACCACTTACATCGCTTTTATTAGCTGAACAAGAGTCAGATCACTCGGATCTTTCCGCTCAACTCCACTTTGCATCCCCAATGACCTGCTAGCTTGTGTAAGCTCTTCCCTCATGATGCAAAAGCTTATAAACAAGCTCTTCCCCAATGATCCATTGCCATGAACCGAGAAAACCAGAGCTTCAACAGTGAATTTCTCCCAACCCAGACCTTCAAAACCATTCAATATAACTACAAGACTTTGCTGGGCTCCTCCACCATACTTTGCAAATGCTAAATAACGCTCATGAGCATTGGTGCAATGTTGGGCGAAGTACGTTCTGTTTCCATCACTGAGGGAGTTTTATGAAGTCTGGATATCCCTCAGCCGGTAGCACCACTTCCACCATTGGTAATAGTCACCCTACACCAATACAACTCGGGAAGACAAACCACAAAATCCCTCCACTCTTCTCCTCAATATTCATTGTAATAACTCCGTGTCCTTGTCAGGCTGTAACTCAAGTTTGTGGCTTGAAGGAGACTATAAGCTGAGAAGCTTGACCAGTGAGTGTGGGAGCGCTCTAGAGACCCGGTTTTGAAAGGGATGCCTATTTTCCCTCATGATGTTTCGGTTTTTGGGTAATCTCATAAAAAGAAGCATTGAAATATCGGATGGTAAGCAGGGGCATCCATGCATGGTAGGCTTCAACCAGTTAACCATTCATATCTATCTCGTGGGAAAGTCACGGTTCTCGAATGGCTGACCGATAGGTTCTAGGGGAGGTCCAGTTGATCATTCACCAGCTTGATTAAGGCCTTCGATTCAACCCAAAAATGGCACAACAGACCCATCGCTAACATGTTATCACTGATAAGACAAGAAACAGAGAGCTTCCAACAAGAATCATGGTTTTATGATTTTCACACAATTAAAAAAGACAAAAAAAAAAAAAAGCTGTTGCTTAGCAGTCAACACCATGCAAAGTACTAAAAAAATACAGAATTCGGTGTTGCTACATTCAGCTGTAGCACAATTACAGCTTAAGGGAAATCAAAAAAATTGACTTACAAGAATGGAGTTTATCAACCACAATAAAAGGAAAAGAAACAAGAGTGTGTATGGCTCCCATTATTTTAAGATTGATAGAATTTATTTTAAAGTTGTATCTTAAAACAACTGAAGGTATCTAATGCCATGTTATGATTATTAATGTGTTATTAGCAAGGTCAATGAGTCTTTTTGTTTCAAACATAACTGCATAAATTATTGCAAACTAAATATCTAGGACATACAGAAAAATAAAACAAAGTGAAAAAAAAAAGGAGCAAAAACAAAAGAACTTCAAAGACCAGTAGGGAAGCTATACTTAGCATGAGAAATTCAACCAATGCAAACTAAGATATCAATGTCGTAAACAAGTTCAAGCTACGGAACCTCTGGAATGGTAATATCACTAGAAGGCTGCAGTTCAAATAACATACATTTAATCACATTTTCCCTTCGCCAACCACCTCTCCACTGTTACTTCTTTCTTTAATCGGTAAACAGATATTTTATTAATGAAAATGATAGGCATAGCCCATGTACATGGGAAATACAAGGGCAACACCTAGCCATGATTAACAGTTGTCACAAGAAAATCATGGATATTCAACCCATCAAACTCTACCACAATTCACCAACAGTGTTAAAAAAGTAAGTTCAAGCTCATTTATTGACCACTCGTGATCTTCGAGACTTCTCTCATTCCTTCCCTTCCAAAGACACCATCATATGCAAATGGGACCATTTTCCAAATAGCTGCAAAATTTGCTGATTGCCAAGTAAGCCACTCCAATTTGCAAGAAAATCAGCCACCATTTTTGGCATCAACCATGCTAAGCCCAGTCTAGAGAGAAAAACATTCTATAGGGTTGTAGCAACCTCACAATGAAGTTGTAGATGGTCAACGGTCACCCACTCTTCTTGCACATGCCACACCAAACCATCACGATGATCTGGCATTTCCTTAGATTATCTATGGTGAGAATCTTACTAGAGTAGTCCAAACAAAGAAAAAGATACTTTTAGGGGTTCATTGGTCTTCCAAATACTCTTCCAGTGGAATAAAATCGCTAGAAGAGCTTGCCATTCACCAATATAGAGCAACAGACAATAGATATACAATGCTTAAACCAACACCACGTCTCCCCGAAACATCATCTCTCAAGCATGTAAAGTAGGAACTTCAATATGACTCAACATAGGCGTTCTCCATATCCAACTTACAGGGACCTCAACTTTCCTGAGTTTTTCCTACCATCCAAGCATTCATTAGCAATAAGCACCAAGTCAAGGATTTGCCTAGCTTTTACAAAAGCATTTTGGGATTTCAAACAATTTTTTCATCAATGAACTCGTTCTATTTGCCAACAATTTTGATATAAATTTGTACATCTGATTCAGAAGGCTAATGGAACGGTAACCCTTTACATCTAACACACCCAATTTTTTAGGGATAAGGACAATGAAGCTAGCATCGAGCCTTTTTTCAGACTCTCCGTTAGCATGGAACCTGTGAAACACCCTCATGATATAACCCTTTCCCCACTTACCAGAAAGTTTGGAAGAAGGCCATGGGGAATCCATTGAGGCCTAGAGCCTTGTCGCTACTGATGCATTTACCACTTTAATATTCCCGGCTCATCAAAAGGCCTCTCTAGCCATCCCACTTCCTGCTGGTCTAGTGACTCAAATACAAGTCTGTCAAGCTTCAGTCTCCAAGTGTACTGTTCAGAGAGTAAGTAGTAGGTAGTTTTGTACAATATGTTCCAAGATCCAAGGCAGATTCGATGATAGTACACCATACACTATCATCATCTCAATGGTATTATTCCTCTTAAGCGAGTTAGCTACATGATGGAAAAACTTTGTGCACTTGTACCCCTCCCTCAACCGTAATGCCCACGATTTTTGCGTCTAAGAAATCTCCTCCACGAGTGTAACCCTTTCAAGATCCATAGTCACCTGAATTTTACCTGCTTTCTCGACTTTATAGTACTCCCACCGCCTCCACACCCTCGAAACACTAAAGTTCCTCAAAGAGAGAGTTCTTTTGCCATTCCACACTATCAAACGCATGTCCATTCCAAGAATCTATCAACTCCTGACCATGCTGGACCACGTGCTGCCTACAAGAGGGATATCCTAGTGATCTTGCTCTGAGATGAAATTAGAGAAATTCACCATAACTGAGTTAATGATAGAGCCTCCCAATCTTTCACTCAGAAACATAGTGATGCTGAAGTCGCCACCAATGCACCATGACATGCCCCACAGGCCACACAATCCTGCCAATTCACCGCCACAATAACCTTGCAGTATTATCTAGACTAGGTCCATAAACAACTGAGAAGGCCCACAAAAACGATCCACAACATTCTTAGATGTATAAACCACTGTAAATTTGCCCGCACAAACTTCCATTTTTTCAAACACCCTCTTATCCCACATTGCCAATACTTCATGAAGCCCCATTGAATTTTAAGTAAGATCAACCCACTTGAAGACAACCCCACAACTTCTTGTTGGGCTTAAAGAAACAAAGTCCAACTCCATCTTCTGCAAGCATACAATGTCTGCTTCCCACTGCAGAGCTGATTTTCACTTATAAGTAGCTCATTTTCATTTTCAACTTGAACCGTAGTTCAAAATTTCATTAACAGCTACCCCGCTCCGTAAAAGACCACTTTGGCTATGACAGAAATGGGTAGAACAACGAAATGAATTTTCATGCATTATTGATAGGCTTAGTTTTAATATGCCTAAAGGTAATTTTGTGTTTTGTTGCATAATTCAAACAGTAATTGAAGCATAACTGATATTGAAAATTTAATTAGGGTCCAAGTTGCACTGATTCAATGTTTATGGGTTAATTAAGGAAAAAAAGTGGGGGGGGGGGGGGCATACGACAGGAAAAAGGTAATTAATCCAATAAGATATTACCACTTTCTTGTTCAAAAGCTCCAGGACTTAAAGAGAAAGTTCATACAACCTGGCTATAAAAACCTAAATGTTTGATGTTTTGACCACATTAAACTTGTAACTTATTATTATTATTATTTATGATGAGGGAACGAACTAACCCACAGTAGAGCCCTTAGGACTCACCCATGGAACCTAAACCCCTGGGGAGACTACCATAGCAACTCACCGCCATGACCTCCCACTTGAATCGCAGTCTGATCCCAGGGGGAATCAAACCTGTAACATGGGGCATGCACACAAGTTCGCCCTTACCATTTGGGCTACCCTCGGGTGGGTCTTGTAACTTTTATAAAGATGAAATAGAAAAATATTGAATGGGGCTGGGCTTCAACTACTCCCCCTGTTAAGCTTCCTTATCCTACTCATTCCATACTGAATTACTAGTTCCTTCAAATGTTCCATTACAGAAATCCAAACAAGAGGCAATCAGGAAAGATATTCTTTGTGGTTGTTCTGTCATGTGAACATTGCTGGCCATATCATACAAGCAGTACAAAAAGAATAAGTACCTTCAAAAGTTGTAATATAAACTCAACAGCTTCTCTTGGACTTTTCTTGTCTGCAGCTCTGACCATAGCTACAGCATGTGGTATTGCCTGAGAAAACCAAAATTAGAAAGAAAAAGGACTTTCCTAGTTACTATGAACTCGTAGAAATTTTGTTCCATAATATGTGACAAGAGGGTAATATCCTAAGTATTACTCTAAAAATTTACAGTAATACCCTCTTAAGTTTTTTAACCAATTCATTTTTATTAAAAAGTGCCAAAGGTGCAATCCTAGTATACAAGATGTACACAGGAGAGATAGCTATCTAGAAAAGAAGAAAAATACACAAGAAAATCATGAAAGCAAGGCCCATCGAAGTCAACAGAAGATTTCCAAAGGAAGAGAGTATGAAAAAGAAAGTTTGCTTGTTCACATTTGTTCACAATTCTCAAAGTTTCTATCACTCCTTTTCTGCAAATATGCTAGTTTTTTTAAAATTAATAGAAAGGATGAAATGAACGTGTAAATCTAAACAGCGCATTTCTTTTATCTCTTTCCTGCACCAGTTGATGTCAGCCTAGAGAAATAAAGAAGTATCTATTCTGTCCTATGCTCCTATATTTCATCATAGTTTCTAGGTAAAGCATCAGTTTGAGCTGGTCAAATTTAAATTCCAATTGCTTCCTTCAACTCTAACAAGCCATGAAAGCCGACAGGTGATAAATTGGACACTAGCAAATTAACAAAAAATTTAAAATATAAAGAAAATTTGCATTCATTGTCTAATCAACAATAATCAGACGAAGGAATTAAACAGCTTTGATCAACTTCAGTAACGGAGGAAAAATTTAAACTGTAAAGCACAATTCATCAAAAAAGTTCAATCATATATACACATCAACTAGGGGTATAAATCGCTCTAGTCCGGTCTGGGGGCGAAGGGGACGGGTGGACCAAATTTTTTTTTGGTCCATCATTTTCCCGGACAGGTTCGAAAACCCACAGGTAGCAATCAATCCGTTTGGTCCAGCCTGATTATTTTGTTATTTTGATTCATCTTTTTTTTTTCAAACAAATTAATAAAAAAATTTATTTAAATTACCAAAATTAAAATTTAAGTAAATTAATAATGTAAATTATGTAACTAACTCAATAAAAAGATATTTAAGTATAACTATATTATCAAGTTGATAATTACTATTTACTAACTTAGACTTTACTCTTTAACATGCATAATTATTAATAATATCATACATTTTGCATATGGTTAATGAATATCAAATAATTTCATTGTACATAGATCATTCATGCTTGCTTGCAACTTAAGTATTTAAACAAAAAAATTACCTAATTACTTTAATTAAGTGTATATAGTAGAGTATGTATGAATGTATGATATATTAACTATTTACATATAATGACATAAATTATCACATGAATTATGATTTATTATTAATTGATGGCATTATTATTTTATATTTTATATGGTCAATAATAACAAATTAAATAAAAATTACATCATTAACTTATATAATTACAATATGAAATAATATATTAAATTATTAAAAATATTTTATATATATATCGGTTTGGTCCGGTCCGGTCTGGTTCAAAATTTATAGACCTCGGGACCGGACTAAATTTCTTTGGTCCACAATTTGTGAGGACCGAGACCGACCGGTCTCAACTTCAATGTGGACCGGACCGAACCATCAGTCCAGTCGATTTTTCTAGTCCAAGCCGAACTCCTTACACCCCTAAGATCAACTCTTTTGAGCTATGCCTGGCAGACCAGTCTACAAATTATATGATGATCTATCAATTAACTTAGAACTACAATAAAAGAAAATTAATTTGAAAGAACAATAGCCTTGCCTAAAAATGGATAAGACTAATGTCATGTAAATTCTTATCCAAAATGTACAAATCTAATTTGGCAACTAATGCCAGAAGGCAGAAATTTTTCTTTTAACATAACTGTATACTTATGGAGGATAATGCCTTTAGTACATCACAAAAATGCGTTCAGACAATTTTAAAGTAGTTGCAGTTGTATGGAGCAAGGAACCAATCGCCCAAATAGCCAATTCCATAATGATAATGTATCAATAATGTTTTCCTAGGTCTTCTAACAATAGATGCAGACAGATAAAAAAAAAGCTCAGAGATTGACAGATAATTTTTTGATAAGTGAGATTGACAGATGATAAAAGTCCTTGAAAACAAATAAAATGAGTAGTTCATTGCAATGCTCGAAAAATAAAAGCTTTTAGCACAAAACTACACAAACCAATCACATGACATCACATACAACTTTTACATATCCTACCTCAGAGCATTACCTCGAGAACAAAGTACTCAGGAAAATCGTGAAAGTCATTTGGCCTGACAAGATTAGCATAAACAAACTATTTCAACTTCATATCATAACAATCAGCCCACTACAATAACCACATTTGTAAGTAATCATACTTGGGGAGTCCAATGTTTGCATCAAACCTCCTACTTTTATAAAATTTCACCAAATGAACTAAACCAGCCCAATCAGTTTCCTGCTTGTAAATGACAGAAAAGACAAGTCAAAATCCATATTTAATATTTTTGTCAATGAAGAGATAAATTAGTAGCCAAAGTCATATTATTTTGCCTCTAAAAAAAATGTAGATGAAGCCATTGTCATTTGAATACACAAGCAATAGTACAAAGCGAAATAAGTAACAATAATTTCAAATTCAATTTGAAACATGTTATTGTTCAATAAAACTTTGTTTTGCTAAATGGTTATTGCATTTGGCTATGGAGATTGGTGGTAGAAACTAAATTTAGTAGGGAAGGATGGAGTGCAAATGTATCATAGAGGGTCCTTAGTGAACTCTTTTAAGGCCTTATCAATCATAGTAGGTTTGGGAGGTGAAGCTAGATATGGCACAGTTAGTTTTATCAAGCCAAGTCAAATGCTCACTATGTTGGAAGCTAGTTAGCTACTGTGGTATGATGTGATCATTCATGGATGAAAGAGATGTTCTCTTTGAAAGTACAACAATTAAACAAGATACACAAGATCTGATTTATTTGGGAAAACATGTATGGGAAGAGACTACACCTTAGCAAGAACGGAAAGAGAGACCAGGTTCGAGTATTGATGCTGAGCGAGACCAGGTTCTGATTTATTTGCTTTTTGTAGACGATATGCTTGTACTGTGTGATGCTGAGCGAGACCAAGTTCGAGTATTGAAGGCAATGTTCCTTTGTTTTGAAGCGGTGTCGGGCCTAAAAGTGAATTATGACAAATCGGAAATGGTGCCAATTGGAAACGTCCACAATCAGTGGGAGTTGGCAGGAAACCTTGGATGCAAGCTTTCTTCTTTACCTATGACATAATTAGGACTTCCGTTGGGCACAACTGCAAGGGCGGCACGAATCTGGGATACAGTGATCGAAAAAGTGGAGAGGAAACTAGTAGGATGGAAGAGGATGTACCTGTCCAAAGGGGGACGTGTCACCTTGATAAAAAGTACTCTTTCTAACTTACCCACTTATTTTTTATCACTTTTTCCCATCTCGACTAATGTGGCAGGTCGTCTTGAGAATCTACAAAGAGACTTCCTACGGGGTGGCATGGGGGAAGAGTTTAAATTCCATCTGGTAAAATGAGAGACGGTTTGTCAGCCCTTATCAAGCGGCGGTCTAGGCATTTGTAACCTGAGGATTTTCAACCGGGCTCTACTGAGTAAATGGCTATGAAGATATCACCAAGAACCAGAGGGCCTATGGAGAATGGTGATAGAGCACAAATATGGGGGAGCTTGGGGGGGACGGAGTACCAATGAAGTCAGAGGGGCAGGTGGGGTAGGGTTGTGGAGAAACATCAGAAGTGGATGGACGGTCTTTTAGAGGCATACTAGGCTTCGCTTGGACAATGGTTCCAAAATAAGATTTTGGAAAGATGTGGTGTGGACACCGCTAAGAAGAGGAACCTTCACTGTGCGATCTTTTTATAAAGTACTCTCTCAAGGACCTGAGACTCAATTTCCGTGGAGACAGATATGGTGTCACAAAACACCCCCAAAAGCGGCTTTCTTTGCGTGGACAGCATCACTAGGGAAGAGGAAAAGAAGGGTTATTATAACAAACCGGTGTTGTATGTGTCACAGTAGAGGCAAGTCGGTTATTCATCTATTGCTACACTGCGAGATTGCTTGGACGCTTTGGAATGGGATTTTTAACAGACTAAATATAGCTTGGACCATGCCAGAGACGGTGGGGGCAGCTGTTGCAAGTTGGCCCTCCATGCGAGGTGGGAGTTAGATTAAAGCTGTGTGGAGAATGATTCCCATTTGCATAATGTGGTGTATCTAGCAGGAGCGTAACGAGCGGACGTTTGAAGACAAGGATAGATCCAGAGAGGAGCTTCTAGTTTTCTTTTTTAAAACTATGTGTACATGGACCATTGCTTTGGATTTTCAAGACATGGATTTTCATAATTTCCTTGTATCCAATGCGCCATCGTGATGGGCTTTTTGTTTTGTATTTTCGTTTTTTTTTTTTCTTTTGTAATTGGTTGTTGCCATTTTTTCATTAATAAAACTTTACTTATAAAAAAAAAAACGAATGGAAAGAGAGAAATGGTTACTTTTTTATCGGTAAACAAGATATTATTTATCACAAGAATAGGCAAGAGCCCAAGTATACGGCACATATAGAAGAACAATCCCTAAGCATGCTAGGTTAGTGATACAAGGAATTTAGGAAAAGTCAGAGAGAAATAGTACTGGTAATTAATGTTTCCCAAGGTTGCAAAGGGTGATGATATTGTGCAAGCTAGGAAAGAACGTACGTAGATATGATCACGGCTTTGTTGTTTGCAGATGCTCATTGATATATTTTCTTGAAATGTTTATAATTTTTCTAAATTAAATTAATTGTTAGCTTTTTACAAACCCCTTATTCTGTGTCTTAGATGATATTTCAAGAATTGCAATTTTTATAAATATTTTTTTTATAAGTAATTTTTATAAATATTTTATACTGCATGCTTTGCTAGATATAATATAAAAAGAAATGATTTGTACAGTCCTGAGGTGTGAAAGCTTCACGCACTCCATCTGAAAAAAAAAAGGGTAAATCTGGAACCCACATGAAAAATCTCATTTTTTTAATTGTGGGCCCCACTATTTTTCAAATCTAGTGCGCAGGTTTGCACACCCTAGAATTGTATCCAGCATTACTCTAATAGAAATTCTCAATGTTACAAAAAATTATGAAGGAAAGAATGAAAGAAAAATGTTGTATGAATGCATGATATGACATTCTCAAGTATCTTTAAGTAACTATGTTTAAAAAGTATTTCAATATCAGAAATTCTCAAGTATCTTTAAGTAAATAATTTTGGTTCAGCAGGGAAAATGGAACAAGTTTAAAAGACATTCTCCATTACAATAGAAAACAAAGCTAACTATGTTTAAAAAGTATTTCAATATCAGAAATAACAGTTTTGAAAATAATGTGGTCCACTCAAGAACCGTTTACAGAAAGTCCCTCCTACAAACAGTTTGGTGGATGTTTTACAAAGAATTATTAATTAAAAAAAACTATAAGGGCCCACCATGTAGGTGAATAAGGTAAATACTAAATAAATACCTTACCTCAGATGCTGTATTAGCTAATGCAAAAGCTGCCTCAATTCGAAGTCTCCAGAAGGCCTTGATACCAAAGAACAAAAGTTCAGATAACCAGTCCCCATTAGATACATGGTTAAAGACCAAATACACCTCACAGAGCAATCAAAACCTTGGAGTCGGTGAGGAAACTATTCAGAGCATTAACAACAGAAAATGAAAGCTGTGGCAATGCCTCTAGTGTTGCAATTGCTTGCGCCTGAGCAATAACATCTTTGTCCTTCTCTAACTGATTAATCTGATTAAGCATTTGAATGTTACAAAGAGAAACAAAATATAATCGAATAAAATATATCAAATAAGGTAATCCAGGCATGGACATATCTATACATAAGATATATGTGTATATGTAGATAGTTATTTGTAAACAACACCACCAAAACGTTTGGTCACAACCCTTATGAGATTTCTAGACCACTCAAAAACAAAGCTAAAATTCCTGATGCAGAGCTGGAGGGCTGTCCTGAAGCATAGATGTCAACCTAGAGCTTATAAACGAAAAAGAAAAAGAAAAAGAAAAAGAAAAAGAAAAAACAAATGAGTAATGCCACATACCACACTCTCATCTCACTTTCATCCCACCATAAAATATGGCATTTTTATCACCCTCCTTATTCTTTGAAAGAAAAATCCTAAGGTTGATGGGCAATGCTGCCTCATCACAGAGGGATGAAAGCAGGATAGGATTGTAGTATGTATAGCTATCCTTCCAAGAACAGTAACCAAAGTCCACGTTGGATGATTCAGCTTTAAGTTCCCTACACATCTTTGCTCTTAGGTTCCTATCCTTCTTGTGTACAGAAAGGATGATACCAAACAAATCATGCATGTTTAAAAGCCACCTACCTAGCATAACCATATTGAAAAAATTCTCTCTTACCCAAAACGTGGCAGTAGCTGCCCCTACAGAGCAAGCAACATGCTTAAATAACAACGGATTCTCTCCAGGTTATTATAGTGAGAGGAGTTTATAATATTATCCACAACCCTACTACTTTCCAAGTGAATATAGACATCATGATATTTAAAATTAGTGACATTATCTGCGTACTTTACATGTAACCATTTATGACCCATCAAACCTCTCTGAGTTGAGACTTCTAGTGTCCAGATAACAAGATGGGAAGCATAAATATCGGCAGGACATTATGGTATCAGAAGATAAACAACTTTATTTAAACTCTCTTCGAGCCCTAATTAAAACCACATCTAAAAAACTGTCTTAGAATCTAAATAGTCTTGTGCTGCGATACTTTGCGAGTAAGTTTTTCAGGTAGAGGCATGCATGATAGAACTAAATGCTCAAGAAGGTTTAAACACACACTTCCCAGCACACAATAATATGATGCATGAAATCAGTCAAGCATCTACATTAGTAAGGAAGAAAAATACGTTCAACAAATGCAGATCTCTGAAAGCACATCCTTTCAGCAATCACAACAAAACGTTATCATTGATTTGCCACTTTGGTTTTGAAGTTGAGAGCAGCAAGTTCCTTTTTTTTTTTTTAATAGGTAATAAGAAGTTTATTCATGTAAAAAGGCCAATCCAAGTACACATGAAGTATACAAGAGAAAAAACCTAATTACAAGCTAGAAAAAAAACTAAGACAGGACATTACAAGAAATCCCTTCCCTTACAAGATTATGCACCCATAACCCAAGAGTACTAAGGAAAAAGGCCCTAACATTCCCCAAGGAACGTTCACAATCGTCAAAACACCTTCTATTTCTCTCAGACCATAAACACCAAAACAAACACAAATGGAAAACTCTCCAAAAACCAGCATTGTCTCCATGAACCAAAGAGCTGTTCCAGCTTGCCAGGAAGTCTACCACTCTTAGAGGCATAACCCAAGTAATACCAGCCTTATTAAGAATTTCATTCCACAAGGCTGCCACCACTTCACAGTGCAGGAAAAGATGGTTTACAGATTCACCAGCTTTCGTACACATGAAACACCAATCGGTTATGAACAGCCCCCTTTTCCTCAAATTATCAGTGGTTAAAACTTTCTCAAGACAAACCAACCAACTTAAGAAAGCAGCTTTACTTGGGACTTTAGATTTCCAGATACCTTTTAGTATTATCACCCTTGCAATTGAACACTTTGTGGTAGGATTTTACAGAAAAATTGTATTTAGGATCATGAACCCAAAGGAGCTTGTCCACTTTAGAATAGTCCATTTTCATATTGTAGAGCTTTGCAAAGAATTCAGAAACTTCACAAAACTCCTAATCCTGTAAATCTCTAATAAACTCCACTTTCCAATGAAGCAAGTTGTTTAAAATCTAAAACGAATCAACCACAGCCGCCCCTTTATTTCTAGCCATCCGGAAAAAATTGGGATAACTATCTTTAAGAGTAGAATCACCACACCAAAGGTCATGCCTAAAATGAGTGTTTCTCCCATCCCCCACTTTGTATCTAATGTTGTTGACAAAGTCCCCCCAGCCCAAACAAATGGATTTCCATAAACTCATTCCAAAAGCCCTTTGGGCATCATTAGTGCACCAATTCCCCCACATACTTCCATATTTGGCATCCACAATATTCCTCCATAAAGCATCTCTCTCAAAAGCGTATCTCCAAAGCCACTTCCCAAGAAATGCCTTATTGAAAAGCCTTAAATTTCTGATGCCCAAGCCCCCACAAGATACCGGGGCACAAACTTTGTTTCAATTAACCAAGTGAAATTTTCTTTCATCACCAATCCCATCCCATAAAAAATTCATGAAATTTTTCTCAATCCTCTTGGCAACCCCCGCGGGAAGGGGAAAGAGAGCAAGTAAGAAGGGAGATTGGTCAAAGTGCTTCGAATCAAAGTAAATCAGCCACCTTCGGATCAAGGAAGTAAGAGCAGCAAGTTCCTAGTCTAGAAGTTAAAGCTTTCTATTTTTTGATGCCTCTAAGATTGCACAGCAGCTTCTAACTTTTTCTCTCTCTAATTTGTTAGAGTCAATTCAACTCTTCAATTTTAGTTGTAGGGTTTCCTTTTTGCCGCCCTCTTCCATCCCTTTCTACACACCTTTTTTCGCTTTCTCTAAAGAAATATTACTTATCAGACCAAATATGCATCTTAGTATCTTACTCTGTTAAAACTACGCAGGCAAAAGTATAATGCTTAATGACCAAGACAAAGATGCTTAAGCAACAGCATGACAGAGTACCATTAGAAACAGGCCAAGACCTTGTTCTTACCCACATCTGTAAAGGTTGATTAAAATGAATTTCAGCAAGGTATTCCATTTCAGGATCTGCTCTCATCCATAACAAGGGAGATTCTGAACTGCAAAAGACAGGAATAGGAAAAATAAGAACCTCGAGAATAATAAAAGAAAATTATAATTTACCCTCCTAGAACTTATCCATAAACTTGGAACCACCTTACATTTTTTGCTTCCAATTTAAATGACAAGAGGAACATGAGGATCATGTGACTATTGATCAATCATACCAAACCAAATGGTCACTAATACCAAATGGTCACTAATTGATAATGTTGTCCAATTAGATTGTTTAATAGCCAATTATCCTATAAAATTAATCGGATAGAAAAGAACAGATTTATTTATTTATTATTCTCTCTTTCATGTGAAGGACCAAAATTCGGTCATTAAAGTGAGCCTTAACACATTAATAACAATTTTACTTGTCAAAAACAAATTCAGCCTAACACATGAATTAGTAACTAAAATGCAGATGAAGTATGGCGTGAAGATTCAAACTCAGGACAACCTTTTTTTTTTATGAATACAAATTTTATTTAGACAGGCAAAGCCTGGTATACAGGAAGTATACAAAAAACTGAACCTATTACTTGTCAGGATCTAGAAAAGAACAAGAAAATCATGGACACCAGTTCCATTAAATACAATAGCCAAAGCCCACGGAAATAAGGAATTAAAGAACGAACATCTAAGTTCATCCACTGAACATTCCTTATCTTCAAAGCATCGACTATTTCTATGAACCCAAATACACCACATAAGGCATAAGGGTATCATATTCCAAACAACAACTATTTTGCACATTACCCCTTAAACCTCTCCAGCAAGCAAAACAGTCCACCACCCCCCTAGGCATCACCCAAACCATACCACACCTATTACACACCATACCATAACAACCTGGTCACATCACAATGCAATAGTAGATGATCCAGTGATTCACCAAATATCTTGCATAAAAAACACCAATTCGAAACAATTCATCCACGCTTCTTGAGATTGTCCAACGTCAAAATCTTCCCTAAAGAAGCAGACCAGCCAAAGGATGAAGGCACCTTACTCTTCCATGGAAAAGAATGAACCCCATCCGGCCTAGACAGCATCTTATACCAAGAACGAACTGAAAACTTCTTGTTCACAGTATGCATCCAGCTTATTCCTCATATCCCTCACAAGCTGAGTAGCATACAATAAACCAAACAATCCAGAAACAGCCCCCATTTCCAAACATTCACAGCTCTAGAAAATAGAACATTACAATGACAAGAGCCACTGGAACAATCCAAAAAAGCAGCCACCAAAGTACCTGGATTCTGGGAAATACGAAAAGATCTGGACAAATGGCACAAAGAGCTGTACCACCACACCATGGATCATGCCAAAAATGAATTCTTGAGCCATCCCCAACCACCAAGATGACATGTTTTACAAAAGCCATCCCAACCTCTCCAAATGTATTTCCACACACCACACCATAAGTACTTTTTACCTCCATAGAACTCCACTCCCCCCAAGCACTCCCATATTTAGAATCAATCACCGCTCTCACAAAGAATCACACTCCTAATGATACCTCCACAACCACTTCCCTAGTAATGCTTTATTGAAGATAACTTCCGAAACCGCAACCCACCACACAACACAGGAGTACAAATCTTATCCCAACTAACCAAATAAAACTTAGGCCTTGTATGTTTTCATAAATGAGATGAGATAAAATAAGATAAAAGTTAAAAAAATAATAAAATATTGTTATAATATATTTTTTTAATATTAGTTTTGTATGGAGATTTGAAAAAATAGTTTTGGAATTTGAAAAAGTTAGATTTTTTATTATATTTTGTATGGGGATTTGAAAAAGTGTAATGATGAGTTTGAAATGAGTTTTGGAGTTTTGATTTCATCTCCCAAAACAACAGGGCCCTTAGCTTCCTCCCCTATACCTCCCCACAAAAAGTCAAAAAATAAGTTCTCCAACCAATTTGTCACACCAATTGGAATGGGAAATAAAGACATATATGTAGGAAGGTAAGACAACGTACTTTTGATAAGGGTGATTTTCCTCCTTTTGACAACATACTTTTGATAAGGGTGATTCTTCCAACCCCCCAACCTCTCTCTACCTTCTCCAACACCCCATCCCAAACCGTACTGGCCTTGAACATAGCCTCCAAAGGAAGCCCAAGGTAGCAAATCGGCCAAGAAGAAACTTGACAATCCAAAACACTTGCCAACCTACTCATCTCGGACTTTCGCAGATTTACCTACAGGCCCAGCATAGCCTCAAAACAAAGCAAAAGCGCTCGCAAAGTTTGCATATGGTCTAGATTCACATCACAAAACAGCAAAATATCACCAGGGAACAAAAGATGAGAAACTGTAACCAAGCCTTCTTGAGGCCCTCCCACCATGAAACTTGACAACAAACCACTGCCAACCGCAACCCCCAACATATAACTAAGAGCATCCATCACAATGACAAAAAGAAAAGGAGACAACGGGTCACCTTGTCTCAAAACACGGGAACTATTAAAAACCCCCTCAGGAGAGCCATTCACTAAAATTGAGAAACGAGCAGTCGAGACACAATATTTGATCCAACCACACCACCTCCACCCAAACCCACATTTTCCCAAAAGATAAAACAAAAAATTCCAATTAACATGATCATAAACCTTCTCCATGACAAACTTACATAAAATACCCGGCTCCCCCAATTTTATTCTACTATCCAAACATTCATTTGCAATTAATACGGAATCCAAAATCTGCCTCCCTCTAACAAACGCATTCTGCGATTTCAAAATAATCATCTCCATGACATTACTCAATCGATTGGCCAACACTTTAGAAATAATTTTATAGACTCCATTAACAAGACTATGGTTCACATCAGAAGCTCCCATCCTTTTTGGTATAAGTGCAATAAAAATAGCATTTAGACTCTTTTCAAACTTACCAAAAGAGAATAATTCATGAAACACTTCCATCACATCCTCCCTCACAATGTCCCAACAATCCTGAAAGAAAGCCATAGTAAAACCATTTGGACCAAGAGTCTTATCACTGACCATCCCTTTTACCACAGTAAGAACTTCGTTCTCATCAAAAGAACACACAAGTCATTGAGCGCTCAAAGGATCAATAGTATCAAACTCCAAAACCATCCAATTTTGGCCTCAAATCATGTTGCCCTGTAAGAAGATTCTCATAGAAAGAAAATTATGCTCCTTAATGTCAGACTGATCAGGAAAAACAAGGGATCTTTGGCGTATGGTAATTGATCATAAGTATGAGGGAGCATGAAGGGGGTGGTGTATCAACAAAGTTAGGGGGGCGAGTGGGGTGGGGTTGTGGAAAAACATTAGAAGTAGTTGGAATGACTTCCAACGGCATATCAAGCTTCGGTTGGGTAACGATTCAAGAATCAGATTTTGGACGAATGTGTGGTGTGGTGACAGGGCTCTGGATGTTGTGTTCCCCGCTCTATATCAGATTGCAAGCGTCAAAGACATCACGGTGGCGGAGGCTATGGGGTCAACCGGGGGGAGTTTGTTTTGGAACATTAATTTCACTCAGGCAGTTCAAGATTGGGAACAGGGCATCCTTGTGGAATTCTTTAGCCTCATCTACGTGCAACGACCAAACATGCAGAATGAAGACGGCTTGAGATGGATCCATACAGGTAGAAGAAGCTTCATGGTTCGTTCTTTCTACAAGACACTCACTCAAGAAACCGAGATTCAGTTTCCGTGTAGACAGATATGGCATCACAAAGCACCCCCGAAAGCTGCTTTCTTTGCGTGGACAGCTTCACTAGGAAAGATTCTCACAACAGATAATCTGACGAAACGAAGGATTATTATAACAGATTAGTGTTGTATGTGTCGTAATGGGGGCGAGTCCGTTAACCATCTTTTGCTACATTGCGAAATTGCTAGGGCTTTATGGAATTGGAATGAGATATTCAACAGATTGAACATGGCTTGGGTTATGCCTAAGATGGTAGGGGAAGCGGTTGTGAGCTGGCCCCCCATGCGAGGTAGACAGATCAAAATTGTGTGGAAGATGATCCCAATTTGTATTCTATGGTGCCTTTAGCAGGAGCGTAATGAGATGACGTTTGAAGACAATGAGAGATCTAGAGAGGAGCTGTTATTTTTCTTTTTTAGAACTCTTTGTACATGGACCATTGCCTTGGACTTTAATAACATGGACCTTCACAATTACCTTGTATCCAATGTGTCGTCTTAATGGGCCATTGTTTTTTTTTATGTAATTGGCTTAAGCCTTCTTATTTGTTTAATAAAACTTTTACTTATCAAAAAAAAAAAAAATAGCACCATCAACCTCAATCAATTCAACAGCATTAGTTCTCTAATGAGAGTTTGCCATCTATTTTGATACCAAGTTAAATCCCAAATTTGTTCCAAAAACTAAAGCTGATGGGAAAGAGTGAGTTTACTCATTAATTATATCCTACACCAACATGTTCATCATCATCTTTACCAATTACAAAAAACTATTTATGTCATCAAACAATCTATTTCTTTTATACCAATCTATTTCTTTTTTTTAACTTAATAAAAGTACAAATGACGGGAACTGTGTAAGTGGTATTTAGATCACGCAAGCTCAGAACCAGTTTGTTGTGATGCATAAAACATTAAATGAGATGGAAACCCAGCTTGTCGAATTGAAGGCAACAATCGCTTTCTTGTCTATGAAATAGACTTGCTTTTAGTTAGAGGCAACATGGTCGTAAGTAACAAGCCTAAGATAGGCCCAAATCCTTTAAACTCAAATAAAGAAAAACGAAAAATTGGATTCGGCCTTGTCCCTATAACCAGATCCAGGAAAGTGTGACAGGTCAAAAGAAAATATGGGTTATTTGAAGTGGGTTTTATGTCAGGTATTGGCGTTGAGACATCTCTAATGGAATGCCCTTCGCCACAGGTGATACAGGAAAGACCGATATTCGGCGTTACACCCTTGGTCAGCCCAAAAAAAACAATGGCTCCCACATTAGAGTTGAAAGGCAATGGTGTAATGCTGAGGTCTGAAGGAGATGTAACGTGTCCATTGAAGTTGCTCATACAGGGTCGCCAGAGGTGAAGGGAGTTGCTACCAACCCAAAATCTCCAATGGAGTGTACCATTGGAGTTTTTGAGGAGGCACGGGATTTGAATAAGGGCTTGCAAGAATGAAGGTTTAGGAACCGGAGTTTCAAGAGAAGATGTCGTCCCCTTGGTATCTCTTCCTCCCTTAAACAATATAGTTGGATCGTCATCAGATTCAGTTTTGCATAAGGTTAATGAAAGTCAGCATGTTGTGAAAATCTCACATGGAGGATATGAATACCAATTTAAAACACAACTCACTGCGATTAAAGTGAGTCACTTGTGTAACTCCAAATTAAGTTTAAAGAAAACAGGGAGTTGAAGTGTCTTTCTTGGAGAATCAACTACGACGCTTTGAGCGATAACTCAAATCGAGGGAAAACAAAAGGGAGGGCATTATGAAGATGTTCTCATAGAGGGTGTTTCGGGTAGAGTATTAGCCTACAGGAAACATTGGGTTGGAGTTGGGGAAATGTGTTTTATTCCTACTCGGGCTTGATATCTTTTAGGTAGTTTTTCATGGGCTTTGGGGGGTCATTAGGAGCTCTCTAATATGAGATAGGTGTTTTCTTGTATACATCCAGTGTAATTGGTTCCTCCTATTGATATATATATATATAATATTTTTACTTATTAAAAAAAAATACAAATGACCTCCGTATCAAGATGGCGTAATCATTTACCCAAAAGGTCTCAGTTAAAGGTACTTAATTTCCTCACTCCAAACTAAACTACAATTTGAAGAGTGGTGAGTAGTAAATGAAATCTGGCAGGCTAAATCCACCCAGCTCATAAGCTGGATCTCAACACCATGGTCCACTGATCTTTCATCAACATTCCCTCCTTCCATCTCTCGCCCTTGAGTTTCAGTGTCTCTCATGCATCCTCACTTATTTCAGTTCATGTAAAAAATCTAAATTTAGACTTAAAATGGCAGAATAAATCACATTATATAAACTATCCAAACCCAATCTCATGAAACCCAAATTAACAAGGGGAAAAAAAAAACTATGGCACAGCAATCAACCATTTGCCAAGCTGTCTCGCCAGGGGCTTCAACCCACAGATGCGCAAATAAAGTTTTGGTCAACCCATCCCCCAACAACCCTTTTCCCATAGTGCACAAAAAAAAAAAGACTCTTTAGCAATTAACTGTAGATGAACTGATAGAAGAATGGCAAAAATGTAACAGATATGTTTAAGTAGTGAAACATGCTGTGCACATAATCAGTTCCATAAATGGAAAATTTTACTTTTTAAATTCGCCCCTAACCTCCTATATACTTGTTTCAATGAAATTTTAATTTACTTGTAAAAAGGATCATCCCCTAACCATGAAAGGGATATTACAAGTTGACCTACGCAGAAGGTTTTATGTTTTGGAGCCAAGTTATAGGGGGATAAACCGCAATTTCACCAATTTAAACTATGTCCTCCTTCAATGAAATATGTCAAATGAACCAAATAGAAAACAGTAGATACCTGGAGCGCATATCTACGGCAGGCATAACATCACCATTATCATCAGAGCCATCAGGTTTTGAACCCTTTTTGGGCTTCTGGAAGCGCCTAGCGACAAGCTTTGAATGGCATTGTATTTCTAATAGCTGCCATATATCTCCTGCCATCGGCAAAATTGGATGGTCATACATACCATCAAGCTCATAAATTCTGATACTCATCATCCCAGGCCAACCAATGTCACTATCTCGGTTTTCTGAATCAGCATTAATATTAAGAACGGAAGCACCAGAATCTGGTGAAGCAGTGCATCCACGTAACACCGCCAATTCAACCATATTTTTCCGTTTGTTATAGGAGAACCCCATCCTTATAATTGAAGTCCCAGGAGAGAATATAAGCAAATAAAATCAGAAGAGAATATCAGTAAATAAAATCAGTAGAGAATATCGGCAAATAAAATTGGTAGAAGAGTCCAAACATGGATTGAAAAGAAATGATTCCTGATATGGACTATACCTCAGCACCGGACAACCACATGAACCCACCCACCGAGGAAAAAACTCTTTAAGAAAAGGACGCTCAAGATTTCCAACTTTATTTGCCAAATGCCGGAACTGCATCTCAAATAACATAAATATTTAGGTACCTCCACGAGGCGTGTGTGTTGTGTTTTATGCCGGCAACCATCAAGAATGACATTACAAACTCCAACATTCTTCCAATTAAAAAATCGGGAATATATATATATATAATCAAGAAGGTTTATTTAATAGAGAAAAGAAAAGTGACAGGAAGTAACAATAAGTTACAAGGTAGGTCCTGAACCGAAAGGATCTCTTCTCAAATATTTCAACATGATATCAAAAAACACTATATCCAAAGTTGGTAAAGTTGCAGATTCTTGGTCATTTCCTGGCCAATCATCTCACTCTTCTAACAACAGTTGCAAGGTCCACATCTTGAGACATACACCTAGATTTCACTGTCCTTGTTACCTATGGACCTATATTGACACCCTGACATACATTGTTAGTACGGCCACAACAAATCTCAGATAGTCTATGTTACAAAAGGAGAAAATGTACTAAAAAGTGGATAGATCAGTAATAGCTACATAGTGCCTCATCTTGACTGAGAAGGGAAAAGCAGCACATTGATGGACAAAGCAGCATGCTCCACCATTATTAGTACAAATTGTTTGAGCATTGTCTCAACTATGAAATCGGGCAACGGTTACACCTGGATGGTTTACTAGATCCATGGGTGATCTACACAATCCATGGACTCTGGTGAGATCACGTTCTTTGTCCTCTAAAAGATGTCACACTCACATTCTAAGAGAACTCACTTCATCCAACAGTGGAATGTCTCTTTCATCAGGATGGCACAAGATTGAATTGTGGATCTCTTCATTTCTTCTTTGATCAGTTATATTCTCTTAGGATGGAGAGCAGTGGAGAAGAAAAGATTAGGTACACCCCTTTCTAGGCGCAAAGTTGTTGAAATCAGATCTTGCATAATGTCATATATCCACATGCTAATGATGCCTTTCCTTGAAACAGTACTTTGTGGCCTAGGGCTGCACTTTAGGATAAATTTAAGCAGGAAGTGGGAGCTGACGATTGATTAGTGTTGCATGTGCAAAAGAGGAGAATTTGTTAACCATCATTAGCTTCCCTGTGAAGTGGCCATGGCTTTATTGATTCATACATTTGGGTAAATACCTAGAAGTGTGACGAATCTCCTTGCGTGTTGGAAAAGACAATTTGGTATACATCATTGCAAACTTTTGTGGAAACTACCTGTGTCTTGACCAATGTGGGGTATATGGTGAGAACAAAATGGTTGGCGTTTTGAAGATTGTGAGAAATCAATGGACAAGCTCAAAGGTTTTTTTCCCTTAATACCCTTTACCTTTGGGAGGAAAATTGAGCTTCCCTATCAGGATTTCCTCTTTTCCTTTCAATGTTTAGGCACTCTACTGTATACTCCATGTGTACTTGGATTTCATGACTTCAGAGATTGAAAAAAACGTAATTTACTTGTACCAAAAATAAATATCATGGATACACATCACACTAGCATGTTTTCTGCTCAAGAAAGGTGTTATCGGTCTATTATTAATTTTTTTATAAACTTTATTAATGAGAATAGGCATAACTCAAGTACACAAGGACAGTCTATTATTAATTACTCTCCTTATAGAAAAAAAAAAAAATGTAACTCTTGTGAAATCATGTACAATTCTTGAGATATTCTCAAAGTATGATACAGTCACAAAGCTTGATATATAAGCACCATGTCATTGATGAAGAATGGCCACATGGCTTGAGCTACAGTTCAAAAAGTGTGCTGTCCTTAAACTGGTAAAAATTAAGGTCCATGAAAAATACCGACCCGATGGTTTAAATATGGCTTTCATTTAGGCTTGTTGGGATGTGAGTAAAGATAACATTATGAATGTATTAAAGTTATTTCATGCCAATAGTAAGTTTCGAAAGTCCTTAATGCCATATTTCATAGCCCTCATTCCCAAAAAAGCAAGAATAATGGATGATGGCAAGAATACCAACCCATTAGCCTTGTCAATGTCTTTTATAAGATAATTTCTAATATTCTCGCCAATTAGTCAAGTAGAACTGTTGAAAAGATTATTCTTTTTATTGGCACCGGGTGTCCAGTATTAGCATCCCAACTAATACTGGGGGTGCATAGACCCTCAACAAGATGTTTCTTGCAAGTGCACCTCGAGCAATTCAAGAGGAAAACCCCCCCGCTGATGGCCCTTAGAGATTGTTTGCACCCAAGAGAATCTGAACCTAGACCTGGAGGAAGCATACCCCCAAGCCCCAGGTACCACTTGAGCAACCCCTAGGAGTTTGTTGAGAATATTATTTCAAAGCCACAAAATGTGTTTATTAAAGGTACACAAGACTTGGTGCTTATTGTCAATGAGTATTTGGATAGTAAACTCGAGCTAAGTGAGCCAAATGTCGATTCACAATTTCTCCACTATTTGCTTAGGAGATACGACTTTGAGAAAAAAATGGCAATCATTTCTTCAATTTGCTTTCTACATGGGTGAATGGCTCTCTTGACTTGTTTTTCAATAGCTCTACTCATTTGAGACATGGTGATTCAGTGTCTCCATTACCTTTCATTATTATCATAAAGCCTCTCAACAAAACATTATTGGCTACTGTAGATGGGGTTTTCTCTTTGGCATTTCTATGGGGACTAATGGTCTTGGTGTACATTTCCCATTTACTGTTTGATACCTAAATAATAATTCAAGGCAAAATTATATTGAAGCCCCAAATGCATTTGTAAGAGGTATCAAATATTATACATGATGCTTATTTTCAATGAATGCTTGGATGGTAGACTTAAGTCAAGAGAACTAGGATTCTAATAAGCTAGATATGGAGAAGGCATATGATCATATCCACTAATGGTAGGTTTGGGTACTAAAGTATTTTGAGAATATTTCACTGCTAATCATTATTTTATCATTGCTTTCCACTTACTTTTCATTACTTTTTACTACTATTCATTACTATTTAATATTTTATCATTACTTTTTTATTACATTTTTCCTACTATTCACAGAATATTTGAGATCACCTCATTACCCAAATGCAACCTAAGTCTACTGGTATTATTTGCTAAAGAGGTGTGATTTTAGGGAGAAACGAGTCTCTTTACAGTTTGGTTCTCTGTATTGGTGAATGGTGCTCTATGTGGCTTTGTTTTTTTTAATCCATAAACAAGATTTTATTGATCAAAAGAACATATAAGAGTCCAAGGATACGGGATATATACAAGTGCATCGCCTAACCATGCTAGTTTAGAGATACAAGGAATTCCTGAAAAGACATGCCACGAAAATCAATTACAATCGACTAATGAGTAAAGTATCAAAAAATAAATCTATAAGATCGTTAATTGACAGCCCTTGATCTTCGAAACTTCTTTTGTTCCTCTCCCTCCTAATACACCACCACAAACTATTGGAATCATCTTCCAAATTGATACCATCTGAGAGTTACCCCGAATGTCTCTCCAAGAAGCTAGGAGGTCAATTACTGGACTCGGCATCACCCACTAATCACATCTGAGCAAAGACTTCATTCCATAACGTCCTGGCAATCTTCACAATAAGATAGTAGATGGTCAACCGCACTCTCCACTCTTTTTGCACATACAAAACCAATCCATGAACATAATTCAACATTTCCTTAGATTGCCTATAGTCATGATTTTCACCAAGGAAGTTGTCCATACAACATTTTGCTCTATGGGTGCCTTTTTCTTCCAAATACTCTTCCATAGGAATGGTCCAATGGATTTGTATTATGCATTGTCATGGCTTGGTATAAAGAGCAGACTGTGAACTTCCCTTTCTTAAAGAGGCACCAAAAGATCTTGTCTTCGAGTCCTCCAAAAAAATGGGTGGAGTACACTAGGTCATAAAACTCCAAAAAGCGTCAATTTCCCAATCTTCTATAATTCTCGTGGTTTGAGACGAAGTGATCCATTATCTCCGTTACTCTTCAAGATTCTCATGGAAGCTATTAGTAGGATATCATCAACAATGGTGGAGGGTGGTTCTCTCTCTAGATTTTCCCGTGTTAATACTAAACAATTCTTATTTGTTGTTTGCAAACAGCAATGTGATACTATGTGGGGAAAACCAAGATCGCAACAC
The DNA here is from genome assembly GCA_036559045.1 of Platycarya longipes. NCBI lineage: Eukaryota > Viridiplantae > Streptophyta > Magnoliopsida > Fagales > Juglandaceae > Platycarya > Platycarya longipes. Next base: position 30,704,768 of record CM071803.1, on the reverse strand, counting down.
TCTTTGAAGGCACCCCTCCTATATGCTTTGAATTTTTTTCTAGCTAAAAAGTGAACTTAACCAAGTTAGAATTGGTTTTGGTGGGAAATATCCCTTATTTCTGTGGGGATTTTGGCTAGCACATTGGGTTGCAAGTTGTGATACCTTATTCTGATATGTGATAACGATAGGTGGTCTATGGAATTCCACATTAATTAGAAATAAGAAGTTCTTACTCTTTATAATATTTTAATGGGCTCTAATTATATTATTAACTAGTCCTTTTAGAGTATAGACCATATAGCTTGGGCCTTTAAACGGGATGTTACGAATGGTATCAGAGTTTATCCCAACTAGAAATGTGATATTCCATTCTAATAAGTGATAAGGATAGGCGGTGTAGAAATCCTACATTGCATAGGAATGAGAAGTTTTATCTCTTTATAATATTCCAATGAGACTCCAATTGTATTATTAATTAATCCTTTTAGAGTATAGGTCATGTGACTTGAGCCTTCTATTGGGGTATTACAAATAGTATCAAACCACATCCCATAAGAAATGTGGGACTTAAGTCGTGACTCGCACCACCTATGACAGACTGACTCAATGAGGACGTCAGGAATATAAGGGGAGAGATTGTGATGACCCATTCTAGTAAGTGATAAGGGTAGGTGACTTATAGAATCCTACATTACTTGAAAATGAGAATTTTTTGCTCTTTATAATATTCTAATGGTGCTCTAATTATATCATTGACTAGTCTTTTTAGAGTATAAACTATGTTGTGTGAGCATTCCATTGGAACGTTACACAAGTTATCCTCTCTACTTATGAAATGTACCTTAATTTTGCTTTGATAGCATCCTGCTAAGTCCATTTGGGTATGTGTGATTGGAAAGACAGAACAGAAGTTGGCTAGTTGGAAGAAGTATTTGGCAAAAGGTGGAAGGACCACCATACTAAGAGCACTCTTTCCAACTTCCCTACATATTTCTTGTCCTTATTCCCCTTGCCTACATAAGGAAGCATCATGTCATCATTAGAGATTGGTGCATGTATGTGCTGAAAAATAGGGTATCTGTCCACCACTTATTGCTCCATTTTGAGATTGTCAAAACATTGTAGAATGGCATTCTTGGTAGAATTGGTTTGGCTTAAGTTTAATGCAAAAGAAACAGACCTCTCTAGCAACTAGAGAGGAATATATGGTAGTCCACAAATTGCTTGTGGGTCTCTCTATCTCTCTAGTGTGGTGAATTTGTAGGAAAAGAATTTTCGAGGATCATGAACAGACAACAAAAGATATTAAAGTTTCTTTCTCAATACTTTGATCCTTTGGAAAACCATTACACATTTTGTTTCTGTTATAATTGATGTTCTTCACATGACCTATGTACTTGGGCTATGCCTTTTGCATCTTCTAAATAATAAAATTTTCTTCTTCTTATGGGGGGGGGAATTAAGGTGCCCTTGTTCAAGAACTCGGAGATGAAAATAATGCCAACTATAGCTCGTTCAATTTGATTGTACTAATGGAATGGCAAAAAATAGGGGTCACTTAAATTCTGGGGCGTAAATGTACCAATAGTTGATATCATTTTTCCCAGTATAATGCCATTACCTCCTTTGTACTGAGAGATCTGGATGTACGAGTTGAATCCTGTGCTCGAGAAACTATCGTCTGCAAAATCTGCACACACAAATCAAGAACGAAAGTCATCAGTATGGAAGATTGTGATTTCAAAATTGACGAATTATAGTCACATTGAGATACACATGCATAGGCAAACACATTACTAACGAAAAAAGTATAAAATATATGAGCATGAATTGCAAATGGCATCATTATAAAGGTGGAGGGACAATGCAGCCCCAAGAGCAGCGGATGTGATGAAAAATTATTAGCAGAATGTTTTTCCATATATAACTTCATCAGCACACATAAGCTTGAATCCTCAGCTTTTACTTGAATACCGTTTACATGAAAACAAGCAAAAACTTCGGTCTCCACTGCTCCCAACAACAATTTACGTAAGCATAAAGGGCAATTGAGATATTATCACAATCTTTTATCAAGAAAGGTTATCCAACATCGAAGGCACAGTATTTGCTGTCAAACCAACTGTTATATGTTATTAGAAGTATAACACCTATATAATTTCAAAATCATTATTTCAACAACTTCTTCAAAGACAATGATGACATCAACAAGCTACAACTAAAGCTAATATAAGGGACCATGAAAGGAATATGGACATATCTCATAGCAACTGATGGGAAATAGCTTCATAAGGCTGGCTACATAAATTGCACATTCATTTCCTTATACATATGCATTTACACTTTTATGTCAAGAGTTACCCTCACCTATATTTTCAATACAAGTTAATATCAACAGCCTTTATAAAACCTCTAACATTCGCCACCTCATCCCAAAACCAAAGATAAATAGAAAATACAAACTAGAGGAGGAAAAATTACAGAACTTTATGATTATGGAACACAACCTAGCTTTCACAAATTGATTAAATTATTGGAAATATCAATATTATCATCACAAGGCATAAACTGTGACAGAGTATTTGCCAAAATATTAAAAGTTCCCAATCAGTAATGTTTATCACGATTAAACACTACTTTTTTGTAAGTAAAAATTGGATCATATGCAACGTAAGATTAAGTAAATCAACTCTCTAGATTCATATCATCAATAAATCGACTGAGGGGATTACAATTCAACAATACAATGAAATAAAACAAAAGTAATAATAAGTAAAAGAAAACTTTAAAAAAAAAAAAAAGAGACCTCTCCGTGATTGAGATAAGAAACATTGAAGGCTTAAGGGTAAGAAAATCTTGAAGTGCATACCCCAGATGCTTTTCAGTTTCAGCTGGTAAAAACAACTTCCATATTGGGCCGCCTAAGAATCCACTTTCAGGAAAAAACTATGAATGACTCACATACTATTTGACAATATTCCTGAAATCCCAAGTCCCTAATATCTTTTTGAAGACCAATAACTACCAAAATAAATTTTTTCTTTCATTTGATAGAGGGGAACCTCACCAAGGCAAGGCCCTTCGAATCCACCTCAAGGGAGTAAGCCCTGAATACATGAGTCTACCAGCCAGAATCATATATCAGGTAATACAGAATAACTCCTAGTGAAAAATTGAACTGTGTATCTATGTCCACATCTGTAACATCCCAAGGAAGGTCCAACCCAAACTAGGCCTATACTCCAAAATGAATAGTCAATGATAAAATTGAAGCATCATTGAAATTTTTTTTTTTTTTTTTTTGATAAGTGAGCATCATTGAAACTATTATATAAAGCAAGAACTTTACTTATCAAGTAATATGAGATCTCATATACCACCTACCATTATCACTCAATATAAGATATCACAATCTCTCTCCCACACCCCAAAAATAAACCAAAAAAATTAAAATTCCCAACATATCAGGCTAGTCCATCGTAGAGGGCACAACTCAAATCCCACATTTCTGATTAGGATAGACTCTTATACTATTTATAACATCTCAATTAAGGTCCAAGCCACATGTAGGCCTATACTACAAAAAGACTAATTAAAAATACAATTGGAACCCATTGAAATTATTATAAATAGTAAGAACTTCTCCTTCCTAAACAATGTGAGATCTCATACACTACAGACCTTATCATTCAGTATGAGGCATCACAACAACTAATCTCAAGCCCACCCTTTGATGCCCACCCTTTGATCAGTAGGCTACACCCTAATGGGTCTATTAAAATAAAACTTCAAAAACATATATTAAAGATTGAAAAACCAATCAATGCAACAAGCTCAAAAAATTGCTCGTGTTTCTCATCCATCAAAATAGTGCTAGCCAAACAAGAAAGTATCTAGGGGTCTTACATTACGGAAAGACTCGGGCCCCATCTGCTTTTCCAACATTTGAATGATTGCCACCTTTAAAGAACCAACCAATCAGTTGCTTAAATTTTTAATACAAAAGCAACTTAAAAATGTAGGCATATTTGAGATGGGGAAAAACTCAAAGTGGACTCACAGCCTTCCAGGATCTTATTTTGCCGATTAGACCAATGCACTGGGTTCCATACAAATCCTTACAAGATGCAGAGAGGCTCAAAGCAGTTGCACCACTATAATCTGCCTTGCAAACGGCACAGTTTGCCTGCACTTACAAAAAGAAAGTGGCATTAATTTACAAATAAACTAAATACAAGTAAAATCAGAGTTTCTTTAGTCCCTGAAGCAAATGTTTGCGACCACATCTTTTTTTTTTTTTTTTTGACAAGTAAAAGTAAAACTTTATTAATAGAAAAAGGCATAACAAAAGTACATAGGGAATATACACAGAATACGCCTAATTACCACTAACACTAGTGATGGATACAAGCAAATTATGAAAACTATCCTCATTACAAATAATGACTGAAGCCCACAAAAACAGTGTTAAAAAAGTTGCCACCACAACCATTTGATAAGGTAATTTTATTCAAAGTGACAGGGGGCCACAACCCGAGTATACACGAAACATACCATAAGAAACACCCAACTACGTGAAGAAGAAAGTACATGATCCATAAAATATAGAGAACTCAAAAAGCAGAAATTATTGGATGGAGCCATTGCCCATCCAGAAATAAAGAGAACTGAACATAATATGGTAGGCAGAGGATGATTCCTTCGTGTCTACTGTGGTGTCTATGAATAGAAAGGAACGAGAGATGCTTCAACAACAAGGAGAGCTCCATGGGGGAAATATGGGACTTTTTTGTACTATCTTTGGTCCAATGGTTTTCTGCTATTGTACTAAAGGGAGGAAATGTCCATGATTTTTTTTACTACTTTTCAGCTTGCTAGAGTGTAACTAGGTCTATTTTTGTTTACTCCATGTGTACATGGGCTTCGCCTAGTTGCATTTGATCAATAAAGATTATTACTTATCAAAAAAAACATATATGGTAAGCGGGGAATTTATTTCACTGAAGTGTTCTTTTTTCTATAGCGTGAGGCCACACCAAGGTAAGAACCCTCAAACACCTCTGGAGAGTAAACCCCAAATACACAAATACCACAACCACACCCACCAAAACTCTGTATCAAGCAATTCAAAGTTACTTCTAGTGCAAAACAAAATCCAATAGGTCTGAATCTACAGCTCATTTCATGTTTGAACACTACGTTGCACCCAAACAAGTTTCACCAAAGTGAAAACACCCAAATAGCAAGTCAAAAACTTATTAAATGAAAGGAACAGAAAGAAGTGAAAAGGATGAGAAAAAATACCACAGGCATATGTCGAGCAATAAATCCAACAACTGCCAGATTTTGTTTTTACAGAAAAATAGAAATTTCAACAAGAAAACTGAGGGAACAACCACGAGGTGACTGTCAACAGACAGCTTTGCTGTCTATTATTTTCTATTATTCTTCTTTCCTATTTGATTTATTCTTGTACAGTTAGCATACAAATTAGTCAAAACATAATTTCTATGTACATGCTAGAATCATACGGAAACTTAGTTTTCATGTATAGCACACTTGTAAAGTCTATAAATATACAGAAAACAGAAGCCAAAGTATTCGGCTATTTCACAAAACACCTACTTCTTGACATAGTATCAAGAGTCGTATGCTAAAAACTCTCACTTCAATTTTTCTTCTCTTTCTCGGTTTCAAAGTTCCTCTTTTAGTGTTTCGGTCCACTCTATGTTGTCCAATGCAGTTTTTTTTTCTTCGATTTGTTTGTGGGTCTCATTTTCGGTGGCGTTTGTGCCCTCTTTTGTGCACATGACGTGCAGTTCCCTTGTTCGGTGGCTTCTTCCAAGTTTGTTTGGTGCGTCCGACGTGCAGTCTTGTTTTTGGTGATTTCTGTGGTTTTTTCAGTGCTCTTATTTTCGGTGGGCGTTTTCCGGAGATTTCTATGGATTTATGTGGCTTTTTCGGTGCTTTTATTTTCGGTTGACTCTTATTTTCTGTGGATTTCTGTGGACTCTTTTCGGCATAGTTAGTGGGTATTTTCTTGTACCAAATTTTTTGGCTTTCTAGGTATTTTATTTGTTTCTAGGCAATTCCCTTTGGTTATTTTTTTGTCTTGGTTTTCATTTATTTCCCATGGACTCCGCAACTGTGTTTGCCGAGTTTACGGGTAGCAATTATTTTACGTGGGCTTGTCAGTTTAAACTTTTCCTCAAGGGAAAATACTTGTGGGGCCATATTGATGGCACGGATGTCGTACAAACATCCAATATTAAGAATTCAATGTCTTCTCCTTTGTGGGTTGTGCTTAATGCTCAAATCATATCTTGGCTTCTTTGTTCGGTGGAGCCATATATTGCCACCAACCTGCGGCCTCATCGCTCTGCTCAATCTATGTAAAATTACTTGAAGAAGGTTTATCATCAAAATAATAATGCTCATCGCTTTGAGTTAAAGCATGCGATTGCCACATTCCAACATGACAGTCTTTTAATTCAAGATTACTACTTGGCCTTTTTGACTCTTCGAAACGAATATTCTGGTCTAGTTATAGCGGATGTTCCTGTTGTTGCTCTTTTGACTATTCAGAATCTTCATGCGACTAGTTGGCGTGACCAGTTTCTTATGAAACTATGCACCGAATTTGAATCTGTTCGCTCCACTCTGCTGAATCGATCTCTAGTTCCATCTCTTGATGTTTGTTCTGGCGAATTACTTCATGAAGAACGTCTTAGTACTCAAGCTATTTTAGAGCAATCTCATGACAATTCAGGGTAAGCAACTGTGGCTTATGCTGCCCAAGGCCAAGGACCGCCTAAGAATTCTAAACCCTTGCAATGTTTTTGCTACAAGAAAAATGGGCATATCACTACTAATTGTCTCAAGAAATATTGCTCCTATTACAAGAAAAATGATCACATTATCAAGGAGTATCATATCCGCCCTCAGAATCATTAGCCTCAAGCATTTCAGGCCTCTGTTATTGTACCTCCAGCAGCGACTTCTATGGTTAATGGCTCTACTCCAAGTGATTCATCTGTTCCTACAACTTCTACAACGAATTACTGCACACCCGAGATGGTGGTGCAACAGATGCTAATTTCAGCATTATTGGCCATGGGATTCCAAGGTAACACTCCTACTAAAATCTGGTACGTGGACTCGAGGGCCTCTAATCACATGACATATAGTCCCTCGGCTTTGTGTCATGTTCGGCCCTATGATGGAAAATTCATAGTACAAACTGCCAATGGTAGTTCCTTGCCCATAATTGTTGTTGGAGATGCCTTCTCAAAATTCACTAATGTTTTTCTCGCTCCCCAGCTTTCCGTGAATTTTATCTCTGTTGGTCAACTAGTTGATAACAATTGTACTATGAACTTTTTTGGTGATGGTTGTGTTGGGCAAGACCAGGTAACGGGGAAGCCAATCACGAAGAGACCTATAGTGGGGTGCTTATTTCCACTATTTTCTCCTATTCCAGCTTTTTCTTCTATTTCTCCTAGTTTTTCTTTTACTTGTAAGAGCATTGGCATTAGATTGACTAATAGTTTTCTTCAAAAAAGTACAAATTTATACACATATCTAAAATTTTTGATCATATTTGATCAATAGTAGATAGAAAAAAGTACAAAAAGAGAATAAAAGTACTCTTACTTTTCAAAAGTGAATAGCAAATTCAAAGTATTCTTTTTAAAAAATTTTAATATGTGTGTAAATTTGTACTTTTTCGAAGAAAACTATTAGTCAATCCAATGCCAATGCTCTAATAATGTTTCAAATCTGAGTATGGTGAGGCATCGCCATTTAGGTCATCCCAACACTCAGATCTTATCCCATGTATTGAACTCTGGTTTATTTAGAAATAAAAAAAGTTGTTCTTCCTCTCTTGAGTGTACTTCTTGCAAGTTTGGTAAAAACAAAACTCTTCCTTTTTCCTTGCATGCGAGTCGAGCTTCTCATTGTGATCTTATCCATAGTGATGTTTGGGGACCTTCCCCAGTTAGTTCACATGAATAATTTAAATATTATGCGACTTTCATTAATGATCATAGCAAATTTACTTAAGTCTATTTTCTTCACTCTAAATATGAAGTCTTTCATACTTTCACTGTGTTTTTAGTGCAAGTTGAAAATCAAATTTCTACTTCTATCAAAATATTGCGCACAGAGTCAGATGGTGAATATTTGTCTAATGAATTCTGGGAATTCTTAGCTTCTTAAGGTATTATTCATCAACGTTCATGTCTAGCTATTCCATAATAAAATGGAGTGGCCTAACGCAAAAATCATCACCTTCTGGATGTTGTACGTACTCTCTTATTAAAATCATCTGTTTCATCCATGTTCTGGGTCGAGGCTCTGAAAACTACTACTCATTTGATAAATCGTTTGCCTTCCCAAGTCCTACAAATAGAATCTTCCTATTTTCGCTTGTTTGATAAACAACCTAGTTACGATAACCTACGTACTTTTAATTGTGTATGTTTTGTTCATTTACCTCTTCATAAGCGACATAAATTATCTGCTCAATCTGTTATATGTGCATTCCTGGGATATAATGTGTCAAAAAGGATTTGTATACTATGATCCTATGTTATATTTTACACGTCTTTCTAGGAATATTATTGTCTTTGAAAATTAACATTTTTTTCCTATGCCTTGTTTGTTTTCCTCTACTACTGTGGTCCTTCCCCACTTTGAGCAGCATTTCTCAGATCCTCCTCTCAGCTCTCACTTTAAACCAAAAATGGTGCATACGAGACGTTCTCCCTCACAATTTCTTCCGGTGGCTCATCCGATATCTGATCCTACCACGCTCCAGATTCAATCAGTTGCAACACCTTCAATGCCATTGGTACGTCGCTCTCCTCGAGTGTTTGTACCCTCGGATAGGTGTGATCTTCCTTCCTCCAATTCTGGCAATACTATTTCAGCTCTTACTGTCACATTATCCAATTTTGATATTCCCACATCTTACTCACAAGTTGCCAAGCATGAATATTGACGACAAGCTATGCAGGATAAAATTGTCGTGCTAAAGGCCAATCACACCTATGACATTGAGGCTTGTCCTCCCACCATTACTCATCTGGGTTGCAAATGGGTCTACTCAGTTAAAATTCAATCTAATGGTAATTTGGACCGTTACAAAACTCGGCTTGTTGCCTGTGGGAATAATCAAGAATATGAAGTCAATTATGAAGAAACCTTTGCTCCCGTGACTAAGATAACTATTGTCCGCAATATTCTAGCTCCTGCTACTTCTAAGAATTAGCCACTACATCAAATAGATGTCAAGAATTATTTTCTTCACTGGGATCTTAAAGAGTGTATTTATATGGAGCCACCCCCAAGATTGCTCTACTCTCCAACTTCACAGGTATATGAGTTTCATCACTCTCTTTATGGTCTCAAGCAAGCTTCGAGGTCCTGGTTTAATAAATTTCGAACCACTTTATGGCAATTTTCATTCAAGCAGAGCAGGTATGACACTTCCTTGTTTATTCGGAAATCAAATGTAAATATTGTTGTTCTTTTGGTTTATGTTGATGATATTGTTATTATTGGTTCCAATTCTACTTTACTTGGCCAGCTCAAGACTCATCTCTCAGAATCCTTTCATATAAAAGATCTTGAGTTTATCACTTATTTTCTTGGTCTTGAGGTACATCGTAGTCCATCTGATATTTCACTCAATCAACATAAGTATGCTAGTGACCTGTGGCTACTGTTGGCCTACAGGAGGCCACCCTTATTAATACTCCCATGGAATTGAATGTTAAAACTTCACAAAGAGGATGGTGACTTGCTTGCTTATCCCAGTTTATACCGGAATTTGATGGGTAGCCTTGTCTGCCTCACCATTATTAGACTGGACATTTCCTTTGCCATACAGCAAGTCAGCCAATTTCTTCAAACTTCTCATCATCCTCATCTGGCTGCTGTTCGTAGGATCATACGCTTTGTTCAAGGCACTTCTGTCCGTGGTTTATTCTTTCCTACATGTAATTCTCATCTCCTTGCTATTTATAGCTATACTGATTGGACTGGTTGTGCTGATACACGCAGGTCCATCACTGGTTGGTGTGTTCTTGGGTGATGCATTGATCTCCTAGAAGAGTAAGAAGCAAGACCGAGTTTTTAAGGTCCGGTTTGCTTACAGGGATAAAACCAAAAACTCAAAACACATCTCAAACTCATCATTACACTTTTTCAAATTCACATATAAAATATAATAAAAAATTCAATTTTTTCAAATTCCAAAACACTTTTTTCAAATCCCAAAACAAAACTAATATTAAAAAATATATTTCAACAATATTTTATTCTTTTTTTAACTTTTATCTCATCTCATCTCATATCATCTCATCTCATCTCATCTCTGAAAACAAATCAGGCTTAAATCATCTAAAAAAATTTAAGTACATAGCGTTGTCTCTTGCTTGTTTCGAGATTGTCTGGCTTCACAATTTGCTTGCTGTGTTAAGACTTCTCCAAGACCAATCCTACTCCTTCACATGCATATAATACGAGTGCTATTCAAATCACGTCCAATCCTGTCTATCATGAACGTACAAAACACGTTAAAGTCAACTGTCACTCTATCCGTGAAGCCTTTGAAGCACGTGTTATCACTCTTCTATATATTTCCACGAAACTACAAATTGCAAACATCTTCACCAAAGCTCTCATTCGCCATCGACATTGCTTCTTAAGTAGCAAATTGATGCTTGTTGATCAACCCACATCAATTTCAGGGGGGCTGTCAACAGACAACTTTGCTGTCTATTATTCTCTATTATTCTTCTTTCCTATTTGATTTATTCTTGTACAATTAGCATACAAATTAGTTAGAACATAATTTCCATGTATAGGCTAGAATCATACGGAAATTTAAGCCTAGTTTGTTTTCATAGATAAAATGAGATAAGAGATCAAAGTTAAAAATTGAATAAAATATTATTATCATATATTTTTTTAATATTAGTTTTGTTTTAGGATTTGAAAAAGTAATTTTGGGATTTGGAAAAATTGAATTGTTTATTTTATTTTGTATGAAAATTTAAAAAGTAGTAATAATAAGATGAGATAAGAGTATTTGTGAAAACAAACCAAGCCTTAGTTTCCATGTATAGCACACTTGTAAAGTCTATAAATATATATAAAACAGAAGGCCGAAGGCCAAAGTATTCAGCTTTTCACAAAATGCCTACTTTCTTGACAGTGACAAATCCATCAAGTGGCCAAAAACTATGGCATTTGTATAAATTGTAATTGCCTTGAGTGAAGAATGTGGGAGATAAATGTTACTATAGTTTTAAATAAAAGAAATAATATTTGCAGTCGTGGAATACACAAGTGCCGCGCAATTCTTTTAAAAAAAGTAAGTGAAAAGGGACCCACATGATAAAAAAAAAACTAATTTTTTAATAATAAACTTCACTTTTTACAAAAGGATTACGCGGCATTTATACACTCCACAACTGTACATAGCATTACTTTTTTAATAAACCTTCCTCCTCTGATGGAATAAACCCCCACCCAAACTAGCAATATGATTTTAATGTAAACAACTTGTCCACATAGCAACAGATAGTAGGTGTGTAGCATATGCATGTACTAAAAAAAAAAAAGCAAACCTTGTATCGCCGATAACGTGCTTCATTATTTCCCAAATTTTTCTTGGTAAAATAATCCGTCAAGAAACCGGCAAGGCCATCCAGCAGCCATTCTGAACAATGAGCAAAAGCAATGACAGCAAAAATGATTTTCTCAACTCTTACGCAAAATAAAAAGTACCTATCATCTAAGTTCAGCACAGTACCCCAAAAAAATACTGTACCAACTTACCATCATTTGGCGCCTCAGGAGTGATATAGACACCAAACCACTGTCTTGCAAGGGCATAAGCAAGCTTAATCCTTGTGTCTATAGTCTGCCACAGAAATGTTTCCCATCAACATGATGCAGCAAATCAAAGTAAATTTAGCTTGGCTTTCCCTACTGGCAACTCTACTGAAGATCAAAACTATGTAGTCTCACACAAAGCTGGCCATTGCATCTTACAATAAGGAGAAAACAAATTTACCAAACAAAAGCAATTAATCATAACCCATAATTTAGGCAAATTCTAGTGGCAAAATCTGATTTAACAAACAACAACAATTAATCATAAACCTTTTCTGCGATGAGCAAGCAATATTGCTGGGCAAAATCAGCAGGGGTGGTTCTTGAAGATGGTGGATGTTCTGTCACAGGAGGAAGGGTCAAAAGAATTCATGAAAACTTACAAAGTGGGCAACATGGCAAAAATTGCCCAATGAGCTCCAACAGCCATGACAGGTTTTTGGCCTTGGCAAAAGATGCCAGGGGTTTGAAGAGGGTTCACAATGTTCCATTGTGAGGTGGCCAGGGATCTATGGACCTCACTATTTCATACTTTTAGGATTGAGTAATCTAGCCTCAATAGGTGGTCGACTTGATGCCTTATCAATGAAGTACCCTAAGCAACCATAGCCAGGAGTTTCCTGCAAGTGCACCCCAAGTATGCTTGGACGGCAGCACAAAATAGTTTTTATTTTATTATTGGCACCGGGTGTCTAGAACAACATCCCGACTAATCTCAAGGGCGCACAAGCCCTCAGCAAGGAGTTTCTTGCAAGTGCACCCCGGGTAAGTCAAGGAGTTTCTTTCCACTAGCTTTCCAGATTTTATTAAATTTTGTTTTTTCTTCATTGCCATAGTTAGTTGTGTCTTATTGTTTACTTCCAGTATGCTAGGATATTATTTTTGCAGTAAAGATGAATTTTATTGAAAATAGGAATAGCCAAGAGCCCAAGTACATGGTGTATATACAAGAATGTCACCTATGCATGTTGATCAAGTGATACAAAGAATTCATGAAACTTCATGCTGTTAAAATCAATTTCAATCAAACGTTGGAGTAAAGTATTAAAAAAGGAAGTTCTACTCTTCCATTGACCACTCACGATCTTCAAAGCTTCTTTCAATGTATACCAGGGTTGCACCCGTTTTAATAAAGTTTCCTTACTTATCAAAATACATCTTCCAACCAAAAGAAACTACATTAAAATAAACAGAGACTTGGTTAAAAGTTGCACTTGCTTTTCAAGGCTTATTGTTGTACTATTTTTATTTATTTATTTATTTTTAAAAAATGGCAAGGTAGATAATGTCTGCAAAGCAATTCAAATTCATAGTCTCTAGAAGAACAAGAACAAAAAATTGGAAAAAAGGGAGATCATTGAACATGTAAAAAATAAAAAATAACCCTTAGTGGTCGGTTAAAGTGGAAACGGCCTTGGTCTTAGTGGTATGCTCCTTCTAAGTCTAAGTTTCAAATCCTCTTAGGTGCAAATAATTTCTAGGAGCCATCAAACTAGGGGAACTTCCCCTTGAATTACCCAAGGCCCACTTGTAGGAGGCTCCTTGCCAAGGGACTGCACCCCCAAGATTCATCGGGACTTTGTTCTCAGACAGCCAGTGCAAATAAAAAGAAGTACTAAATAAACAATCTCCCTTACCTAGTCAGTTTATTTTAATTTAAGAATGATGAAACTCTTTTAAACATAAAATGGCATTGTCAACAAAACAATATACCCTAACCTCCACCTCTTTTTTATTGTAATAATTAATATATATTTTTAGACCAAAGCCCTCTCCTCTTAAACTGAGTCATCATATTTGGAAATTCAATTATTTGAAAGGCCATAATAAATCAAGACAACCATTACGAGAAAAGACAATAGTTTTTAGATAAATAGTCCAAAGCGGTGCTATTGATGATCATAAGCAAAGACCAAATATGTAAAGGTCATACATACGTCTAGTAAAAAGTACATATGCATAGCATATGTAATGCTTAGATAAAGAACCCAGTTTTAGCATAGCATAGTAATGCTTAGATAAAGAGTACATATGCTACCACTACTACACATGCATCATTTCTCGGTACAAAGTTTGTATGGTTGGCCAAACCTATTTCCATCACCTTCCCATGTGTTTTGTCTGAAAACAAATGGCCCCCTTATTGCGCACATAAATATAAAATTACCATTCATCTATTAGTACATTCAGCAGCCGGTTTGCCAACATAATATTCATTATGCCTGTATGCGTATACGTGTATAATAAATTAACGAGAGAGAACTTAACCGCATATAGTAATAAACTCATCAACCATAGGGGATCAAGAAATGACCAACCTGATCAATAACCTTCTCATCAAATAGTGCTTGAGAACTAAAGATGCTCATGGAAGCCCCCAGACTTACTGAGGATACTGCCATCTCAGGTTCTATGAAAACTTGCTTGTATGACTCAAATGGAAACTCTACCGAAAGGTAATCCTTATAACAGCTACAAAGGTTAAAGATTATATCAAGAGAAAATGTAAACGGAAAGAACTATAACTGCAAAAACAGGCCAACAACATGACAAGGATGAAAAACCTGAATGCACTATGGAAAAATTCCATGGTATTCCGAAGCTTTGGCATATTTGCAGACAAGCAAATGTGTGATATGAGATTAAACTGGTGATCTGGAAGGATTTCAAATGGTCCCACAGCCAAAGATATCCACTGAGCAGCAACTGGAACATTTAGACTATAGACATATGTCTTCCGTGGAGGATCATCCTTGCTCAGAACCTACAAAATCCAAATGGAAATGTATAAAATGTTCACTAACAAGGTTGTTACTCATATAAGAGAAGTCAAGTGTCAGGGACCAACACGCTAGACCATCCATAAGAACCAAAAATCTTGAATTCTTATAATAAAAAAAAAATGTAATAAAGCTCTCAATTGTTTTGATGCTGAGCAATCAAAGCGGAAGAATAGATTATGCAAAAAACAAAAGCCAAGTGCCTTAAAGTGTTAGCGAAACAGGGATCAAAGCCAACCTTCCAGAGATTGCAAGTTAATTCCTACTACGACTTGATGCTAAATGCTATAGACTGCAAGACGCCATTTTAATTTGCTTGACTAGCACTCAACTCACTTGTCTGCCTATTAAACAAAACTCAAGCCAGGGTTCAGGAAATAGCTCCCATCATCTAATTTTTATTGAAGACCATAAACAAGCTAACCAAATTTTCTAAATATATATATTTTTTATAAGTAACTTTCTAGATATATATGTTAAATGATTGTGCAATTGTAATTAAGATCCCAAGTTTTCCTAAAGAAGGCAATTTTTTTCACTGGAGTAAATGGGCAAATTCAAATTTGGTTGCGTCTACATACATTCTACTTCATGGAACGTTTAACCATGTGTTCTGACAAGCTAGCACATAGGATAAATTGTGTATAATACAGTAAATATGAGGTACAGTATATGCCAAAAAAAAATAAATAAAGAACTCCCAAGTTCTTTTAAAAAAAATTCTCGTTTTGTTTTTTTTTTAAATATAGGTACCTTTCTCCCTCTGTATTACATGGACATGTTTATATTTTGTTGCCTCTACATGCATTCCACTTGTTTGAACACTTAACCATGTGTTGAGTTAACACATGGGATAAACTGTGTAGCATACATTAAATATGGGGCACAGAAGACTAAAAGGCGGGAGAAGCAAGCTGAACCTCTGACTAACCTAGAAAAAGAAAATATTCAGCATTGAGCGAACTTAAACAACCATGCATTCGGCTTCTTCTTAATATTTGAAACCATTATCAAACTCTAAGATTTTTAGAACAGTTTGAGAAACCCAAAAAAGCTGCATAGCTGAGAAAACCAAAAGGAAAAACAAACCTTAAAAAATGAGTGAAGTAGAGGTAAGGATATATACCCCAGTGAGCCTTCCCATGTAGGGCTAGCACAGGAGTGGAACTACAACCCTGAGGGGTGTGGGGAGAGAGACCCCCTATCCCAACCTCATGCCAGAGGGGCCAAATCCACTCTCTGCAGCACAAAACTGGTAAGAGAGTTCGAAGGGGTGAATCCTCATTAGTGGGACCCTCTTTTCTGAGACTTTTTTTTTTTAATATTAGTAGATCTAATGTGGAAATAACAGCATCTTTCTTAACACTCATAAATGTTTCAGTATGACATGGAGTTCTAAAAATACTGGTTTATAAAAATAAAATAGAAAAGACTTCTAGTTATGGATCCAAAAACATCTATTTTTGCCATATTTTGAAACAGGTTTTGAAACTATTTACAAAGTTACTATAAGCAGGACAACAAAGTTCCGGTATGCATCAATTAGTTCTTAACCATATGTAGAGAAAAAAACCATCAACACTTGTATGGTTAACAAACAAGGGGGTGAGGACAACCATAACTTGTGATTTTAGGCAGCCAGTGCTACTAGGGGCTTACATCTCTCGAGAACACCTAGGTCACCTCCATTGCAAAAAATGACCTAAATATCTTTTCTACCACTTAAAAGCTTAGGTGCATATATTGCTTCTTCTTTTTTTATTTGATAAGTGAAAGCTACTGCTTTTAATAATGCTGACAATTTGCATTTCCTGTTGTGTACTTTGATATATAAAATGTTCGATCACTTGACCAGAATTATTACACTTTCTGTTATGGTTCCTGGGGATAACTTATATATACTCCAATAGTGCACAGGTTGACCATCCTTTTCGGTTTCTTCAAGAGCATTGTTAATTAAAAGAAAAAAACAACTTTTAGGCATAGCCAAGTACACAAGATGGTATGCAAAAGGTCATACCAATTTAGGGAGAGGAAATAGAAACAAGAAAATCACGAAAATAGAGGCCACAAAAATCTACACAGTTTTGGCCCAAAGAAAAAGAGTACTAACAAAAAATAATCTAAGTTCTTCAAGTGAGCACTCCTTGTCTTCAAATGTCCAGTCATTTCACTCCTTCCATAAACACCACATGATACAAATTGGGGCCATTTTCCACACCGCTGGGATTTGTGGGAGACCTCAAAAAAACTAATAAAACTAAAAAAAAGTTATTTAAAATTTTCCTATCTACTTTCAATAAAACTAATAAACAATACACCTCAAAAAAATTCTAAAAAACTTCAAGCATTCTAAAAATTTCTCTTAACTAATCAAAAAAAAATCTCTTAAGCAAACATACCCTTTAACTTCAGCAACATTTTCTCAATGTGTTCTGCATACTCCAACATTAAGCAAGAAGGAGTTCCACATACCCGGCTAACGTTTTGTTAAGTTACAAACTTAGGAGTTAGGCATGATAAAAGAATTCAGCTTCACCAGTATTCTCTATGTTAGTCTAAATATAATTTAGCGCTTACAATATTACTCATAAGCATAACTTGTACATTCTATCAATTCTAAAATATGGTAATATTTAGTATTTTCAAAATACAAAAACTTTCAGTATCACTCAGATTATCACCGTGGATAACATATGCCATCATGATTGACCGATGTTGAACATGTAGGAAGTGCAAGAGTACGTTAATCACTTTTACTTAATTGTGAGATTGCAAGTATACTGTTGTATAATTTCTTCAATCAAGCTAGATTGGCTTGGATCAAGCCTACAATTGTGGATCTTTCCTATTCTTGGGAAGGGTTATGTAGTAATCAAAAATCGTTGTAGGGAGGAAGATGGTTCTTACTTGCCTCATTTGGTGTATTTGGAAGAGAAGGAACGACTAAATGTTTAAAGACCGTGAACGATTGTTAGCAGAGCTCTTTTTTTTCTCAAATACCCTTCACATGTTGAGTGTTTCTATAAACTTTTCTTTATATGGGTAAGAGTTTCTATAAACTTTTATGAGCTAAATTTGCATGATTTTCTTGCATCTTTTTTTTTTCATCTGCATTAGGGTGGTGGGCGGCAGGCACTGCCCCCCACCACGACTGTAACGCAAGCAACCCTGCCCACCCCATGAAGGGGCAAAGGCCCCCACCAAGAAGTAAAATACCCAACAAGGGCGGGGGGCGGTCTGGGCCCAGGCCTACCACCCTCAGCACCCCAAGCCTGGGCTTAAGCCTAGCCCAAACGTAACCCCATTGGCAATCTCTCTTCCCCCCACCCCCCCCCTCTCGTCTCTACGGCACTGCCCTCTCAAACCCTCTCTCCCTCTCGCAGTCGTCATGGGCCCATTCCCAATTTCCCATGGATTTGCGAAATCATTTTTACAAGTTTAGTTTTCCACTCTTCAAAATCCTTGCTAAGGAAACATGTTTGCTCTAAAAGCTGGCAAGGCTTGTAGTTGAATGACCATGTTATATATTGAGTTACTTCCCAAGGATGTAAGGTGCAACTTTATGTTTTTTTATTCCATGTAGATAGACATAGCCTAGTACACATGAAGTATACAAATATCTAAATACATGCTAAAAGAAAGCAAAACTATAGCAAAACAATACAATTATTTACATCCCTTACAAGATTCTAAACCCAAAAACTTAAAAGTACTAAAGAAAAATTCCCTAAATTCCCCCTTAGAACATTCACAATCATCAAAGCACCTCTCATTTCTTTCTAACAATAAACACCAAAATAGACAAAGGGGGAATCATGCTCCAAAATTCTGCATTGCCACTACACCTTCTAGAGCTGAACCAGCTAGCCAAAAATGCCTCTACACGTGAAGGAAAGCAACTTTATGTTACTCATTAAGAGGGAAGAAAATAAAAGTGTCACCAAAATGCTTTGTATTATGCATTACCTTTATAAAGAAAACCTATAGCCATGTTGAATGGTTTGTTATTTGTAGTTGTTTGCAAGGTAATCACCAAATTGCTGTAGTGTGGAAGATGATTCCCTTATGTCTCATACATTTGACTGGAAAGGAATGGCCAAAGTTTTGAAGATCGAGAGCACTCATTGGATGGCCTTAGATGTGTCTACTTTCATACTTTTGTTGGGCTTTGCTATTATCCTGAATTGTAACTAGGTCTTATCCATTGACTAGTTCCCAGTTCTAATTCCTAACTTGTAACTAGGTCTTATCGTGGTTATACTTCTTGTGTAGTTGGGTTTTGTCTATTTACTTAAATCAACAAAATCTTATTTTACCTATTAGGGAAAAAAAAATCCTTACAAAAGACTCCAATGACCCAGTGTGTTGGACTTTGTTAGCTATTTGTGATCTACAAGAGGATGCAATCATATGGTATATTTCAACCATAATTTTTAATTTCGTACTGTACCAACCGATATATGTCATGCTGGCCGTTTATCCGGTACAGAATAAGCATACGTTTCACACCAGCCGGTACACAATATTTCAACCGAAATATCGACTGGAAATATCGGCTGGTACCAGCCAACATCTGTGTTTCGGCTGTACTGGATTTCGGCCTTTTATCTTTTTTTTTCATTTTTTGATATTTTTTTCTCAATTCAGACTAGACTAATTACATATATATATTTATATATATAATTTATTCATACATTGACTATTATTTTGAAATATAATTTATATATATAATTTATTTATGTATAAACTATTCTAAAATGGTACATAAAATGATACTGATATCAAAATATTTCATTTCAATGTCTTGACTGGCACATCTATCGGTACGGTATTCAAAACATTGATTTCAGCCTCATTCCCTATTGATTGGAAACCATGATTTTCACAATTGCTTAGAAAGCTAAAGGATTCCAAAGTGATCACAATTTCAAATTTCCTTTACAGTGCGTGAGGAATCCAAAATGGTCAAAGTTTCTCCTTTCCTCTATCATGCCATTATTTTTATTTTTCTAATAGATGGGAGTGCACGTTACTAATTACTGTGTATAGAAAAATGTTATAGCGGATTATCAAATTGAAACCACTTGTATACAACAACCATCAGTCCTTAGAGAAGGTGTGTCATCAACTTACACAGGAAAATTAAAAATAAAAATAGAAAACAAAAACAACCTTATTGCTTATAAACAACCCTTTTGGGGAAGCTAGTTAGTGACAGGCTAAAAGTGCAACATTGCCAATAGTGAATAAATGGGAAATGAGCAAACTTGTCAGTAGTGAATCAATGGGGGAGCTTTCTAACTTGCAAAGATTTTTCTTCGTACTATATTCTCAAGTTAGTTACCCATTAGAGACATATTGGGACATCTTCTAACTTTAACAAGGACATTGGACCAGTTTCCCCCTGGAAGCAAATCCACATTAACATAGAGGGATAACCTATTCTTGTATTTCTTTTCCTATTCTTGGCATTTGTAATTACCAAGCCTATTCACTTGTTTGGAAATAGTCAGTGTTGGTAAAATCGCGCTTAAGCGCAAAGCACAAAGTGCCAAGGCTGCAGCAATTTGCATATCAAAAGCAAAGCGCATTTACAAAAGCATGCTTTAAGTGTGCGCTTTGGCACTTTTTGTGTGAGCTTAAAGTATAGTGAAGCACATTTTTGTATTTTTTAGGAAAAAAATGTCAACATCAATTCAAGACTTGCCTCGTTTGTTTTCACCTCTTCTCAACTCATTTCATTTCATCTAATCATTACAACATTCTCAAATTCTCACACAAAATAAATTACACAATTCAAGTTTTTCAAAACTCAAAACAAAAATAATATTAAAGAAATATATTCTAGCAATATTTTATTTAGTTTTCAACTTTCACCTCAATTTATCTCATCTGTGAAAATAGATGAGCCTTAGTTGATATCGTATTCTTATGCTTTTAATTCATATTGAAAGATCATTTACATACCATGGCATTACATGTTGTTGTCTTATGGATGTATATGATTTGAAAACCCAATATAATAGGCCAAGTTGATTTTACAAATGGATTGATATTCTAGTACCTATGTTAGCATAGAAGTCAATAGCTACAATTCTTGAGCATTTTTGGTTTCAACAATGTAATTTAATTTGATTATGATATGAATATAACTTCTTCATAACATATAGAAAAAAAAATTTTGATTATGACTATCAAATATCATAAATGTGTTTATTTAGTAAAGCATAAGACAATTACGGAAAATGTTATGTTTAAATATATGTAACTAGTTTATTACTTAATTTTTATGTTGCATGACACTCTAATAAATTGAGCTAATGGGCTAAATATACTACCATTATGTTTTTAAATTATTTTAATTATATTTTATGGCGTTATTATAAATCATTTTTAAAATTGTGTGCCTTACTTCAGTCGGGTGCACTTGCACTTTGTGCCTAAGCTCTAGACAACACTTGCACTTAAGTGCGCCTAGCATTTTCAACAACAATGGAAATATAATCAAACCAGAGAATAGCTTGCTAATAAATAAATAAATAAATCAAAGATGGGGTAGGTGTCTCACTTTCAATGGTATGTCACAAGATAGCTATTTTCCTCTTGAAATCGAGACTAGCATTGTATAGAGGGATTTTATCCTGATCAAGAGAAATATCTATCAAATAACTAGATTATTAGTCAACTCATTAAAGCCCAATCCCAGGGATGCGTGCGGTGAGCGTGGATTGAACACGCGACCTTCAGATCTTCAGTCTGACGCTCTCCCAACTGAGCTATCCCCGCAAATCATGCACCAGTTGGGAAACAAACCATGTTTGCAGAATGGCAAAATATCCTATAAATTTGCGTATCTAGACCAAATATCATTATGTTGGCCAAGGGTTGTAAATATGTAAGATTGGGAACTAGAACCCCCCTTATGGAAATAAAAGAGTATAGGTTCAAGAAATGCAAAGACGGAAAAAACATGGCATTGACCATTATTTAGAACCCAATCAACAATATATAGTGACATCTATAAAGGGAAAGAAGGCACCATGCCCCACCAGAGAACTACAAATACATTTTCATTGTATAGACTCTCAAGTATTTAAAGGTCCAAAATTCTCAAAGAAAGCATATTTGAAAGAAAAAAAAAACCCATGAATTATCATATAAAGGTCATTAATACCAAACATGAGTCTTTTGATTCATTTGGCTCCAAAAAGTGATTTCCCCTGCAGCATATTCTTCAGGAAAGCATGGAGCAACATTGATTTTTTTTTTTTTTTTGATAAATAAGAAGTAACTTCATTGATGTGAATATAAAAAGGCATAGCCCAAGTACACAGGGTGTATACAAACGAAAATGCCTAAATACATTCTAGGTGCTTTGAACTAAGGAAAGAAAGTCATGCACATTGCTTTGAACAATGGCTGAAAACCATATGGAGCAACATTGATTTAATACAGGTATTCTAATTAACTCAACCAATAAGTTCCTCGATTAAGTTGAAAACGCGGGGACAGGTTATTGAGTGCACTGCAAGGGAAAAGAATATGCAAGTAATGATATATTAACTATTAAGAATGGAAAATTGTACACAAGGTATTCAGTCAAATGCACAATATGGTGTAATAAGGTAATATAGCAAAAATCAAGATATTCTATATGCAGCTTGCATTGAAATGCTCATAATCCTAGCACTGACACAATAAATATCAAGTATCCCACCTGGTATTTCAAGTTTCCATTGCTGACAGCCACAAGATTCTGGGCAACAGTAAACTCCATGTCGTAGCTGAACATGTATCATGAAAGCCACAATTATATAGAGTATGAACTGTGATACAGCAATTGGCAAAAATTGCCAAGAAAAACATGCACATACACTGTCAGTCATATAACCAAACCATTCATACCAGCAGTGCTGTGAACTGTCATCAATACAAGGGAACCAGCAGCGCGCACGCCTTATCTGGTTGTCAGTATGTAGCACATTATCCTTGAAGTGAATCCCTGTCTCAGCCTTCTCTACCCAATAATCAATACGAATCACTCTCGCATTCTGCACCCAACATAAACCAACATGAGAAAGCACAAAAACGTAAACCTTACTATAGCCTATCTCGCATCATCAAGCCATACCACTCATTTTATTATTGTAAGTTTAAGAAAACAAATTATTTAAATATAGGTTCAACCATAAAGCTCTCCAAACACATGCCTATCCTGCTCAGCCACTAAATTATCTGGTTTTGTGTCTGGTGTAAGTTTCAATTTCTTATATTTTGCGTGGGTAGCATTAGCAACCTGATCTAGCTATGGATACAAGATGTGCCACCCAAAAACAGGCCAACTTGAATACATAGGTCAAAGCAATACTAATATCAGATTAGCCATTCAGGTTCACATTGGTCATACAGATATTGATAAGTTCTTGATCTTCTGCGAAATTTCTAGCCAAAACGTATAGTAGCTGAAAATGAATGCATTTGATACAGAAGAATGCACATACATAGATATAAACTACCAGATAAATATGAGGTAAGCACAACAAAAAAAAAAAAAAAAAAATCAATCAACGACTAAACATAAGCCCGCATTTAAGACCCATTCTCCGTGACGGGTCTTGAACACAGTTAGAAATTCTGACCTGCTGCTTAGCCTCTGTGGACGAATGAAAACCGTTCTCCGTGACGGGCTGCTGTTCACTCCCGTTCTTAAAACCCTTACAGCAATTAATCAACAGATTGGGGACCAATTCCCTCTCGAGTGCAGTTATATATGCAGACGCCGCTGCGTCCGCAGCCAAACTCGGGGTTAAGACGGCACTCAACCCCTTTTCGCTCTCCTCGTGATACTGGTGCGGGTAGTACTCGAATTCAGCCGCCTCTCCGTCGACCAAAACACTCCCAATCCCCAAATTCTCCGCGTGTAACCCTACAATACCAATCTCTGGAACTGCAATTTCTAACTCCGTATGCCTGAAAAACCCAAAAGCGAAAAAACCAAACAACATAATTTGGCATATGCATACATATACGTGTGCTCATAAAGAAAGAGATGATGCATGGGGGCGCGGCGGACCCGTAGATTCGGCGCCGATCGATGTCGATGGATAGGCAGAGCTTTTGATGGCGGACTAGGGCTCCGGAATTTTCAGGCTTGGTGTCGTCGTTTTTGGGCTTGCGAGGCTTCGCCATGGCTATCTGGAGTTCGACGTGAGCAGGCTGTGCATTAGGCTCAGTTCACTGGTGGGGAGGGTTTTTTTTATAGACTCCTCCCCGTTCCTCTGCTCAGTCCGGTGTTAGGCCTCGCTCATTTAGCGAGCACTGCCGTTTTGGCGTCACGCTCCTCAGCGGCTTCGATCCAACGGTGGTGGTTAATTCTAGCAATTTATGTTTTTATATTCTTTTTATATTTTTTTTAAATTTATATTCTAGCAAAATTTGGCTCTCGTTTGATTTTATAGATGATCTTAACTTATGGTAAAAAAAAATAGATGATCTTAACTCATTTTATTTTAGTTATCATCTCAATATCTATATATAAATACATTTCAATTTTAAGTTATCAGCTTCAAGTTTTTAAATTATTGAAAGTATCTTTTAAATTTCCAAACTCAAAACCAAACAAACACTTGGATAAATGCTAAAAAGTTTATTAATGCGAGTGGACTTAGGTTTCAATTGTGACCAACCTCTCATTTTTCTTTTGGATTGATCACGAGCCTAGCTTAAATATTTTAAACCTCGAATCTTTGTTTTTAAATTTAACAGATAATTTCTAAATGAGCCAAGTATTTAAAGTATTTTAAATATCTAAAATAAATTTAAATGTGGTATTTTTAATATTTATTAGACCAAACCTAATTGTAAGTAAATCTCTTCAATTTTTGGATCCCGATTCAAGAAATATAGTTTTAAAAATTCATTTATTTCTCTTGAGAATATTGATAAAGAATAATTATTTTATTTATGTTATTTATTTAGATGGATTTATTTTTGTTAGAAATATTATTAAAACTCATTATTTTATTTGATGATGAAGCATATTATTAATTTTGATCATAAATACAATATATTATCTTCGCATATATTTCATTTCCTTTCCCTTTCTATTCTTTGTATTATTTCTTTTATATTTATCTATTGTTTTTTTTTATATTTCTCCATGTTTAATATCCACCCTCTTATAAAGTTAGCCATAAGTGTAGAAAATTATTAGTTTGCCTAAAAGCTCTCATTTCCCCTTTACTCGCTCTTTTCTATTTCTCTGTTTTTCCTCCACTATCGTCTCCCTCTCATAGGCCCCCCCACGTGCCTCCTTGCAAGCCAACCATATAGCCATCTACATCACTGCCAGCAACTATGAGCACACCATCATAAGCTCTCTCTCTCTCTATCTCTCTCTATCTCTCTCTCTCTCTATCTCTTTCTCAACATAGCCCACAGGGTTGCCTAGAATCGCACATCAATCCACCCTATGTTAATGTCTTCCTCAGCCAATCCACTCTCACAAGATTTCTCCTTCTCCCTCCCTATACTCTCTTAGTCTCTCTCACATCTCTCTCTTTTTTTCTCCACCAAAGCTCAATCCCTTTTTGTCGCCTCCACCACCACTACTCCTCCATGAGCCAACTCCCTCATTCGAGCACAGTAAATCAGCAAGCCAACCGCTACACTTCTGCTACCCAACCACGCAAGATCGTAACCAAACCCCCTTCGTGTGCAGCCCATCACCACTTACCATTAGTTACAACCCATGACAGCATGTTCCACCCCTTTCAATTTCTGCCTCTCACTCTCCTAATATTTTTCACATATTCCTCTGTCCGCACCCAGTAGTAGCGACCAGTCACCCTTAGCCACCACCATGGACCATAAGAAAATCAATGTAGTTGTTGTTTACCTGAAGTAAACCAAACTCGCTATTATCGCAAGCCTCCATCGTAATCCCTCCATAATTGCTTCTTTCCACTATCTTGGATAGCCACAAGGAACATCATTATTGCCTCTAACCCATCTCATGTAAACCCTACTTGCCACACCTAAATTAGCATAAGTCACATGTTTCTTTTAACTATCAGGCCTTTATCTTATGATTTAATTTGTCTATTTATATTTAGATGAGCGACTCATATTATTCTCTCTGAGGTCAGGTAGGTGAAGCGTAATGACTCAATCTATAGATAGAAATCCATATGATGAAAAACTACCATGTTAGGTTTGAAGAGAGATGGTTCCAATTAGTATTTAGTTGGGTTATAGGTTCCGTTGGGCCCTTATAATGGCCTACCCTAATGGATTGATTTCCAAAAGCTTATCATACTATGTTACCCAGATGACTAAAACAAGAGCGGGGGTGAATTGGGTTTTATTAAAAAAATTAGCACTTATAAACAAATACACAATATAAAATATAAACAAAATACGAAGCAGCAAGAAATATAAAGAGTAAAGGCTAAATAAGAAGCAAACTAAATATTTTAACGAGGTTCAGCCCCATTACTTACGTTCTCGACTCAAGCTACCCCTTGAGAATCTCAAATTTACTATTTAATCTTCTTTAGGTGGAGATAGAAACCTATTACACATTTGAGCAATACCGCTACAAAGAATCCGTGTAGAACACTCTCTACACTTGCAATCACCTCACACTTGGTGATTCAACTACGCCCTGTCTAAAACACATTCTACACACACAAGGGTTATACACACCCTCTTACAAATACAAAAACTGATAGTGGGTAGATTATCAGAGTATACTCCTCAATGAGTGAGATAAAAAATAATACAATGCAACATATATATCTCTCAAAATGAATAAAGATTACGGTACAAAACTAGAGAAAAGAGAAATAGAGTTTTGAAAAAATGATGCAAAACTTAGCAATTGATGTGTAAGTTCTTATTGTAATTTTTACAAAATTCAAGTGGGTTATTTATAGGCAAATGAGTTTTCATATTCATATTTGAAAAAGTTTACATGTCAAATAAAAGCACTATTCACTTTTCAAAATATTCAAATAAAAACATCTCATTTTTATATTTATCAAAGATAACTCCATTCATTTTTCAAAAAAATCAAACCTAATATTTTACTTTTCATGCATGACAAAATGAGCATGATTTATTTTTCAAATCAAATAATCTTTTTTTTGCATATGTCAAAAAAACATACAATCATCCTTCAAGATTTTCAAACAAAATCATATATCTTTTACATTTGTCAAAAAAACACACAATCACCGTTCAAAATTTTCAAACAAAACATGCACATGTCAAATATGACAATCAATCATTTTACAAATTCAAATCTTTATGCATATGTGGGAAAAAAAATTGAAATTAAAAATTTTAATAATGTTATGCAAATGTAAAAAATGCAATTTGATATTTTATGAGAAAATATTACTTTTGAGTTTTAATCCAATTTCAAATTTTAAGAGATGTACAAAGTTACTATATGAGTTTCATTTGTAGACTTGTTCTTTTGTCTTGTTTATGCTAGATGTGCGCTTCGCTCCATTGTGTAAATAATTTGAGTTTGAGACTTGAATTTATTTGTTATCATCAAAATCTATACGTAAATACGAAACTTAAAACTTTTGGTTCAACAATCTCTCCATTTTTTATGATGACAAATACTTAGTAGAAATCTGTGATCTGCAGTAATACTTAAGCTTTCCCTGAAAATATGCTTTAATTTTTTAAGTAAAATATAAACATTATTTTAGCACCTATAACAGGGTAGTATAATACTAGTATAAAACTTCTCCCACTTTTGGCATCATTAAAAAGGAATCGCAATTGGTTTCAGTAAAATTTCTTCCCGCAATGACCAATAATCAAATAAAACGGTGCGTTAGTAGAAAGTATAAAGAGTTGAATAATTGGAGCCACCCGTGTCCGACAAAAACTGCAAAGGCTGAGGCCTAACTTTATCGTCTCGATGCAGAGATTTAAAATCTGTTTGATGTTGTTGACAAATGAGATATAACCGAGATTTGAAATTTTTGAGCTGCTGTTTAAAAGACCATTTTCACCCATTGGATACTCAAAGAAAAGCCTTACATTTCTCATTGATCTAGTATGTGTTTATCCAAAACGATAGAATGGCGAAAAAAATTTCTTTTGGTAATCTTCCGGATTTGAACCAAGAACCGTCTCAATCGTCATCTCAACCGTCTCATCCAGCATATCTTGTAAGTGTGACTAAGTAAGATTTGAAAAGATAATAGTGTATCTTGTTCTTATTTCCATTTCTATAAGAGTAATCATTAGTTTTATCTAATTCGCATCAAATTTTCTTCTCATCTTTGCAATTCGCCTACATTCTCATACTACAAATTTTTAATGGCCCGTCAATTTCCCTTCAATACTTCTCGTGATCAATCATTTCTGTATCTGTTGTAAATGCCATGAAGCAACAAGAAATTGATTTGGCTAGTAAATCAGATCATGACATCATTTATGAGCTTGTGGGTCTCAAAACTCGATACCCATCATCCATTGTTGCTTTTTCCGCTCGGTTGCAGTCTAAAACTCGCGAAATTGAGAAATTTAGCGAAACAGTCTCTGTACTTCAACGACTTGTTTATGAGTCAAACAGAAAAATAGTAGAGTTAAAGCAACAGAATAAGAGTTTAAAATCCTTACTTGGCTCTTCATTTCAACTGCCTAATCATTTAGACGAGAATAAAATGTCGATTTACGAAAAACAAATGCAGTTGAAAAATGAGGTTAGAAGTCTCAAATTTTTGTAAGTCATTTGAGATAATGGAATAAAAATATTCGATAGATATTCATGGCATGCATCATTCATATTTCTCTTCTAATCATACATAATCTATTTCTAGTAGGGTTTTGTGAAAATGTCCGCCAATTGATCGTATGTACTTGTGAATTGTAGTACAATATCACCCTTTTGCACATAATATCTAAGAAAATGATATCTAATTTCAATATACTTAGTCCTAAAATGTTATATTGAATTTTTTGAAAGATTTATAACATTAGTATTATTACATTTAATAGGAATATAATTGTACATAAATTTAAAATCTTCAAGTTGTTACTTCATGTAAAGAACTTGAGCACAACAACTACCTGCAACAAAATACTCTGTCTCAGCATTAGATAATGCAACAGAGTTTTACTTTTTACTAAACCATGAAACAAGTGCATGACCTAAAAAATGATATGTTTCACTAGTACTTTTTCGATCAATTTTTCAACCAGCATAATCTGTATCTGAATAACTAATAAGATCAAAAGAAGTGTACTTAGGATACCATAGCCCTAGGTCAATGGTACCGACAAGATATTTAAAAATATGCTTGACTGCAATCAAATGAGATTCCTTTGGAGATGATTAAAAACGTGCACATAAACATATACTGAACATAATATTAAGTCTACTAGTTATCAAATATAATAAACTACCAATCATATTTCGATATACTTTTGAGTCAACTGGCTTACCGTTTTCATCTTTATCAAGTTTGGTAATTGGACTTAGTTACTCAAAAAATTTGAGATGGAAGGTGCGAAGGTAATTGGAACACCATAATTAATTAATGTTCAACTTTTTGCTTGCTTGACTTGCAATTTAAGAAAGAAGTTGAGTTTTCCCATAATGCTCATTTTAAATTCTTCCTGCATATTTTAAGTAAAATTTTGGCACATATTTTCATTAGTAGCACCAAATATTATATCATCCACATAAATTTGAATTAGAACAATATCATCCTATTCATATTTGATAAAAAAAGTTGTATCGATCTTTCCTCTTGAAAAACTTTTTTCAATCAAAAAACCACTAAACCTCTCATACCAAGTTCTAGGAACTTGTTTGAGTCCATATAATGCTTTTGTGGGCTTAAAAACTTAATTAGGAGAAATATGATTTTTAAAACCTGGAGGTTGCTCAACATATATCTCTTCATTTATAAAACCATTTAAAAAAGTACTTTTAACATCCATTTGAAAATATTTAAAATTTTTATAACATGCATATGCAAGTAACATTCGAATAGTTTTTAATCTTGCGACAGGTGCATACGTTTCATCATAATCGGTTATTTCATCTTGATTGAAACCTTAGGCTACAAGTCGAACGTTGTTTCTAGTGATGATTCCAGACTCATCTTTCTTATTTCTAAAAACTCATTTTGTTTCAATAACAGCATGATTTTTGGGTCTAAGAACAAGTGTCCATACGTCATTTCTTTCAAATTGATTTAACTCTTCTTGCATAACTAGAATCCATGAATCATCAATAAGTGTTTCATCAATATTTTTAGATTTAATTTGAGATAAAAAAGTAGTATAATTGTAAATATTTCTAAGAGATGATCGAATACTTACACCTCGTGAAGATTCTCCTAAAATTTGTGCCACTGAATAATCTTTCACATGTTTCTACTATTTGGTTGTATCTTGTACTAAGTCTTGATGATCTTTCCTGATGTCTCAATGTTGGACTTCTTCAATTGTATTCTCTTTGTTGAGATTGAAATTATTTGCATTATTTGTATTTTCTGATTCTTTGTCAATAAATTTCTTGGAGAGTAGAGGGTTAGATTCATCAAATACTACATGCATAGATTCTTGTACAGTCAAAATATTTTTATTGAATACTCTATAAGTTTTACTATTTGTTGAATACCCAAAAAAGATACATTCATCAGATTTTGCATCAAATTTTCCTAAATTATCATTGTCATTGAGAATAAAACATTTGCATCCAAATACATGAAAGTAACCAATGTTGGGCTTTTTCTCATTCCAAAATTCATAAGAGGTTTTATCTAATTTAGACCTTAACATAACTCTATTTATAACATAACATGCAGTACTTACCGCTTCGGCTAAAAAATAACTAGATAAATTATTATCATTAAGCATTATTCTTGTCATTTCTTAAAGAAATATATTCTTCCTCTCTACTACCCAATTTTGTTGAGGAATTTGAAAAGCAAAAAAATTATGTAGAAAATCATTTTCATCATAAAAAGATTCAATATCTTTATTGACAAATTTGTTCCCCCTGTCACTTCGGATGTTTGAAATAGTATAGCTCTTTTCATTTTGAATTCTTTTGCATAACTTTGTAAAAGCATTATGTACTTCATCTTTATGAGTAAGAAAAATGACCCAAGTATATATAGAGAAATTATTAATAATAACAAATATATAATATTTTTCTCCCAGACTCACAACTCTGTTTGGTCCAAAAAGGTCCATATATATTGGTTGCAATGGTCTAATAGTGAAAATATATTTTTTGGTTTTGAAAAAAGTTTTTATTTGTTTACTAAACTAGCATGCATAACAGATTTTGTCTTTAAAAAAAATTCGCTTTTGGCAAATCTCTCACAAGATCATTTTTTAAAAATTTGGAAATAAGTTTCATATTTGCATGATCTAACCTTTTATGTCATAACTAACTATTTTGATGTTGAGCTGATAAACAAATAGCATTTTGTGAAGCAATTTATTCAAATTCGATTGTATAAATATTATTATTTTTAAAAGTAATAAAACAAATATTGTAATTATGATTATTCAAAATAATGCACTTATCCTTTTTTAAAGTAATTGTAAATCATTTATCACATAATTAATTTATACTCAAAAGATTATATTTTAGACTATCAACAAGTAGAACATCTTCAATTATAAGAAAAGACTCTTTACCAACTTTACATATTCTCATGATCTTCCCTTTTGAATTATTTCCAAATGTCACGTGTTCTTCTTCTTTAAAAGTGAGGTCAATAAACTTAGTTTTGTCTTCTGTCATGTGTTTTGAGTATCCGCTGTCTAAAAACCATTTACTTTTACCTATGAAGGACTTCATGCATACCTATAAAATCAATTAAAAAAAATTTTCTTGGTACCCAAGTTCTTTGGGTCCTTTATTTATTAGTATTAGAATAAACAAGATTCTTTGGTATCCATATGGTCCTAATAGTCATTGTATGTCTTCTTCGAATAGGACAAGCATGATAGTTATGACCATTTCTATTGCAAAAATTATAAATAATATGTGATATATTTGAAAACCTTGAGTGATTATAATAATGTTTTTCTTTCAAAAATTTATTTTTATGAAAAGAATTTTAAAAATCTGATTTTGATTTAATCGGTTTATTAAAAAAAATTTATAGGGTTTGAGTTATTCTTTTGGCATGTATCCAAAGTCTGCCTTATCAAAAACACATCTTTGACTACCAATAAATTTTTCAAAATTTCTTTTTCCATTTGTAAAGTTTTCAACAATCTTTTCTAAATCAATCATTTTCTTTTTCAACTCATGATTTTTATCTTTCATAATAATATTTTCTTTTCTTAAAACATCATTTTCATTTATTAAAGAAAAAATTTTCTTTTTCAAAACAGTATACTTGATACCCAAGTTTTTAAATTTCTCATATATTTCTTTCAAAATATTTTACAATTATTTATAAGAAAGATTTTTAATATTTTCAAAATTTGTTACCTCAAGATCATCTTAGTCATGAGACAAAAATTTGTAGATTCTTCATTACTTGCATCACTATCTGAGCTACTTAAATCATCATCTCATATAGTTTTCATTACTTTCTTGCCTTTATACCGATCTTTTTTTAGTAGGGGACAATTTGTTTTGATATATCCAGGATTTTTACATTTATAACAAATTAATGAATCATTTTTACCTATATTTTTGTTGGAAGACCTTTTGAAAGATTTCCTTGGAGGAGCTTTATTTTTCTTTAAGAGTTTCTGAAATCTTCTTGTAATCATTGTAATTTCTTCATCTTCATTATCGCTTTTCTCGTCTTCATCGCTTTTACTTTCATGGGGAACAATTTTGAGTGCCAAGCTCTTCTTTTACTTTCCTTATTCTTCTTCTCCTCTTTTCAATGTGTACTCATGGGTAATAAGTAACCCGATGAGTTCATTTATTTCGAATTTTTTGAGATATTTAATATCAAGAATCGCCGTTACTTTTAATTCCTAACGTTTTGGCAGAGAGTTGAAAATTTTTCTTATTATTTC
This sequence comes from Platycarya longipes, assembly GCA_036559045.1. Classification (NCBI taxonomy): domain Eukaryota; kingdom Viridiplantae; phylum Streptophyta; class Magnoliopsida; order Fagales; family Juglandaceae; genus Platycarya; species Platycarya longipes. The sequence goes on along the minus strand of CM071803.1, from coordinate 30,672,060 downwards.
CAAACTAAAATAAACTTTTCTAAGAGTTGTCAAGCTATTTATAATGTTAGTAAAACGAATATTCATAGAAAAATATATTCATCATCAATCATTTTAAATATTTCATATTCATGCCTAAGAATATAAATTTTTGATTTTTTGACTTGCGTAATTCTTTCATAAGTTATTTCTAAGTTATCACAGATTTTCTTTGCTGTCCTACAAGTAATTATTCTGTTAAATCCATTGACATTGAGAGTATTATACAGAAAATTCATAAACATTACATTCACTATATAAAGTATATCATCTTTACGATCAAACTTTTCTTCTTCCTTGTTGACCTTTACACTATCAATAATTTTTATTGGAATATAAGGCTCATTTACAATACATTTCCAGATTTCTCGACTTTGAAACTGAAGAAATATTCTCATTTTAGTTTTTTAGAAAATATAATTGTCTCCACAAAATAGCGGAGGTTGATTACTGGATTGACATTCAGTGAATGTAGCTGCCATGTTAGCCATATGATCTTAACTCAACAGATAATTACTTTTATAATAGAGCATTTGCTCTGATACTAATTGTTATCTAGATGACTAACATAAGAGGAGGATGAATTGTGTTATATTAAAAAAATTAGTACTTATAAACCAAATACACAATATAAATTATAAACAAAATACGAAATAACAGGAAATATAAAGAGTAAGGACAATAAGAGGCAAACTCAGTATTTTAACTAGATTCAGCCTCATTGTCTACGTCCTCGCCTAAAGCTACCTCTTGAAGATCCCAAAGTCACTATTCAATCTCCTTCGGGTGGAGATAGAAACCTATTACACCTTTGAGCAACGCCGCTACAAAGGATCTGTGTAGAACACCCTCTACACTTGCAATCACCTCATACTTGGTGATTCAACTATTCCTTGTGTAGAACACCTTCTACATACATAAGGGTTACACGCACCCTCTTACAAATACAAGAGCTGATAGTGGGTAGATTATCAAAATACACTCCTCAATGAGTGAGATAAAAACAATACAGTATAACCTATATCTCTATCAAAATGAACAAGGATTAAGGTACAAACTTAGATAAGAGAGAATGAAAGTTTTGAAAGAATGATGCAAAACTTAGCAATTAATATGTATGCTCTTATTGTGATTTTTACAAAACTCAAGTGAGTTATTTATAGGCAAATGAGTTTTCATATTCAAATTTGAAAATATTCACATGTCAAATAAGAGTACTATTTATTTTTCAAAAAATTCAATTAAAAATATCTCATTTTTATATTTGTCAAAGACAACTCCATTCATTTTAAAAAAAAATAAAATCTAATATTTTACTTTTCATACATGACAAAATAAGTATGATTTATTTTTCAAATTAAATCATCTTCTTTTTGCATATGTAAAAAAAAAACACAACCACATTTCAAAATTTTCAAACAAAATCATCTATTTTTTACATTTGTCAAAAAAATATACAACCACCCTTCAAAATTTTCAAACAAAACATGCACATGTCAAAAATGACAATTAATCATCTTACAAATTCAAATCTTTATGCATATATGGAAAAAAAATTCGAAATTAAACATTTTAATAATGTTATGCTAATGTAAAAAAATCAATTTGATATTTTATGAGAAAATATTAATTTTAAACTTTAATCCAATTTCAAATTTTAAAAGATGTACAAAATTACCCTATGCACTTCATTTGTAGACTTGTTCTTTTTTATTATTTATGCTTGATGTGCGCTTGGCTCCATTGCGTAGATAATTTGAGTTTGAGACTTGAATTTATTTATTATCATCAAAATCTATACGTAGATACGAAACTTGAAACCTTGGGTTTAATAGGCCACTTATCCCCACTTCCTGAATTTGAAAACCCTTCTTTTCCCTCATTCTATCAACTAAACTAGCTAATTGAATAGTGCCGCTGGGGTGGAGCCTAGGCGAAGAAAGAGATTGACTTTTAGGATAGAGATAGAATGCTCTAAATGAGCTATATTTAATTCCACCCAAATATGTTTACAAGTTAGATAATTATCTCTTTAATATAGTCGAATCATAGTCGTTGACTCATTTAAAAGAAAATGGGTAGATTAGGGTTTGTGTCGACTTTCAGGACATCAACCAAGCATGTTTGAAAGGTGCTACCAGCTATGCAAATCCAATCAAAATACCAGTCTCAACAAAGAATTGAGAGAAGGGCTTAGAAAATATTATGTATATGAAACTAAAGTTTGTATTGTTTGTGATGGTGTTATACATTAAAGTGAAGAATTATTGAGAATTGAGAAAGGTGCTATGTGTTGTGAGCTGTGGACTGTAAATTGCATAGTTTGTTATATGGCCGTGTGTCGTGTAAAGTGATGAAATTGTTGTACAGTTGTGTTGTGGTTGTGTATAATGTGAAGTGATAGGATTAAATATAAAGTTTGTGATATGGTTGTCCTGTATGAAGTGATGAGATGATTGTACAAATTATAAGTGGTAAGATGTAATTTTAAGTGTTGGGATTATGAAGGTTAGAAAAATTGTGAACTGTAATGATTATATTGGACTGTAAATTATATAGTTTGTAATATGGTCGTGTTTCATCTAAGTGATGGAATTGTTGTACAGTTGTGTTGTGGTTATGTGTAGTGTGAAGTGATAGGATTAAATATAAAGTTTGTGATATGGTTGTTATGTATGAAGTGATGGGATGATTATGTAGTTTGTAAGTGGTAAGATGCCATGTTAAGTGTTGGGATTATGGAGTTTAAGAAATTATGAACTGTAATAATTATATTGGTATGAGAATATATAAAACCACGTGTTTATGTTGGTGTGTTGTATATTAGGTTTTAATAGGGGTGTAATCAGTATAGGGGTCATGGACAAAAATTTTGATCCATCTTTTTATTGGACTGAACCGAATCGACTACCCTTGTAATAACCCTTCCTTTTTACATATATCCTTTGGAATAGATTCATTTAGAATTTATTATTTTTATTTAAGGGAATTTTAGGAAGCTTTGGTAATTGGAATGAAGATTTAAACTAGAAATACTTTAAGTAGTAAATGAAATATGGAGAGTTATGATCAAATTATTTGATAATTTTAAAAAGGTGTAAATAATAATATTTTATTTTTCATTTATAGAATAATTATATTAAGGAGATTAAGAGGAAAATTGAGAATTGGAAGTGAAGTGGAAAAAAACACTTAGGTAGCCTGAAATCCAGTTTTCGGGTTAGAGTAACATGTTTCCGTAAATTAGTGATATCTCCCTCATATGACCTTGTATTTAGGTTATTCAAAATCCTATGGATCACTAAGAGGATTATCTAAAACTTTCATGTTTAGAGTTTGAGGAGAATCGAAGTGGATCAATACGTTATTTGGGCTGGAAGATGACTGATCTATTTTGAGCATAAACTGAGACCCGAAAGTAAATCATTTCACCGACTTACTTTAAAAACTCAAATTTGATTGGTTCTCTACATGTTTATCTTTTAAACCTGTGTAAAAATGTTTGTACTTGGTGGTGGAAAGGTTTCTAGAAGGAAAGTTGGTTTATAACCATGAAAGGAGTAAGAACAAATCTAATTGGTTAAGGAGCAACTAAAGTAGCCAAGTTACCTTTTTATTCTTAACCAATAGACAACCAAACCTTAAAGGAATTCATCCAAAATATCCTAAGTATGCTAATGAGGTCAGGAACATGTGATAAGGAGGGGAAATTGATTCTAGAAGCTTTGTGGTACAAACAAAGGCCAAGTGATCGGTTTAAGCTTATCCTAAATATACTGGGATTTTGTTTCATTTTTATTTATTTATGTACTGTAATAATTTAAGCCATTGGTCTAGATTATCTTGGAGATGGGGGAACCCTAGCCATGGGATGAAAATCTTGGGAGATCAAGAGATATAGGGGTGATCATGAGGCTTTACATCTAGAAGGGACACCTCACCCTTTTAGCCAAGGTTACTGCCGAGACCCCCATCCCATTCTCAAGTCTTTGAGCACGTTTTAACACCTATAAATAGATACTCAAGCTTCTATTGGTTTTCTTTTAGAGAGACCCTACGTTCACCTTGAGAGAAAATCAAGAAAAATACAAGAAACTTACTCACAACACATACACTTCAAAAGGAAGCTAAGTAGGAGCTTTGGAGAGAATGGTAGTGCAAGATCAATTCAAAACTACTAGTTTAGTTTTGGAAAAATTTGTAAGTGCAATACTTAACATAACATTGGTGTAGTATGAGTGGTTTAATTTTTAGATTTGGTTTGATGCCTATTTTATGCTTGTTTAAGCCTATGTATTACTTAAGAAGTAGCTTGAATATTCTTGATTTATGGAGTGGTTTTTGTTGTGGAAAAATACTAGAAAAAATTTTAGAACCTTATGAATATGTTTTATGATTATATAATAAGAGGAATATGTGAAAATATCTAGTCATGATTTGGAAAAATATTGATAGAACAACCCTAGAAACTTTTGGACTTCAAAGGAGTTAAGTAGACAGATTTAACATTATTTAATAAAATGGTCATAATTAGTTAGTGTGATGTCTAAATTGAGTGATTCAAAAGGATATGAAAATATAAGACATATATCTATAACTTTTGTGTTTTAAGTTTTAAGAGATAAGAACTCTATGAAGGACGAAACCAGAATTAAGTCGCAAAATAGAGTAGGTGAACTCTTAAAAAAAGGATGTTTTCCTTCAATTTAAAACTTCTAGTGAATTAATTGAATAATATTTTCAACAAGTATGATAAGTTTAAGAATCTTGATATATTAGGAAGATATTCTTAAGAATTATTATCATAAAAAGATAAAACAAAATAATAATAAAATTTTATATATAAGAATAGTTCAAGAAACACTTAAAAATATTGAAGTTATGAAATTATGCAAACTTGTGGGTTTGAATTGAATGAGTTAAAATGAATAAATAATTAAGAATATTTTCCATGAAAATTAGGCCAGGCCTTGATTAAATAAAAATTTAAAATTTTATTTAGTTTCATACGTATTATTTGTTAAGTTTGACGTTATAAATTTAGGCGACGTATGTGTATATAGGTTTTGTGTTATGCTTTTCTAAGTCATATGCTTTATGAAAACATAAAACATGCAGGTCATCAGTCTAAGTTTGTATGTATATTACATTTCGTCATATATGTATAACGTCGTAAGTCACGACGGGTATTTTAAGAAAATACGATAAGAAAAACATTAAGAAAATATGATAAGTTAAGTGTCGTGTCACGACGGGGATGACGATACGTAACTCTCGGAAGACTGACATGATTAGCAGGGATGACGATACGTAATGCCGGCTATGCTAAGTAATTTCATGTCAAGACGGGGACGGCGATACATAATGCCCGGAAGATTGACACGAGGCTCGTCAGGATGGGGATGACGATACGTAACGTTCAGAAGATTAATGAGCTTATGTATGACCAAGCTGATGCGTTATGCTGAGAAAACCCGACGGGAACGGCGATACGTAACATCTGTCGAGATTATTAAATAAGTATGACTCACAATATTACGAAAGATAACATAAGAAATAAGAATTTAAGGATAATAAGAGTGAGTCTATAGGAAATATAAGTTGGTCATTCCTTTGGCATATACATGCATGAACTACATAAGACAATTTATATATTATGTATTATGATTTTGTCATGTGTTTTATATTGCACTTTATCTATGCCATGTTATGATATATGTGTACTTACTGAAATTTTCAAGGAAATCCCACATTTGTTTATTTATATCTTTTCCTAGAAAAATTAAATATTGTATAGGACCTTATGACGAGCAGGGGAAAAGCCTATTTATCTCAGGGAGTTCAAGGGAGTCCTGAGGGGCCCTCTGACTTTTCCATTTTTGACATTTTTGACTTTCTTGTTGTTGATATCTTTGACCGACCGATGGGGTTATGGAGATATGATGCATTCGCCTTTTCAGCATAGCAGAAACATACAAGATGTTGTCTGACGTTAGGATTAGATGGTTTATTGTCCTTATGTGGCATATACACATCACCGTATGGGCAATACCTTCATCAAGATTTTGATATTAGTTTGGATAACTTTCGTTATGGGAAGGAGTATCTAGAGGTCAAAAGAGAGCCAAGATGGTGTTGACATAGTAGTGGAATATTTATGTTATTTATATGACTGAGAAAATAGATTGGATCATGTAATAGTACAATATAATGTTGTAAAGGTGGATGTGAATATTATGTTGATATTTTACCATGTGATCACTTGTTTATTTGAAAAATTTTTATTTAGACCAGTTTCCACTTAGAGTTTCATTACATACAATAGTAAGAATAGATGCTTGCATATAAGATTGATACATATGGGGTAAGTAACCCAGTATTACTTACTCAAACTCTTTAATTTACGTTAAAACGCTTAGTGTAAATTGAAGGCGCACAACCCCTAAGGATTGGACTAGATTATTAGCTATCGGTTTGGTTGGTCCAACTTGAATTGATTTAGTCCATATAAGCTAAGAACATTTTTTTTAGTAGATAAATTAATAAAAAAATAATAAAAGAGCTTTTTAATGTGGATTATGTAACTAACTCATTAAATAAAATAATTAATAATAATTATATTTATGATATTAATAATTACTAACTTAGTACTTTAGGAGAATATGTATCTACATATAATAACATATATTATCGTATGGTTTATCATATAATATGATATATTAACTAATTAATATCATATATGATTTTACATTTTACATGGTCAATGATGATAGATTAGAGAAAATTACATAATTAATTTATACACCTATTATATAAATAATATATTATATATTTAAAATTTTATATATAAGTGATTTGGTCGGTATAAATCTGATCTGGTCTAAAAAAACCAAACTTCAAAACTGGATCAAAAAACAACTTTTGGAGGCACCATGATTGAGATTAAGTAAGAATGAATTCGGTTCAATATTGTCTAGACCGAATCATTTAGTCCAATCGATTTTTCAACCTTAGGTTTTTCAATCCGGTTGGTTTTTCAAGTCCAAACCAAAAAAAAATTACCCCTAGTTTAAACCTCCATTTTTGTATGTCAAAAATCATTGTCTGTTTATAATAATAAGTCATCTCTTTAAGCTTTTAACCCATGTGAACATTCATAGATTAACCCAACTAGTAAAATCTATACTAGTGTCACTTAGCCCCTTTATCTTTCTCCTCAACTTTAATCTTCAAGTCACTTTAAAGATTGGTCATACATGATTATAAACTCTTTAAGAGGTAGTACAATCATCTTAACACTTACCAAACCAGTAGGGAAATACCTCTCATCTTCCCTAATGCAAATTTTTTGAACTATATATTGCAACATTATTCTCCCTCTTTAATGTTACCATGTCAACTATTTATATAGTATTTTATCTACAAATATTTACCTAAAGCTTCTATTTATATAATTTAGTATTAAGTTGAAGAATTGAAAACTTAGATAAAGAAATTGCCCTAAATTATTGTCTGTCCACTTGAGATTAAACTACAATATACTTTTTTTGTAGTTTGGGTTTATTACATGGCATTAAATCAAATTCATTTCATTTATTTTATTAATTTTCTTTTTTCTTTTGATTACTCCTAAATGTTAACGTGTCAACCATTCAAAACAAAATGTAATATGTGAGCTAACTTTATACATAATTAGTTTTATCTGGCTCTCTTAGCAAATTGCTATGATATAGATTTTAGATATATTTATGTTTTAGATAAATGTTTCGTTACTTAAATTCTCGTTTCTCAAATAATAGTTAGACGTTCCCCCCTAGGTACTCTATAAAGACATCATTCAGATATCATTAACTTTTAAGTTGACATAGAACCAACACAAATTGCAAGTGGCGACAACATCTTCCAAGCTTGATTTCTTAAGATTCATTTCAATTTCTACTGCATGATCTAACTTATCCCTTCATCTCTCAAGCATCCCTTCCATAAGTCTTGATTGATCACATTCCTCGAGGCTCCTTGTAGAAGCATTAACCAACCTTAACAAAAGTGTCAACCAATAAATCTTTCTTAGTGTCCTTTTCTTTTTCTTTCCTAAATTGAATTAGATGTTAGTGTCGGTAGATATGAAACTTGTAAAAATATGTTTATATTTTAGGAAATTATATGTTAATTTTAGGTGATAAAAGGGTAAGGTATATGTGTAAATTGGTTGGATGCATGTCTCAATTAAATTTGTCATATATAATGGATAATATGTCTTAAACATGAATACACAAGATTTAAGTCTCAATGTTGATCACTTAAAGTTGTGTATTATACTTGGTTTGGATTATAATAAGGTGTTGGTTAAATTATTCATGAATAGAATAAGGGAGTGACGAAGTTGATAGGTTGTGTTTTAACTTTTAAAGTGAATTATAGAGATCCACAGTTTAAGGATAGGGAGTTGAATATCAATATTGAAATTGTGACTTGTAATGGGTCTAAGTGAAGAAAGTTTAAGTCAAAAGTAGTTTTATACATGTTCTAAGTTTAACTTATGTGTGCCCTTAAAAAGGTTATGATGGAAAGCTATGTATGAATGTAGGTTGTTATCTGATACACATATGAATGGACTGCATAAAATGAAAATGGTATGAAGTTGAGGTAAATCTTATGTTCATAAACTTTTAAAGTTTTCTAACTAATTTGAAAATGGAATGAAGAATTTTTATGAAAAAATGTTTTCTACTATGCAATAAAGGAAAATGAAATATTTTCTTAAAAATCAAATGATAGTTTATAAAAATATGCTAAGGCATTAATGTTTTACGGCATATTATGTAATAGCCTTTTTGACAACTCATTGTCTTTCAAGAATAATTGTATGCATGTAAAATGAATGTTGTATTGCCTTTATATTCCATGAAATGAAATATCATGAAATTATGTTTAAATGATTCTACTAAATGATGTTAAAATAATAATGTTTGTACTTACGCTATTGAATGCTGTTTTATGAAATGAAATAAACTTATGAATAAAAAAGAAATTACTAAAAAGAATTAATGGAAGGAAAGAAAATGAATGTCTTAATATGTGAAATTATGTAATGGTCATGACTAAATGAATGATGATATCAACGGATTTGACAAATTGCAATGCCAAGTAAATATTACTAGTAGTGCACCCAGTGTTGTCTCTGACAGGAAGTGATTTTCAACTTGTGATCATGGACAGAACCTAGGTTCAAAAGACTACTAATCTCAATACACGGGACGTAATAGTGTGTACCGACTAATGAAAGGTGAGAAAAGTAATTTGATGTATGAAAAGATTTAATTTCTTTATGAATAAATGTAGAATGTCTAAGAAATCTTATGTGATGTAAATCGAAATATTAGTGACACACAACTGTAATCAAGGAACAACCACTACCCCATACCAAATTCACGCCTCTTTTATGTAATCAAAAAGCACTACACAATAATTACTCAGTTTTATTGTACTTTTCATCTTTGTTTAAATTGAGTTATATTATTGGTTGTAATCAAGAAATATATATGGTTGTGTACGATGTTGTATTGAATTTAAGGACATATTAAATATATATATATATATATATATATATATATATTGATTGTGTTGATTGTTATAGACTGGAATGAAGTGAGGTGTGATTAAAATTAAAATGGAGTTGTAAGTGAAGCATGGAGATTGTGAAGTATGGAATTATGTTGGTTTATTGTGTGTGAAGTTTAAGCGGACCATGAATTTAGTATGTGTTTTTTGTGTTGTTTTTTTATATATTGAAATTAAATAAATAAAAAGTTTAATATTTGTGTATATTGATTTAGTTGAAAAATTAGTTGAATTTTATTTAAATGCAATGATTTATGATTTGGATGTACATGAGAACTATGAGGTTTGAGAATTCAACAGATTTGTTGTATTGAAAGTGTTGGTTGTTTTACGTGGAGTTTACTTTGATTTTATATTAAGTATGTATATTTAGTTGTATGACACAGTGTTTACTTTCATAGACTAAGGAAATTTGTAGTTGAGTGGGCAAAGTTTTCTAAATTGGTAGGTTGGTGCATTTGGAGTTTATATGTTCAAGAAAATTTGATAGTATGGACAACAAGTATGTTATTTAAATTTAAGTTGTTTATATGGAATATTAGAGTCGGATTATGTAATTAATACTAATTATTGAAGTGATATATAGTTATGGTTTTATGGAGTCAAGATTTGTAATTTATAAACATTCGCAATTGTGTTATATTTATAACTAATATGAATAGATTTTAATAAACTAAGAAGAATTGATGTGGTGATTGAAAACTTTTCATGGATTATATATGATTGTGTTGGAAGGTAAAATGGAAATATGTATGTATTATAAAGAGATTTATAGATTGAGTTAAGTGTTTGTGAAAATTTGGTGGATTGATTTATGCATATTTAATGTAATATGAAGTTTATATGACTATTTAGTTGTATAATGAACTTGTGTTGAATCCAAGTGATAGAAGGATGGAGCACGTGTATATTTATTTCGGTTGAATATATGAATAGATTTAATTTTTAATCATTGAGTTCACTTGCATTGGATATTTAGTATGAGAGTAGCTTGCAATTGTATACTTATCCTTGACTTTGGACAATACTGCATGGTTAAATGTATTGAGATTTTAGATATAAATGCATAAAATTCGAATTGAAATATCATGTCTTGAAGTGTTGGGATTAAATGATGGAGAGTGAAGTTTGAAAAGTATGATAATGATGTTAGTTTTTAAGTGGATAGATTTTGTATATTTAATGCGTTGGCTGTGATAAATTATAAAGAATGGTGTATTGGGTTGACTAAAGAAGCTTTAAATGAATATATGATATGTATATGAAACTAGTATAGTTTTGTAAGTTTGTAGTGTAGATGTATAAATTGTAAGAGAGAATTTCATGTATCAGATGTGTTGGTTTTGATTGCAAGAGAGTGGATAATATGATTTTGGATAGATTTATATTATGTGCTGCCTCGTTGTATTGTCATGCTATTTATGAAGCCAATGGACTATGTAATGAGTTAAAATTGACTTACATAGAGGGTTAGATATAATTGTATTTATTATATATGCTATATGTGGATAAAACTTGTAAAAACAAATGAGTGTTTTAAATGGATTGTAAATTGATTTTAGGTGATAAAAAATATAAGTTACACATGTAACTTAATTGATTTATTGTAGTGAACAACTTTGAATACCTTGAATGGTTTATGTATGGATGGATTTTGTAAGTTAAGTGGTTATTTAAACAAATTGTATGTTAATCTTAGGTGATAAAAGTGGGTACGTGGGTGCATTTGGTGGATTGTAAATGTACACTTATTATGGATTGGGTTATATGTTTGAATGTAAAGAAGTAAATGAGAACTTGAGTTAATATTGGATTGGATTGTATGTGTATGAAAGATGGGTATTGTGTTTGTAATTTGAGTCTCATGATAAAGTGAGACTACTTTACAAGGCATGTTGAATGGTAGTTTAGAGATTAAGATGTTATTTGGATAGTAAATTAATATGAGATGTGTTGAGATGAAAGTTAAAAGTTGAATAAGATATTGTTAAAATGTTATTGTTATTTTGAGAATTAAAAAAGTTGAATTGTTTATTATATTTTGTGTAAGAATTTAGAAACGTTGTAATAATGAGATGAGATGAAATACTTTCACTATTCAAATTGAGTATAAAATGAAACATAAGATTTCACTGTATTAGTTAGAGATGAAGTTAGGTTTTTAATTTATGAAAATAGTTATACTTCAAGAATTGAATAGTGACTTGTACAAGTATAATGAAAAGAAAGTTATGAATATTTATAGGTGTAACTTTTTACAGTTAAGAAGGTCATGAAGAAATATACGAGTAAATAATTAATGGAGATTATTAGGATGATAACTGGTTTAAGTGAAGAAAGTTTAAATAAAAATTTAATGGAGGTTAAGGCCATGTAGAAGAGAATGCACTTGGAGTTAGGAGTAGCTTTATTATGCAAGTTCAAGTTTAATGTTTTTATGTAAATGAAAAGGAAATACATCAAAGTTATGTATACATGTAGGTTGCCATCTGAGAGGCACATGAATGTATTGCATGAAATGAAAATGGCTTGGAGTTTAGATAAGTATTATGTTCATATTCTTTTAGAATTTTCTACATGTTATGAAAATGAAAATGAAGTGTTTTATTTAGAAAATTGAAATGAAATGCTAAGAGCACTGACATTAGATTAGCTATCCACCAGTTTTCTTCATATTTTAGAGAATATGAGCAGAAATGAGTCCATATTAAATTAGCTAAAAAGTTTTTATGTAAACTTTAAGCAGTGACTTTTCTCTCCCTCCAAGCAATGCCTTTTCTTCACCAGGTCATCTTCTTTAGTAGCTCATCTCCATCGCTAGCTCTCTCTGTCACTGCCCGTGGTCGTCTCTTTTCATCTTCTCCACTCCAGTACTCTTACTTTCTCTCTAGATATATCTCTGTCTCGCCATTTTCTCATCGCCATTTACCTTTAGTCGACAAATTGGGGCTATGATGAGTTTTTATTCTTCGTTTGGGATAAATGATTCAAATCCCTAACAAGATGTGAAAGAGTTATACATAGGATTATTCTTTGTTTAAGGTAAATGTTTTTTTTTCTTGCCTTATTCAATCTGAATGCTCATGCTCGAATTTAGTCTTGATTCTCTACAATTAGCATTTTGTGTTAAACCTTGTTTTATTTTATTTTTTTGTTTGTATCTTTTTGTTAGATTTTTGTTTATTATTTTCGACAAGCATGTTGGATTTATTGCATTTTCTACTGTTTTGTTTTGTGGGTTTCTAAGTAAATATATTTTCTCTATTTTTTAGGGTTTTTTTGGTACTAAATATATATTTCTTTGTTTTTATTTGAGTGACTTTGTAGGTCTATTACATTTTCAATTGATTGTTTATTTCACTTGGCAGTTTATTCCAGTAAAATGCATTCTTGTATTGACGTCCGGACCTATTATTTTGTACATTTTCAACATTTGAAGTCTAGACTTGTTGTTTTGTTTATTTCCTTCAATCCACAAATCTGACTTATTATAAAATGCATTCGTTTAGTTACTCTTTCATAGTGCTATAAAATAGTATATCTCTCTTCTAGATTTGAAAATGTTTCATCTCCAAAACTTAAAGAAGATGACAACATAGCTTATTTTCATAACTTCTCATACTAGAAATGAATCATAAAACTCATATCAAATTCATGAAACAGTATGGCAAGCTAATTTGACTTATTTTCTTTCTTTTATAAAAAATAAGTGAATCTTTTCTGGTAATAAGGATATAGAAATCTATAACTTTTGAGCCGAAACAAATCCTTTAGTTCTATTTGGTTAGGATTGGAATTCCTCAGGATTGGTTTTATTTGCTGTACGATTAGATTTGTACATGTTTGTCTAGGTATTTTTTTTCCATAAATCATATTGCTCATTCTATAGTGGCTAGTTAATCAGGTTGGTCATCTAATAATAATCAATTACTTTGTTGTCAGTCAAATGAATTAGGAGTGTCATGCTCAAACATTATATTAACTTTGCCAATTGTGTGCAATAGCTTGTTCTACCAATGCTATAATACATGCTCTGTTCTTGGGTTTTTATTACTGTAGTTATATCATTTCCTCCTGTTATATTTTATATCGTTTGTGTGGCATCTCAATTTTAGAGGGAAACTTGAATCCGTGTGTCAGATACTTCTATGGTTTATGATGGGGTCTTAGAATCTTAATCACTAGATTCAACAATTTACCTGTAGCAGTTTGTTTGGATTGTTTAAAAGTTACTGCATGTTCTGAGGGGATATTATTAGAGAGTTTTTAATCTGTTGAGATTTATTTTCTATTATGTTTCTACTGGTATATTCATTCTCTCGATTGTCTTCCAATCTAACACATCTATGATATTTTTCTTCTGTAGTTTTATTGTCCAGTTGGAGTTGATATCATCTTATTCATGGATCTGCATACTCTGATGGTGGGTGAATTGAACAAGGTTTTACAATTATTAGAAGTGGAGAGATTGTTGGAGGTTATTGAGAATTGTTGGATTGTGAAAATGAATATGAATATAATTATTGAAGGTTATTGAAGATTATGAAAATAAATTAAAAATTAATGAAAAATAATATAATAAATAATAAATAATAATATTTTATTGTTATAGAGAATGTGATGACTAATTCAATGTAGACTTTAAGTTTTGAGTGATTAGTTAAAAGATAAAAAGTTACATTTTTTTCAAATTTTGAAAAATGGGATGACCAATCCAATGCTAATGCTTTAATATAAGAAAAATGTTCTCTTTATGCAATGAGGAAAAATTGTTTTCTTATAAATAAGACAATATTTTATTAAATGTAACATTCCACATATTTACAATCCCTTATAGATCATGAAAATTTTCTATCCTTGGAGGTTAATCCTTGATTTTTTTTTTTATCATATCTCATCTTTTAATTTGAAAATCCCTTATTTAATTTTCTATTGCTATTATTCTTTGACCATACTTGAATTGTTGATAAGACATTACATATGGCATTTAGAGTAATAACATGTCAAACTCTAAAACCATATCAATCAACATCCATGTGTATTTTTATGCATTTTTAGAGAGATAATATCTTTCTTTAGCCACTCAATTTATTCATGAAATTTCATCAATCTTGATTTTTCGAAAAATCAAAATTCTGTAAAACTCAAAACTACCCTTAGATTTTCAGCAACTGCCCATAATAACCTCCTATTTATTTATTTTTATTTAGACACCACTTCACTACCGTCTATCACCTAAAATGGACACTCAAGTATGCTTTAACTAGCCACAAAATATCAAGTGAATAGTCCAAACGAATAAGAAGAAAACAATTTTACTTTATAAAATACCTAAATTGGCAACATCATGAAAGCTCAAATTCTTGAACTTATTGCACCACCCATTCATTATATGTACTTTTACACTTATTCCTCATTTCAAAACTACTTAACATCTTATTATCATATTTATAGTTTTTCTTGATACATTTAACTTCTTCTAAAAAATATTTGAAAGTAAAGAAATAATAATTGTAACGCCTCTAGATTCTGCTTGGGATCGGATGGACATTTGAAGTGTCGGGACATGCAACACAATATTACCTACCCCTGTTCATGACAAATAAAGATGTCATGCACCTAACATACATCTAACAATATGTAATATTCGCAACAGATAATTTTTTTTCTTTATCAATACTATGCACCAAATTAAAAATATCTCAAATACTTAAAACATTATTCATACAAAAGGACATAATAAACAATTGAGATCATAACGCTAGTCTAAAATGGCTATGATTAAAGAGTACTGGAGATGCAATTTCATAGTATAAATAGTAATTTAAGTTAACTACTATATTAACATTGATGTCGCACCATCACTCAGTCGACCATGTCTAACTGGTCAAATCTCAGTTCTCTTTCGAGTCCTGCAACAAGATCTACTATTCGAGGGGAATGATAGCTAGGACTACCACAGGGAGATTTGATTACAATTCTCAGTAAGTTAACTAAAAATATTCAAGCATATTAATGATGCATGCATGATAATAAAAGCATGAATGCATAACTAAAGTCATAAGCAAGCATAAAATAACTTAACATATAATATGGCATAAACCGACATGGCATGAACTTGAGACGTGAACGTGAACTTGAAACTTGACACAACATGAACTTGATCTGAATAACATGAACATGGACTTAAAGCATAATTGGACGTAAACTTGAACGTGACTGAACCTGAATTTGAATATAGCATGAATGTGAACATGAATATAGCATGAACGTGAACTTAAACTTGATTAAACATGAACGTGAACTTGAACATGAACACTAACAATCAAAATAATTTTACCAATTGTTTCCCCCAAGAACAGTGAACAATCATAATGATTCCGTCTAACATATTCTGTTAAAGATACTCAGACAGTTAGAATGATTACGTTATGAATGTTTTACAGGAAATATCTTAGCAATCAGAATGATTACACTAGGAGCATTTGAGTAGAGGTATCCTAACAATCAAAATTATTATGCTAGAAGTACCTCGCATGAATTATAAATGGAGATGCTGGGACAATCATGACAATTACATTGTGAGTATCACAAATACGACTGATTGAAAGAATATTGATTTATAGACACACTTTGTACTCAAGACATGACGTGATGTGAAACAAAAGACATGACATATTATGAGATAAAATATTTCATAACATGACATAACATATAACAGACAATATTTTATGACATATGGTATAACATGTAGCAGACAATATTTCATAACATGTAACATATGGTGTAAGATCCCAAATTTACATGTATTTTTACATATTATTTTATTTTTGGTATTAATTATTTTAATTTATTTTAATAATATTATCAGTTGTGTTTTATTTGTTTAAAATAATTGTTTGAACTATTAATTAGTTAATATTGAGTTACGTTATTTTCCATATTAATTTAAATGTGAGATAGTCATTTAATGATTTGAACTTAATTTCCTTTATTTATTTATGTGAGTTTATTTGATGTGTTTTTATTTATTATTTTATCTTAAGTAGTCTCTGCATTTAAATTAATTTATTCAGCTCTTTGTTTTGAAATTCTTTTTATTGGATTAACTCTGTGAATTGAGTTGTGAGGACTGGATCTCGTTTATTTTCTTCACTTTTTCTTTTTCTCTTTTCTTTTCTTTTTATTTCTTTTTCTTTCTTTCTTCCTCATTTTTCCTCTTCCCTCAGCCGCGCGAGCCCCCTCCCCTGCTTCCTCTTTTCCGCCCATTTCTCCCATATCCACCTAGCGTCGCCGTCGGCCACCCTCCGGTGACACCGCCCAGCCCAACCTCACCCCCACATGCTGACGAGTCCAATGGTACCGGTGGTGTCATCTCCGGCCACCCCACCTCCCTTGCACAGCTCCTACCCGAAAATGAGTTCTTCGCTTTTCCTACGTTTTTTGGCCAACGCCGGCCACCCATGGCGCCGACAACCTACCAGCAATCTCCCCTCACTCCGAATAACATAATTTACCACCTAGAAGTACCCAGCTCCGCCGTTTACTCTTCTACCCGAAATGGGTCTTCAAATGGCTTGTTCTTCGCCGCGCTGCCATTCGGCTGCCGTGCATCTCACCTCCGCCACCAAACCACTCCCCCACCCCAGCCGACCACCCTCCTAGCTCAGCTCCTCCAACCGCTGCCCCACCTTCCCTATGCGACCCCAAACCCGAAAATGAGTTTCCACCCATTTTGAGCCCGATTCGCCACCTTCCGGTGGTTTTACCGCCACACCACCACCTCCATGAGAATCCACACCTTCCAATGAGTATCTCCCTAAATTTTGGTGTCAAATCGAACACTCTAGCCTAACGTACAAGTGACCGCTACGAACGCTGCGGATTGACGTTTGCTCAATAATTTACGTTTTTACCCATTGTAAGTACTTTCCAAACGAACTTTTAAAATTTAAATATATTTTTGCATTAATATCTATGTGTTGGTTGATGTTGGTATTTGTTGGTTGATTGAGTTTATTAAATATTGGATATTTTGTACATAGTGATATGCATTGTGAAATTACACGGTCGTTCATATGTATATAGGATATTTGAAGTTTTTACGTGAAACTTGAGTTATGATATATTAAAATGATTTGTTTGAAGGGTTTTATAAGTGAGAAACAGTATTATTGGGTTTATGGATTTTAATGGGTTTTAATGGTTTTTGACTAGGTCATATCGGGGACGGCGATACGTAACGCCCGTTATGATCAGTGGGTGTGAATGACATAATGGGGACGGCGATACGTCATGCCCGTTATGATCATTGTGTGTGTATTTCATATCGGTAATGGCGATACGTAACGCTTGGTATGAAATGAGTGTGTAGGAATCATAATGGAGACGGCGATACGTAATGCCCATTATGATTGGTGGTGTGTGTATGACATATCGGGGACGGCGATACGTAATGCCCATTATGGTCCTTGGGTGTGTATTTCATATCGAGGACGATGATACGTAACGCCAGGTATGAAATGAGTGTAGGAATCATAATAGGGACGGCGATACATAACGCCCATTATGATTAGTGATGTGTGTATGTCATATCGGGGACGGCGATACGTAACGCCCAATATGATTGGATTTACGGATATTAGTTTCTGGGAAATGATGGATAGTTTTTATTAAAGTTTTATTGTGATTAAAATGAGATTTTAATGTGTGTGGTTATTTTATTTATTTTGAATAAGATGATTTTAAATTTCATGCATACGGTATCATGTTCATGAGTGATGTTTTTTGTTGTTGCATGAGTATATTTTATATCTTATGGTTTGGTTAAGTTGTACTTACCTGCGGTGTCATTTTCGACGTCGTAGATTTTGGATGCAGAGTTTTGTGGAGGTTGAGTCTGAGGAGGCGAATCTGCTGTTGAAGCATTCTTATTATAAATTGTTATCTTGAGAAATTGTTTTCTTCTTTTTATAAATATGTATTTTTATGATTTATCTTTTGGATGACTGTATTAAATCTCCTGTTAGAGAATATATGTTAAACTGGTTTGTAAAATAATTCTAAAGAATTTTGGTACTTAGATATTGACCTCAAATATCCGCTGCTTTTATTTATGCATGTCACGTGTTCACACACTTAGTATTTGACGTTGGGTTGCGTGCCCGTGTTATCAGTATCCCGATGCCTCAATTCTCATGTTTTTTTTAAGGAAAATTTGGGGGCGTCACATATGGCATACGTAATATGACATATCTGCAATATATAACATATGTGGCAAAATATATTGTGTAACAGATAAGCATTTCGTGGCAGCATAATTCGTGTAACAGATAAACAAGTAACGACACGGCATAATATAACACATATGATAACACATACATAAACTGTAGTTCTCTTACCCATCACACGTACACAGTAAACTGCTAGTAAGTTAAGAACTAACTTACCTCGATCGTCGCATTTTATAAGAATAAGGCGTAAAATACAAGAAACTAAAAATAGTGATTCTAAAAGTTAGAACTCAAATCACATTAATGATTAGCAACACTAAAAGAAATACTAACTTAGAACAAAATTACCATTTTACTCTCTATATGTAAAAAAATGACTATTTTACCCATAACTTAAGGATTCCACATCCTAAGTCTAAAAATTACCAAAATTTACATTCCACGTGTAAATCTTGTCCTAAACTCAATTACCAACTCAAAAAAATTATAAACTAAATACAAGCATGAAAAGTCTATAGGGGCTAATAGCATGCATAGGTTTTTTCCTTGACTTTTGTTGCAATTCTTCCAATTTTAAAACTTATAATCAAATCAAATTTTTGCAACAAAGATTTTCATATCCTAAATTTAAAAACATACTTAAGACGTCTACCAAAATATGCTAGTCATCGACACCAACTTTTTACAAAAAGAATCCAACTTTTTAACTAAAAAAACAAACCATTGAATCTTATGGTTTGATCTAGTTCAAAGCATCTCCAAACACTTCAAAAATTAAAATGTTATTTCTAACATATTTATAACATATTTCTAAGAGCAATCATGTTTTGAATCATCAAACAGAAATCATCAAAATCACTAAAACAATACCAGAAGTTCTTGGCTTTCCTTTAAATCCAAAACCAAATTTTTATTTCTAATTTGTTTTAATCAATTTCTTGATCCACGACTTTTAAAGAGCTGATCTTCAAACGCAAATATCATATAGTTTAAAAAATGTCTTAAACATATCTAAACTTCAAACTCAAGATCACATGGTTAAAAATCAATCAAAGCATAAATGTAGTCAAGAAACTCAACACTTTAACCTATCCAAATATCTCTTTACATAAAATTTCATATATTTGAAACTAATATCAAATATCTTCAAAACAACATTCTAACATGTATATAAGAGACTTAGAATCCTTCAATAAAATTATCAAGGCCATTGGAATAGGATTAAATCACGAAATATTAAAACTTACTCAAAACAGAAACTGTTTTTTCACTTCTAATTTTCAAGTTTCTAGATCCAAGAAAAACTATCATCAAAAACTTTAGTCATGCTACAAAATCACAATTATCATTCATAAAAACTTTGGACCAATATATGTCCATTAGTTTGGTCAAAGGTCTACAATATAACTCACTCTTCAATTTAATGCCTAAGATGACATATTCATGGTTAAAATCACTTTTAATTAGTCAAATTATCATAAAATAAAACGAAAAATATATTCGCGAAAATTAGACTCAAAGACGAATAACTTTCATGAAGGAGTTATGATAATAAAATACTAAAAAGAGTCAAAATCACCATGCAAAAAGATACAAAAATCTGTCCAAGAGAGCTATTTTGAGTTTCTCTTTAAGAATGGGGTAAAGAGGTATGAAATGATATTAAATGAGTCATGCACGAGTATAGACCTCTGGAAGGGGGAGTTATGGTCTTAAATGACCCTTGATTGGAGGTGATTAGGTCACATAAAGTAAAGAATATGAATTAGTAAGGCTGACTGCTACTATGAAAAATGGAGGGTGGTGAGGTAGATTTGTACTTCGCATCATGACACTATTGAGTGTAGCCAAGACCAGAGGATAGCTTGCCATGTGGGGGATGTAACTTCCTTAAGAAACTTTGCCAATGTGGCTAATTTCATGGACCTTAGTGGGCCTTAACCAAGTGGTCTTTAATTTAGGAGTTTAAAGGGAGTTTGATTAGTATTTGGGATGCTATTAAGCCAATTTTTAATTTTTTTTGACCCAATAAAATTTTCAAGGTTTAAAAGGTTGAATTAGGGGTGTCACCGATCCGATTCGATCCAATTTTGGATAAAATCTAGAATTGGACCAGTACCACCGATATTTTATTTTTTAACATCGATTACGTATCAGTTACCCCCCAAAATCGATAGTACTGGTTTTACCAGTTTCGATCCGGTTTTTTGGTTTTAAATTAGTTCATATTAGTTTATTAGACTATTAATATATATATTAGTATTATTTATAATGATTGAAATAATTATATATTAGTATTTGTTATAATAAATATAATTTTTTATAATTATATCATTGATAGTTATAACTAATAGTATTAATATTAGCTAAAAAATTGTATTATTATTATTATTATATCATTTTTTCATATGTAATCATTTAGTATAATAATTTATATATAGACTTAAAGTATATACTATTAGTATTAGGCTATAAAATGTAAATTATAACTAATTTATATTATATACTAATGTATAACATATTATATATAATTAAAAAAAATATTTTATATTACCTATCATATTAAAAAAAATTAAAATATATATTATATTAAATCGGTTTGGTCTGGTTCTAAAAAGTTTAGAACCGAAACCGAACCGGTACCTACCGGTTTTAACATTATGAAAATCGATTCTGAACCAATAACTACCTAAATTCAGACCGATTCCATTGGTTTGAACCGGTCCGGTTTATCGGTTTTTTAATTTTTTCTTACACCCTTAGGTTGAATAATGATGTCATAACATGAATTTGAGAAATTAATAGCATGTAGGAGTTATTTAATTAAGTGATTAAAAATAATGCTAGAAATTAGATAAAAAAGTGTTTGGAGACCAATTTTAGGATTTGAGAAAACCTATTAGGATTTTGATTTCAATCAAACTTTTTGGATTTCAATTAGATTCCAACTATTTAAAGTTTTGTTAGGGTTGAAACCCTCTTTCGTTCGGCACAATTTGAAAGGTCAGATGAAACATAAGATTTTACTTAAGTGGCACAGTCTCACACTTTGATTCATTCACAAAACATCCATTGGTTCCTCTTGATGCCAAGTGTCCAATACTGCCTACCAAGTGTGACTAAGATCTTGCTAAATATCTAAATAAAACTTCTCCAACCTAATTTGGACATCCCACACTGTAATTTTGAAAACACTACGCTAGGTACTACTAAGAATGTTATTATTTACTCCGAGAAAGTGAAAAATAAAATTTGCATTGAGAAATTCTAAATAATAACACTAAACTAAAAATGCAATTTGTCTATTGAAATTACATCTCGAAGTATCTTGAAAAAATTAAAATACGAATTCTAAAAACATATCGACCGAAAACTGAAAATGAGATTATCTCGCCATAAAATCCTAAATAATTAACTGAGTCTAATGGCGTAGACTATAATGCAATCCAGTACTTCTAACTATCTCAAATAAATAAAAATACACTTCTAGCACCATAGTGAGTGGTAATACTTACTATGCTGATAGACTAAAACTTATACGACTAGCCGATTCGTGAGTGGTAATACTTACTAGCCGATTCGTGAGAACTTATGGAGTTTTCACGAGATTCCTAAAACCTATAGAGATTCCACCATTGAATTTCTAGCAGGTTGTTACAATAATACTAGCTATTATGTATGAAAAAAATATACACACATCAATTGAATAATGTGTTTTGTTTGCTATTCTAACATTAGGGTCGTTCATCCACTAGGAGAGTTAGGCGGCTGCTTAAGGTACCCAAGAAATATAATAGTTGAAAAGTCACATAAAATATATTAAAAGAAATTATTATTAAGAAAAATCTAACTAAGAAATATAATAAATAAGAAAAAATATTAGAAAAAATAGATCAACAAATAATGATCTAAAAAAGTTTAATTATCTCATATTCTACAATAAAATAAGCCCAAAAATACATTAACATTGCGAAAAAAAAAACCAACAATTGATCATAATGACCATAAATCCAGTCTATCATCTGACAAAGTCTAAATCTCCAATGGACCAACACACAAATCTCTTACAAGCTCTCTTTTTATACACGTATGAAGACTGAAATTAATAATCTTTATGTTATCTCTTATTTCTATTACTCTTGTTGTCTTTGGTATTCATTAAATTTTGCTCTTAATTTGGCAGTCATTGAAGGTTGCTTACACTCCCATTGTAGACATTCAATAGTGGTTGAAGAACATGAGAAATCAAATAGCAAAGATAGGTGAATCAACATTTTTCATATATATATATATATATATGTAGTGCAATTTTTCACCTATGTGGATGAAAAAAACATAAAAATGCACTCATGTGGTAATAAAAGAGCCACATGATCTATGCATGCAGAGACTGTAAGGATTAGAATGCAATTTAGATCAATTTTTTTTATACTTTTTTCGAGAAAAGTCCATACTTGTTGGGATAAATTGGGTTCAGCCCATCGAAAACCTATTACTGATAATATTGGAATAGATAAAGTTAAGAGATGAGGTATGAAGATATAAGAAAAGTTGACTAGGCCTCATTTGTTTTTGCATATGAGATAAGTTGAGATAAAAGTTAAAATTGAAAGTATTAATAGAATAAATTTTTTAATATTATTTTTATTTTGAGATTTGAAAATGTTAAATTGTTTATATTATTGTGTATGAAAATTTGAAAAAATTATAATGAATAATTGAAATGAATGAGATAAGGATGAGAAGTTTTTTAAAAACAAACGAGACTTTGGACTTCTAGAAAGAAATGACATCATTCGGCAAATAGGACTCAATCACTCTGAGAAAGAAGACCTATATATAAGAAGAATATCTCCACAGATCTACAGAGGCTCCCTATGTATAGACTCCACCATGCACAATAACTCCAAAGGATCTTCTCTCAAAGAAGCATTATCTTTAATCTGCTCAAACCCTAAATTCTTCCATTCTATTATGAGATATGTAAGGTCATAAGAGATTGTAAAATCATCAATTTGCTTGTTATTTTTATTTCACTAATTGTTATTGCAAATGAGAGAATCTAAGAGTGGACCACGTGCAAGAAGGATTGTGCACATGCAGCATTCACGTCCCATGCACTAGGTACGTAAGGTCACACATGGTTGAACTTGTAGGTAGCCATCTTTGTGCTTAGCGCGAATCAAGTCCGACAACGAGGATAGACTATTAGACACAACTGACAATAATTACACATTTGATTCCTTGTTACAATGGTACACTATGCATGTCGTTCACTATATGTGTAAAGGAATCACATCCATGTGCACCCTAAGTATTCTCAAGATAAATCTCTATGAACCAGTGAAGCCACCACCCCCCACCTTTTGACTCATCGAAGTCTTCTATCTCTAATAAAGTACTCAACCACGAAGGCCCTTCTTGATGATTTCTGTCACCATACGCAGCTCTACGAAGGAGCATTGTTGTTAGCCACCTCTGTGTGTGGTGTGGCCTAGATTTGGTCACCACGAGAGATGATCAAACAAGGCTTAGCATTGGAAATAAAGTCATTGGCCATTATAGCACCTCCCAATTTGTCGGCACTCCTTATGACCAACCGCTACCTTTGTGGTGGGTAACAAGCACACCACAATTGTTGGAAGTCAGCAGGAAAACCACCCGTTGGCTATATTCTTATAGGCAACTATACGGTGACATGGCACTCACATTCCCGCCATGAGAATCCACAAAGAATAATGATAATAATTTCTATTGTCAACAAGCTTCTATAAAGGTGAGGAACAATGCCGAAGAATTGGGCATTCCCATAATTTTAGCCAACCAATGGTGGGCAATGACCTCACCTAAAAATGTAGCTTTTGGCAGTCGGCGACACTCCTCTCACCATTGTGGCGAACAACAAGTATGTAGTACCAAATTATGTATTTAAATTATGTTTGGAATAGGATGAGATGATATAATATGAGATCAAATGAGAATTTTATATTTCATCTAAGGCCACAAACCTGTCCTAAAACAACACCACAAAATCATGATAATGAAAATTATTATGGTAGCATTTAAACATGTACTGTGAAGGTTTTATTAGAGAATTTGGAAAAATGGTAGAAAAAAATAAAAATACCAATAACATATATGATTTTGTTCTATAAATATTTATGATCTTACTCAATGGAAACATGTTAATTCAAAACTAAGATATTTATTAGCAGAAAATAGTCCAATTAGAGATAACATTATGAATTTTCCAAAAAAGGTTTCATATATTCTTAATACATATTACATATGAAACTTATCAAATTGGGAGAAACATGATAGAAAATGCCTAGTGTCTTTAAGAATCATGAAAAAACCAATGAATATATTACTAAAATGGTTGTCTAGGTTGATTTAGAAATAAGATTGTTAAGAAATAAAATAATTGATAAAAAATATGTCATTGAGAATTGTTTGCTCATGTGGAAAAAACTCTTGGTAAAAGTAAGTTGTCCTTTTTTGGAAAAGATAAAAACATCTACTAAAAAAATAATAATTTTTTTGTAAGTCAAATATATTACTATATAAAATAACCAAGTTTAACTTGATGATGTGACATACAACCCGCATTTCTTGGTATTAAAAACGTTCGTTACAAAACAAAAGAGCACACGCAATTAATTTCAAATGGTGCAACCAAGTAAAATAAATAGTGCAATCCAAGTCCAGGTTTTTATTCTCACATGGAAGAGAGAGTCCACAATGAGAGAGTGTGTCCTTTTTCTGTGTGAGAGAGTCACAGGTTTTTTGGTATAATGCACACACACATATATATAAATAAATAGAGTAATGATACTCTTGATTTACTGATCCGTTATTTTTATTTTCTTTATTATTTTAATTTGAATTAAAAACCTAATAAAAAAATTGAATCAACAAAATCATGTAATTTGATTAAAATTAAATTAAATTTTATAAGAATTGACATTCTTTTTCTCTTTAAGTTTCAAAAACACTGTAAAAAAGAAAGAGTCCCATTTCGTAGCTCTTAATGTGATATGTATATTAGAAAGTACATGATTGCATATTGTAAAAAGAAGGTCGTTGTGAGGTTTTAATCCAAATTCAAATGGTAGATGAAAAAAATAGTTAAGTAGTAAAACAATAATAGAGTAGATGTAAGGATATCATTATCTAAATAAAAATAGACTTATAAAACTCCATGTAAATAATAGCTTATGCATTGGGCGGGTTATAGACTCATTGAGATAATTTTCGAATTCAAACACATTCGGTGCATTCAAAATGTTGAATTTGTAATTATTATCTTGGGCATAATATTTAAATGAATTAATATATTTGCTAAAAAATAATTTTATTAAAAGAATTAAAGAATTCCCCAAACATTACTGGAAATATATCTTACTACAACAAAGTTAATCCACCACCAACCTGGCGTTGGTTCCACGAGTATTATTTCTGAAATTATCATCACAATTTAGTATCATCTTTATTTTTTTTCTTACTAAAACACTATGATTTGTGATGCCTATTCTTTCCACATTCAAAACAATTTTAAAATTGTTCACTTTGCCTCTTTTTAAATCATTTTTTCTTAATTGTTTTTGCTTCATCTTGTTTTATGGATAGAAAACACGTGTCTTGAACCACCATAAGGTTGAATGATCCATTCTCTCTCTTCATTATTTTCTTCATTTCTTCCTCAAGTACAAGAAATACTGGGAGTGAAGTTATGGTTATTTCACTTTTACTATATATTAAGGAAGTAATAATATATTCTTAAGATAAAAGAAGACTAATAAGTGTGATTGTAAGTTGCATTTTATCAGTAACAGAATGACCGTCATCAAATAATTCATATGCATTTAATTCCATTTGAAGTATACAATTGCTTATACTTTTATTCACTTGCATGCAAGTTTGGTTATGCTTGTACAATAATAATTGTATATAAGTATCATATTTTAATCCACACTTACCTTTAACTACATCCATAATTTCTTTTGCAGTTTCATAGTCTTAAAAAAAAACTATTTTCATCACCCATGCAATGTAAAATCAAAGTTTTTGTCCAAGCATTATATTATTTCCATTTATCTCTACTTTTTTTTGCCAATTCCACTTTTATTTTGGTCATTTTCATGTATTCATATGGTGTTAGCTTTTTAATGTATGTAAGGTCTTTTTATAAGTTAGAAGAAAATTTATATGCCTTTTCTATGATTGAAAATTTCTTCCATATCAAATCTTAGAAATCAATAATTTTATTTGGTGCTGTTGATAACAAAACACTAATATCAATAATAGAATGTAGAAATTATGATAGATGTGTGCTATTATAGTATTTGAATGTAGTAGTTCAAATAGTAAAAACTAAATAATTGCAACTTAATTAATAAAATTAATAATAGTAGCCCTTACACTTGATCTAATATGGTTGATAAGAAAGTTTTCTATTACATCTCAAATAAGGAGGATAGATCAAATATTGTTTTGAAGTCTCCTCATACTTGCTCTCATTTTCAAATTTTCTTTATGATTATTCCAACCAATGTGTGCTCTACTAAAATTTGGCACAAAATCAAGGATGCAATAGTTTTTGAACGGATCAAATTGGGTTTGAAATGACTTAAAGTAATATAAAAATACTAAAATCCATTTGTATCAAGTTAAGTGGTTCAAACCCGCTTCAGGACAGTTAACTAGTTTCTGACACCATGAACGACTCGTTTACGGCCCGCTTCTCAAATTAGCATGCAGGTTGAGGTCCAGGTTAGATATTGGTCAAGAAGATATTCACAAGTCAAAAGTTTGATTCTTTTCCTTATGAGTTTTTGTCCTCCTTTATAAGCTTGAGAGCCTCAGTTGAGTGGGTTGGAATGAAAATTTGTTTGTGGGTTGTTAGGTGCCACTTGGCTCCAAAAGAAACGATGTTGGATGACATTGCATGCACTTTGTTCAAAAAGTAGTTGTGTTTTTCTTACACGCAACCTCTAATTTCCTCATAATGATGCCGAATGTGGCCTTGTTTAAGATGAAGTCTTTTACAACTAGAGTACGAATAATAGACATAGGCAAAAAGAAGTTTTTGTTAAAACTAAGATTCTTTTCAAGTGGTTGAATTTCATTTTTTGTTTAGTACAAAAATGTTTTAAGTCGTGTAATCGTTGTTTGAGATGACACTTTCTTGACCAACAATTTCATCTTCAAGCTCAACCTCTTGGATGTCGCGATTGAAAATTTCAAATTCTCTCACTCTTCCCACATTTTGGATGATGATGATACAACAAATTATGAGTTCTTGACACTCTTGAAGCCTATTGGTGGTGAAACACTACAACGATAAGCTAGAAACTTTTATGGAATTTCTTAGTTCACCTCTTTTCGGACACTCATGTTTGTCCCTCTGATTAAGAGATCTCTAAGGATTTTCCTCAAAATAGTACTTGGTAACTAAAATTTTTAAGTTAGCTGTGCTCTCAAGCCCTCCCTTAATGATTTGAAAAAGCTTTTGTGATGCACAATTCTTTAAGTGATTGTAATATACAAGTGTGGTTACAAATCGAGCATTGTTTATTGAAGATTTTTTTCTATGCGAGAAACAAACCCCTTTGTCATTGACAATGCTCTTGATAGCATTGTTGGATCATGTATAAATTTGGTGAGAATCCCATTAGGCTCACAAGTTGTAGACAGAGGGTTGAAAGTAGTGTAATTGTTACACGTTTTTTCTCTATTTATATACCTATAAGTAGTGCTTGGCAAAAGGTACATCTATTAGATTAAATCGAACAATTGTGATGTTTGACACTCCCTTAATCAACACCCAATGAGAAACTGTCACCATGAGTAGGGTGCACACTATTTATATCGTCATTGTAACGCCATGGTCCAAGATGGTTTAGGGAATTACTTTATGTCGTCTAAAATTATTTTTCAAAATAAAAATAAAAATTCCAAAATGACTCCATAAACATAACCTTATGTATTTTCAAATACTTCATCTCATTCTACCAAATATATATATATATATGTGTGTGTGTGTGTGTGTGTGTGTATGTATATATATCTACAAGTCATCAAAATAATTAATCTAACAAATAAATCGACAACTCAATACCTAATATAATAGTTAACACACAAATAACCAAGTCAACAGAACAACTTAATCTATAAAATAAAAATTATATTATCCAGTATTAAAATTATATAGTTAGATTTCAATAGTAAATAATATAGAATTTAATGTCTTAGTCAAAGAAATGAAGTGGATACTGATGAATTTAGAGAGTGATGGTATTTTAGGGTTATGAGAATTTTAAATCTTGAGGAACTAAAATAAGGTTAATTTAGCATTGCAGGTTTACATATCAAAATACGTGTTCGATTGAAAATTTACGGAAGTTATCTGACTATTTTGTAGATGACAATTAAAAATTTTAATGACATTATTGTGGAATTTTTTTGAAAAGCTAAAAAGTCCAAGTAAACAAGATTCTTCTACTAGATTTTGCATAAAAAGAAATTGAACTGAAGTTGATTTAAGAAAATGTACACGATGTGTTTTGAAAAGTAAATGTGAAAATGACCTAAGTTATGTGTTCTGCATTACGCATAAAATCTATATAAAAGAGAAAATGTTTCTGACATGATTATTGTAGACGCAATATTTTGACATGTTATTTTCTGAAATGTGTAAAACAGTGAATATGAAACCTGAAAATTTTGTACATATTATATTAAAATTTTTCGAATCTATTTCTGACTATGTGAAAATGATATGAATACGTTCAACACTCTTTTTTATATGACCTAGCCTAAGAGTTAATGATTTGAGGAGTGATGATATTTTAGGATTACAGAAATTTTAGGAAGAGAAAGTGTGAAGATGAACAATTGTGAAGAAGAGAAAGCTTGAGGAAACGAAATGATTCCTAGGCTTGCATATGAGGTATTTAGGCAAATTTTCATCTTTCATTGTGCATGATATCTTAATAATTCTAAAAACATCTTTAAACTTGCCTAGGTAATTCACTTAAAATAATCTATATATTAGAAATTTGAGTGCATTCGGATACTATTTAGTTTAGATTGTTAGTCATAGATTCTTGAAATACTCATTTATTCTTAGAGTTTGGCTCGGTTCAAATGCCCATTCCTTAACGGGTTGTCCTCTCTATGGTTAGGTGATAACTATGAAAGAGAAGGATGGAAAGAAATGGATGCGTATTAGTCTTCTTTCCTTTGGGACTTTTACGTAGTTTTCCTTCTTTTATGAAGTCATAACAGACACAATCAACATAAAATGATTTCCCATAAAAAATTCAAGAGTTCTTTTCCCGTCAAATTTCGTCAACAATTGCAGCGAACATAAGCCTGGTGATCAAACTGGAAAGAGAAATTTCCTGTCATCTCCAATCCCTCTTCCACTTTCAACTTCTAGAGCAAGAGAGATTCTCTCAAATTGGTATTCTATGGCTGCATTAACACACCGTTGATTCAATCGGCTTAATGTTCCAAGAATGTTTTATGGGTGCTGTTGAGCTTTCTCGTTCCTAGGTGGGTATGAAGGTGATCTCCGAAGTATTTCTTTTCTTCCTAAAGTGAGGACTAATTCCCTAGGTTTCCTATCCAAATTTCTTTAAGGAATTCCCCCCAGTTTGTTCAATGGGATACCTCATTTATGTAAATGGTTTATGGTCCTTTATGTTATTAATATATTAATGCTGACAACATTATTTATGAGATTTTCAACGACATAAAAGAGAATAAAAGACCAAATACTTTAGGAAAATTAGTCGTTGCAATTAGTTCAAAATTATCTACTCTTACGTTTTGGAGCATATCAAGTTTGATATTGAAAGACATGTTCAGATTAACTTGAGAGATACCGAAAGAAGCTGATAACTCATAAGTAGACTTTGTAAGAACTTATAAGGTAAAATGGTAGAGGGCTTTAGAGAGTATGTGATTTTGATCACATAAGATAAGATATATAATAGATTGCACTAATTAAAGAATGTGCATTGCATAAAGAATTTGTTCAAGAATTATATGAAGTCATAAGTTCAAGGACTTATTCACCTTCTAAAAAAATCTTTTACCTAGCATCTCCATCTCTAGTAACCATTGTAGATCATATATAGTGTATACAAAGTTGAAATGTACAAGTTATACTAGCAACTATTCCATCTCTATTTTTGACATATGGACATGCTTCCATTTAAGGATAAAATGCTGCATATATATGCATTGCCTATGGATAACATTTGGGAATTAGCACAAGAAAACACAAGGTGATTTGATAAACTCATCACCCAAAAAAACAAAGAAGAGTATATATATATATCTCACTCTGAACATAATATAATAAAAAAAAAATGATCCACTTTCAACTATTTTATAATTATTTTACACCTCTAGCTTAAAGGAAAGGCAGTGGTTATGTAATATAGAGATATTTTTTTAATGGGTTGGTATGATTGTATTGACTGGTTGAAAATTAGTTATAAAAGAATTATAAGTGAATTTTTAGTCTATAAACAAACATCTTCTCACTATAAAAAAATTATTTATTTACAATTAATTATTTCCAGCGAAATTACTATTTCCAACTAAAATAAATCTGTTTTAATTGTAAATAGTCATTTTCATTCTAAATAATTGGTCACAGATAGCCAATTTTTCTTGTAGTGGATCCTAAGAGAGTTCTCTCTCAAAAAAAAAAAAAGTCAGACCTTTGCCATCTTCATCTCTTGTTGTTCACCATGTAATAAATTAGAGAAAAAATATAATTTTATAATTTGTATATTTTTACATGAGTTGAATCTCATCTTCAGATTTTGTGAACGTAGGCTTTATTGTCGAACTAAGCAAACCCATCCCTCATTTATTTCATTCTATTTTCATCTCTATTTTTAGTAATGTTACAAATGTGCATCTCCTTCATTGGCATCGTCTCCAAGCCTTGGGCAACAACAATAATAATAATTTTAACTTGGTGAATAGTTTGACATAAGTGTGCTACCCGAACTATACGGTGTGGGATAACCCTCTTCCTACACCTCGCCACATATAGGGTGGGGGTGGGGTTTTCAACCCCGTCCCCTACCCCGACAATGCAGGGGTGGGGTACCCCGTCCTGCTAGGCCGGTGCGGGGCGGATTCTTAGTTCCGCTTTTTGTTCATTTAAAAAATAGATTCTATAAGAATCCGCCCCGCCTCATGTCCACTTAAAAAATAGATTATATTTTATTAGGTCGAAAAATTATTTTTAGCTCTAAAAGTAATAAAAAATACATCTTTAGACCCAAATTATAAATTTAAATTTTGTAAATATGACTATAATTTAAAAATATGTAATTTTTAAATTTGTTAATGCATATTTTATGTGAGTTATAGTGTAGTAGTTTTTAAACTATATAATTTTTAAATTTGCTAGCACATATTTTATATAAAACTTAAATTGTAGTGATTAAACTATGTAATTTTTAAATTTGCTGATACATTCTTTGTGAATAAGTCTAATAAATTATAATATATATTTATATACACATAATTTGTAAAATATAAATATATATAAATATATTTATGTTTTTATATATACAAATTTTTTATATTTATATATATAAATATTTATATATAATATATATAAATATATAAGTGGGGCGGAGCAGACAGGGGCAGGATGCGGCCCCGCTGCCCAACCCTAAAACTTTGACAAGATTGTTCAAGCCTTACAAGTGCAGTACTGCGCGCAATGCAATACTCTTTCATTGAAATGGCTCCAACCATCGTGATTTAAACTTATGAGTCAGAGGCAAATTATATTGGGAAGAAAGAGATCAGTAGTTGGCCGGGACACCAGAAAAGCATGATTGGGGGCCCCTTCTTGTTGAAGAACATGTTAATGCATGAAGAGAGGCATATCTTCTTGTTGCCAGATTGCTAGGGATTAATACTCAGATTCTCACAAATTATTTGTACTATTTTGCTTTATATTTGGTTTCAACTTATTTAAAAGAGAGTTTTATATGAGGTCACAGAGAAATTCCATAAAAATAAACTTATAAATTAATATTGTTTTATATGATACATTATATATATATTTTACGATTAAAATTAATAGTTTTACAATTTAACATACTATATTAATGTTATGTGAATTTGTGAAAAATATTATATTATATCACTTATTTTTCATCAATTTAATTGGTTATAATTTGATGGAATATGATATTTTATCAATATTTTAGATCTCGTTTGGATTGAAGATGAGCTCAATTCATCTCAATCTTATTATTATAATTTTTTTAAATCTCTACATAAAAATAATAAACAATTCAATTTTTTTAAATCTTAATTTAATTTTTTTAAAATTTTAATTCAATTTTTTTTTAATTTTAAAATAATAATAATACTAAAAATTAATATTTTATTTAACTTTTAAAACTTAACTTTTTCTCATCTTTAAATTACAAAAGGAGCATGGCTCAATGATGCAAAATGTTAAAAGGTGAAAAAATACCATCATATTGCTGTGAAATTGTGATTTAAACTTCAAAACTTCAAAAAGGATTTAATTAGTGGGTGGTTGACTTTTAACCCCTAAAGTTGGTAATCATCGTGCATTTTCCTTCGTCTTGGGGATGGCCAACCACTCTCTTGAAATCCTGGGTTCTAAAGAGGTTTCTAGACTAAGACATTTTTAAGAATAGAAAAAATAAATGATATTCATCATTTTAATGTTATTTATCTTCTAATTATCTTATATTAATATGATATCAGTACTTAAAGATTATTTATTGTATTTTATTTATAAATTATTATTTAATTCTATATTATGAGATAATAAAAAGATAATTAAAAAATATAATGACTATATCTTAAAAAAAAAAAAAAAGGGAATGGCCAGTATCGTCCAATCAGGTTAGGTTAGAAATGGTGGCCCATCTCTGTTTTCCACGTGGCATGATAGTCTCCATGGTCTAGCCGACAAGAGCCTCTCATTTTGCACAAAAAAGCCATTCAAAGTCCTTTCCCACTTCCGAAAGACATGCACAGAGACTCAAGCTGGGAGAGATAGCGATGAATTTTGGGTTCAACCTGTTTTTGGAGCTTGTGTAAGCACACGCAACGATGATGGATCTTTGTCTTAAGAGGGTTTTTTTTTTTTTTTTTTAAATTTAATTTTTTTTTTATTATTATTTATTTGTTTATTTTAATATCCATGCAATGTGAGTTATGAATTATAACTATATAATATTTATGTTTTAAACACAATTGGTTAGACGGAAAATGATACACGTATAATCTTTTAGGTTCCATTCTTTTTTTTACAAATGAGATGATATAAAATAAATTAATATAAAAATTGAGAGTTGTATATAATATTATTAAAATATATTTTTTAATATTGTTTCTGTTTCCAAATTTGAAAGAGTTAAGTTGTGTCTTTTATTTTGTATTAAAATGTGAAAAAATTATAATTTTTAGATAAGATAAAATAAGAAGAAAATATTTGTAAAAATAAACAAGACTTTAATATAATTATATTTTAAATAAGGAATATATTTATAAAAGTAATATCATTTTTCATAAATATCATTATAGAGCTTGTGATGCATGAAAGTTTTAAGCCAAGTCATTTTATTTGTAAATTGGAGTTGTCTTCCATGCTGCATTATAAATATAATTTGATCTACAATAGAATTTAATTTAATTTATTATTCAAATCAAATTGTGTCATGCTGGTGGTACTGATAATATTATATATATATATATATATATATATGCATGTTCTTTAGTACCCCAGCTTGCAAATATAATTTTCCAAATAAACCACTAACCCAGAAAACAAAAATGCAAAAAATAAAAGAACTTAATATGTTTTAGGATTATGGGTATTGATATCAATTATCATTAGTCTTAGAATTAAGGAAGTTTTGACCATAGAAAAGATTTATGAATATGTAATATTCAAATCATGATCATGTCAACCAAAACAAGCCAATAATTAAAGAGGAATATAATAACTAATAAATAAGTGGAAAAAAACAACAAATTAAGACAAAATAACAGAGTAGGAAGGAGTCTGATTGAAGGAAGTGTTTTCTCCCATGCAAACATATAGCGTGTTCCAACATACTTTTAGGCTTGTGCACTTTCATTTTATATTAATTTTTCACTCTTTTCTTTTTAATTGGTACACAATTCCAAAGAATTGCTTTAATTGTGATTGTATGGTCAAACCCATTAACATATCATATGCTTTGAATATAATATATTTATATATAAACAAAAAATTTATCTGTAATTATTTTTGTGTATTCTTTATACACTCTATTAATTATGTGATTGATTGTATCCTTTTTTTAATATAAAAATTAAAATAGCTGTTTTAGCCAATCACATCAGTAGAATATATAAAAAAAATAAAAAATTTATTTAATGTATAAGCAAAACTCTTTCTTTCGTGAATATATATGGGTTTATATTTAAAAAAAAAAACTTTCAATTTTCCTTGCATGGGAGTAGTGTATACTGTTTCATTGGCTCAGAAGTACTTCGAGCAGACTGGTACCGCGTTGAGCAAAGAATTAATCCTGCCAACTGTTTCATTGGCTCATCATGCCATGCATGTAACGTAAACTTGGATGAACTTACCAATATTAAATTATTAATTATTCTATATATCTTTGGTTTGATAACTGAAATGTTTTATTTAATTTAATATATATTGCAATAATATATATATATATATGTGCCAAAAATAGTTGATTTTGCTCTCATAATTAATTTGCTAATTGCTTATTACTCCTTTCAAATTTATTTATTTATTTATTTTTTAATCCTTTTGCAATTATAATGTCATTTTCATATGAGAAAATATATTTATAACAGTAAATTATATAATCTCTACGTAATCACTTTAAAAAAAAATAATAACAAATATTGCTAGTAATTATAATTTTTTTCTTCTTCTTCTTCTTCTTCTAGGGTCATACAATATATAATTCCAGGTTTGACAATCTGCTTTAAATGTTACCCTGTTCCTTGAACGCAAAGGAAGTTTTATTGAAAGAATAATATCCTCGACAACTCCCACCCCCTCTCCGTATCTCGTGGACTCTCTCTCTCTCTCTCTCTCTCTAAAATATAGTAATACCAGAGTCTCATGGAAGCAAGCAGTCTCCCATGTCAACCTTGTGCAACATATCTTATGCAAATACCCTAGCAAATTCAAGCTGTCAAAGCTTCCAAATCCTCTTTTTTCCTTTGAAAACTTCAACTTTTTTTTTTTCTCAGTTTTTCCCTTCAAATTGATCTCCCTCTCCATGCTCTCCTTTCTGATCTCCTCCTCCCCCATGCACCATGGCAGCTTTAAGGCTTTCTTATGTCTTAATTAGTCTCCTTCTTTGGCTCTCTCTTCTCTTGCTTTTCTTCTCTCATGGCGGCCGGACGGTCTTCAGTTTCTATAGTACCAAGAACATCAGATCAAGCATCCAAAACCACGACATCTCTATCTCTCAAGACACCTTGATCAACAACAGGAGAGTATTGGCCGGAAAAATCGACTTCAAAGCATACCGCCGTCATCGGCATCACCGCAGCGGCCGGGGCCATGTACCTGTGAAGCCTGGACCGGCTGCCGGAAGTCAGATTGACCCACGTTACGGTGTTGAGGAGCGTCTTGTCCCTACCGGTCCAAATCCATTGCACCATTAATAAGGTTTTTCACATATATATGCTTGATCTTCTCTTGTATTAATCTTCTTAATTACTATTCGAAAAAGAAGAAGAAGAAGAAGAAGAAGAAGAAGAAGAAGTTAGTGATCATCAGAGAACTTCTGAAATTACTTGTACCATTTTGAAAGATTTTCACACCTCTTTAGAAACTGAGAAGCTAGCCCTGCTCATATATACTCAGCTCCATTCATTGATCTTTATTCAAATGGATAAAACGTACAAAGATATGTGTCTGTATCATATATGTATTTATTTTCTATTGCTAATATATAAGAATATCGTATTTATGTTTGTTTTACAGCAATCCAAATATTTAAAAAAAAAATCAACAATAGTGTTCGATTAATTCTGCTATAAATTAATGTGTGTTTGCGCCCGCGCATCATATTCAGTTTAGTGGACATCAAAAGATTCAAACCGCAAGTTGAATAGTATATATACCTACTCTCATCTGTTTCTGATATGAAAGAAGGAAATTAACCAGAGTGACTGAGACGCCACGTCGTCCGTCATGGGAAGAGGAAAAGTAGCCTATATAAAATACACATTTTCGTTATATATAATATGTATAATATTGAGGTTGGTTACGAAAGTAACTTTTTATGCTTTGTTTATTTTTTTAATTTATCTCATTTTATTTTATCTCATCTTAAATTTATTATTATATTTTTTTAAATTTTCATATAAATAGAATAAATAATTTACTAATTTCAAATCTTAAAATAGTTTTTTATGTTTAATTTTGTTATCTAATTAGTTTCACCACTTTATATGACATATTTTAAGCGACCTTTTAATAATTGCTTCACTTGTTATGTCAGGTTAGTCTATGTTATTGTGAATGATTTTATAAGAAATTTCTTTATTTATGATCAATTATTTTTAGTAAAATAATTATTGTCATTTAAAATGAGTTATAAATAATTTTTTATCGCAAATAATTGATTATAAAAACTTAATTTTTTTTGTCATTATAAGAAAAAATTAAATATAATCAATCTGATATATCAAAAATAATTAAAAATGACCAAATTGATCATTTCTTACTGTTGAACTTTTTTAAGTATGGAGTCTGGTTTTGTTTGCGAGATTCGGTTGATGACATGATCCGGTACAAAAACTCGTTGCGGTTTTTTAGTAAATTTTCTAGAAAAAACTTTGACCTTCTCTTTTTACTCTAAATCCCATCCGACCCAATCGACCCATGCGTACCCTTTAATTTTGTCATAATCTGAAATAGAACTCCCTGCAATTCCATGAACGTAAGTTCATTCATAAATTTTGTATCGTGTGTCATTGATTCTACATTTTTGTTTTCCTTGTTCCTAACAATATAATGTAGCAAGCCAAGGATGGAAAAGAGTTGACTTAGATATACATAAATATTATGTATTAATTGTAACATTATATTAGTATTTTAGAGAGGAACCAATTGGGTTGGATTACATTCTCTACATAGGATCCTTAGAAAGTGGGGGGAGGTTTCTTTTATTCTAACCCAAAGTGCTTAACACGATGTTTTTCAACGTGCAAGGTCAACCCACATCATGTAGGTTTGTTGTGGTGAGGGCTGATCTTTTCATTCTTTTTATAGCTTCACGGGCTAGCTAGCTTTGATCAGATTTCAACACAGAGTTGGTAATAATTAGTTCCAAAAGGTGAAACTACTTCATTTACTTTGTGTTTTGATTTAGCTAACCCAATGCATTGCGCCCGCATGTACGTACGGACGCACACAAGTTCATTAATTTGTTGTGTGAATCATGTCCAATCACCACCATTTGTTTATAATGTTTGGATGATGATA
The DNA here is from genome assembly GCA_036559045.1 of Platycarya longipes. Classification (NCBI taxonomy): domain Eukaryota; kingdom Viridiplantae; phylum Streptophyta; class Magnoliopsida; order Fagales; family Juglandaceae; genus Platycarya; species Platycarya longipes. Next base: position 30,633,633 of record CM071803.1, on the reverse strand, counting down.
TTATTTTTGTGTGAAACTCTGACTCAGCTTTATCAAGGTTGACATTTGTGACATGAATGTTCTTAGTGGCAACACCACTTGGTCTTGGAGTACCAATACAAGTTTTTAATTTTTTTTCTTTTTTTCTTTTGAGAGATAATTAATATGCGTGTGGCTATAAATCAAGGAAAGAGATCATTAACTCCTTTGGGGTAATAAGATGAGATAAGAAATTTCTCAAAATTGCCCAAACATCACTTGAACGTAAAATATTTTTCAATTATAAATCTTCAGCATTTTTATCTAATTATTAGTACTTAATTATTACAACTTTTACGAACAATTTTTCATTGAATCAAATTATATTCAAATAATTTTTAATTTTATATTATTTTTATTTAACTTTTTCTTTCTCCTTTTATAGAATAAAAGTATTAAATATTTTAATTTAAATAATTTCACTACTATTCACAAAATTATGAGATCATACTCTAAAATTGTGTTTGGATATAAGTGAGGTGATATCAGATATTCTGTGAATAGTAGTAAAAACATAATGATAAAATATTGAATAATAGTGAATAATATTAGTGAAAAGTGTGTAAAAAATAATAATAAAATAATAAATATTAGTAGGATATCATGAGAATGCTCCACTACTCAAACTAGCCCTTAAGTGTCCAAATGAAGCCGGATTCTTAAATGAGTATATTAACAAATTATTCAAAGAGAAAAGCATAAAATAACAAAGTTTAACATTAATAATTATATTATGTCTCATGGCAAATTAATTAGAATAATAACTCTTACATGTGTGGTATAAAGAGGATGGTAAAGCAGGGACAAGTTACTGATCTAATACTCTCTAGTGTTTATTGCATTATTGCTTATAGGAGTGGGCAATGGATCACTGGGCCACCTGGCCTGCCCACTCCAGCACGGAAAAGGGCCAGTAAAAGGCCAGCAACCTGGTCAGCTACCATGGAGTCATTAACCTAACTATAAGTAAGGCCCACGATGCACTATGTGAGTTCATTAATAAAAATCACATTGAGGTCAAGAAATTGCCACCGCACGTTTTGGATTGGAAATACGTTTTTCATTCTTGACCAAAGTCTTGAAATAAAAATTCGTATATAAATATAAAACAAATACCTCTATTTAAATGTTAATTTTTTGTTTAGTTTGAAATTTGGACTAACATATTTATTTAATAAAATTAAAGTTAATTTAAAATATTAAATTACCCAATTTCACATAAAATAATGAAGCCACGAGTTCAAACTTAATTAAAATCAATCCACTTAATTAATAAAGGGCTGTACTAATGTAATTGAAATTACTACCATTTCTTCGAAATAACCATGCTTTGAAGAAAGCATTAATATAATAAAAAAGAACATTCGTGGCATGCTTTACTTTCGCGTTTTATAATTAGATTTTCGTCTAATTTTTTATTCCAGTTTTTTACTAATGTTTTACTTAATTTTCTTTTCCAACCCTCTTTTAGTTTTCCTTCCAATTGGTGTCCATGTATCTGACACGAGAGACTTGAGTATTTAGTGCCGTCTCTCTCTTCTATCTTCATTTTTCATTCTCTTTCTTGCAGAAAGTTTTCGGCCTTTCCATCTTCTCTTTCCATTTTTCTTCTGGTCTTCTATAGCTTCTCTTTTGTTATTTTTTCTTCTGATTTTGAACCTTTTTTTTTATATATAAAATATAGTTTTACCTTTTGTCATTTCGATTTTTTTTTGGGTGTTCTATCTTCTTTGAATTTTTTATGTCATCTTCATTTCTGCATCTTCTCTCTTTTGGAGTTTTTTTTTCCCCTTTAATTGAGGCAAATCTAGCTCTCAGACGAGCTAGGACACGAGTAGAGGCTATTAATATGATTTCGTAACTAGTTTGTTTTGTCGATTGATTTGGGTGTCTACATTTTTATATACAATTTTTGTGACAATTTGAATTTTTCTCCTATTGGATTCTTGTTCATGTTTGGAGTAGATGCTTTTATTTTATTTATTTTTAGAGATGTGTAGATCAAACCTTGACATTTTCTTGGAAGGAGAACATAGGAGTTAGCTCAAGAGATTGAAACAAGGCCCATGGAAATAGAGTGGTGGCCAGCCATGCTTTAGGTGATGATTGCCTATAATATTGTGAGATCTTATGGGACACATGGCATACTAAAAATATCACATTTTTGGGTTCCCAAGAAAAATAGTTTTGGGGAAGAAAGAAGGCATGTTATGAGGAAAATTGAGTATGAGATATCTCTTAAAAATGTGTGATAAGTGACAAGTGAGATTTGCTATCATTTGAGAGAGAAGGGTTTGGTTTGGAGTGAAAGAAGAGGGAGCCGACTTATGCTCTTTAGGTTTTTCTATGCAAGTTCCAAACCTTGACAATAGATAAGTTAGATTGTGTAAGCGAGATCTTTAGGAGAATAATTGACAAGTGACTTGGTGGGTGATATGCAAGCAAGTGAGGTGACTTTCTTCCTTGAGGAGTTTCAGCTAGGTTAGATTTGGTAGGCAAGAACCGAATCTTTAAATGTGCTTATCTAGACACTATCATATCTCTCGAGATAGAAGTCTCTCATGTGTCAATCATGCTTTGTCAATCATTTTCTTATATCAATCAATCACTAGGTGAGGTGGAGTACTCTAGGCACTAGGACACACTAATGGCCGACTCTTGTAGTACTTCTTTTCCCTTCATTTTACCTCGTCACCGTCCCAAGAGTTTCGGCCAATCCATGCTCTCTACCCTCTTCATTTTCTCTTCACTTTCTCACAATCCAAACAACCTTTTTCCTAGCAAGCTTGAGTGTTTTCTTCAAAAGTTTTGTGGAATTATCTACTTTGGAAGGTAAATAATCTTTTGAACATCTTTTTATCTCTTCATGCAAAGATTTAAGGAGTGTTTCTTTTTAAAGTTTTAGCTACTAAATTTTCCTACACTTTCTTGAGTTTTCATGAAAAATCAAAACTTTCTAGTTTCTTCTTAAAATAAAAGTGAAAACTAGAGTTATTTTTAAGGAAAAAAATTGTTTTTTCTCTTGAAAACCAAACGGTTTCCTTCTAGCAAACAAGCTTTTGGTTTTGTTGAGTTAAGATTCCCTAGATTTAATCTTGTTTCTTTTGTATACTTTTTAGATTTTCTTTCCCTATACTTGGAAGTTTTGTAAGTACAATCGTAACCTAATTTTAGCATTATTTGTATATATTGAGTAAACTTGTTGTTGTTGGTTGTTTTACTTTATTGCTTGGCTTGTTTATTGAATGATCTTACCATACTTTTTCTATGCTTTGTTAATATGATATCATAAGGTTTAATCCATGAGATGTTGATGGAATGTAGTGATTACTTGTTGAAAGAATATAAGAAAGATGTCATAGTGATTTTCGACTAGAGTGTAGAGCCATGGTATGACCTGTTTGGGTGAAGGAAATTTATTTTTTGGAGTCCATGAGTTTCGGCTATAGTAAGTTATAAGGGAAAACTTTAGATTTTCAACTCTTGATTGATGTATAATCAAGACTTAAGACATTGGGTGGTTTATAAAAGTATAATTCTTATTTCTTTGATGCATGGTTTCGGTTATGTGCTTGGTTTAAAGTGAAGATCATATTATAACAAATTGTTGAAGAAAATGAAGTGAGTAAGCATGTTAAGGTTTCGGTTAAGACTTTTTATGGCTTTGTAATTGAGTTTTGGTATTCTTTAAGGAAATGCATGAAATGAGATTTAGGTTGCGTTTGGATGTTGGACTGAGCTGAGCTGAGCTGAGCTGAGTTGAGCTGAATAAATTATTGTTAGAATATTAGTTTTGAATATTATGAGTGTGTTGGGATTTGAAAAAGTTGAATTATTTATTATATTTTGTATGAAAATTTGGAAAAGTATATGAAAATTTGAGAAAATTGTAATGATGAGATGAAGTGAGTTGAAGAGGTTTTAAAATCCAGACTGACTTGTGAAAGTTGACAAAGGAATATTGAAGCCTATATGCATCTAGGGTTTCGGCCTTACCCTATTGAGTTAGGATTATTTTAGTTGCTTCTCTTTTATTTGAATATGCATGACTTGCTTGAAATATATATGTTTAATTATAATCACATGTTATAGCATGTACAAGTCATGGTTTGGAAATGCATGCCCCACATGTCTCATGAACCATATGTCTTGTATAAGAAAGTCAAAATTTGCATGCATGTCCATTCAAGTCATGAGGTCTATGTCCTCTAGTTACCATCTTTTTCAAAAGAAAATGAGTTAAGAATCTTTTATAAGAACCCCAAAAATTTGGACGAGGTATTATCCCAGTGGAACTCTATGTTCATTCAGGAGTGACTAAAGTTGAGTGTAACCCTTGGGTTGACGAGAAACAGTCGATAGACATCAAATGGTTCCTATTAAAGGATTCCGGAGTGGGGTCGCACCTAAATCTAGTGGTGCCAAGGACGGTGAAGGCGATTCTTATTACTGTTAAGAATATGATTATGACGTAGTCACATCGACTAAAGTAGTCGTATCATGATGTGGCAACTAACGAAAAACACACAGTGCATAGGGAAGCCGTGAGGTATCCAACATATTATATGAAAAGTCATGATAAGAAAGACTATAAGCCTAAGAATGATACGAACAAGAATAATAGTGCATAATGTTATGAATATTAAGAAAGACATGAAAGGCTTATGAAAAGTTTTGAATATGTGTCAAAGAGGTTTATGATACATGAAAGTCTTTTTTTTTTTTTTATGAAAATGCATGTGCATACGTCACGTCATCGGTCTCATATTCACGACACATGCATTTGTCCTTTTGTGTTTTCCTATATATGTATTGAGATTGTGTATTTATTGAGATTTCTCGAAATCTCACTCATTTAATTTTCAACTATCATTTTTTCCCAGAATGATAGAAGTTGTTGCAGACATAAATGGACTCTAGGAGCCAGTTTTCTCGAGAGACTCATTGGACTCTTGAGGGCCTAGCAGAGTATTCTCTTTTTAATGAGGTGGCCCACTTTTGGTACGACCGATTTATAGATGAAATGCGGAGGAATGGACCTAGGTCATCAGAAGACCGGAGACCCGTGGGGTGCTGTCTTGTTATGAGGACAAACGGGTCATTATCCCTCAATGACATCTATGCATCGTCAATCGAGATAAGTGTTCAGTGGGAACACTGTCTGAGTTTGGGTTGTTTCCATTTTGGACCCGAGTATAAAGAGGTTGAGAAGAAACTCCTGTTTTAGGGAGGGATAATGGGGTCATTTCTTTTCTAGTGTTGGACCATGTTATGTTTTGTAAGTCTTGAAGGAATTTGTATATTTCTCATGCTTTGGGAATTTGATCTTATGTGGGACTTGATACTTTATGACGTATGTTTTATAAAGTTTTTGTTTGGAGTTTATATTTAGTTTCACCATGTGATGATTAGCAAGCTTTTAGATTTCTTGCCTATTGTATTTCAGTTTGACCTTATTCTGCTATAATAATTATTGCATACTACTAGTAAGATAAGGCATGCATTTACTTCTGATATGAACGAGAGGTATGTAGCCTTGTGTTACGTGTCCCCGACATTTCAGTTTGAATTCAATCCCAAACATAGGCTAGGAGAGTCGACAGTTTCCCTCTCCAATTTTCTGAACAAAGTATATGGGTTTTTTGTTTTTCTTTGTTGGCATTCTCTTTTCGAATTTGCAGTTTTTTTTTTCAAAGAACATAGGTTCCATTTCCTTTTTTTTTTTTTGCTTCGTACTTTTTAGAGTTATTTTTTTACATTTTCTGATAAAGCTTTCTTCTTGGTTTTGTTATTTGCAGAAAATGAAGAAAAATGCAGCCTACGACAAGCAACCAAAAAGGCGAGTGTTCCTCATGAAGGTGGATTTCTTTTTTCTTCTTGAGATCTCAGTGATTTTTTTCGTCTTTAGATCTGAGTGTTTCGGCTTCCGATCTTCTATAGTTTTGGCTTCCCATTTTTTTCACTCAACTTCTAAAAATTCCAACGTCTCATAGATCGTGTTTGAGTTTTCGTTTGTGTTTGGGTTTCTGGAATCATCTGAAGGGATTTCGTGATTGACATGGGGCAAAATGAGAAAATAAAAAATATAGGAACAATGGTAGAAATGGAAGTGAAAGTTCAATTCAAATTACCATCCTACCCTCTATTAGTCCGATAGTGTTCAAGAAATCGGCGCTAGAGACAAAGGCATTTTGTGAAATACGGGGGATAAAATGGGAAATAAAAACTCGAACAAAAATTACTGTTAATCGGATAGACACTTTTATATATAAGAAGATATATATAATATGTATGAATTTATATAGCAATTATATAAATTAATAATGTATTTTTCATCCAAGAAACTACCCTTAACTATATATACAATAAGATTATTTAATATTTATTAAATATATATATATATAAGATATTAAAGAAATCACTTAATTTTAATTTTACTACTTTAATTAATTTTTTATTACTTTTTTTGTAAAAAAAATAACGAAAAAGAAGAAAAATATATTTATAGATCGAATAGACTATTGACAAGACTGATAACTAACGGTTCAGTTAGGAAAAAAATTGATAGATCAAAAGTTTTAATACATGGCCTCTTCTGAAATGAGTTGGACTGGACCAGAACAATTATATCTCTAATTGCAACTGTTCAGTTGAATTATTATTTTTTTGGACAATCCCTTATAGAGATCTGAGATTGTTTGGATTTCCGATCAAATTTAATCATGCTGATTTGTAACCTGAAATCTGCAAATGAACAAAAATGACTACGCTTCAAGGATTGTGCACACCTAGATTTTCTAGAGAAAACTGGCCAAGCCAAAAATACTTTGCATTGATTGTGTTTTTTTTTTGCTTTTTATTAGGGGTGTAATAGGTTCAGTTTGATATAATTTTTGACAAAATCTAAGATAAAATTGGTAACACCGATTTTTCATTTTTTAAAATTGATTACGCATTGGTTATCCTCTAAACTAGTACTTTCAATTTTATTAGTTCTGGTTTGGTTTAGTCTGGTTTTCTAGTTTTAATATATTAAGAATATTAGTATTACTAATGTATTCATCAAAAGAAATATGTTAAGAATTTATTAGGCAATAAAATGTATTTAATATATATTTATATTTAAAACATATAATCAAATAAATATTCATGTTTAAGATTAAAATGGTATGTTATAGATTATAATATATTATTTCATATATAATTATATATAATTATATAATATATAATATAAAATATATTATATATAATATTAGAAATTAGTAATATATATATATATATATATATAATATTGTGATAGCCCTAACTTAGCTAAGCATAATTCATAGCCCATTTTGGTGGCCATAGTCTTTAAGGGCCTTAGTATTTTAAGTGGTGGATGAAAGGCCTTATAAGTTTAATTGAGAAACTTAGAGTCTAAGAGAATATTAGCCCTAAAATACCTAGTATAATTCAACCGTACGAGGAAAAGCTAGGCCCAATGGCCCAAAGTCCATGACCCAACTCTTTGTCACTAGTGCTAAGTGTCATACATGTGGGGCACAATGTACCTAGTCAAGATAATGAACCGGGGGGAGGGGGGGGGGAAGATAGATGTGTAGGGAAGCCAAGGATGGCTTGCACGCCTACCCTAGAGAGAATTGCCACATGTCATGTATGCTAGACACCTTTTAAAAGAATTAAGTGACAAGTTGACCTATAGAATACTAAGGGATTTCGGCCAACCCATCTCCACACTCCTAGACCTACTCATTTAGTCCAAATTTAAATTCTCATGTTGATGCTTATAGAATATGGTGCCTAGGAAAGATAAAAATAGATTTCCTAAGTGATTTGCATGGAGAAACTGAACGGACACAAAGGATTTTGAGATTTTCATATTACACTCAAGATATTTTCAGATTTTTGTCCAGTCTCAAGCATGTCTTGAGTTTCTAGGAAATTGGATGAGAAGATAATTGCACCATGGACTAATTTTCTCTTATAATTAAGCCACCACTAGTCCAAGTACAATTATCAATTGTCACTTGTTATTTTGTTTCTAATTTAAACTAATAGCATTTGAAGAAACACGTTGGGAAGATGAAGCCACAAAATGGAGGAAGAAGAATAGATAGTGGACGACAATGACAAGGCACATGTCTATACCTCTTGGCATACATGCTAGGAGTTATTTGTTGGGAAAAAGAAGAGGTATGAGTCATTTTACTCAAGTACCCTTAAAAGAATTTTACTTGTTTAAAAAGAGGGAAGGGCATAAAAGAAAAGAAGGGTGACTTTCGGCCAAGGAAAACTCGAACACGCCACCCATGATTTGCTTATTCCCAATGCATTCCAATGATGGAATTCTAAGAGGCATTTTTGGCAATGGTGAAGGGAAATGAAGAAACCCTTGCCACTTGTCATCCATGCAAATGTGTTGGAGGCAAACAAGAAGAAGATGAAGGGATTAAGTATATGAGGATGAGAGTACATGCCTATGGGCTCTGAGTTTTTCTTGTGCCCTCATCCTTTCCAAGCACTTCTTACACTTTCACTTGAAGATTCTCTCAGTTTCTCCAATTTTCTTTACAACCAAACAAGTGAAATTTATTCAAGAAGGGAGTTTCGACATACTCAAGAGATAAATCAATAACCCTCGATTTTTCCTAAATTCTACACTCACTACTCATAATTCTAACTCAAAGATGAGATTCAAATCTTAAGGGAGTTCGAAAATGTTGAAAAGCACACATTTTTTTCACCTTGTTATCAAAAATCAATTTAGGAATCCAGTTGATGAAAGGTGTTCATCCTTCCTATTTTCGACCTTCATCATATGTTCTTGTTCCATTTTGAATTTGGTGGGAGTTTAAGAGTGAAACAAAGGGTTTCTTCATGAAAAGCCTCACACACTCAAGAAGATGCATTAGGGTTTTTCGATACTCATTTTAATGGGTTGTATTGTAAATTACAACTTGTTTTTCATTTCATTTCTTGTATTTTTGTATGTATACACTTAACGTGCTCTTAGTTAATGCTTGTAAATATTTGTGTATATCTTTTCTATTGTTATTATCGCTTTGTTTTTATTTCTCGTTTGTTTGCGTGAATACTCTTCTAGGATCTTAAATTTTGAATATGAAATGAATATTATGATTGGTTCATCCTGAAAATGGAAAGAGTAACCATTGTATGTTTTGGTTTAGATGAAAATGAGGTTAATAGTTTGTGAAACTTATGTATTTAGCTATATGATGACTTAGAGGTTTCGAACCTTAGCCTAATGTTATGATTACATGCTTGTTTTTTGTCATGTATTGATTTCTAAGTAATATGTTTGAAGATTTGAGCATGTTTAAGTGATAAAGTTCTATATTTTTGAGCTTACATGTTTCGGCCTAAGCAAGTTTTCATATTTCCATGATTTTTTTTTCTTTTTTATATCTCATGTGTTCTACGTTATCATTCTATGAATTAAACATGTTATACTTGGTTATTTCATACACAATATCTCATATGTCATATGTCAAGTGTAAGAATTTATGTCTTAAGACTCATGCTAGATGCATTTGGAAGAAATGTTTTCAAAAGACAAGTGCTTTTCAAAAATGTTTTGAAGGAAATTAGCCCAAATGTTTTATCATGGCCCCAAGTGCTAACTAAGATGGATGAATGTCTTAATGGAACTAACTCATCTGTCCATTTTGGAATGTTTAACAATGAAGTGGTAACTCCTGTTGACAAAGAATCGTCAACGTGACTCGACTGGATTCTTTTCAAAGAATGCCAGAGCGAGATAACGCCTAATACTAATGGGTGCATGAGATGTGTAACCCGATGAAGTACTATCGAGTTAAGAAGTTATATTTAGTTTTAAGATGTATTTATCATGGTGCACAGATTGGTGATAATGCGGTAATTAGTAGGAGCATGCGGTGTAGAGGGGAATTGTATAATTTCCACCTTCTAAATAAGTGAAAGTGCTCAAATTTTATGGATCACTTGATAAAAGTCTCGTGATAAGTTATGGATCACTCGATGCATATCTTGTGATATTCTTTGAAAAGACAAATTCTATTAAAGATCAACGTAAAAATTGAAAGTTAAAAATATTTTCTGAAAATGTCAAGTCTCTGTTACAAGTCTTTGTAAGTGGTCAACGTATAAGTCAAGTTCAATTTTCAATCATGTGTCAAGTACATGTTTATGTACGCATTGCATGATACACCTATTATATGCTTGTATTAACTATTGTATGTTTTATGTTTACTAGCATTGTGGTAGTTTTCACTATCATTCCCTTCTCATAATAGTAGAAGTTGTTACAGGATTAGAAGACAACCCAAATGCCACCCCACAAGAAGAAGGTACCCCTGAAGGAGAATGAGATGTCGCGTAGCAGCGAGAGCTCGACGGAGTCCATTATGGTTGATGGTATTGATGCCATTAACTGTTTTATAGATAAGATTATGAAACTCGTTGAGAAACTAAGAAGGGTTTTGAACCAAGAAATGACTAAGTCATGACCAGAAGATGGGACCACATTTCCTTGGAGAGGAAATGAATTTGATACTGTAATGAAATAACCCTAAGTTCCATTTACAAGTATTGAAGTCAGAATCCAAAGCCGTAATCAAGAAAAGCTTTAAAATCGAGATAATATTAAAGAATCATAAGATAAATAAGTAAATCAACAAGAAAAGTAAAATAGTAAAAGGAAATCAGAAAGAACACATAAATTACATGGTTCGATTCTAATGGTCTACATCCACAGTAGGAATAACCTTAGAGATCATTTTTTATTGATGGATCTTCCAAATTCAAAGTATTTTTACACATATTAAGCTAGAATATAGCCCAAGACAGCAAGAAACCAGCATTTCCCTCTTACTCGATGCCATAGTAGACCTCTATGTTTCTCACTTTGCCTCTCTCTCTCTCTCTCTCTCTCTCAAGTTCTCGATATCGGCAAAATACAAAAGTGATTAGCTAACCCTAGCATATATATATATATATACATACCAACAAGATATCAACATGTGTCTGATCCAGTGGATCTCCTTCAACCTTATTAATGAAGTCTCTAAGTATATATACATCATGCGCATGACACATGCTCACATGAGTACCCTTATAAGAGATGCTGCTTATCTCTCAGATGTCATAATCTCATTGGTTGCATACATCTGTTAAGTGTAAACAGAGATAAAAGTAATTGACATATCTGACTAATATTCACAAATACTTTAAGACTTAACCTATTTTAGTAAAAGGTCCTGTGTTTTAAGAGACTAAAACTCTTTACTATCTTTTGATGACTATGATTATGTCTTCTATGAACGAATGACAATGTTTTGGTAAAAATTTTAAGTTTTGTACCATGTGCTATACAATTGCCTACGACATTTCTTAGATTAATTGACCTTTTACTTTACCAATGCAAATTTGTTGCATACTGTTAGTACTTAAGTGTATTGCATATTATATGTCATAAATGCTACGGATGTGCTACCATGTGTTACATGTTTTGACCCAACAATCTACGTTCACGTGTCGGGCATGATTAGTGCGGACATAACAAATATGTGAACTGATCTGGTCCGATGTTGGAAAATGTAAAAATGATCATGGACCATATTTGACCAGTTTTTAAAATGAATGGACCGGTCTGGTCTGGTCCAGTTTTTCGATTTATTTTTACACTCCCACTTTTTATAATGACTTAATTAGTTAATTGACTCTTTAATCAAATTTTCTTTCCAACAGTTTTAAATGGAATGGAAATAGTGTAATGGATGACAACTTCTGTATATAGTTTAAAAATTATTTATCGTTTAAAACTGATTAGAAGATGGAAATAAAATGAAATGCCTTCGACTTTCACAGTATGTGTGCAGCACCAAAGCTATCCAATGTTATTTTCTTCTACTTAACCTTTAGAGAATATGTATGTGTGATTTGTAAGATGTTAATTAACGATTGACCAAACTAAAGTATTATTCCTAGTGATTGATTAAGAAAATTGAGTTTATACGACGAGATGTTATTGTGGAAGACATATTATGCAATTATGACTTCTACTAGAGGTAGTTTCATAAGGCTTTATTTTTTAAAAATTCTACTCATTATCTTCAGACTACACACCACACATTACATATAATTTCTTTTTTCTTATCAAATTTATAATTATGTATGGATAATGAGTAGAAAAAATCAATTATTTAAAAAAATAAAATAATAAAAAATAAAAATAAGCGTGGTGGGCAGAGAATATGAATAGCAAAGTTCTTCATTTTTACCACCACTTCAGTAAATTTTTTATAATTGTTTATGGGATGCCCTTTTTAGGAAAAAATTCATTTTCCACCACCAATTAAGGTGTGGTTTGTATAGTGAGATTAGATGAGATGATTTTAGATGAAAGTTAAAACTTAATAAAATATTGTTAGAATATTATTTTTAAATATTATTATTGTTTTAAATTTTGAAAAAAATCGAATTAGTCATTATATATTATGTAGAAATTTAAAATATTATAATGATGAAATGAGATAAAATTTAAAAAAATGTTGAGATTCTTGCACAAAATCATAGAATTAATATAAAATTTTTTCTTAGTACCTTTATTGATAAAATTTTAATCCCATAAATTATGATGAGTTGGTATCATTCATAAACTTTTTACTTTTTACTCGAGAATGATAAGAAGCATTACATTTATAAAATGTGATAGAAATTTTGATACAAATATATTATATAGCATTATTCTTGAGTAAATATATATATATATATATATATAAATGCATGCATAGGCCCGTTCGTCCGGGCTAACTTTTGTTTGGCTCAGTTCTGAATTATTTTTTTTAATAATTTTGATATTTTTATTTAAGAAGCTCAAGAAAATTACGGTTTCGAAATTCGGATGAACAAGTCCATGTATGTGATCAGGAAAGAAAACATGCATATCAATCTTCTCAGTATCTTCAACCATCAAACATGGAAATCAACCTTTTAATTTATAACCAACTTAAGGTTCCAAATTCATGGTAGAGTTGATGAGAGGTTGGTCAATAGTAAGAGCTCATATGAAGAAAATGGTCATCAAAGTTGACCAATGCAACCAAGCCAAATAGAGATGACTTAATGACCAACACAGTAGTTGACCTAGAGGTCGTGTATGCCGTATGCATGGGATGATGGAAGGTTGCCTACCACTTGGGAAACTACAGGTAGCCTTCTTATCTGTACATGAAGTCTTCATTAGGATAGCATGAAATTTAGTTGTAATCCAACCATATGAATTTATTCAGTTTTATTCTTTCATTTATGGGTGATTAGTGGCCAAATCTGTGATCAAAAACCTAACTCTGTTCACGGCCGACATTAAAGGAAAATGACCCAAAAGTGTCTTTTGGTGTATATGAAAGGAGAAGTACTTCTGCTGTGGTCCAAGAAAATACCTCATTCTTTGTTATTTTTCTTGGGACATCAATTAATACTTTTGTAACTATTTGCGCGTCTTGTTCTTCTTTTCTCGCCTTGTTCTTATTGCTGGACGTGATCGCTAGTTCTTCATTTTCTTTTTTTATAAACATTTTCTAATATATAAAAAAAAAATATAAAGTTATTGGTAAATAATTTTTTAAAATATTTAAAATAAATAAATAAATAAATAAAATACACTAGCAATCAAACCCAAGAACAAAACCAAGGAGCAAACTCGTATCTTCCTTTATAATAATTTGAAAGTGGTAATTATATAACATGTCGTGTCCCTACTTTGTACTCTATTTTCTTTTAGATAATGCTACATGCAGTCATAGACTTGCAAGCATCATGCAATCATTTTGATAAAAAGTGGGATCTACTATTAAAAAAATTAACTTTTTCAAGTGAGTCTTATATATATTCATTTTTTTTAAACGATTACATGTCGCTTATAAATTCACGTCTACATTTATCATTTCTCTTTTTTTTTAAGTGATTTTATTTCTCTTCATATTAAAGCTTTATTTGTTTTTGTGCAAGCATCCTTGATTGCTGCTTAACCATATTGAGAGAGAAAAAAAAGATAGTTTTAGAGAAAAAGTTCAAATTAGGATGTTGTAGTTTTTTTTATTTTTAAGAATATAGAATTTAGAATTAAAAAAAATAGATAAATACTTAATTTGAGAAGAGCCACACATCATTTATTGATAATTATTTTTTGATAACTTATTATCACTTGTATAAATTTTACAAACAATATTGAATATTAAACGAGCGTGTCTCATATTCTAACTCTAAAATTCAAAGAACCACTCGAACTGATTATTAAAAAAGTAAAAATAAAAAAGGGTAATCATGCACGTATGGTAGACTTTAATCAAAATAAAGATTCTCCATGCAATTAAGTCTTCTTTTGCAAGTAGTTCATTAAAAGATATGAGAACTCAAAGTTGGAAAATAAATTAATTTTGCCAATGAGTTGAAGTCTCAAAGTCAAGTTTCTCATCAAGAAGAACAAGGGGAAAAAAATGGTAGCAAGAATTGGTCACAAGTCACCCAAATTTGATGACTCAAGAAAAATGAGAAACACAAATTTCCAACTTAGGACCACAAACCTTAACCCAACTTGCCCACTACCTAGAAAATGTTAAAAATTAGGCATTAATATATATATGTTTTTTCATTTGTTGTTTTGTAGCAGAATATGAAAATAATAATAATAAAATAAAAGACACAGAAAGACACTGACAAAGACTTGACTGCCACTTCTTTATTTGGGTTCCACCTTTGAGTGCACGACACGTGGAAATCATGGATCTGCTGCTTCACTCCTTGATCATATGAAAGAGCTCTCACAATTCATGATTCTACTCTCCGAAACAGACGGCATTTATTTAAGCACTATGAACATAAGAATTTCGCGAATAAATATATGTGGCTAAATATTATTAAAAGAGAAATGATATTTATAATTATAAATTATGTAATTATTGTGTAATTATTTTGAAAATAATGAATAAAATATATAATTCATATAAAAAAATTAATTTTTTAATAATAAACTTTACTCTTTTTCAAAATAATTATACAATATTTATTTATTTTACAATTATATATAATATTATGTTTGTTTATACACTCGATCCTTCCATCACTCGCAAGCATAGGATGGATTGCAAGATTGCTAGGTCTCCACTAAGTGCTTGGGGCATAACCTAGCTACATTAAGAGCTTTATATTATATATAATCTATATAATATAATTTGAATTAAAAGATAAATTTTAAAATTTAAATTTTACTAGTCAAATTATAAGATGTGGTTGGATGTGGATAATAGTTTTAAAATAGCAATACTCTTCGTTTATATAACTTTTGAATTTGTTTTTTAGAATGTGCTTTTATATTTTATTTTTACACGTGTCACTACAAAATCGAAGATGATGTGGCACATTTAATAAAGTATCAACAGTTTATTAACAAAATGATGAAAATAATGTTTGTAGTCATAGAAGGTATAAATACCTCATAATTATTTTTAAAAAGTGAGTAGATATAGAACTTACATAAAAAAATAATAATATTTCTTTAATGGTGGATTTCATTTTTTAAAAATAATTATACGATATTTATATATTTTACAATTATATATAATATTTATATATTCTACAATTATATATAATATTATTAAAGTGAAAAATACAGGGACTAAAAACTTTATAACTAGAGAATAATGATCGATCTATCCAAAGGCAAACTAAGTGACTATTTAGTACTTAACCCACAAATGTATTTAGAATGTTATTCATTTTCTTTTTAATTATTATTTATTTTATAAAATCTTTAATTCTCATTCTTTCAAAAGTTAATGCAAAGGTATTTATGTCAATCATTTTCATTTACGCTTTGTTTAGATAGGAAAAGTATTTTATTATATCTTATCTCATCATTATATATATTTTAAATATTTAAATAAAATATAATAAACAATTCAAAATTCTTAAATCTCGAAATAAAAATAATATTTTAAAATTATTTTATTTAACTTTTAACTTTTATTTAAAATTATCTTATCTCATCTCACTATCCAAACTTTATCATATTGCTTATTTTTCATCCATCTTAATGATAAGTGGTTATTGATGAGTTCAAATTTGATTTATCATTGGGAGTTCATGCTTTCTTTTACTTAATAAACAACAGCTCTTGAATTAGGTATACAACTATTGTAATTAATCCAAAAAGAAAATATGCTAGATTCTCCCTCCTTTATTTTATAAGGGAATGGATCATTTTATCAAATAATAAAAAGATTTGGGGCATATATATATTCTACCCTATACTCTATGGCTAGGTGACAATGTCAATAGCTTCAAGATTATTTATATTTATATTTAAAAAATTCTTATTTGTGGACTTGTGTATAGAACATATAATCATTATCAATTAAATGATAATACTTAATTTGTAATTAATTTTAAAAATTTATTTTAAAATAAAATTATAACAATTCAATAGTATGTGGCATAGAGACTTTAAAATCGCAATATTTTTAAAAAATATAATATATTAGAGTAAAGTATGATCTTTCTTTGTATCTCTTAAGAAGCCATCCCTAATTGAGTTGACAATTGAAATTTAAGAAGGATGGGACCAAAGTTCCAAATCAAGTTGATTTTGAACTTAATTAAATATCATCAAGTTTATTTTAATAAGTTAAATTAGGTCCTGCTCTTTTCGGAGCATATATGACATGATAGTTTCATTTTTTTTTTAGTGGGTGTCTTCTAAGAAAAAATCTACACAATTTCTTATTATTCAAATAATTTTTATACACCACATTTTATTTTATTTTATTAAATATTTAATTTATGAATAATGAATAAAAAAATGAAATTATTTTAAAAAGAGCAAATTTAAATTTAAAATATTATAAATTATTAAAAAATAATAATATAAAAAAGTTGAAGAGATTACGTAGAACAACTCGTCTTTTAATAGGATTCCCAACTGTTTTAATTTATGAATGACATAAATTCTTAACCATTGATTATTTAAATCTCTCTGTGGAGTTAATTGATAAATAAACCTTTCTTGTCATTCCTTCCAATTATATATATAATAATTATTTAATATTAAAATATGAATAATGCTAAACACTGTTGCAAGATGTGTAACATAGTTTAAATTGGGAGATGAGTAATTTATTTTAAACTTATTATTATATATTTTTTAAAATTTTTATATAAAATATAATAAATAATTTAATTTTTTCAAAATTTAAAATAATAATAATATTAAAAACTAATATTCTAATAATATTTTATTTAATTTTCAGAACTCATCTCAACTCTTTTCAACTGAGATTCACCATTAAAAAGTTAATTTTTTTATGTTGATTTTATATTTGACCTCTTTTTTTCATAAGAATGGTACTTAACTTGTATACCTTATGTCTGTAGAATTTATTTTTCTCAAAAGATCTATTAAAACAAATAAATTGTGTTTAGAGTCTAGACTAAAGAACTTGAATTTGGCCCAATTTGCTTACGGAAATAAAATCAAAAATTTAAAACATATTTTAATCTTATCATTATACTTTTTTAAATTTTCATATAAAATATAATAAAAAATTTAACTTTTTCAAAATTCAAAAAATATTTTTCAAATCTTAAAATAAAATTAATATTAAAAAAATATATTATAATAATATTTTATTCTTTTTTTAACTTTTACCTCATCCCATTTATAAAAATAAACCAATGCTTAGATTCCCATTTGAGTTTAGATTTAAAATACAAGTTTTTAAAAGCATAAAAGCTTGTCTAAATTTTGTTGCAAATTCAAGTAAGAATTTGATATTATCCAAACATAGAATTTGGAATTTAAAGATCAAAATCTAAATCCCTCTCTCAAATTCATATTGTCCAAACCAACCAAAAATTCTCCAATTAAGAAAACTAAATTCTTATTTCTCAGTGGAGATGATATCATCTCCCACTGAAGATGGCATCAGACTTTCAAAGTATTTTCTGGAGGTGCATATAACTTTCTGTAAGGATGCAGCACACTATAAACACTCCTAATCTTCTTCCGTCAAAATTTTCAATTAAAAAAAAACGAAAACAAAAACAGAAAAAAAGAAGAAGAAGTCAACTACTCAACTTGGGAGCCACCGGCTATCACCGGTCACCTATGCCCAATAATCAGCTCTATATATACAAATTACACTTCCATTTTCTTTTCACTCCTGAACAGAGGATTTATAGTAAGAAGCCTTTCCCCGCCCATTTCCACTAAGTATTCCGGCCGAAAACATGCTAAAAACACCAGAACATGGCTCCGGCCCGTCGAAGCTGAAACCGGCGAGCTTGTTCATCTCCATGTCCGCTTTCATGGCTCTGTGCGCTGAGAGAGCCGGCCGAGTCTCCCGCAAGCTCAAAGCCAAGACGACGAAGAGGATGACGACCAGGACCGCTCACGCTCAGAAAACGGAGAAGCATATGTCGCCGACGTCAACTTCCCGGCCGAAGCAGCTCCTGTCCACCATCAGCAACAGCGCGATCAGGTTCATGCATCCGAAGAAGGTCGGTGAGGAGGAAACCGACGCTGGCCGGACCGAACAACAGGAGGAGTGGGGCGACGGCGGAGTATGGCAAAAGGCGATCCTGATGGGCGACAAGTGTGAGCCGTTAGATTTTTCGGGCGTAATTTATTACGATAGTTACGGAAATCAGCTGAACGAAGTTCCTCCAAGGTCGCCACGTGCCAGTCCTCTGCCTGGGTATCTCACTCGTGCGGGGAAATCGGAGCTTTGACTAGTGTAACCGCGGGGAGATTTCAACGTTCCGTGTTTCTTTGGCTTTATACATTTCAGCATACGTCGTGTTGCGATTTTAGTGGTTGGGGAATAATAGGATTGAGGGACCTCGATGGACGAAGTCATTCATTTTGGAAAGAAATTGGCCTTTGTTTTTTTTTTCTTTGGCTTTATACACTTCAGCATGTCGTGTTGCGATTTTGTTAGTTTTTATTTTTAATTTGTTTATTAATGATACCTAGAGATGTAGAATGTGAAAGTGTTTATTTTAAAAAAAAGTAAATTTTATTATTAAAAAAATAGTTTTTTAATTATGCCTCATTTTTTTAAAAAAAGATTACATAATATTAGTGCATTCACGACTACAAGTATCATTTTTTTTTAAGGGTTGGGAATGTTTATAATTTGTATGTAGAAAGAATTTAAGTGCATCTATAGAGATAAATGAATGTTTTTCCTTTGTGTGTTCTTGATTTTAATTTTTAGCTAAATTAAAAATATAAAAAAATATTAATAATCACTTCTTTAATCACTATAAAAAATAAAAAATTAAAATATAAAAGGTGTCAAAAAGAGGTATCAAATATAATAGATATAGTAGCATTATCCATTGAAAAATTTCTATCCCCTTATTAAAAGTTGCTACATATAGCAGATTCTATCAAAAGCCCCCAGCCTTTACATAATAGCATTTACTAAACCTTCGCTTAGTTATATATATGAAATGCGATGAGATATAATATGATATGATGAAAAATATATAAATAATAGTAAGATAATTTGTAAATAGTAATGAAATAATTTAAGTTAAAATGTTTTATGAGATTTTGAGAAATAAAAAAAAAAAAGTCGAATAAAAATATTATAAATCAAATATTTAGAATATAATTTTTTAATAATAATTTTATTTTAAAATTTATAAGATTTGAATCATTTTTTGCATTTTATTTAAAAATTTGATAAGATTGTAAAGATTAGATGAAAAAATTATAAAGTTGAAAATTAAAAAAGTATTTATATTTAAATATTGTTTGAATGTTGAAACGATGAGATGTGTTAAGACCATTCAATAAAGAGTATTGATAAGGGGCCTTGGCGATGGGGCTCCGATGCGCCCCCGGATGACGTGGCATCCGCGTTATTTTATTTTATTTAAAAAAAAAAACAACGAAATGATTTGAGCCAATATACAAACGCAAAACATATTTGAAAAGGAAGACCCATCGCGCGCGACCTGTTGTTGACTACCCAGTCCCATTTCGTCGCCGTCCGTCCGTCTTGTTTGAGCCCAACCGCTTGAGCCATCGCCGTTTGAGCCCACTTGGAGAAAACCCGTTGCGTGAGACTTGCGCAAGCCCATTTCCATCGCAAGCACCCATCGTTTCTCATTTCTTGGTTTGTTGTGATTTCTTTCCTATTTTAAAATCTTTAAAATAAAAATGCATAGTTGTAGGATCACGATAAGGAAAACATTGATAATAATCTAAGGTTTGGGGTTGATAACATTGATTTTTTGGTTTGTTATGATTTTTTTTTTTTTTTTTTACTTAATTTTGTATCTATGTAATTTGCTAGACATTGATAATAATTTAGGGTTTTTGTAATTTTGTAATTTTTACTAAAACATCATATAACAGATTTTTCTTGGTGGAAATGCAAGTTTTTCCACTTGGTTTTATGGTAATAGCATACTACAGCTCACGGATCACAATTTGCCACATGTTTAGACAATTGTTAGTATAGAATATCTTGTTGTTTCCATGACGTTTCCATGACAAATGACACTAAAGTTGGATAATATAAACTTTACCACTTGGGTTGCTATCTTTTCTTCTTTTATATCTTTTTCCAAGTGTCTTTGTTGGTAGACACTGCCTCAAGAAGTCGTAAACTTTGAATAGGAAATTGAGTTGATGAGTTTTTCAGAAAGCTTGAATTAATTTTAGAAAAAACATTAATTAATCCACAATCTTATTAAATCTTTCACCTCTAATTTGATATCATTGATATTGTTATTCTTTAAGGCTTTTAAAAATGCTAAGTTTTGCATTTTTACTCTTCAGATCCCTTGATCACATTTCTACTTGACATGGAATCTCCAACTCAAGACATTATTGTAAGTTCTAGTAGAAGCAATGAGGATAGACCCAATCCACTAGAAATTGAGGGTTGCAGTGTCGAGACATCTCAGAATGTTGCTATTGATGTTGATTATATGCTTGAGGAGCCAACAAAGGGGATGGACTTCAACTCCCTTGAAAATTTATTGAGTTATTATAAGAGTTATGGTAAACAGTGTGGGTTTGGGGTAATGACAAAAAGGATAGATAAAGAAAAAGATGGGACTATTAGGTATGTAACCCTTGCTTATACTCGTGGTGGGAAGCCTCATAATGAGACTGTTTTGTTGTTTATAGATGCAAATTGGGTTGGATAGATCACAACCAGTAGACTTTGAGTTGGATGGATCATAATCAGTGGACTTTGGGTTGGATGGAACACAATCACAAAAATGATGCCCGTTTAATGTATTTTTTGTATTTAATGTAAGGCGGTGATAGACTTGTGTTGTTAATGTATTTGTTGTGGGATGAGACCCGTTTAATGACTTATTGTGTATTTCCCATAGACTTGTTGTATATTGCTCACGGACATAGCTTGAACATTTTGTTATGATGGATGTTGACTTAAATAGCAAATTTTTATTTAGGGATCTATTTAATATTTTAGTGATATTAAATCAGTGATATTAGTCTAGCAAGTGGTTTATTTGTAGTTATTTCTGGATGGCATGAGACTTTTTTTATTTTGGTCTAAATATGATGTTGGCTTCAAGTGCAATTGTATGAGTGTAATGATGTGAGTTTGTTGGCTGTAATTTCAGAAATATAAATGACAGATTTGATGGCTGTATTTTGAGAATATATAGTAAGTATGGTACATGATGGTCTGTGATGGCTTGTTTATTTTTATTTTTAGCCATACAAACGTAAGAATAGTTGGCACACAAGCGGCTTGCTGATGTGGAGAAAAGAGAACTAGAGGCGACAGAACCCTCAGTCAACGATGATAGCAGGCGACGACGACTTCCAACGGAATGGGCATGGTGATGGAACCCTTTCTCGTGTTTTCGTTCTCCCCCTTTTCGTGTTTTTTGATTTTGTGATTTGGGATTTCAAAATCTCAAACCGCTTATTATGTTTTTAAAAAAAAAAAAAAACCCGGACGTTGTGGCACTTGCCACGTCATCTGGGGGCGAATCGGGGCCCCAACGCCGAGACCCCATATCATTTCTGTTCAATAAAATCAAATTGAGACCTTAACTTTGAAAAGAAAAAAAAAGAATATAGTGATATTGATGCAATGGGTTGAGATCCAAGAAACAGGAACTTGTTCATAATGAGAGCCAAGGAATTAATTTGTAGTTAAATGGATCACATTCACCTGATTTCACTTGTAATAAATAAGGTTGTACAATAAATCGAACTATTGACCATCATTGTTGAAACTGATTGTCAACATTGAAACTGGCCACTACCAATGAAGAATCGGTCGGAGGCGATATCAAAACCATACAAACCAACCACATCTGTGCGGTACCGATTCGACTCTGTCTCAAACCATCGACCCAACTGTTAGTAAATATTTTTTTAAAATAAATATACAGAGAGTGTTTTTAAAACTTTGCTAACCCCCCATTTCTTTTACACCATTTCAACTTTCATCACTTTCAATCAAAAAAACTTTCGCAAACCTTCCATCTCTCGCCATCCCTTAGGATTTTAGCATGACCATGCTCCCTCTCACCTCTCCTCCCTCTCACTCTCTCATCGCAGCCAGCACCTAGCCAGCACCTCCTCCTCTCTCTCCGATGGATCCCTTGGCCCCAACTTGAAGAAAACCCCTTTCTCTTTTCTTCTGCCGTCACTTATTCTTTTCTTCATTTAATTTTTTTGTTAACTTGTTGCCATGTTGGTTGGTTAGTGAATCTAAAAAAAGGAAATTTGATGAATTTGTTGATTGTTTGATGAATCTGTGAGTGAGTTTTATGAATTTGTTGGAGTGTTTTGTGGTGAATCTAGAAAAGGGAACCGATGTGTCAAATTGTTGAATCAATCGATGCCGATCGATCAAACTCCGGCAATTCTCTTTCTTCCTGTTGATTGGTTTTGATTGAGAAGATGACATTTTTCATGTGTCGATGAGGTGTCGGTTTTGGTCCCAAACCGACGCCGACCTTTCGGTGTTTTTATTTATTTATCATTTTACTCATCATAATTAATTATTCTTAAAAACCAAAATAGGCAATGGTATAGGGGAGAGTAGGTCTAAACAAGCGTTCGACCGACCTGACCTGTTTCCCCGATATGTTCCGACCCGATTACTCGAAATGTCGGAAACGGAATTACCCGTTATAGACAACATTTTATTTCTGCATTTCAAAGTCCTGATTTCTCTCTCTCTCTCTCTTCTCTGTTTGTCTCTCTCTCCACCCACACCACCACCTCAAATTGCCGGCGTCCACTTCTAGATCCTGCCAGACTAAGCTTTCCATCGCTGGCATCCAAGGAGATCTCTCAAAATCTCCAGCCCCTGGCACCGGAGCCGGAGATCTTCTCGGTGACCTCGAGAAGTCCAAGGAGTTGGTCTATATCGGTCTCCTAATCCCAAGGAGTTACTTTTCTTCGGTGACCTCAAAGAAGAAGAAGAAGAAGAAGAGGAGGAGGAGAAGGAGGAATAGGGAATTGGGTAATCGATGTAAGCGGGTAATCGATTAATCAAAAGTGGGTCATAGCGAGTTGAGTCAGAAACATGACTAATCGGGTCGGGTTGGGTCGGAGAACAGCCCTAGGGGAGAGTGTGCTCAAATCATGCGGATTAATCATCCTCTCAAAATTGAGTTGTACAAGTTAAAACATATATATATATATATATCTTTATATATTCTTGACCTCAAATTGAAATTAAAATAACTCTTATATGTTCAAAAATATATTATAATCATATTAAAATGTAAGAAATATATAAATTTATGTTTTTGTTAAAACTAATTATCTAATTCCAATCTTTTATAGAATGATTTTTTTTCTCTTAAAAACCTTCTAAGGTCAGTATATAGCATATTTCTAAACAAGCTTCCATCATCGCCAGAATGGGTTTTGGTTTATAAAATAGATGGAGTTTGTTCAATCCAAGGTTTCAAGTTTCGTATCTACGTATAGATCTTGATGATAACAAATGAATTCAAGTCTAAAGCTCAAATTATCTACGCAATGGAGCGAAGCGCACATCAAGCATAAAAGAACAAGTCTACAAATAAAACTCATAGATTATTTTTGTACATCTCTTGATAAAATTGGATTAAGGCTAAAAAATTAATCTTTTCTCATAAAATATTAAATTGCATTTTTTATGCATGACATAAGTATGATATATGCATGACATCATTAAAAGCTTTAATTTGAAAAATTATATTTTGCATGTGCATGACATATGCAATGATCTCATTAAAAGCTTTATTTTCAAAAATTATATTTTACATGTGCATGACATATGCAATGACTTCATTCAAAAATTTGAATTTTAAAAATTGAATGACATATGTAATGACTTCATCAAAATTTGAATTTTGAATTTGAAAGATGATTGTGTGAGACTCATTTGCCTATAAATAGCTCACTTATGTTTTATAAAAATTACAACAACAAGAGCTTACACATTTATTGTTAAGTTTTTCATCATTCTTTCAAATCTCTCATTCTCTCTTTTCTAAAGTTTTGAGCCTTAATTCTTATTCTTTTTGAGACAGATATAGGTTGAGCTGTATTGTTTCTATCTCATTCATTGAGGAGTATACTTTGATAGTCTACCCACTATCAACTCTTGTATTTGTAAGAGGGTGCGTATAACCCTTGTGTGTGTAGAAGGTGTTCTACACAGGGAATAGTTAAATCACCAAGTGTGAGGTGATTGGAAGTGTAGAGGGTGTTCTACACGGATTCTTTGGAGCGGTGCTGCTCAAAAGTGTAATAGGTTTCTATCTCCACCTAAAGGAGATTGACTAGTGAATTCGGGATCATCAAGGGGTAGCTTGAGACGAGGACGTAGGCAGTGGGGCTGAACCTCGTAAAAATACTGAGTTTGTTTTTTCTTACTCTACTCTTACATTTCTTACTGCTTTATATTCTATTTATATTTTATATTGTGTATTTGATTAATAAGTGTTAATTTTTATAATATAACTCAATTCACCCCCCTCTTGTGTTAGTCATCTGGGTAACAGAGTTTGTTTGGATTCTTGAGATTTTTGTTGAAAAATAGAGTTTGGGTGAATTAAAATAGCCCTTGTATTTTCAAAAATATATTATAATCATATTAAAATGTAAGAAATATATAAATTTATGTTTTTGTTAAATATAATTATCTAATCCCAATCTTCTACAGAATGATTTTTTTTTTCTTAAAACCCTTTTAAGGTCCGTATATAGCATATAGCATATATCTAAACAGGCTTCCATCATCGCCGAAATGGGTTTTGGTTTTGAAAATAGATGGAGTTTGTTTGGATTCTTGAGATTTTTTGTTGAAAAATAGAGTTTGGGTGACATTATTGATTTGAGATTTTTGCTTGGATTCTAAAAATGGAGTTTGTTAATCGGAGGAGGAATAGAGAATTGGGTAATTGGTGTAAACGAGTAATCGATTAATCGGAAGTGGGTCATAGCGAGTTGGGTTGGAAATATGACTAATCGGGTCGGAGAACAGCCCTAGGGAGAGTGTGCTCAAACCATGCGGATTAATCATCCTCCCAAAATTGAGTTGTACAAGTTAAAACATATATATATATATATATATATGTATATATTCTTGACCTCAAATTGAAATTATAACCCTTATATGTTCAAAAATATATTATAATCATATTAAAATGTAAGAAATATATAAATTTATGTTTTTGTTAAAACTAATTATCTATCCCAATCTTCTACATAATGATTTTTTTTCTTAAAAACCCTCTAAGGTCAGTATATAGCATATATCTAAACAAAGAGTTCATTTTTAGTTGTCCTATTCATAGTTTAGAAAATTGCACCGCACTGGCCGATATGCCAGAAATATATCGGAAATATATCGTAATGGCTGCTTGGCTGGAACAAAAAATCGTCTGTCCATTTTGTTCCGGACTATTTTTCGGCCGTTTCGGCCGGTACCAGCCAAAATACCGGATTTGAGATTTCGGCAGCCACCTATATTTTTTTTTAATACTTTTTTTTATATAGATTTGTTTTTTTTTTCCTTTTTTTATATATAAAAGGTATATTTTATTTGTATAAATCACAAAATAATTAGTAATTTTATCTTTTTATTATTTATGTGTGTATATATATATAATTTATTTTTATATAGAATACTCCAAAACGATATATGAAATTGTACCAATACTGAAATATTTCATTTCAGTTCCTTGATCGGTACGCCTATCGGTACGGTATTCAAAACATTGGTCTTATTAGCACTGGATGTCTGATATAAAATTTCGACTACTCCCAAGAATGCATAAGTCGTAAAGAGTTTTTAGCAAGGGCAGATGATCGAGTAATTTAAGGAAAAATCTTCTACAGAAGGATTTGTTTTATTAAAAACCTTCTAAAAGTCAGTATATAGTTTATATCTAAGCAAAGAACTCGTTTTATCCTTTTCTATTTGCATTGGATGCCTAGATAAAAAACCGACTCATTTCAAAGATGCACCAATTATAAAGTGCTTTTTGCAAGTATCGATCGAATAATTGAACGAAAATCTTTCTTACAATTTAATTACCCCAAAAGTGTAGTCTGGAGTTTTAAACCTAGGATGTCCAATTTATTGGTCATTTCATAGGACCACTACGACTTTAGGGCTTGTTTCGAAATGGATTTATCTCATCTCATATTTAAACATAATATTAATACAAATTTTTTAAACTAATTATTATAATTTTTTTAAACTTTTAAATAAAAAATAAAAAATAAAAAATAATTCAACTTTTTTAAATGCCTAAACGAAAATAATATTATAAAACTTATTCTAACAATATTATAATTTTATAATAATTTTTATTCAACCTTTTCTTTCTCTAATATCCAATTCAAACTATCTCACTATTTTTATAAACTATTTTATTATTACTTGCAATTTTTGTTTTATCTCATTTTACTCTCCAAATAATTCTAGACTTAACACGCGTCTTGCGGGCTAGTTGGGCTTATTATTAATATCCCCATTTTTTTTTTCGTATTATACAATCAAATGCATCTTGACAATTGTGTGTGCAAAGCAGCCAAACTCAGAAGAAGTCAGGGTCAACTCAAAAACGTCATGAGAGATGACCTAAACTTGAATAAGAGAAATATTGAAACCACAAACAGGGTCCTGATTGGGAATCTTGACGGTGGATTTAATATTTCTTTATTATTTATTTAATGATTAAAGATGTATTTTTAATGATATTATGATTAATTTTTTTTTGAATATTTGAAAATATTAATAAATACAAGAAAAAAAAAACACTTGATAGGATCCTAGTCAGAATCTCCTATATGTGACTATAGAACCACCCCTTGAATAATTGGGTGAATAGAATCTGCATTTAATCCTTTTGAAAATATGCAAAAACCAATTTTCCCCATTTTGTTAGTGCTGTCGACCATATTTATATCATATTATCCAAGCCTATAATTGCTTAAGATACACGAAAATGGGCAATATGGTCTGTTGAATGATTCAATTTCCCACCTGTTGGGTGTGTATTTTTATGAATTTTATTAAGGTAAGAAAATGATCTTGATTTGGGTTTCTTTAAATGAAAACGACTCGGTTTCAAAGAGAGAACCTGATCAAGTTACTTAACTTTCCGATATTCAAGTCAAGGAGTTTCCATTGGATGATTCGAGAGAAGTTAATTAGTTAATTAGGTAGATTTGGAAGATAAAAATGATGATCTTTAATAATTAAAAATGACGTAAAAATGTTAGGTTATGTTTGAATGTTAAGAATGTTTGAAAGTATTTGATAGTGTTTGTAAATAGTAATAAAAGTAGGTAAAAAGTAATAATAAAATATTAAATAGTAATAAAAAAGTAATAAATAACAATATAAATAGGTGAAAAATAATAATAAAATAGTAAATAATAATAAAAAAATATTAAAATTTAAAAGTTTTAAATTTTCAAACCTATTATAAGAGTCCTTCTATAATTACATACTAATTTTTTCGATTTATATTTCTATCTGACGTGTAACAACACATGTAATCACGCATCATTTAAAAAAAAACAAAAGATGGAAGCTGAAACAATGTTCAAAGGCCATTCACCTTCATCAAGGTTCCCCTTCCGTGAGTCCCTTCATCATCAGCGAGCCTATTGACCAGCGTTTCGTGATAGTCCGGTATCGGCCCAGAGAATTTTCAGCATCTGCTACCTCAAATAAGATAACTTTAACATTTTCTGTCTGTGTCCTAGCTTTATGCACATATGCAAAACAATTTAATGATATTTTGATTGTCGAGTGACATATGGGTTTTGATTTAGTGATCGGGACTGAAATATTTAGTTGTGGAAGCACTATTATAGAAGGGGAGGATTTTTCATTTCTAATAATGCTACGTTTGAAAAGTCTTCTCCTCTAATAATCTTTGAATATATATACAACAGAAAATTCAAGTTTTTTCTATTATGTTTGGATTTTCGGGTCTTTGTTGTTGCGATGAGTTTTTCTTTCATTTTTGAAATATTTGCAGATGATGCGTAGCAAATAAGATAATCCAAAGATAGAAGTAACGTAACTTTACTTTCGACAGAGATGAAGAGTGCTTACGAGACTTACGAGATAAAGTAACTTTTTCTTTTATAATTTTAAAGTGGTAGCCACGTGAGATGCCACGTCAGGCAGGAAACTGAATCGGGATATGGTAGCAAAACTCTTTCTCAAAATGTAATGATACCACAACACAAGCTCCGAAGAATTAAACACAATAAAGATTAAAAGATGCTAAAAGACATAAAAGGCACGAAGGCTATTAAAAGGTAGACCTCATTTTTTGAGTGGCATCATATCTTCTTTAGGCTTTTCATCTTCCTATTATTATCCCACATTTTTCCACTGTAACAGAAAGCTTAACAGGTTAAGGCCTGATTTAATTTAATAGATAAAATAATATAAGATAAAAATTAGAAATAAAATAAAATATTATTATAAAATATTTTTTTAATATTAATTTTATTTTAAAATTTGAAAAAATTATTTTAGGATTAAAAAAAATTAAATGATTTATTTTATTTTATATAATAATTTCGAAAAGTAGTAATAATGACATTAGATTATTTGTAAAACAGACTAGTTTTAAATTTAGTTTGTTTTTTGAGATGAAATAAGATGAGATAAGTTAAAATTAAAGTTAAAAATTGAATAAAATATTATTAAAAAATGTTTTTATTATTATTTTATTTTAAGATTTAAAAAAATTAAATTATTTATTTTATTTTATATAAAAATTTTAAAAAATTATAATTGTTATATGAAAGAATTTGTGAAAACAATGGCGCAGACTTGTGTGAGGACGGGCTAGTTTAAGGGGACTGACAACTTTCCAAGGACAAGTGGAAGGTTACGAAGAGAACATTTCTTTGAAAAGAAGGAAGACAAGGATCCGGTGATCTACAAAGTGGAACTAATCCAACAACGCGGGCAACACTATAGAAGGCCGAGCTGGCACATCTCAACCCAGGGCATAACAAAGGGTTTTCCAACTTGTGCTGAGTGAGCAAGTACCCAGGAAAGAACGATCGACTGAAGAGGTTCGCAAAGGTATCCAACTCTACAAAGATAAGAAAGGATGATGTAGAAAGGAGAGGAACGTGCATAAGGCAAGCAATAATCAAGAACAAGACCCATTTAAATGTAAGAGCTTTTTGGGATGACATGAAAATGCCCATAAGGGACAATGTTATACATAGAAGCCCACACTTTATCTTAAAAGGTCACATCTATAGTGAGTCTGCATAAAAAAAAAATAAAAAATTTAGGACTTTGCAAGTCATATTGTCTAAACCCAGAGGCTTGATCCAATGTTGAGGTAGTAAATGAACTAATTTGTTTGATAGTCTATTCGATATTTGTTTGGTTAAATTCAAATTGAATTCAACTTGTGAAAAAAAGATTCGTCCATGAAAGCATCTATCCACTTGATTATTAAATAATACATACTCGATTAAACTCGACTTGACTTAGTTAAAACTTGTTAATACCTACTCATTTATGTCCAAGTCGCTCAACTCGATTAAGACCAATCATATACTGATAAATATATACATATACTGATATATAATATGCACATATATATATATATATATAAGTAGGGATGTAAATGGTCCGGTCTAAAAATTCTCTCACCCTGAACCGGACCAAACTCTTATTCGGTCCATACTGA
Organism: Platycarya longipes; assembly: GCA_036559045.1. Taxonomy (NCBI): domain Eukaryota; kingdom Viridiplantae; phylum Streptophyta; class Magnoliopsida; order Fagales; family Juglandaceae; genus Platycarya; species Platycarya longipes. The sequence continues at coordinate 30,603,357 of CM071803.1, read as the reverse complement.
CTCGGTCTAGGGGCAGTCTGGTCCGATCCAGGAGTACCCTATAGGATTTAATGGGCTAAATTTAATCTAAAATTCTACAATGATCAAATTTTTTTTTATCCAAATTTAATTATTTTCAGCCCAATTTACATATTATCATAGATTTAAGTCAAAAAATATTAAAAAAACTTACTCTTAAAAAAATGGCAAAAGAAAATTAATCTAAATAAAAAAATAGGAAAAAAAAGCAATCCTTAAAAACTCAAATAAAAAAAATAACTCTTAAGAGTTAAGAGTCCTTAAGAGTTAAGAGTCCAAATTAACAAAAAATAATATGTTAATATTATAAGAGTATATATTATATATTAATATATTAATATATATTATATATTAAGTATGTTAATAAATTATAACTAATAACACCATTACATTAGTATATTATATATTTATATGTTAGTAAATAATGATAAATTAGTAATAATATATTAAATAATAATAATATACTTATTACTTATAAATTATTACTAATAATCTATATAGATATACTATAATTAATATGTTTATACTATAATTAGTCAACAACTATAAATTATAATATGTTAATATTATAAGAGTATATATTATATATTAATATGTTATTATATTAATCTATATTAATATTAATATTAATATTATAATTTATATACTATTATATATATATATATAATATGATAGGGGTTCGGTTCGGTCTAGTCCGGTCCAGGGAGAGAATTCTCCTGGATCGGGACCAGACTAGAATTATTCGGTCCATATATAAATTGGACCGGACCGGACCGAATTCCATTTGGTCCGGTCTGGTCCGGTCCGGTTCGATCTTTTTATAGCTCTAAGTATAAGTCTAGCACTTTTATAATGAAATATATTATATGTAACATAATTAATTATGCCTAGTCACTTATGTCTATATATTGAATATGCTTTATAGTTATATTTTATAATCTGTATAATAGTTAATTGATAGGATTTAATAATTTTATATACTAGTATGTGGAAATTATATAATATGAAATAGTTTAATGCTATCATATTATGGGCATGTATTAATACCTTATATAGACATATATTATATTATTGTTATGGATAAATATCAACTACTTACATGTTAATTGTTTATAAGATTTTAAAATATTATAATTTAGTAGAGGTTCTACTTGTATAGTTGTACAAATTCAATATTAGATTTTTTATTTTTTATTTAACTAATTATTAATTATTAATTATTATTTAGAATTAAACAACTTGTTCGAAGCTCAAGCTTGTTTTTCAATCGAGCTCGAGTTTTTTGAGTCAAGTTGAGCTTGACAAGCTAAAGACCAACTAGGCTCGGCTTGATTATCCAATGCCACGTGGGAGATCTATACTTGGGGAGTGACTGCGGATTAGATGCAAGGCAAGTAGTAGCAACGTGCGTGCTTTCTCCTGTCAGACTATCTCTATCATCCAGCAGAGAAACAATCGAGATTAAATGGCCAATACATCAATGGTTAGAAGGACGTTAGAATAACACCTAACGATCACGCCCTATAAAATGACTTAAGGTAAAAGTCAAAATCTCGGTTTTGAGATGGTTTAAGTGTTTGAATTTATTTGAAGTTGGAATCTTTAAAAAAAGCAAGTGGCCTGAAAGGAAACAACGAGAGGAGAAGTGCAATGACGCCATAGTATTTTAAATATTGTAAGGTAGGTTAGTTTCTAAGATAGTATTGAGAGTGTGGGATAAATGTTGTAGGTATGTTTTGATATTTAGCCTTGCATATTTTGTAACTTTCCTCCTTTCTTTTCATGAAAATAATATACATATTCCTCATTATGTTTATAGATTATATTTATAGATTACATTTATATTGTAATTTTAAGATGATGAGTTTGAAGGGTTTGGAATGATGATGTCGTCAATTTTTAGGTGTGCGAGTCTTGCCGTGTGTCAATCATCATGGACAGGTTGAGGAGTCTTTGTGTCATTCTTCCGACACGTTACCACAAGTTTCATATGAGTAAGGGTCCTCATGATGATCAGGATATAATACTTTTGTATTGGCCTCACTTGATAGATGGGTTGAGAGATTCTCTAGGTATATCTTGTGTGATATCTTTAAGTTGATTGACTGAGCAGGGCAATTCTTCAAGGCAACATATATAGTTCGGTGTGTGTTGGGGGATTTAAAATAGGCAAATGAGCTAGTACATTGGCTAGATAAGAGTGATTCCCAAGATCGAACTATATGTACATTGGGGGATTTATATGATGAGTTTTATATGCTTGAAAAGAGAATGATTCCTTGTCTTGGTGATAATTATTTATACTTGAGATTTGTACTGAGAGTAATTCCTCAGAGGATGATTCATCATCATACTTATATATTTCCGTTTTATTCAGATGGTGGTTACTCGACATAGCTATGAATGCATGTATTTTTTCTTAGAAAGTGATTACTCACCACGCATGAATATATGCGTTCACATATCTTTTACATGAAGTTGTGCATTACATATTCATGTGCATTTTCTCTCATTGGCATTTTTTTCATAGCTATTTAATCCACTTTTATTTATCGAAATTGTAGACTTTGATGTTGAGGTGGCCCTAGTAGAGGTTCTCGAGGAAGAAGAATTGAACCCGCCCAAGCAATAACAACGGAGCTTTGTCTCTGTTGGTAGCCATTTGTATTCTGTTGGGTAAGTACTATTTAGATAAACGTTAATCATGTTTGGTTTGTCGTACTTGGATGTAGGAAATAAACCGATGGTATTGTGTAATATATTTGGAAAGTGATAGTGGCATATGGATATTTGTGAATGAATGAACCTACTTATAGTTTAGATCAATGTTCTGAATATCGTATCGATGGTCATATCGATCAAGACATTAAAACAAAAGATTTCGATACCGATATCATTCCAAAATAGTTTATATATAAATAAATTATATATATAAATACATATAAATTATATGTCAAGATAATAGTCAAGATATGAATAAATTATATATATATATATATAAATAGTCTAGCCTGAATTAAAGTAAAAAAAAAAACAAGAAATGAAAAAAAAAAGAATAAAAGACCAAAATTCGGTACGTTCGAAACACATGTCGAAATATTGGCCGGTATAACCGAAATATCATCCGGTACGGTCGAAATATCTGCTAAAACAAAAGATTAATTTTTTTGTACTGAATCACTGACTGGTATAGCATATTTTGACTGTACCAGCCGGTACAATACGAAATTAAAAACTATAATTTAGATCTCTAGTACAATTATTTAGTCTTGGACTAAACCTCTACTTATTCTATTGCAATGTATATGTTTATTTATCGAGATTGAAACTATCTTTGCTTAAAAACGTGATGTTGATTTGCATACATAGAAACAGAGGATCCCTCATGGTAAAGGATATTTAACTATTCTTGATTTTAAGATAGGTGATTCTAAATCCGTGGTAGAACAAGTCCATAACTTAAATATCTTTTACAATGAATTGGCCCAATGTGTTATGGAGTGAAAAGTTTGTAGTTTTTTCACAAGTCACTCCATTGTTTACAAATAAGGGACCATGTGCACTGAAAATGAGCTACAAATAAGGGATCACATGCCATTGAAAACGCGATACAATAAGGGTCCAGTGCACTGAAAATGAGATTAATGGAACTGACTAAGGGGTAACTAATCCAATTTGATTGATTTTTTTGACAAATTTTGGAACTAAACTGATATATACTAATTTTGAATTTTCAAGGATTGATCTCGTGCTGGTTATTTTCTTAAATTGATATTTTTAATTTTATTGATTTTGATCTAGTTCAATTTGATTTTTTGATAATAATGATTAGTATAATTATATATTAGTATTTGTTGTAATGATTTTAATTTAGTATAACTATAAAATAGTATTAAAGGAAATATTAGTATAACTATATCACTAATAGTATTAGTACACTAATAGTAATAGTATTGGTATTACTATAGTTAATAGTATCATGTAGTGATAATTAATATAACTAATAACATAGTAATTTATATATAGACTTAAAGTGAAGTACAATAATATTAGTATTAGACCATAAAATGTAATTATATACTAAAGTATATTAGTTTTACTAATGAATTTATCAAAAAAAATATGTTGAAAATTTACTAGGCCAAAAAATGTGATTAATATATTATATATATTCTATATTTAAAACATATGATCAAAATAATTTACATGTTTAAGATTAAAATATTTTGTTCGAAGTTATAATATAAGATTATTTTATATATAATTATAATATATATTAATCTATATTATATAAAAAAATATAGAATATAAAAATTATTATATATAATATTAAAAATTGATTAAAAATATATAAACATGCAAACCGGTCTGATCTGGTCTAAGAAAACGTAAAACTGAGACCAAGCCGGATTTGGCTCCTTTTTAAAATGAAGGAGTTGGTTCCAGATCTGACCAATCCAAAATGGGACCTAATCAACCTGTTCGAATCGGTTTTTTTATTCTCTAATTAATTTTTACAGTCCTAGAACCGACAATGAATTCTCTAAAGAAAACACCCATCACAACGTGCCTAAACTTTGGGGTCCTTTTCTAAATTATTCTTATTATTGTCTTAGTTTTTTAATTTACAGTAAATTTGCAAATATATATATATATATATAAAATCTATATTTGCAACATGTTTAAAATCTTCGAATTCAGGGATATTCAACCCTAAATGTCTTTTTTGCTATTCTTCATTTTTTTCAGTGTTGCTTCGACTCTTTCAATAATTATTCTCTCTCAGAGCATTCTTAATAGATTCTTCATTTATTTTTTAAAATATATTATTAAAACTCTTTTTTTTAATACATACTAATGTTTACAATATATCATTCATCGATTTATCTATTTTTCTATATATTATTTAAATATATTTTTTATTCTTTTCAAATATTTCCTTTTTACCAATAAATTTAGAATATCCATATGTTTTTTTTTAATATTTGCAATTTGTTTTTATATACAATGTAAAATAATTCAGTCCTATACACGTAAAACAAAAATATATAATCCAAATAAAAATAAAAAATATGAAAAAATTGGTTTAAAAATACTTTCAAGATATTTTTTAGTGGAAGATGAAATATATGTATTTTAAATGATGAACAATAAAAAGAATTTGCTTACATAGTAAAAATCAAAGTAAAAGAAAATGAGGGAGTAACTCAGTAAATGGATATAAATAATAATAAAGAAATTTAGGATGAACAATACCCACTACGTGTAGAGGGTTAGACTTTAGAGCATTCTCATTAGTCTCATCTTTTTTTTTTATCATTAAAATGTAATTTTCGCACACATACCAAAAAAATAATGCCATATTTGATTAAATATGACTAAAAAAAAGTGTGAAAAATAGTATAAATGTACTTTTTACTTATTTTTTATTTAATTTTTAAATAGTAAATTATCACAAAAAGTATACTTTTGATGATAAAAAAAGATGGACCAATGAAGATACTCTTACTATAACTAATTGTAATTTTCAATTCCTTTTACACAAGTGGATAGAACTCCTTTTTAGTGCATTTCTTCAAATAATTTACATCTTTTATATAATACAAAAGCCATTGAGAGTGCTCAATCTTGCTTCTCTCTCTGTTAGTCATTCTTGATTTTCATTTGTAATGTTTGTGATTTCCTTAAGATTATGTTGTCATTTATGGGCAATTCGACGAGAGTGCGGGTTTTGAAATGGCAGTAAATTTAGGCAATGTGATTCGATGAAAGGACGAGGCACTTTGAAAGCGTTGATGCCTTGGAGAATGCGTAGGGCTGTTGTTAGTATATCCAAGAATATTTCCTAGTATTTTTCAAGTATTTTTCTTTTCTTCTCTTTTTGCTAAAAAATATATTTAATTAATTTTCATAATATGGCCCGTATCTTATAAAATATTACAATATTATAGAATATTCTTAGATCCGAATATTTATCTTGATTATCCGACCTGTAATTTAATCTACTAAAATGATTAAAAACATCTACACTCATCATATTCACTCTCACATGAACAGTAATTACTGTTTATATGAGAGTGAGTATGATGAGTATGGATGCTCTCTAACAATGCTCTTTGATCTATTACATGTGTTTGTAAATGTATTTGAGAAAAAAATATGAGTACGTAACTGTTTGTCATATTTTTATTTGAGTTAGATCATATCTTGGTATAGAATGTTTGAGAATGTTTGATGGAAAACATCCTTAATGCAGTTATGGAGCTTAAAGATTTAATTAACAAATATCAGGAAAGTTACAAAGTTTTTAAGCAATCTCTCGTAGTGGCAAGATAAGGTTGTCGAAGACGAAGAACACTTGGCACTTATGGATTCAACCTAAGAGCTACCAAAAGCGGTAATGAATGACGGCAATTCGGGAGGTTCCATGCTAGAAGCTTCTTTTCGGTTTCTCCTCAAGGTCAATTTAGAGCTTCCTTCCACTCTCTCTAACAACCACCAAAACCGACTTCATTCCCTTAGAACCTCAACCCAACATTTGATTTCGAAACTAAGAATCATTCATCTCAACCATACATTGCTTCTGATAATGAAGGGAGAAAGGGTTTTACCTAGAATACTGTTTTCATTGGCAAGAACACCATAAACCTCATCAAGTGCACCAAGATGAACCTCATCAACAGTCGAAAGGTTGGACCTCGTTTGGTTTGACAACCTTCATGGAAACTCCCTATGGATGAATTTGAGGAGTTACTCCTATTGTTTTCGATCCATTGTCAAACCAAATCTCTTCGAATGTAAGGTTTTCTCCAAACCCAAGGTCCTGCAGCTTCTCTATCATCTGCCATGTCCTAACGCAAATCTTATTCAAAAACACACTACTAGTTTTCACCACAAATCTTATAACCCCCGTTTGTATATTGCCAATCACCATACTTTCAAGAAAACCCACTCCGCAATTCCTTCATTTCATCATCATTTTTTTCTATTACTCGCCTTCATCATCACCATCAACTTCTGAGTCCAACCCAAATGAAGACGATGATCTCGACGACCTCGTTAGTTTAGTGTCTGTTGGAGTTTCCCTTGACAAGGTCCACATTGCCCTTATGGCTCACCTTAGTGACGCCATCCAAAGGGAGAAGGCCTTTGTGAAGAGCAATACTTCAAGAAGCTCTCGAGTTTTTGGCTTCCACAGTGCTTCACCATGGTCGATCTCCACGTCGACGCTTTAGTTTGGCAGAAGATTAATAAAGGAATAATGAGGTTGTCATCGTCCACCATCAGTTCAATCGATGTTGGGTCTGTAGTCCAGGATAGGAAGAGCGAGACTGAGTCAAAGAACCCAACTCACCAATGATCCAAGCGGAATCAAAAACCGGGTGTGTCGGAGATTTAGAGTCAAAACTCAGAAATGAAGCCGCCAAAGCCCAGTTCCAAATTCGTCGACTCGCCCAAGCTCCCGAGTTTGGTTTCCGATATTTCTCTAGAAGAAGATTTTGTTATGTGCCTTATGATGCTTTCGAGGGATATGTGGATGAGAAATAATGAGGAGCACGATGTAGAACAAGGTAAAAAACAAGTACAAAGATAGATCAAAGTTAATGTTCGGGAATCAGGTCAGTCCATGGGCTATTTTGATTAGGGTTGTACAAAGTCAATGACAGTTCGGTTTTGCCACCGAACCAACCCCCCACCGACCTCCATAATGGGCCGATATGCTGACCGGCGCTGACTCATAAAGGCAGTGATGAGTTGGTGTCGGTTTGGTGGCAGGCGGTGATTGGTGCCTAAATCGATCTGGGCCTTCCTTTTGGGTCGGCTACACAGTTCATTTTTTTCCCTCTTGTAGTTGTTAATTTTGTTGGAACTTTTTTTACTTATCTATTCGATTAGTCAATATTCACAACATTTTAAACTTTTCTTCTTATATTTTAAAATTGGTTATTAAAAACAATAAAACTAGTAATTAATAAATAGAACAATAAAACTAAAAACAATAAAACTAGTTATTAACTATTAACTAATAAGTTAATAACTAGTAACTACTAAGTAAACGATAAAAATGTCTTATTATCCACTAGATGAGTAGATGTTTAATATAATTACACATTACAAAATTACAAATACAAACTAACATGGCAACACAAATTGTTTTAAGTAATAAGCAAACAACTAATACATAAAATAAGATTATGCCAAAGGCCCAAAAGCCAAAAAGAGTTTTCAATCTTCATTTCTTCAATCTTCAATGCTTGTGACGCCTGATTGATCTTCCAACTCTATAAAGAAATGAAAATGATTAATAAACTTGGATAATGAAAAATAAATTAAATTAATTTATAAAAATAAATGGATATTGAATGAGGAAATTATTACCAGATTCTACCACAAAACTCTCAACGTTATCCATGACCTCTTAAATATCAATTATCGTTGACGGATATCGCAACCAATTCTGAGTATAAATAAATGTCTCAACTGTTTTCGGAGCCAATGAGCTCTAAAAAGGATTGAGTACATGACCTTATGTACTAAATGTCGATTTTGAGGTTAAAGTGAAAACATGTATGACTAATAAATCTCGTGCAATCCTTGCAAGTATATGATAATTATCCTCATTGATTCCCCACCAGACCAACAAATTAAAAGATGGACTGAGTGCCTCATAACTGTCTGATAAATACCGGTCCACCTCTGTTTTGAAAACTGTAGCTCCAATCTTTGAACCTACTTGATACCAGTACTCCCACATCAATTGTAACTCATGATTTTCTTCACTTTCTTTTGATGGTGTAGATGTCGGAGTAGACACATGTTCTCCACTACTCAAGGTAGAACCAAATATAATATTATACTCGTTGTATAAATCTGGTAGTAACTGTTTCTCATTGGACACCAACACCTCAACCTGAGTCTCACCATGAATTTTCCTCAAGTTCAACATGAGAAGCCCTAACTCACTTGGATGATCAAGCACAACGGCAATCAACAGCAACAAATTCATCTTATCCAATGAACCCAATACCTATCATATTTCATTCTCATGCTTGTGGCCATGGTCTTCAAACACTCTCTAGGAGTCTTATTCAGCTTAACCAATTCTTTTTGAAGCATACAAATTTCCACAGAACTTGTATTTTCCGTGACATCAAAGGACCTAGAAAATCAACAAGTGGCATTATAAAATATTTTCAAAAACTTCACAAATATCCTCACTATCTCCCACTCATCAACTCTAGGAGGCCCGAGTTGGTCGTTATTAAAATAAGAGAGAAAGTAATAATCCTCACTCTTCATCTGCCTAAAAGCCTTCTCAAATCTCTCAACCGCATCTAACATCAAGTAAGTTGAATTCTATTGAGTTTGCACATCAAGACACAATATTTTCTTATAATCAACTTTTTTTCCTTTTCTGCACATTTTTTAAAACTTGATTAATCTAGTAGGGGAGGAATACACATATCTAACCGCATTTTTAACTATTGTGATGGCGTCATTGTACTCCTTTAAGCTCTCATTCGCGAAAAGATTTAATATATGTGTACAATACCTCAGGTGTATATATTTCCCTCCTAACACATTCTCCGTCAAATAACACTTCAAGTAAGCAATAGCATTATCATTGGAGCTAGCATTATTAACAGTCACAGTAAATATCTTATAATCCCCCAATGAAGTAGACACTACTCAATATATCTCTCAATTGTGTCCCTCGATGATTAGGGAGCAAATAAAAATTAATTATTTTCTTTTGCGATTTCCAATCTTTATTAATAAAATAAGCAGTTAAACACATATAATTCAGATTTTGGACCGATGTCCACGCATTTGTAGTCAATGAAACTCTCATGTCCTCATCTTTAAACAACTTTTTAAGTTTTATCTTTTCAGATGTAAACAATTTCATACAGTCTCTTGCAACTATGACCAGACATGACACTTTAAATCTTAATTCAAGCAACCACAACACTTTCATAAAATCTTACCTTTCAACAATTTTAAATGAAAATTTATCAATAATTATCATCTCTACAATGGCCAACCTCACCGCTTCTTCACTATATTTGTAGGTTACAAGGTTTTTCGTCACACCACTATCACTCTCTCCAATTCCTTCTTAGGTTGTTATCTTACCCACCAATATTTGTTGGCACTTATCTAGAGGTTGACGTCTATGATGATTTTTTAGACATGTTTCTAGGTGTGTCTTCATAGTTGAGGTTCCATTCCTCTTTGAGTGGCAAAAGTAAGTCTTGTCACAATAGATACACCTAGCCCTGGGCTCATCTACGAAACATCCCTCCATTTTTTAAAAATGATTCCAAACAAATGACAGCTCTTTCCCATTCTGTTTCCTAGAAAGTAGACAAGTACTACTATTAGAGACACTTGGAGGATTAGGTATTCGGATCTTTTTCAAATTAGGCATTTGTGCATCACTGTCAGGATCAATTGGAGTTGACGAGAAATCCATCTAATATGTGAAAATTTTAATTCACAATTAATTAACATCTCCTATAATTTAAACAAACAAACAAAGCGGCCAGTCATTCTTTGAATCTTTAATTGAATCGTAATCAAATACAAATAATATGCACAATTTTTACATATCAATAATATAAACTTCTATAATATACAGTTTACATATCAATAATATAAACATGTATATTATAAACCAGAAATCAAATACAAGAATAAAATATAAATAATATGCACAAATTTTACAATACATAGTTTTTATAAACAAAAAAAGAATATAAACAGAGTATTTCATACACAGTTTTTACATATCAATAATTACATATATATATAATACACAGTTCAAACATTGATTTGTTTATAATACACAATTCAAACATTGATTTGTATGTATATAATACACAATTTTTATAATACACAGTTTGCATATCAATAATTACATATATATATATATATATATATCACACAGTTTTTATAATACACACACACGCATATATATATATATATGTCTATATATATATAGGTGGCTCGAGGCTGGCAAGTGGTGAGGGGTTGGTGGCTTGAGAGTGCCCTAGGGGAAGAATGAAGAAGAAGAGAGGTCGGTGGCAAAAGACTAAATTAAGACCACATTGGTGATGGTTTAGCAGTTCGACATAGGCTTGAACTGCTATTTGTGCCAACCGACCTAAATATTCAATATTCTAAGCCGTTTATTGACCAATTCTTCGTCGGCGACGGAGCTAAGTTTCTTATGGTTCTAGTTGGTTGCTCGATTTTTTGTACACCCTAATTTTGATATTCTAGTAGATCATGTATATGGTCGGCCTGTGATTCTTGATTACCTTGATAGCAAGTCCATATGTTTCGATAATCTAGTAACAGTTTCACCAGATGATAGTGGTGATGCTAGAGATTTGTTTGACGAAATATTTTTTAGACATGTGCGGTCTTTGAAACACTATAATTTTAAGGGCACATAAGTTGTTTGTTGCATGGCCACTTAAGGGTGTTTTTGCACTCTTTGATAGAGGACGAAAAAGTATTTTTTACGTTGTAAGATCAATGAAGGTCCTTGTATTTCTTTTGTTGGGATGCCCAATTTTCTCAAGGGAGGGAACACCAAAACTAACACTGAGCTGAATCCATTTACAATTTTTGCTGGGACTTGATTTTATTATCATGTTCATTATACAAAACAATAAGAAAAATTTGGAGTAAACATACACTTACAAAGAATAGTATGGCTTGCTTACCCTCTGTGGGATGCATGTCTTGGAAGCCAAGCCCATCTTACTATGCTCTTCCATCATTAGTAACCTTGTGAACAAGGTTCTTTTGAAAAGGAGAGAATGTTATGACCATTGCCATGTAGTCAATAGTAGCTGTTGTCAGGATGCGGAGAAGAAGTAAATTGTGGAATATGAAATGCTAAACTAGAACCACTACTGCAAAGTTGCATCGCTCTCTCAATCTTAAAGACAAGATTCTTTGAAAGAGTGGATAATGCAATGTACCACTTAAGTTGGGCTGGGCCAAACTTGTTGGGCCCTTGTTATCTTTATTTTCTAGAATTGTTAAGTGTTGCTAGTAGCCCATGGGCTTAGTTAGTGCGAGCAAGAACTGGCACGTGTGTTTTGTTGTTGAATTTGAATTATTGTCTTCTAGTATATGTAGATGGAAGGGAGGTCTTTGTCGGCATCTGAGAAGTATCTTGTTGAAATAGTTTGTAGTTTCATTTGGAGGAATTCGAAACTTCGAATATCCTAAAGCATATAAATTTGAATTGAGTAGCATCCCTATCATCTCCTTCTTTGTTCATCTTCTCTATTTTACATTTGTAGTAACTAATAACAGAGTATTAGAAAGGTCTATAACAGAACCGAAGTTGGTGTTAGGGTCCTAACCACATGAAGGAGTAAAGGGTAAAAACCCTAGGGAGAAGAAGGGAAAAGTTGTCGGGATGATGAAGTGTCAAAATGAAGGAATTAATGTGGATGTCTTCTGAAATTAAGTTACTCGAAACGGTGCGTAGCATGAAGGGCTTCAAGGGAAAATGGTGCGTTGCAAAATAAGGAATCAGTGTCATCCAATATATTTCATTTTTTGAATTGTGTTTATCTTATTTACTATTTTAGTTACAAGTGTCCAGTTGTGACACAGGAGTCTGTTCTTACTGTTAGTTTTAATTTTTCCTTTAGATTGTTAAGAGTTGTGAAAGTGAGAAGAATAAAATAGAGAAAATGAGAGCAGGGCGAGCATTCTAGAATCTGTAGTTTTGAGGTCTCTTTATGGAGGTTAATTTTCCTTGAACAATCCAAGTGATGTGAATACTATGAAACTTATGACGTTACTTTCATAAATTTTTCCTATTAAAGTATTACATTTCATTTCTTTCTTTCACATTAAAAAAAAATCTATACACCATTCTATTATTTTACTATTATCTTACGTTATACATTTATTACTATTAAATGATCATTTATTGTTTTCTTTTTTATTATCTAATAGTAATAAATGTACTGCATCCTACTTAATAAATGAAAGTATAAGGAAAATATAAATGCTTTAACTACAAAGAGATTTCACAAAATAAATCCTACAAATTAATATGATTTTATGTGGTTCGTCAAATTGTGAAATTAATTTTATTATAAAATAGATCTAACGGATCATATGAAATCGATTAATTTTATAGGATCTTTCTATAACTATAACAATCTTCACATAAAAATATAATATATAATGTTACTCATTGCTGCACTTACTGCATTAAATCCTCTTCCATGCATTGTATCACAAGGTATCCTCATTCCTAAGTCCTTGTTCGGCGAAGAATCAAACCTAAAAAAGGCACAACATTTCTATATGCATCCTCGTACTGAAGGCATGCTCCTTGACACAATTAGGCCTGATTTATTTTCAAAGGTTGAAATGAGATGAGATAAGATAAATTGAGATTAAATTAAAAAATTAAATAAAAAATTATTATTATATAATTTTTTAATATAATTTTTATATTAAAATTTTTAAAAAAAATTAAATAATTTATATTATTTTGTATTAAATTTTAATAAAAATATAATGATTAGATCAAATAAATAAAATAAAATAAGATATATGTTATAAATAAACCAGGCCTTAATTTCTAAAATAAAACGTTCGACATCAATATAATTCAATAGAGTTCAAATATGAACTCAAGTGATATTACATGTTTCTTGTTGTACTAAGATTGTTTTTGGTACATTAATGGCCCGCACATTTCTCTTTTATTATTTCACGACAGGTGGACCCGTGGAAAAACAACCAGAGTCAGTAAACACTACAAGAATCTTACAAATTTTATAATTATTTCAATTTATTATTATTTATAAAATAACTCTGATCTTGATCAATTTAATTTAACATTTAAATGCAGTTTAAGTTCTCCCATCTGAGTACAAAAGTTCCTGTCTGACAAGAATTCTTCTGCTTAAAAAAATTATATTTTAATTTTCTCTCTCCTCGTAAGCAAACGAAACCTAAATAAGGAGAACCTTTCTCCAACTTCATTAAATTGCTGCTCAAGATTGGACCCAGAAAGAGAATACTTTATCATCCCCTTGGTCCATATTTTTCTAAGACTATACGTCTATAACCCATGATAATGCGGACTTCACAAATCATGAGGCTCCCTAGCTACCTAGCAGCAGATCTTAACCGTTCAATCTCCACGTACAAGAATCAATATTTTTCCAACCAAAGTAACGGATGATACCAAAATGTTGAAACAAACTACCCAGCTAGAAATTTCACATTTTTGAAAAACGCAACACAAAAAAAAGTAAAAAGTACAAAGAAAATTCCAGACAGGTAAAAAGTGTAACCCTGGTGCCCGGGTTAACCCCCGAGTGACACAATCGGGACCTGTCTAGCTACATATTCAACCCGTTCCTCTCCAAATCTCAAGCCCCCGGAGCCGCATCCTTGGCGTACCCACCGTACTGGCTAGCATAGTCCTTGACATGGCTGGCCGTGTCATAGATCCGGCTCCTCGCGTAGTCGAAACGATCCGAACCGGGTGGGTTAAACCCACGGAAGTATCGGTACATCCACGACGCGGCGGCGACGACGGCCACGCCGAAGCCGCACAGGGACAAGAACCCGGCGATGAAGAAGAAGAGGACGGTGCCGATGGGGAGCCATATGGGGCTGGAGATGAGGATAAGCGGGGCAAAGAAGATGAAACAGAGGGTAGTGACGGTGACGGTGAGACCGGTGAAGATGAGCAAGACGGAGCCGGAGATGAGAAAGGTCAAGAATCCGATGAGCTGGGTGGAGTTGGGCGCATGGTCTTGGAGCTTTCGAAGGAATGTGGAGTTGGATCTTGAGGCGGCTCCTCTCTGTGTTTGGACTGAGATGGGCTGACGGTCGGCCATGGATAGTTTTTAGAGCTGGTGCTGAATTCAGGTCTCTTTAGAGAGAGGGAGGTGGTAAAGAAAAGAAAAGGAGGCGAGAGAAGACAGGTGTGTGGAGCGTTCAGTGTCAGTAGACATGCGAGAGCACACGTGGAGAGGAATGGGTAGGAGTTTAGGACCGACCTTTTTTTTCGCCGTTTTCTAAGATCGAGGTTGATTTCTCGAAAATCTTAAAACAAAAAAAAAGAGAAAAACTTGATTTCTGTAAACTAACTTTAAATCCGTGGACCGTCTCTCATGTCTCCTAATTAAAGTAAGATGATGTGTCACCAGACAAGTAGATATTTAATTTGATTTCTGTAAACTAATTTTAAATTCATTTGAATTTAAAACTAAGGTGAGATGAATTATGATTTATGAATAATAATAAAATAAATAATTAAGATGAGTTAAATAATTTAATTAGTGATTGAGATGAATTGAAAGTACAAATTAAATTATAAATAATAAAATTGAGTTGTGAATAATAAAATTAAATTTTGAATTGATTTTTTCTTTGAATTTTATCTTTAAGTATATATCAAACAAGAGCTACATGGAAAACTTTAACAAAACAAGAAGTTGGCCTCCATGCAAAGAATATATCAAATAGAAACAAAATATGGTGTAACTATAATCAACTCAAATCTCCTCTACCTTTTGCTTCGATTTGAAAAACTCATCATCAATCTTACACAAAGATGAAAAAAAAAAAATCTAATGACTCATTTTCGCTAGAAAATCGAAAAGAAAATCAAAGATGGAGATTGTGTTGGATTTGTTTATGCTGATGAAGTCGACGACCTATTTTTGATTTCACAGGATGAAGATTTGAACCATTGATGCAATTTTATTCTTAGGTCCGACCATGACGAAATCGAGAATGGAAAGAGGATTATGACTTATGTATTCGGTTTGAGAGAGAGAGAGAGAGAGGGGAATTCAGGAGCATGGTTGGAGAAGAGGAGAGAGGTTCCTTGCAACGCAGCTTCAACATGTTAAAAGATTTTCTCGTATGTGGCCATCATTTATTGGCCTCTGATAAAATAAATTATAGGTGTCACATGTTAGAAGGGTTTTTCCTAATTTTTCTTCGTCGATGGTCGTCTTTCTCGATCATACAAACTAATATACTTTTGTCTTTTACGCTGCTACAGTATTAATATTATTCTTTGCTCCAAGTCGTACATTCATTGTTCTCTTACTTATTCATCCTCTCTTATTCTCTTTGCCTGAAGGGGTTCTTCTAGTCTATCACCCACTATTGTACGAATTTTTCGGAGTATGAGTAGTTTGTGAATTTGGGCATCTTTGAGTTTAATTGATTATTTACGAAATAGAATGAAGTAAAATTAGGAAATTCATTTATAAAATAGGAAGAAAGTAAGAAATGAAGGTTTTGAGGTCATCACAAAATTTTGGGCTCGTTCTTCCTGAGTCAGACTCAGTCAAGTTATCAACCGCTTTGGACTTGTTAATGGTGTGACAAAATGCGACCGAGTTATAGAAAAATGCATGGGTTGTTTAAGTCATCAGATAGAAACGAAAATTTCTAACATATCTCCTTACAATATTTGGACTTCGAATTTGAGCTCCTAAGGTTTCATCTGGGAGTTCAACTTCAGTGAGGCGTTGGTAGGTTTCGAAGTTTTAGACAAAGGCTAAGAGGGAAATTGAAACAGCGTCATTTTCATTATTGTGACACGTAGGAAACTAGGTCGTGACAGGGATATCTCGCAATTGCCAATAGAGTTGACAATCTAAATTTCGATTAATTAGAAAAAAAAAATAGATATTTAATTTCAATTTTTAAAATTTGAGAATCTAAATTTTGACATCTATTTTCAACAAATTAAACTAAATTTTAGATCATTTCTTAATGGATTTAGATTTATTACTTTTCTTAAATGGAGAATGTGAGAATTGTATAATTTAGAACTGTAAATATCATCTCCCTTTTATAACTAATCCTAATTTAATTGTTGACGAAGAAGATTGAAATAATATTTAGGTCTAGTCTAAATAGTGAGATGAAATGAAATGATTTGTAAATAATAATGAAATGGTTTGAGTTGAGATATTTTATAAGTTTTGAGAAAATTAGAGAGAAAATGTTGAATCAAAATATTATCAAGTTGAAATATTATTAGAATATAGTTTTTTAATATAATCTTTATTTTAGAATTTGAAAATGTTTTTTTTTTTTTTGGTAATTTGTTTAGAAGTTTTAAAACAGTTGTAATTATTAAATAATAATTAGATGAAAAAATTTAAGATTTGAAATTAAAGAATGTTTTTGTTTATGATTTTTGGATATTGAGATAAACGAGATGAAATAGAATGAAAGACTCTAGCTATCCAAATTAGGCCTCTTGGTTTTATTTAATGAGAAGTTTTATATACTACACCCATATCGTATTAGGATGAGATGACATTGTCTTGCAATTTTTTATTTTTTATTTATAAAGCCTACGAATGAAAGTAGAATAAGAGTATGATATTTAACATTACTTTTATTTAATTGTTATCTCACGTCCATGAATTTGGTTGTTTAGATATGTTTGCTAAAACTTCATCGGGAAATAAATATGGGCAAATATATAATTTACAAACGGAAGCATTCATCTCATTTCTCAAATAGTAAATTTTAGATCTTTCTTGGATTATTTTTCGATTTCTCTTGCTCCAAATAATTCATTCCCAATGGTGGATCATATAATTCATCGTCTAAGTTAAGAATATAACATAAATAATAAATCTATTTCCTATCATTAACTTAGTTTTTTAAGACAAATGATTTTTTACCTGATATTGAAATAGAAGTTATGGATTCGAATTTTTACTCTATACTTTATTTTATTTAATTAAATATTTTACATATCATATTCACATATAAATATGAGTATCAAGAATATAATATAAATAATCAAATCTACTTCTTTCAATCACATAAGAAAAGGAGGTAAAAGACCATATAAGAAAGCCGAAAGGATAGAGGGGACATGCCAACATGAGGTCTAATATTTAGCGTGTAAAAGCATACCATTTACGCGAAATAATAAGGGAAATGATAACTCGTAATTCGAGCTTATCAATATGCAAAAACTTGGTATTTCATCAAGCCTTACTCTTTAGAGGTTTTTTGGATTGAAAAACACCCTTAACTTATCTTATCTCTATTGGGTTGCATGGGAAGACTAATCTAAGATTTGAAATCGAGTGTCATAAGTTGACTTGACACTTGACTCGAGCGAGATTCTCGCTTGACACTCACTTAATACGCCGCTCGAACGAATATCACAAGAATTTTGTAATTAAGGGTTTCAACGTTGTTTTGCTATAAATATATTATATTTGACTGGTTATATACAACTTTCAGCATATTTTGAGAGAAAACAATTGTCTATTGAATGTATATTATGTGAGAGAGCAAAAAGTCCTAAAGAGTGAGTTGAGATTGAATAATTGTAATCTCTTCTAGTTAATAAGATTTTTGCAGTTTTGTGGATATAGACAATTTGCCAAACCACATATATTATGTGTCGTATGCTTGATCATGTTTGCTTTTACTTTTATTTGACATTGTTGGTGGGTGTGTTTTACATAACAATCTCATTATGGGTATTCATCCGGGTTCCGGATTTAAGAATCCGGAATCCGGATACAAAATTTCCTTAAATTTTTTTTAAAAAAAATTCAAAAGTATTAAAAAATAAATAAAATTTTAAACCGGGCCAAGTACAACCCGGCCCAGATGAACAGGCCTAAATCTCATCATTATAACTTTCACAAATTTTTATATAAAATACAATAAATAATTCAATTTTTTCAAATCTCAAAATAATAATAATATTAAACTATCAACTTTCATATAAAACTATCTCATCTTATTTTACTATCAAAACAATCTCTTCATGCCTTGAGAAGGGTAGGGGGCATGCTCACATGGATGTCCCTCCTTATTACACTATATGTACCCAACTTTAAAAATACGAAAGGTGCAAAAATTTTATTATATGAATCTGTGAAATTCAATTGAACATAAAGAGTTTAAGCTTAGTAAATCCTTTCAGAAAGACGTTAAGAAATAAACAAGCAGCATGAAGACAAAGAGGAGAGAAGCTACAAGATGCAGCAGATGGGTCTTAACCCGGTTATCACTAGGAAGATTCACTTTGAACATTCTTGAATGCAGCAGCTCATCTCCATGAGCAATTTCAGTTCTGTTTCCTTCATATGTATTCATGCTATTCTTAATGCATTCCCCAGCTGAACTGCTTGAATGGTCATCCATCACAGTTGCTAATGTTGGAGATGAAGATTCATGTTTCTCACCCTCAAATTTACTCCTCAAATCATAGTTTTTCTTTCCATCCGACATCTTTGCATTTGACTTTGACATGTCTATATACGTTGAATACTCCATTGATTTAACAGAATCATTAAACGAAACTCGCCTTCTGCGCTGAAAATTTGGTGTTTCCAAAGATTTGTTGGAGTCTTGCAGTTCTAGTTTCTCGGATAAGGTGATGGCTGAATTGTCACCTGTTTTCCTTAGCATTGGTTGCTTTGATGGAACCATTGACATGAAAAATCTGCGAATTAGGCCACTCCGGCTCAAAGAATCCCCTCTAGAAGGCCGATCATCCTTGCTCCTCCGCCACCTCTTCATGCTCGAAATTGCACCAAGTCTCTTAGCACTGCTTCTTTGGCTACTTGATGAGCTATCATATGTAGTACTGCTGTAAATTTCATCACTCTCGGCAGAGGTGTTGGAGGAAATGCTGTCAAATCTGGGATCTGACATTAATGGCTTAGTTTTATCATGAGATTTTTGGCTTGAAGCCTTGCTCGAATCACATTTCGAGATCTTCATTGATTGGTTTTGATGATTTTGGATTTCAAACCTTAAGCATGTGTGGATCCAGCGTTGGTACACAAGTTCTTCCACCATGTTGAATCTGTCCTTCTGCAATCTTTCAACTTGATCCTTAAGTTCTTCATTGGCATGTTTTAAACTACTTAATTCCTCTTTGGCCTTGGCCATAATTTTATCCTGCAACATCACAGTGATTTCAAGCAATTACTATTTCTGTGGAGATTTCGAAAGCTTGGGTAATGGGTAATTTCAATTCTTCTGGGATGCATGGCTTTTTAGAAATCCATATTAAGGTGGGGAGAGCAATGTTTGGCTTGAAATCAAGCATAATTCACCGTATTCATATGTTCTATAATTTAAGTTGAGATAGAGGTTAAGCAGCATCTTTCCTTATGAAAAACACACAAAGAATATATAATTCTATTAATTTATTAGAGTAAGAGAAATGTTTGATTCACAAAGAGATTGCACAAAAATAAGATTCACAAATTGTTTGGTTCACAAATGTTTGGTTTGCAAAGAGATCTAATTCCAACCAGTGAGATTCTTGTGAAGCATTGATATGTAATTAGAATAAAGATAATTTAAGTGGCACTAACAAACTTACAAACTTAAACATTGATTCATTGAGTCGTATTCATCGTTCTTTCTAATAATTATCTCTTCATCATTCCCTACTGTTGTATTAGATTATTAGAAAATTATTTGCTATTTTTTACTTACTAAGCAATTAAGTTATTTTATACCTCTGTCATGTTGGAAACAGCTGCAATTCTGGCTTTAGCAACAATCAACTTAACTGCCAATTCCCTCTTTTCTAACTCAAGCTCTTTGTTCATCCTCTTCATTTCTGCAACTTCAAGCCCAACATTTTTGACAGATTCGAGCTTTTTCTCAACCATGGTATCTCTAAACGAGATGTCATCATTCTTAAAGCTGGAAACTTGTTCTTGGAGTATCATCAATCGCCCCATTACCTGGCTTTCTTTGGCTTCTATCTTCTCTTGCATTCTCTTTAACATCTTCTTTGCCATTTCAAGTTGCTTCTCTGCTATGAAACCCTCTTTGATTTGATCATGAAGCTTCTTTCTCTCAACCTGCAATGATTTAATGGTGATCTTAAGCATGTCAATCGCCTCGGTTTTGTCCTCTAATTGCCTTCTCGAATGCTCAATGGATAATTGCTGTTCTTTCAGACCATATAATTCAAGCAGTTTTCCTTCAATGGTCACTTTCCTCTGCTCCACTTCCTTCTCCAAACTCTGTAGAAGCCCTATCTCAGTCACATTTCTCGATTCCTTGTCATGTATCAAAAACTCAAATTCTTCACACCCTTTTCCACATAAACTTGATTTCAAGTTTTCTTCCTCTTCTTCATCCTGCAACGTGTAAAAGTTGTAAATTTCTGAAAATTCTTTGGGAACTTTTAACATATAACATGTATGCGTGCGAGAAGAGAGAGAGAGAGAGTACTAAAAGCATCGGATTTTTTTTGAGATTTTTTTCCTCCTTCTCTTGGATCTGTTGCTGCTGGAGATCTGACTCATGGGTATCTGGGTTCACGAAAGCACCATCAAAACGAGCCACTATTTGTGAAATTGATATTAATAGTACAAAAGCTCAAGCAAAACTGTAAAAGTGGTTTTCCCAGTTGCCAAACAGAACTTTAGAAGCACCTGACAGTCTAATTACAGTGTTCTGCTTACATGAAGATCCTACGTTTCCCTGTGAAAATGAAAAGGCAGCAACTGAAGCTACAACAAGGCAGCTTACTCTGATTATCATGTAGTAGTTGTTCAGAACAGGTCAGAACAGCTTAATTCCCAACTGGGATATGTCCCAAGAAATTCATCACTTTCTTTTGTGTTTTCATCATCAAAATCTTCTTATCAAATGATTGTATCTCACAGTTCGGTAGCTCATCACCAAGTAGTGGTTGTTCTTCATCCGGACAGTGATATTTAATTGACATTGGAAGAACATGATAGAAAATCTGCCCCATAACGACCTTTCACAATGAAAGCAGACAATTCAAGTACATTTGTATAAAGCCAAAGGACTTTGAAAGAGAGTTGTATTTTATATTGAATTTTGGATACGAAATAGTATGATAATTTTGTTGTAGAAAAAATCTTATAAAAATAAATTTATAAATTAACACATTTTGAAGTAGTACATTAGATTATAAAATTAATATTTTTTATAAAATAAATTTAATATATAATCATATTAAACCCTATCAATTATGAGTTTATTTTTGTTATATTTCCTTCTGTTTATAGCATTTTTATTTTATTATTGGATCGATAAAGTCAATGTATAAAAAAATATCATTTATTGTGAAATCCATTATAACTATATAAAAGTTAAAATATAAATTATTTTTTTAATATCAATTAATATGAAAAACTTCCACATTGAGAACATGTTGGGGCATTGATTTGGAAATACCTTTTTTATTTTATTTTATTATTATTATAATTTAAGAACAACGTGATGATTATATTTGTGTTTCTAATATCCATGCTAAGGAGAAAAGGTTTTGACTTGCAAGTGGACACCATTACAAGCAAGATAAATCCAAATTCCATAGGGAAGCAATGTATCCCAATCACATTAATGTTGGTGGTCCATGAGATTGATTTTTAAGATATTTTAAGTCAGTGATCATACAAATGTGTGTGATATTTAATATATATTCATGAAAAAGAAAGAATGTAGTATGATGTTGTATTCTCTTGTTTTTTTAATCTCAAGTGTGGGAGATGGTATAATACTGAAAAACAAATAAATTTATTAGATACTGTAGATTTTATAAATAAGTATTTTACTTTTATATATTTTAGTGACTATAATTTTACGGAATAATATTAGAAGTAATTAAAAGATATACAAGTTTCGTGCATTCTTTTAAAATAAAAGTAGAGTCTATTATTAAAAATAATTCTTTTATATAAGTCTCAAATTTATTAATTCTTTCTAAAAAGAATGCGCAAAACTTGCATACCCCAAAGTTGCAAATATCATTTTTCAATTTTATGACCTTCTGTTCTTATTTATCTACTACGATTTAGTTCTTACAATTAGGCTACATCTAATTATCTAATGATTAATGCCTAGATGCAATGTAATCAAGAACTTCAGATGGACCACATAGGGACATGGACTAAAAACTGAAATTCTAACGAATGTTTGAAAAATAAAATGTAAAACAGTGAAAAATTATTTCTTCTAAAAGTTTGTTTAATGATAATTTTGTTATTATATATACAATCTTTGGAGTTTATATTTTAGCAAAATGCTCTAAAAAAATCCTTGGGCTTGCAAGAAAATTGATATTATCGTAATAACTTCTAAAATTAATGAAAATCAACTTTAAAACATAATTTTCAACACATAAAAATCATTCTTGCTTCATTCACTTTGGTTAGATATGGTATAATAACATCTTGTAATTGTAATTGTAATCATTGAAATAAATATGATTATTATTTAAAAAATTTACTGTTAAAATAAATGATAATAAATAAAAAGACGTTTAGATAAAATAATAAATATGATCAAGATCAAGAAAAAGAAAGTATGCACACGAGATTTAATATGGTTCGGCCTTAATAGCCTACGTCTACGATAGGAATAACCTTATGAGAATCTTCCATCGATGATGTTAAAAGGTTACAAGAGATCAAACCTCAGTTCTCCACCTTGGCAAGCTTGTATCACTTGCACTTGTCTCCTTTTCATATTGTTGTTCCTATAGGTTTTTCTTAGTGGATACTAACAATTTTCTAAATTAATCAAGTTTGAAAAGTGATCAAACTTATTTTTTGGTACTGCCTTAGTCATTATATCAGAGGGATTATCCTCTATTGGGATTTTTCTAACTTCTATTTCCCCAGTAGCAATGACATCCTTCACAAAATGCATCCTGACATCTATATATTTGGACCTCTCATGATAGGCAGATTTTTAGCAAGATGAATAGTGCTTTGATTGTCATAGTGATCTGTGACAGTCCCACTATACATCCCTAACTCATGGGACATCCATTTTAACCATATGGCCTCTTTAAAGGCTTCTATAGCCCCACAATATCTTTCCATAACCTATTTGATTGATCAATCAACACTTAATTGATTAAATCAAATATTCCTTCAATCAAGTCAAACCAATCTCCCCAATCAATACCCTACTCGGCCACCCAATCAATCTTCACAAGATATCTCATTACCATACATAGCCGAACCCTAATCCCTTATATTTCCCAATCATATCTTCCCTACCTAATTGATATATATCTAGCCTCTGTGGTAGACAAAGCTACCACATATTGCATGTTCGACTTCCAGTTAACAGACCCACCAAAGATAGAAAAAACATACTAGATAGTGATTTCCTAGTATCTAAATTTTTAACATAATCAAAATCCACATATCTATTTAAATCTATTTCAGTGTGCACATTTTCTTCAAATATTAACCCTAAATGCCTTGTACCAGACAAATATTAATTTTTTTTTTAAAGCATGTTAGTGTGGTTTTTTAAGTTTACTTATAAACCTACTTACAAGACTAATAGCATATGTTAAATCTGGTCTAGAGCATGCCATAATTTACATAATACTTCCAACCATACTAGCATAAGGAATCTTATTCATAAACAACAATTCATCTTCAGATACAGGACATTGTTTAATGGACAATTTAATATGCTATGCAATAGGAACATAAACAGGTTTTACATAACTCATTCCAAATCTATTTAACACCTTTGAAATGTAAGATTTTTGAGATAAATAGAGAGTGTTTTTATTCCTTTCTCTAATTATTTTCATATCAAGTATCCTTTTAGTAGGACCTAAGTCTTTCATTTCAAACTCAGATTTAAACTTAATTTAACATATTTATATCCCTATAAGCAATTAATATGTCATCCACATATAACAATAAGTATATTTGACAGTCATCGCATTGCTTATAGTAAACACAGCTATCATAATTGCTTCTACATAAATTATTTTGAATCATGTAAGAATCAAATATCTTATATCATTGTTTGGATGATTGTTTAAGACCATATAAGAATTTTTTTAATAAATACATATGATTTTTATTTATTTCTGTATCAAAGCCCTTGGGAGGTTGTATGTAAATTGTTTCTTCTAAGTCACCATGCAAAAAAATTGTTTTAACATCAAGTCAAGTCATTGAAAGCAACAAAGGATAGCATAAGTCTAATTGAGTTATGTCTCACCACGAGGGAAAATATTTCATTATAATCCACCACTTCCGTTTGTGTAAATCTCTTAGCCACTAACATAACTTTGTACCTAAGTAGTTCAACCCAGGGACCATCTTTCTTTTTGAAGATCCATTTGGATCCTATAAGTTTCTGTCTCTCAGGTTTAAGAACCATTTTTCATATTTTATTTTTATTTAGAGACTTCATTTTTTCTTGCGTTGCAAGAACTCATTTCTCAGCTTCTTTATTGGCCATAGCTTTTTTAAAGGTCCTAAGCTTTACCTCAAATTTTGTCTAAGCCATAGAAAAGGCAAAAGTTGTCAACTTAGCTTGTCCAAACCTTTTAGGAAGTCTTATGACCCTTCTCTCCATATCTCTTGCAAGAAGATAAGTTTTAGTGTGACCAGAGGTTCCAATTTTTGAGACTTGTTTCTTAGAATCCACAACCTCTATTTCTAGGTTGCTGTGAGAGGTGGATGGTTGCTCCACCTCAAATTGCATGTCTTTGGTGTCAGAAAGTATGGCAGAATCATTTGATTTTTTTGGTTTACCCCCCATTGCAGTTTCATGGAAAACTACATCTCTACTTATTATGCATTTTTGTTTTCCAGGTTCTGTCACCCAGAGTTTAAAGCCTTTAATCCCTTCTGGGTATCCCACAAAAATGTATTTGATAGCCCTAGGTTCCAATTTATCAGTTTTAGGCTCTGTTTATTTCCTAAAATGAGATGAGATAAGATAGAAGTTAAAAAAAAATAAAATATTGTTGTAATATATATTTTTAATATTAGTTTTATTTTATGATTTGAAAAATATATTTTGAGATTTGAAAAGAATTTTTTATTATATTTTGTAGGAAATTTTGAAAAAGTATAATGATGAGTTTGAGATGTGTTTTGAATTTTTAGTTTCATCCCTGTAAACAAATCAAACCTTAATGTGAGCATAAGCTATACACCCAAACACCTTTAAATTCTGATAATTAGAGGTTTTTCCAGACCAAATTTCTTGGAGAGTTTTAAAATTCAAAGTTGAGGAAAGACGTCTATTAATACGGTATATTGTAGTGGCCATAACCTCTGTCCAAAAAGTTTTAGGCAGACTAAGGTGGCTAACATGCACCTCACCCTCTCAAGGATGGTTTTATAGTCCATTATGTTGGGGGATTTTCCTAACAGTTCTATGTCTAGCAATGTCCTTAGCTTTACAAAAATCAAAAAATTCATTAGACAAATACTCCAATTCATTATCTGTTCTTAATTTTTGAACTTTCCTGTTAGCCTGAGTCTCAACTAAGGTTTTTCATTATTTAAACTTATCAAAAGTATCACTTTTATATTTTAAAACATAAATTCATACTTTCCTTGAGAAGTCATTTATTATAGACAAAATATTTAGAGCCACCATGGGAATTTACCTTAACAAAATCCTATAAATCTGAATGAATGTAGTCAAGGGCATGTTTAGTAGTGTGTGTAGACTTTTGAAAACTGACTCTAGTAGACTTACCTAAGACACATTCCTCACATAATAGAAATTCATCAAGTTTCTTATCTCCTAGCAGTCCTTATTTTTCCAGTTCTTTGAGACTTTGTTGGCTAACATGTCCTAGCCTCTTATGCTATAAGGAAACTTGATTTCCTATTCTATGTTGGATAGGTGAAGCCTCACCTATCACTGCCTTACCTTCTAAAGTGTACGTCCTATTTTTTAACACCCATTTCATCATTACAAGTGATCCCTTACACACCTTTAGGCTACAATTTTCATATTTAAAAGAATACCTAGTTATATCTAAAATTTTAAGAGAAATCAAGTTTCTTTTCAACTCAGGTATATATCTCACATCCCTTAACACCCTTTCAATTTCATCATGCATTATAAGCCTCATTGTCTCAATTCCTTGTATTTTACATGATTTGTTATTGCCTAGGATAACATAACCCCTTTATTGACATGTAAAAAATTTAAACCAGTTCTTTAATGGATACATATGAAAAAAACATTCTAAGTCTAGTATCCATTCTTTTCCAGAATCTATTTTAGAGATGTTCAATATCTCAGCACTGTCATATCCATCTAAAACTACTGCTGCCTTACCCTCTGGTTCATTAGTAGTACTATTAGCAACTTGTTTTCTCTCAGGGCAATTTTTTTTAAAGTGTCATTCTTTATGCTAGGCAAAGCACTTTAGTAGTTTGCCTTTAGACTTTGATCTATCTTTATTGTTCTTTTCCTTGTTATCCCTTTTTTCAGACTTACCCCTAACATTTAAACCCTCCCCTACCTCTGTTTTAGACTCAGAATTTGTTTACAGTTCCCTAGAGTGCAATATAGATTACATTTCCTCTAAAGTTAAACTCTCTATCATGGTTTCTTTGAGATTATTATAAGTGGAGTCAAAAGAACTTAATAAAATAATTGCTTGGTCCTCATCATTTATACTAATATCAATATTAGCAAGATCCAAAAGAATTTTATTGAACTCATCCAAATGTTCATCAATAGTATAGGGTTCATTTTAAAAGTATAGAGCCTAATCTCCTTATGAAGTCTGTTTGCTATAGATTTTGTCATGTACAAACTCTCTAACTTTAACCAGACTCCAGCTGTCGTATCTTCATTGGCAACTTCTCTTAGAACTTTGTCTCTAATGGATAAAATAATAGCACTATGCACTTTCTAGAAGATCTCAGGCTTCACCTTTTCAGAGGGAGATGAAGATGGTTTCCTTTCGTGAGAAGAGGAAGCTACCTTCTTATCTCCAAGAAGGACATCTCGAAACCCTTGTTGAATCAAAATAGCACGCATCTTGATCCTCCAGATACCAAAATCGTTCTTTCCAGTAAACTTTTCTATATTAAACTTAGTAATCCCCATCGAAAACCTAACTCTAGATACAACTTGTTGTGTGATCTTTTTAGCTTCTTTGTAAAAATAGTTTTAAGATAACTCAGACTTTAGGGTTTCGAAAATACCAAACTTGATTAGAAAGCAAACTTAACGAAAAATGTAAAGATTAAAACAAGAAATAGCAAGATCAAGGGTTGGAAGTATGCACACAAGATTTAACGTGGTTCGGCCCTAATGGTCTATGTCCACAACAGGAACAACCTTATGAGAAACTTTCATTGATAGTGTTAAAAGGTTACAAGAGATCAAACCTCAGTTCTGTTTAAGAATACCACAAAAAATAGCTCAAGAATGTACTAGAATCGCCAGAGCCCTTTGCCTCTCTCTCTTCAATATTAAACGAAAATGAAAAGTGTTCAACTTCAATGTACAATATCTATCGCAAAGTATATATACAGGCTAAAAGAAAATGACAATTATGCCTCTTAAATAACTCTAATACATCCGGTACATTAAAACTTAATTTTAGCCATTGGATTACAATATCAAATAAAAGAATCATTGGTTCAGATTTCTTCCAATTGTCAGCATCCTGGCTTGGCATCAAAAGCAACAATCATTGGATAGGTTAAATAAGGAACTAACAAAATATTAATAAAAAACATTATTGTAATGGTTTACTCAAACTTATACAAATTTTAATTGTGATATCGATAGGAAGTGTATTACATTAAGAATAATGCTAGTTGGCTATTTGAAATTTACCGCTTAAATGATTCTCTTAATGTGGTACAACCATGTGATGCCGTGTGGTTTATTAAAAAATATAAAATACACAAACACAAACGAGGTAGAAGGAAACTAGAGTTTCAGTCTTAATTTTTTTTTTTTTTGTATTGTATTTCAGACACCCTTTTCATTTGAAGGTATTTTTTTATACTATTTTTAATCAATCACATGGTGGTGCCTCGTCAAGAATGGCATTTGAGTGATAAATTTCAAATTTTTCCATAGCATTACTCTTACGTAAATTTTAACTATAAATTTAGAAAATCTAATATCAATACCATATGTTAAAAAAGTTATATCAAAGTAAACAGCAAAAAACGATATTACCTCATTGAAAATATTTCAGATCTAGTGCGGTTGTTCTAGGAATTCTCTGGTGTCGTTGTTCATTTAAAATCATTTTGGCGATGGTGGAGTGTGCTATGTGATAATACCAAAGCAATACCCACAAATTCCACAAGTTACATGCTGGGACTAGTGAAAAATCATTGAGAGAGAGATCGCTCTGTATTTGTGATGTCTCTTGTGTCATCCACAAGGAAGGAGGGCTATATAAATAGCCTTTCTAACTGTAATTCTTAGCTGGCCCTTAATGACCACTCATCAAGTTTCATGAAGAGGTGCCCACTATGGGTGCCTTTTTCTTACATCTTTCACTCACACATAGTAGAAGGTGAAGGGGTGCCCCAGTATGGGTGCCTACTATGGGTATCATTTTCTTACATATCCCACTCACACATAGTAAGCAAGACCATAAGTCTGCATCTCTCAATATGTTCTCAATCTTGTTCATATGGGCAAATAGGCTGTGCGACCATCGAGTACAGCTGTAAAACAAAAAATCGAAGCATTATATCAAATCTTTTCGAGAGAAGACATCATAGCAACATCCCTAAAAGTGTCATTATATCCCGACTCGTTTGGTCACATCAGACTAAGTATCTCATCAGACTTAGTATCTCTAATCCCTCTCGAGTGCAAATAATATAGAGTAATGCTTAATCTCCATAAAATATGATGTACTTACAACTATATCGCAACTTGCAAGAAACAACATAATTTGCCAGCAGTGAATACACAGCAATATCGATGTGTTAACAAATAGTCTCCCCTTCAACCTCATGTCATTTAGTTTCACTCCAGCCGCTTTCTCAGCAATACCTTTTTAGACCACATCATTTATGGCCATAGATAACATACAAAAGTAGCAAATACTAAAACATCAACCTCGTGACATAGTCAAATGTATCCTAAAATCATAAATAAATTAAGGTCACCAATATGACCTACATGACTCACATGATGAGGAGGCATGAATTCATTCATTTACCTTTACTGTTGGTTCTAAAATCATATATAGTATGAAATATATGCTATGGTGAAATTCTCTTTCTAAGGAAAGAGCAAATATCTAATTCAAAGAGGATCTCGCATCTGGCTAAATTACAGGCTACATTGATTGTGGGTAACCATGCACAGTCCTTTTAAATATGATGGATTTCATCTGAGCTCCCACTAAGATGACATATCTTATGTATCTTACAACTTATCCATCTCTGGATTATTTTTGAATAACACATTATCCCTCTTTGTAGTGTCAAAGGTGATCTCTCGTGGAATTAGCCGATCAAAGCTTGTTGACTTATCTTATTCACCATAACTCTCAAATTTATGGTGACTGTGTGTGCTTATAAAAAAAATGCATCCAGTCACGTCACATGATCATAGAACACATCAATGTCATGTGCACGACGAGTAAAACCAAAAAGAAGAGCATTCACATGGTCAACTAACACAATCAAATCAACTCTCAAGTGGTATATGACCGACCATTTCTCTCTATGAGCAAACTCCGGTGTAGTAACTTTCTAAAAGACATTCTCCTACCAAGAGACTTTACTTTTACATAAAAATTCTTTACACAACCATGAAGTCAGCAACAATTAATCTCAAATCCATTTAAGGTCAAACTCACAATTTAAACCCTAGATTCTAGCCAGCAAGTCCAACTGTAACTTTTAAGAATCTACAGGGTGATCACAAAAGTCTTTCAACAAACTTAATTTGCAATTTCAATATTTCATATAAATCTCTTATATTCAACAAAAGCATGTGAAAGAACTATTTTTTTTCCATTAAAGATAAAGCAATTTGAGCATTTGCTATCAATGACAATCACAATAGTCTAGTCATTACTATTAATGACAATTACATCAAAAACTCATTTTATCAAGTAAGCCATATTTACCCTCTAGCAAAATTTTGACTTCTAACTCCCATGAATAAACCATAATGGAAACATCAAATACTATAGGCAAAACTAGATTCTTTGTATTTTCTATCTCATTAACTGTCTATGGATTTTAAACAATAGTTAATAGAAACTATTTTCTTATACATAGTCTCACAAGACATGCAGACTTTTGCTACTTTTCACAAATTTATGTCCATCACCTCATTGTATGGAACACTTGTCATTAGACAATAATTCATAATCTAAAACAATCGGATCGTCATTTTTTTCCATACGACACTTTTCTATAAATGTCAACAACATCTAAGAACCTCAATTTTTTCAGAAAGTCTTTAATAAAAACAACTAGGTACATTGGGTATCTTTGAATAGATGGTTGGTTTAGGCCGCATACAAATAGTACCAGCAACATTCATTTGATTTTTGTACCAAAATAATACAAACAACAATTATGCGCTCAAAGTACTTTACGTGTTAATATCACAAAAACTAATAATCTAATTCTCTTATGAGAATCAGTTATTTAACTCATTCAAGAAAAAATTTTAACAAATTTATGATCAATAGTTATCTAAATGCAACTCAATTAGTATCAAGAAATAGATCTATACCTTTATCAACTTCACTTGTGTCAATTATAACAACAACCTCGGGTTAGATCATATAAGTGAAGTTAATCTAAAATCTATGTTCGCATTCCATATGTGAATTCAGTACATTTACCATAGCTATATTACAAATATTCTCTTCTAATCTCTAAACAACGAGAGAATACCGATATAAACTACCACACTATTTATGAAGATCTCTAAAAATTTTGGGATTTACTATCACTAAGATAAACCATCAATCAAAAGTATACTCACTAGTTGAATTACTCATACTATTTTTGGAAATCTTTAAAAGTTTTTTGAAAAATATTAAGGATAGGGTAATGTGAAATGAAACGTAATAAAACGTTCTTTCCAAAAATAATGTATTTACAAAAGTTTATAATTCCCCACCCTCGACAAAAATACAAGTAATTTTCTTGAATCAAACTTAGATCCTCTAAATTTTTAATAGAATTCACATTTGCATAAAATAATCACTCAGCCTTTTTCAAAAGTGAATGAACTCAAAATAAGGACGGAAAAACAAAATTAAGGCCGCAACTCCATATTACATCAACTCAATTGTGATATAACAACTGATTTACGCCATAACTCTATTCTCAGCAAGTCATTAAATTGCGAGATGATTGTTTTCATCATATGACTCAAACAATTGCAATTTTGAAAAAGTATTTGAAATGAATATATATTTTCCTTAAAAACAACTTGGAATCGTCTTTATATGATGAAACAATATTTTTTATTATCTCATGTCTTCAGTGTGCACATCTAAGAATTTTCACATAGAAAATACTTATGTTGCATTTTCTCTTTGACTCTTCTAAATAACAGAGGGGGATCTCATTAGCGAGAAAACTTTCAATTTCTCAAATTTCACATCCATCATCTTATGCCTCCTCGACACATTTTAGTATATCATTTCTACACTCGAGAAATAATATCACTAAGTCAACGAGTGACCATCCAACTTTAAAACCTTCAAAAATTTTTACTAACACCACCGTTTTCATTGAGTCTTGAATCAAATTAGATCTAGACTTATCTAATATCGAATTAAAAGCGCTAAGAAAAAATATCATTTTATGCAACAAATGCAATATGTGACGTTTTAGCTTCTAACTAGCGATATATCCCTATTTCTTGTCTACTCAATGTTTTGCATATTCTTCAATCCACTATAGGAGAAAAAATAAAACTTTGCCAAAAATTATATTAGTCTAAAACCTCCAAGATGCTTGATATTACTCTCAATGGGTGCTCCAAAATTCATATATATGCAAGAACTATTTTGTTCTTGCTATATACAAATAAAACTTGAACAAGATTATCAGTGCTAACACCACATAAAGGTGCACTGATAAAACCTTTAAAATGAATATGCCAATCAAGAATGTTCTTGACACTCTTGCACATACAGATTTTAACGTTCCTACTTGCTAGACATACTGGCAAGTTTTAGAGAGTATTTATCTGTAAATTAATCTAAATTACTTCAAGATTATAATGCTTAACTTCAAGCATAGGAGCAATTAATCTTTGGTTATAATGTAACACACAACTTCTAGTGTTATCCACAAGATTCTCAAAAAAGACAAAAATACTGATTTAGTTCCACTTGAAAGTTGATCCCATCAACTTTTATGAGAAAATTTGCTAAGCTTCCTTATCATCTCTTGCTCCTCAATGCCTAATTATTAATTTCTAACTTAATTTTTACGCAAATTTATATCGTATAGGGGATTAATTCCAAAAAATCAATCTCAACCATACTCTCTCTAAGTTAAGCAATTTACAGAGTTAGTCAAATGCAAAATAAATTCTTCCTTGATTGAAGAAACTAGTTTGAACTTATCAACAGCATGGGCTTATCAAATTCGAGCTACTTAATCCTCTAGATTATCACTTTCTAAAAAAAAATGAATGCTAATTCTTAAAATTAGTCTACAATACAAGTGATCAAATAAGCTACCATAATTCAACACGTAAACATAATACATGTACAAAAATTCATCACATTTCACTCAAACGATTATTATTCACATAAAATAATAATCTAGGCTGTTTATAACATAAAATAAAATGCCTAACAACTGTGATAAAATCATGATACGCATTTATTCAATAATCACAATTACATCTCATCCAAATAAAATTATTCACTAAAAGAACAATAATTTAGGCAATTTATAATGTAAGATAAAATATCTAACAAATGTGACAAAATAATATCTTGGCAAGCATGTATTTAACTAAAATCACCAAACATGTTCTGGCTCTAACTCAATGGTTGAGATTATTGCTCTTTTATGTGAAGTCTTAGGTTCAAACCTCCACCCAAGAAACTTTAGTTCAAAAAACATATGTTTGAACAACTTTTAGTGTTATTGGGCTTAGCCACTGCGGGCCACACCCTCTTGGGTCGCCAAATGCCAAGCAGGCCTTTGTTTGCTGGGTCCACAACCCAGTTCGCCTAGAGCATTTTTTTAAACAATTTGATTTCCGGGTTGGGCTTAAAATACATATTAAAAAAAGGCTTAAATATTTTCTTAAGGCCAAGCCCAGAAACATGAAACACAAAAAAAAAAATACAATGGAAGCGATACTACCTCGTCGAAAATATCTAGGATCT
This sequence comes from Platycarya longipes, assembly GCA_036559045.1. Taxonomy (NCBI): domain Eukaryota; kingdom Viridiplantae; phylum Streptophyta; class Magnoliopsida; order Fagales; family Juglandaceae; genus Platycarya; species Platycarya longipes. Next base: position 30,569,162 of record CM071803.1, on the reverse strand, counting down.
AATGCGATTGTTCCATAGATTATCCGACGACGTTGTTCATCTGAAATCATCTTAGTGATGGTGGAGTGTGTTACGTGGTAATACTATAGCAACATCCACAAATTTTACAGCTTAGAAGCCGAGACTAGTGAGAAACCATTGAGAAAGAGATCGTTCTGTATTTGTGATGCCTCTTGTGTCGTCCACGAGGGGAGGACTATATAAATAGTCTTTCTAACTGGAACTTTCAACTGGTACTTAATGGCCAACCATCAAGTCTCATGAAGTGGTTTAAAAGCCACTTCATAACCCTCAAGAGAAGGTGAAAGGGTTACCACTATAGGTACAATTTTCTTACACTATAAGACATAAGTTACTCACTTTTCATTTTCACAAATTACAAGTTTGAATATTTGAATTCACAACTCAATACACATGCCAATAATCATACTCATTACTAGTAGTAATGGATGGACTATAACAATCTTGTTTGTTGAGGTGTTTTGCTCGCACCAGTAGTGTGACCTTCCATCTATCTACACTCTATCGGCCTAACTTTTAATTAGGACTTTCTTGATAGCAATAAAAGTAAAGTTTATTATTATTTGTTGAATGAATTATTTAAAAGATTCTTTGTGAATGGATGGAATCATTACCAAATAAAACGAAATATGGTAGATATAAATGCAGAAGGTACAATCCATGAAGAAGGTACAATCCATGAAGAAGATTCGCGGCCCCTTCGTCCCATATGCTCATTGTCCTGAAGCCCTTCAACACCGTCAGGACGGAGGATCCCACCCTTGGCTCCTCACCGTTAACTTCGATTCAAGCCAACTACTCTTTTCAATTTTTTCTTTGTTTTTTGTTTTTTTAATTGATAGAGGCTTGTAGCCGAACGGGTGGCTTTCATTATTTTATACCTACCATTTGCAAAGATTATAACAAAAATAAGAATAGAATTGCATGCAATGAATAAGGATGAAAAAATCGATGAACCGAATCGGACCAATATCGGTTTAGTTCGGTATCAACTTTGGTTTGATTCGGTATCGATTTTATTTTTCTTAAAACTGGTCAAAATGAGTCCGATTCTCCTTTTTCTTTTTCTAAAGCCAGATCAGACTGGTTCATACATATATATAAATATTTATCTTGTATATAGTTTTTATATATAATATATAATTTTATATTATATGATAAATTATTAATTAATATAATATTAAATTCTAACAATATTATATGATTATAGTCTATTGTATTAATAATTATATTAATACTATATCACTATAGTCTATAATATAATTATAATATATTAAGATAGGGTAATGCTTTGTACTGTCCATAAATTTGGACCCCTTTTACAATCCAAATAATAAACAGACAAAAAGATCCTCATTTTAAATTAAACTTGATCAAAATATCCTTATTTATAAATTCAAAACTCTCAAAATTTAAAAAACTCATTTCATTTACTCATGAAATTGGAGTGTTTCAATTAAGTCTGCAATGCAGTCCACAAATATGGACTACAATAAGTTATTCATTACAATATATTATCACTATAGTATTATAGATTATAGTATACTATATTATATTATATATATTAAGTAATACAATATAGTATATTAGAATCAAAAAATTGGGCTGAATCAGATAGAAATTAGTAAAATCTGAACGACTGGTTTAGGGAGAAACTAGTACAGAATCAATTCTTGAAAATGTAAAACTGGTGCATGCCAGTTCAATCCTAAATTTTATCTAAAATGAGACCAAATCGAATCGATTACACTCCTAATAGTGAATTTGAATTAATACGTGAGATTCTAACAAAATTAATAATAGAATCTCATGTAAATATTATATTTACACACTTTTATTAGAAAGAATGCGTGAAGCTTGCATATTTTAAAACTACAAATATCATTTATATTCAATTTATATTTTAATTATGTGGAGGAAATTTATTCACTTATCATAAAAATACTAATATAACAATTTTTTTTAAAGATGAAAAGTAACTTTTATATTGCATCCTGTTTTAAAATTATTTTCTAAGAGGTGATTTAGATAGTAAGATAAGATGAGATTTGATGGTTTTAGATAAAAATTGAAAGTTGATTAAAATATTATTAAAATATTATTTTTTAATATTATTTTCTTATAAGATTTGAATATGTTGATGTTAAGGCCATAAAAATCAGCCAAAGGGTCGGGGTGAGAGAAAGAATTATTTCCAACCCACTGGTGCGAGTTGGGCTTCGTTTGAGGTCGTTTAGGGCTCCCGGTGGAGGTCCCGACGGGACTGCGCGTAGGCGATAACAGATGAAATAAGGAGAGATGGACACGCGATTTTACGTGGTTCGGCGAATGCCTACGTCCATGGGTGTTTGGGGATGAGAATCCACTATAATGGAGATTTTTACAGTCTCTCATAGCTCACTGTACAGAGAAAATATAGATGCATATTCAGATAAATTCGCCGTGCTGCTTTTGGAGAAATCTGGGGAAGCCGAGGTTGAAGAAGCCGAGAGAGCCCCTGCGTTCCAGCCGGCCAGTCCTTTTATAGCCAAGATAAATATCTGGGCAGATCTTTATCTTGTGTGTCATAGTCGACTTCATTTCCCTTGCCGTCTTGCTTTTCTTCTCATCTACTCCCAATGTCCATCAGCTCACCTTTCAGTCCCATCATCTGTCCCTTTGTACCCTTCTGTAGCTGAAGGCAGGAGGTCTCCCATGGAAATTCAAAAAAACAGTCTGTATATGAGGACTTGAGAGCCATGGCGTCGCCAAATACCGGCCACGAAGAACGCGGCACTTGGAAACGACGCTGTCATAGATATGCGAGTAGGAGTTGTAAGTCAGGCTCACGGGACTCCCTTTGAACCCCGAGAAGACATCTTCTAGGAAATGAAATTCCAAGAAATTGTAGAGAAACAGAATGGAAACAATCAGAAACACCTCCTTACCCACCATTACCGAACCATCAACGACCCCACAATTCTCCATTATCAATCCCAATTCCAACTTTGAGGATAGAATTTCTAGCAAGCATTTCTTCTTTCATGCCGTCGTTGGATTGCTGCGACTCTGCGGGATCCTGGGTCCACCCCTACGGCCTGTTGTTTAATGCCCTTGCTCTCATACCGTTTTGGCACTACTTGTTGGGCATTCTGATTGTTTCCATTCTGTTTCTCTACAATTTCTTGGAATTTCATTTCCTAGAAGATGTCTTCTCGGGGTTCAAAGGGAGTCCCGTGAGCCTGACTTACAACTCCTGCTCGCATATCTACGACAGCGTCGTTTCCAAGTGCCGCGTTCTTCGTGGCCGGTATTTGGCGACGCCATGGCTCTCAAGTCCTCATATACAGACTGTTTTTTTGAATTTCCATGGGAGACCTCCTGCCTTCAGCTACAGAAGGGGACAAAAGGACAGATGATGGGACTGAAAGGTGAGCTGATGGACATTGGGAGTAGATGAGAAGAAAAGCAAGACGGCAAGGGAAAGGAAGTCGACTGTGACACGCAAGATAAAGATCTGCCCAGATATTTATCTTGGCTATAAAAGGACTGGCCGGCTGGAACGCAGGGGCTCTCTCGGCTTCTTCAACCTCGGCTTCCCCAGATTTCTCCAAAAGCAGCACGGCGAATTTATCTGAATATGCATCTATATTTTCTCTGTACAGTGAGCTATGAGAGACTGTAAAAATCTCCATTATAGTGGATTCTCATCCCCAAACACCCATGGACGTAGGCATTCGCCGAACCACGTAAAATCGCGTGTCCATCTCTCCTTATTTCATCTGTTATCGCCTACGCGCAGTCCCGCCGGGACCTCCACCGGGAGCCCTAAACGACCTCAAACAAAGCCCAACTCGCACCAGTGAGTTGAAAATAATTCTTTCTCTCACCCCGACCCTTTGGCTGATTTTTATGGCCTTAACAGTTGAATTCTTTATTATATTTGTACGAGAATTTATAAAAAATAAAATAACTAGATAAGATGAATTAAAATGAGATAAGATAAGATAAGTTAAAAATGTTTCTCAATCTTAATATAAAACATTGACATATTCTATTTTGAACTCTGTGTAGAGTGGCAAAGTTCTTTGAATCAAATGGTATATAACATGGTCTCTACATTGGAGAACTAGATTCGATATTCGCACCCCTTAAAAAAAAAGAGTCTATGTGTAGAGTATACTTAGTAAAGTGTTTACATGAAATAATTTAATTTAGAAGAAGAATTTTAAATTTTAAATTTTATAAATCAAAACTTATCTAAGTAATGCAAGTGGTCTGTTCTACATTCCGGCTTAGAAATAGAATATCTCATATTTCCACACAATAATTTCGATCATCTAAGCTGTAAACTAGTTCGAAGGCAATTATTATAATACCATAAATATCATAAATATTAAAAAAATTGACTTTTTTAAATAATTTTAGTTTTTATACTACGACAGGAAAAGAAGGATCTACCAATTAAAGCTAGATCTGCAGATCTCAATTCTCCAATTAGTTTACTATAAAATTAATTTTGTTTGATATTTAGGGTTAAATATTAGAATTTTTTGTGCGGTATTATTCTTAAATAAATTAGATTTTATATTTTAAATTCTAATATTTTGGTTTTTTTATATATTTGACTTTGATTATTTTAATCCTCTCATCAGTCTATTGTTAAAAATAAATTAAAACTAGTGTATTGTGAAAAAAATAACAAACTTGAAATAACAAATTATCATTTTAAAAAACTGGACGACCCAAGCACCTACATGTTTTTATATCTAATAATTTTTAATTTTAAATTGACGTGATAGTTTAACAGTATATTATTAACAATTATATTTATTGAAATAAACAAATAATTTTTAAAGTCGGAGTAAAAAATTACTGTGAAATTAAAAAATATGAAGTTATATCAACAGCAGGACGATAATTATTTTAATAACAGAAAATTCTGACTCAATAATGTTAGATATATTATGAGAAAAGTTAAAAAGGGAGGACGTGAAGCCCTATTTTTTTTTTCTTTTTTTTCGTGTTTATTTTTTTTTATTTTGTGAATGACCATCGACTCTCGAACTTTCTATACATATGAAATTTTCAGATCATTTTATAAGAAATGAGTATTCAGATGCTTGAGAAAATAAAATTCGAATATTTGAGAAATAAATGAATTTCAAGCATTTCCTTTGTAATTTCAATATTCTTTTGTTTTTAGTTTCATAACACGTTATTAGCACGAGCCTCTTCCAATTCTGAAACTAATAGTTTTCTACTTCTAGTAAAGTTTTCAATATATTATTTACAGTCCTCAAGATGAATATGAAATATTATATTAATGAATATTACTTAATAAAATTCTGCTATTATTCTCATGATTATGTGAATATATTTTTTAGATACACATAATCATTTTCATAATTCATATATGTAGAAAATTGAAATTTATTATAATTAACATTTTTGAAAAAAGTTATTTATCTTGAATTCTTGATGAGATCTATTTGGATATGATAAATTTGGGAGATACAATCAAAGAAAAAAAAATCACGTGTTCCTACAGGACCATAATGTATATCTCACGGTGAAAATTTATCTTACTTTGTGAAATGATTTAAGGGAGAGATATGAATACCAGAAGATGTAATCCTCCCAAAAACTTGTTATGGCTTATTACACATGAAATTGTAAGATTTTAAAAGTGGTAGTGACTATAACTCTGCATTTTTAAAATCATATCAATACTAAAATTATGTAGTGAAAAAGTCACTAATGATGATATGTTAAAAAGACATACTATTTTTCATATCTCGAATATGCTCCTATAGTAGCAGTATCGAGAACAAAAATTTAATAACTATTTTGAACTTTTATCTCATCTTATAGTAGTTGAGTTAAATAATAAGTTTTTATTAATAAGTCACCAGTCACATTTTTATTAATAAATATTCCGAACAAAAATTTAATAAATATGTTCATTTTTCCTTGAAAATAAATATATACCTGAAAATAATGAGATCTCGATACATTTTATGAAAACTAGAGAAATTCTGGATAGAAATAAAACTGTTGTCGACAACATATTTTCATATAAAATGACCATTGACATTACTAAAACTAATGAAGAAAGTGAACCAAAAATCGTTGAAAAATGTTGACGTAGAAATGATTGGCCAAAATAGAAAACAGCTAATAAAGCTGAATTATACTCGTTAGCAAAGCGAGAGATATTTGGACCTGTTGTCTATACACTAAATGGTGTAATGCATGTTGGGTATAAGTGAGTATTTGTATGAAAACGTAATGAGAAAAGTGAAATTGTGCGATACAAAGCACGGCTTGTCGCCCAGAGTTTTCTGCAGAAATCTGTGATTGATTATGAGAAAACATATTCTCTCATTATGGATACAATCACATTCAAATTTTTTATTAGCTTGATAGTTACAAAATGATTAGATATACGATTGATGGATATAATCACTGCATATTTATATGGATCATTAAATCATGACATATATATGAAAATTCCTAAAGGATATAAAATGATTGAACCATCTAATTTAAGTAAATATAGAATTATGTACTTTATCAAATTTCAAAATCTTTATATGGTTTAAAGCTATCCGGATACATGTGGTATAATGCATGTGGTATAATCTTATATACCCATGTATTTTTATTAAAAAATAAGAATTCAAATTTATCATTATGGCGGTTTATATTGATAATTTAAATATTGTTGGAATTTTGAAGAGATCACATGAACTACTATATATTTTTAAAATGAATTTGAAAATGAAAGATTTTGTAATTTGAATGTTAGATGACTTACAAAAACTTGAGACTTTTAAACTCATATTTTAAGTTCATTTGCTTTTCAAAGATTAACATATTATCCTTGTCTAAAGAATTATGCAGTCGAAATGAAGATGCAAGTAAGGATTTTAAATCCTTATTCTATTGATTTAACTCTATAATTTTTTTGTTAGACTCTTGAACAAATCATTGAAGTACAGAAATCCTCTCGTTAAGTTCTTCAACCTCACGAGTTTTGGACTTTAATCGATCGGAAAATCTGACAAAAGATTATGAGTATCGAGTTTCGAGAGTCACTAATTTATAAATGACTTCTTGATCTGACTTATTAGCCATATCACTCGCTTGCTGTAATATGGCACCTACGGAAGATGTAGGAACAAATTGTGACTGAGGTGAAAAATATCTCATATCTTGATCATGAGGAATACCAAAAGGAAACTGATGAGCCATTAAAAATTTGTAAAATAAGACTGCAAATGCAAATGAATTATAGATATGAAAATGTGATTTGATGCGAGCTAAATGAAACTAAAAATGATTCTTATAGAGATAGAAATAAGAGTAAGACAAATTATCATCTTTTCAAATCTCACTTAATTAAAATTACAAAATATACTGGATGCATATTTTCAAAAGTTATTTAGCTAAACTAACGAGATTAACTGCAGGCTATCCCTGTTTTTCTCGTAAACACTGAACCACTGCTGTTAGCTGCTGTTGTTGACTTTGTATTTGAGTTTTTTTCTCATTCCAGCTCTTCTATTCGTGGTTTCAGGTCACGAGAAGTTTGCAAATTTATTCAGCTCATTGTTTTCTTATCTTAACTTTTTATTCTTTATATTTTTAGTTGCAAGCTTTTGATGCAATTCAGATATTTAATTGTAAAGATGATCAACCTCACTCACTATCACCAATAACCTTCAAGACATGGTCGTAATAAAGGCAGCATATTGAGCACTGAGAGTTCTTGATACTGTAATAATTTCAGAATCAATTTTACCAAAAAGATGCATATTTGCTTCTATCATGGTGTTGACAAACTCGGGAGAAAAGATAAGTGGTTGAGGTGTAAAGGGTTTTTGGTTCAAATCTGGAAAATTAACAAAAGAATTTCTCTTAATCATAGTATCGTTCTAGATGAATAATAATTGGATCAATGATAAATGTGAAACCTTACGTGAATATCCGATGGGTGAAAATGATTATTTTTAAACAACAACCCAAAGTTTTCAAATTTTCGCGAATATCTCATTTATCAATAATATCAAGCGGACTTGAATTTTCTTTCGCAACGAACCGAGAGAATTAGACCTCAAGTTTTATAACTTTTGTCGAATATTGATGGTTCTCAATGCTCATTTTTGCTATGCATAAACATATTCTCCCTAATGATGCCAAGAGGAAGAGAAGTTTTATATGAGAATATTAACATGTTCCATTTGCATTATTTAAATACAAATCATATTTGTTTTTACTTGAAAAACTAATGTATATTCTCAGAGAGAATTTAAGTATTACTGCAGGTCTCAGATTTCTACTAAGTCTATCAAGTAAACACTATCTGTCAGATCTTCAAATCATTCAGAGATTATTGCAATTCATGAAGTAAGTAGATAATGTATTTGGCTGAAATCAATGATTCAACATATTTAAGAAAAGTGTGGTCTTTTCATAGTCAATGATAACCTATCAATTTTATACGAAGATAATACTGCTTGTATTATTCAAATCAAATGAAGAGATATCAAATATATGATCAAGTGTAATCTGACAGATTTATTCATAAAGTCATTACCAATTACGACATTCAAAAAAATTGTGCAGAATATTAGAATGCAAAATTTAAAGATATATTGTCATATACTTTTCAGGAGGAGTAAAGGTCTTGAAGACTTGTGCTAATTGTACTCTTTTTCCTTCGCTAAGGTTTTATCCCATTGGATTTTCCTTTACAAGATTTTAATGAGGCAATCATAAAGCACTTGGCGATACACATAAATATTGTACTATTTTTCCTTTATCATTAGTTTTTATTCCTGCTAGATTTTTCCTTCGCAAGATTTTAAAGAGAGATATTCTTTATATATGTTCATTCAAGATGAAGTTTTATGAAAGAAGTCAAAAAGGGAGGGCGTGAAGGCCCCCGTTCTCCTTATTTTTCTCCCCATTTTTCCCTTCCTTTTAACTTTGTAAATGACCATCGACGCTCGAACTTTTTATATATATGAGAGTTTCTGATCATTTTGTAAGGAATGAGTATTCAGATGTTTGAGAAAATAAGATTCGAGTATTTGAAAAATAAATGAGTTTTAAGCATTTCCTTTATAAATTCTTTTCATTTTAATTTTATAACAAGATATAAATTTTGAAGCTGCAAGTTCGTTACTGTTTTTTTAAAAAATAATAGATTCTATCATAAAATATAAATTTTATCTAAAAGTATATTTTTATAATAACATATATTTTTATGAGAATGATTGCAAGAACTTTGTATGTTTTAAGAACTGTTTGGATATATAAAAATAATTTTATTTCAATCTTATTTTATGTTGTTTTATTTTAATTAATAATTTTATTTATAAATTATTTTAATTCATCTAAGGCTCCGTTTGTATTCGAATATGAGTTCAACTCATCTCAACTCATTTTCATTTCATATTATATTTTTATAATTTTTTATATAAAACACAAATTCCTATACACCTTTTTCAAATCCTAACACATTTTTTTTAAATCTCAAAATAATTATAATATTAAAAATTAAATTAAACTCATCTCAACTCATCTCATCTCCGAATTTAAGCGGGGCCTAAATCATTTTTACTAGATAAAATCTCTAATTAAGTAAAGAACTAAAAAAATAGTGAAAGTTGAAATTGATTGTCCAATCACATCCCACCGTTAACCCATCAAAGTACTCCTCAGGTGACGTAAACATTCCCGCACCAGAGAAGTAAAAATGAAGAAGAAAAGGCTCGATCATTGGAATTTGATAAAGCTTCAAAGCTCAAACCTCTCTCTCGCTACGCAACTTCCCAAAACCCTCACGAATATGGTACCCTAAAGCTCCTTTTTTTCTTCCAATTTGATCCTGCTTTATGGATTTAAATCCTTGTTTTCACCACCACATTAATCAATTGATTCAAGCTTCTTCGCTGCCAAACTCCTAGCGATTGACTACCACGCTCCCATGGACTCGCGTCGCCCCTCCCGCGCCGTTACCGACCCTAAGGTCCGCCATGTCGGGTTCTTCGCCCCCGGCGCCAACCCCCTACCGACCCGAGCCCAGAACAATCCGCCCGGCTCGAGTTCACCGCCTCTCGCCCAGTCCCCCGCGGGCAATTCCCTCTCCCCGGTCATGATTCCCCTGCCACGTCACCCTTCCGACCGTACTCCCGCTGTGCCTGTCCCGGAGACCGGTTTGCGGCGCCAGGGGGACCACGTGCCTGTCGGGAGCTATAACCCGTCGGAATCTCTGCTGGGATCGTCTCCCGTCCCTTCGTCGCCTTCGGCTCGAATCGGGATGGCGGATGGAGAATTTTCCGAGGAGTCAGATGGGTGGTACAGGCTGAACGATTCGCGTAAGCACGCTTCGAATCTTCCCGAGACCACTCCGGAGAAAGCTCCTGATAATTCGGCGAGTGCTTCTGCCCCGCCTGGTTTGGAAAAACCGAAAAAGTCTGCCAAAGTGCCAGGTAAATCGTAATTTTAAAATTTTTATGTTACGTGCCTGTGTGTGTTTGATTGTATTGGTTTGGATTGAGATTTTGTATAATAGAATTGGGGTTGAAACATGATGGTGTAATTTGGATTAGGAATGTTAGGACAAGAAATAACAACCGAGACATCGGGGTAGTAAGGTAGTACTTGATGATATCTCCTAAGGGTTATTTGGGACCAAGAGGTTTTCCGACAAGCCCACTTTGATTTTGTTTTGTTTTGTTTTTTTTATAAGTTAGAGATAAATATTATTGATAGGAGTGAAAAAAAGGCAAAAGCCCATGTATACAAGTAGTATACAAAAGTACCTTAAAACATCTTATGAGAGGTTAAATAAAGACAGGAAATCATGAATATTGCTCCCATTTCATACAATAGCTGAGAACCAATGCAATAAAGTATGGTGAAAGTAAGTGCATGTTTGGGGTTACAGTGAGAAATATTGCTTTTAGCTTAAGGCTTATAGCTTAAAGCTTAATGTAATAAGCTTTACTACTAAAAAGCGATTTACTGTTTGGGATCCATATGTCTAAAGTACTTTTAGAGTTAGTTATGGTAGTTTTTTAAAAATATATAGTTATCTGCCGGAGCTTTTTGATAAAAGTTCTAATTTTGTGCTTATTGAAAAAGCTGATTTTTAGCTTTTTCAACCGACTAAAGCGCTTTTAATAAAGTTACCTAAACATGTTATTTTTCTTTATAAGTACTTTTAACTGTTTAAAAGCACTTTTAAAACTTTGAAACACTATCCCAAACATGCTCTAAATCTTTAGCTCCACTGTAGTGCGTTCCTTATCTTCAAAGCATCGAGCGTTCCTTTCCGACCAAATGCACCACATGAGATATAACGGAATCATCTTCCATACTGCTGCCACGTGCGGGCAGCCTTACATCTTCCTCTAACAACCCAGCAAGTCTACGACCCTTAAGGGCATGACCCAAGTAATATCGATCCTTTGGAAAATCTCATCCCACAACACCCCTGTGACCTCACAGTGTAATAATAGATGATCTACGGATTCTCCATTCTTCTTGCATAAGTAACACCAATCCATCACTACACATCCCCTCTTCCTCAAGTTGTCTATAGTCAGGATCTTTCCAAGGGCAGCATTCCATACAAAAGAAGGCTAATTTGGAGGGCACCCGAGGTCGCCAAATGCTCTTCCAAGGAAATGAGGAGTGATCTTGAGTTGACAATATTTTATAGTATGCCTTAACTGTGCATTTCTTGTGATTGTTAGACCTCCACTTCAACCTATCATGCCGTGTTGAGGTCACCAAGCACTTTGATTTTGTTACTCAGTATATAATGCCTAAAGGAGTATTAGGGACCCCAAAGTGTTTCTAGCATGTTTGTGAAATAATTAATTTGACTTGTTAAGTTTTAACATTGGCTTAAAGTTATATTTTGCTGCTGGTTGTCTGGAGTGCCTGTTTTGAAACCTTACTCATGCACCTAGAAGTAACATTTGATCAAGTATATCTTATTAGGCTTGGCTTGTATGCTGGTTCGTTCCTGAGATTGTGTAGTATCTGCTGCTTGTTCTTGATTTTTTCAAATGTGTTGATTGTGTGGATCCTTTGTTGAATTTGCAACAAAAAATTGCAGAAAGGAGTAAAAAAGCTGTTGTGCAAGTGCAAAATGAGACGCAATCTAGTTTGAAGCCACTGAAAGAAAAAACAACCAAAGCTGAAAGGCGTGCCAAGCAGGAAGCCCAAAGAGCCGCAAAAGCTTTAACAAAAGGTTTGAATTAAGCTTATGTTTATGTTATTCCATTGTTGACTATCTACTCTACTTCTTTGACTGTTTTCTAGGTGCTTTATCTTAATAGTTGTTTTGTTATAGAAATAGGTCTGGTTCATTTGAACATTTTTACTTTTATTTTAGGGGGTGGGCATCGGGCACCCAGACCCACCTTGCCTGCTCCTTCTGCCCATCCTGCTAGGGGACGGACAGGCGGCCTATAGAGTATATTTATATATGTTATATATTAAAAACCAAACCTAGACATATACTATATTATATATGTTAAAGATAAAACCTATCTTTCAAAAACAGAACTAGTATACCTAAACTTATATAAAATCTTAAATCTAACAGACTAAACCTGCATCTCTTCCAAGCTTCTCTCCTCCCTCTTCTCTTTTTTCTTCTCCAAAGACCGACGAGTCTTGGGACTCTGGTTTGCAAAGTTTTCGAATCTAATATTTTGGAAGATTTAGGTCGAATTTATATGTTTGGCTGATTGTTGATGGTTTTGGTGGAAGTTTTCGGTTGGATGGATGGCTTTTTTTTTGGGCCCAGTATTTTGAATGCATATTGCTTTCTTGCTGGGAAATAAAGTAGGGGTGATACCCCCCCTGCAGGTGGGTAGCCACCACCCGGGGCGGGGGAACTTAAATTTAAATTTTGAAAGGTGTTTTTTATAAGATAAGACTATGAAAATTAGTATTTCCCACAACCCATCCTAAATTAGTTTTTCTTAACTTGGCCACTGCAAACCAGATTTTCTGGTTCCGCCCCCACATTCCCCAAACCCGTCCATCCTTGCTGGCCAGGCAGGCAGACTTTCACCATCGCTGCTCGGCCACCTCGTCTTGCTTTTGTTCTATGGAGCTTGGATTCATGGCAAGGGATTTTCTACTTGATCGTCTTTAATTTTCATTTACTTGCTTACTATAGAATGAGATCCACATTTCTTGTGAGGGTGAAATTCTTAACCTATATAATGAATTTTCAAGTATTCTCAGATATTTCATTTCCAAACATCATTCAAACATAACATTTTCAATTTCAAATCTTCAACTTTTTTATCTAATTATTACCTAGTCATTACAAATTTTCCAAACTCCCAAACAAAACACAAAAAATAAAATAATTTTTTCAAATTTTAAAATAAATATAATATTAAAAAAACATTTTAATATATTTTAATTTTATAATATTTTTATTCAACTTTTTCTCTTTCGTTTTTTAAAATCCAATAAAATATCTTAACTTAAACCATTACATTACTATTCACAAATCATTTCACTACTATTCAGATATTTTGAGATATTGTAAGCATCCAAACAGGCACTAATCCTTTTAGAGTATAGGCCTAGAATCTCTAGGTGTGGCATGAGTTTTCTTGGGATATTTTAGTTATTAGAGCTTGTGATATCCTATTTGGATATAGAAATGTGGTGAATGGAATCCCACATTGCTTGGGTGGAAGAAGTGCTTACCCTTTATAATAATTCTAAGGAGCTTCAGTTATGACATTCTTTTGGGGTGTTGGCCCATATATAGTTTTGGTTTTCCTAGGTTGTTACAAATGATACAAGAGCTTATAAAAACTTGGTTGAATATCAGAAAATGGTAAATAGAATCTCATATTGCTTGGTGGAAGAAGTTCTCCTCTATGATGACTCCAAGGGACTTCGATTGTCACATTGACTGGTCCTTTTGGAGAATAGGCTTAGATGTGGCTTGAGCTTTATTTGGGATGCTACGCGTGATCATCTGGTGGAATTATTTAGTTGTCTTTTCTAGATTGCAGTGAGCTGCATTGTATATTTAAGAATGGCCATTCCTTTGTCATGACCAGGACTGAGCATCCTTAGATTCAGGCAATTGCAGATGATATGATTAATGAATGGAAATTCCATAAAACATTACTCATTTGAGATATTGTTTTTTCTGCTCAACTTTTCTTGAGGGTAAAATTTCTTTGAAAGGATCTTTCGAATATTCTTTGGGAATTGAGCTGTCAAACTGAAATTTTTACTGGCATAAACTGTTCGATTATTGCCTGCACTTTCTGTCTTGTTTATGTTATGGTAAATATGAAAGTTGGATTCATGCATTTCAGACGATATGACTAATAAATGGAAGTTTCATAAAACACTAAATCTTTTGAGATATATTTATTTTCTGCTCAACTTTTCTTTTAGGGTAAAATTTCTCGTAAGGATCTTACAATTATTTTTTTGGGAATGGAGCTGTCAAACTTAAATTTTTGCTAACATAAACTGTTCTGATTATTGCACATACCCTGTCATGGTTTATGCTATGGTATACATGACAGCTGGACTCATATCCTATCATATCTAGTCTGGATGATGATTTTCTTGGTATATTTGTAATGGTTTATATCAATGTTATTGGTGTAATTGTTAATCATTTATTTATTTAAGATTGCATTCCAATCTTAACCAAATTTAGTCAGTCTTTAGAGGTTTCTCAGATGCTAGAAGGTTTTTCTACCATTTGCTTTTGATTAAGCTCCTCCTTGGTAGTTTATAGTTTCCTTCTCTGAAAAAAGAAGAAGCTGCGAGCTTGATCATGTTTTCGCTTGTCCGATCTTTTTGTACAGATGGCAGATGCATGTATGCATGCACGCTTGCATAAAAAAGTAGCATGAGAAATGCTTACATAAATCATTTTCATACAAAGATACAAAGTGGTATTGTATGTACCTATTCATAGATGTAAAACACATACAAGCATGCATGCAGGTGAAAAACATACTTACATGCATACAGCAGAGGGTGATAAATCTGCTGCTGTATCTGCGGGGGCAGTTTCGAGTAAACCTTTGAAGCAGCCTTCACTGAAGAAAGATGCTCCTCCAGTCGCGTCTTCAATTGCAGCTTCTGACAGGAAAGGTGGTGATCGTCCACCCGAGAAAGAAAGGAAGAAAGATGTTCCTACTCCACGTATGCAGTTTGATGATAAGAGCAGAGTAGAGAAGGCTAAAAGACGTGCGGTGTTCAATCAAACGGAAGCTAGAAACAGAGTTGAATTGTTTCGGCATTTGCCTCAGTATGAACATGGAACGCAACTTCCTGATCTGGAGTCAAGATTTTTCCAACTTGATTCAGTGCATCCTGCTGTATACAAGGTACTCCACTTACGAATTTATTTTTTTGATACATTAGTGGTTTTTGTCTTTAGGCTTCAAGCCTCTGAATAGAAAATTGGATATTTCTCTTCTCGTTGTCTAACATATAAATTCTCTCATCACCTGTGGGAATAGACAATGTAGACATAGAACTGGCAAATTGAAGAACTAGGCATGGACATTACATTGATGCGGCAAGTCCACACTTGTGCACACGCTGGCACGTGCCTGCATCTCTTTCAATTACGGCTCAAATAGATCACAATATATAGTTATAGTTAATGAAGCTGTTTCTTAAAGTGTCCCGTTTACCTGAGTTTCGGTTGAGTGCCTATCATTGTAGCTTTTCAGTTAGTGTTTGTCTAAGCCTGTCCACAACAGTCTTTCTTCTTCATGTGATTGTTTGTGCAACAAGATGTACATGTGGTGGCCCTTTTCTTCCCTATGGTTTTTCCCTTTGTTGGCATACTTCCATCTAGATGCAAGGGACTCGCTTCAGTTCAGCTGAACTTTTATTATGTAACTGAATCCGACCCTATTTCAAATAGCCTTTGTTTAGCACATCGATTATGATTCAGCAACCTGACCCCATTTGTTTTAATGATACTGAACATTAATGATTTATTTTTTAATTGGCACCGGGTGTCCGGAATAGCGTCCCGACTAATCCTGGGGTGCAGAAGCCCTTAACAAGGAGTTTTCCGCAAGTGTTCCTCGGTTAATTCAAGGAGAAAATCCCCTAGTCCGATGGCCCCGAGAAATCGTTTGCAACCAAGGATATTTGAACCTTAGACCTAAAGGGAGCATACCCCCAAGCCCAAGGCCTTTACCACTCGAGCCAACCCCTAGGAGTTTGGTTTTTTTAATCTATTACTTCTGTTAATTATAGATAGTTAAAAGTGCATGGAAAAGGAAAATTGACAATTTAAGTCTAAATCTTCTCAAGGCCTGTTTCTTTGAGGTTTCTCGTAATAATTTTGATTTATTGAATATGATTTTTCCAGAAAAATAAAATTCAATTGGTTTGATTATTGATAACAAAGAAATAACTTTTATTGTGTAACTTGAACACAATGTCCATAGTTTTGAAGACTGAGATTACTTTACTGAAGCTAATCACCTTTATGATCAAATCATTGAATGAGTGGTCATCTGTCCACGGCAATATGAACTTTTTTTCCTTTGCAGATTTTCTCAATTCCTGTTTTCATTCCCTTCCTTAACTAAGCGTTGTCCTATGTATATCCTCAGTGTTCTAGGGTTAATTACTGGAGCTTAAAACCTTTATGCTCAAATCATTGTAGTTAGATTTTCGGAATTCCTGTTGCCATTCCCCTCCTTAACTAGGCGATCTTCTTTGTATATCCCTCTTGTTCTTGGGTAGCACCACTTGTGCTCTTTAATAAAATTCAATGACATAATCTGTGCACAGCAATACATTTTTCTTTCTTTTATAGATTTTCTGAATTCCTGATCCCATGGCCCTCATTTTTTTTTTTATGTATATCCAGTGTGGTGCTGCATACACTGATGTAATTTTTTAAAAATATTTTATTGTGTAAAGTGTCTTATCCTGTCTTTTTGTTGACCAATCTTTATCAATCAAAACATTCTTGATCTCATCTTCTCTTATTGTTTTCCATAGTTTTGTGATTTAAAAGAAAATAAAAACAATGTCGACCAGAGTTTTAGATTTAATAACTGTCTGAGCCCATCAGGCCCTTAATTTCTTTTCATTTTACTTGCAGAAAGAGAAATATAGTTTATTACCTACTTTGAATGAATTTTTTTCAGGTTGGATTACAGTATTTAGCCAGAGATATATCCGGGGGTAATGCACGTTGCATTGCAATGCTTCAAGCTTTCAAAGAAGCCATTACTGACTATTCCACACCACGGCAGAAAACTCTTACAAGAGATTTAACTGCAAAAATCAGCAGTTATGTGTCATTCTTCATTGAGTGTAGACCACTTTCTATCAGCATGGGAAATGCAATTAAGTTTGTTAAGAGCCGTATAGCAAAGCTACCTCTAACTCTTTCTGAATCAGAAGCAAAAGCTGCACTTTGTTCAGATATCAAGCGATTCATAAATGAAAAAATAATACTTGCGGGGAAGGTCATAGTTGGGCATGCAGTTACAAAGATTAGGGATGGGGATGTGCTTCTCACTTATGGATCATCAAGTGTGGTTGAGATGATTCTGTTACAGGCCCATGAAATGGGGAAAAAGTTCCGTGTCGTGGTAGTAGACTCACGTCCAAAGCTTGAAGGTCAATCACTACTTCGTAGGCTGGTGTCAAAGGGTCTGGGTTGTACATATTGTCATATAAATGCCACTTCTTATATTATGCATGAAGTTACAAGAGTTCTTTTGGGGGCTGCCTCTGTATTGTCTAATGGAACTGTATATTCGAGGGTGGGGACTGCATCTGTTGCAATGGTTGCTCATGCTTTCCATGTTCCAGTTTTAGTCTGCTGTGAAGCCTATAAATTTCATGAAAGAGTACAGCTTGATTCTATCTGCTCTAATGAATTAGGTACGTTATCATATATTAGCTGATGTAAATTTTGCTTTTTGTCCCTTGATTCTATATATATATTTTTTTTTTACCTGAACCTGCATTGGCAGGGTTCTAAACTGGATAATTCCTTAACACCCCCCCCCCCCCCCCCACCAAAAAAAAAACACAAAAAGGGAAAAAAAGGAAAAAGAAACTGTCTCAACAGAACGAAGCATAAGCACATTAAATTGCTTGCAGGTGATCCAGACGCAATTGCAAAAGTCCCAGGAAGAACTGATGTGAGTTATTTGAATAATTGGGCCAATAAGGGAAATCTGCAACTGCTAAATTTAATGTAAGGTTTATCCCTGAAAGAAAAAGATCTCAATTACCTATCCAAAAAAAACTAGATCTCAATTGTTCCTCAATGTTCATATTTCATTTTACACTCAACTTGCTGTAACACTGTAACAGGTATGATTGTACTCCTTCAGATTATATCTCCATGATTATCACAGATTATGGAATGGTAAGCTGTGTTCTAATAATTTCGATCTTCTAGTTCTTATTTATTATCATCACTGGAGTTCTTACTTATATTGCAAACCATACATTTCTTAGCACATACAAAGAAATACATTCTAGAGATGAGTTAAACTACATGCCTAGTCATTTAGTGGTAGAATTAAACATTTCTTCTTGAAGCTTGAGATTTTTCTAAGTTTTAGTATTGGTGATTCCCTTCTTGTTCTTATTGTAGATCCCAACCACTAGTGTGCCGGTCATTGTGCGCGAGTATCGGAGAGACCACTTACTCATATAGACAAAATCTGCATGAGGTGCACTATTGGATCAATCAAGCTATTCATCGACTGTGTCTAGAAATGATACTTAGGAATTTTTCCGACACTTAGTGGTATCTTTTATCATTTGTTACGCCTTATCAATTTTGATGGTATCTGAATTTTGTTTGGTAAACACGACTCAGTGAAGAGAGCACCATTTTTGCCTCTCCTGAAAGTTCTCCCATATTTTTAATATTCCCTTGTATATGGTGGCCTATTGGTTTTCATGTTTCCAGACACAGATGGGGGTAAGGAATTGGTAAAAACTTGTTTCTACATATATTTCACATGTTAAGTATGTCTCTTGGTTGGATTTTCATCGGTTTAACATGGAAGGTAGTTTTATTTTCATTGGATTTTCTTTTTAAAAAATTAACTGTCGGAGTAGAAGAAAAGTACTTGCCACAGCAGTCTTAAGAATAGTCGAAAGTATTTTCAAAGGATTAATGCTTCTAATACGTCAAAAGTCTTCAGAATATTAATGCTGAAAGCTTGAAAAGTTGTAATGAAGTGAGATAACATGAGATGCAATAGTTTTTGTTTCCAAACAGGGCGATGAGAGAAAATGTCATGGATGCGCAAAAGCACAACTTCCTAAAATGTAGATTAGAATTTAGGACGTCAATCCATGTAGAGAAACAAGATTTAAAAGATGGGTAGTGTTATTATCTCTTTTCAATTTGTCCATTCGGTGTATCTTTAGTGGTGTAATTTGTATTTATTTATTTATTTATTTTTAAATATTTTTTAAACATGTTTGTACATTTTTATAAAAATAAAGAAATATCAAAATATGTTATAAAATTAAAAGAAAATTACTACTATTGCAAGAGAAATATAAAAGAAAATATTTAGAATTTTTAAAATTTGAATATTTTTTCGTTTTATATAAATTTTCTTATAAATTTCAGAATAATTGAAATTCATATTTATAGGCTTTGAAATTACTATGCAAGTTACTATGTAAGACTTAAAATAATGGTGGTGGGGTTTTTCACATAAATTATTGGGGGGGCGGTCGCTGCTTCCCATTTTTCATGACACTTCTCCTCGAATGACCACCCATAAAAAATCTGACTCATTAAAACATTGCCACAGAAAAATTCAGTAGGAAGAAAAATCAATGGCGAAAGAAAAAGAGTATGATATTCCTATGTATCTCCAAATGTCTTAAGATTGCCTTATTAAAACCTTGCAAAAGTAAACCCAGTGAGACAAAACCTCAGCGAATGAAAAAGAATACAATCAACACAAGTGTTCAGGACATTTATTCCACTTGAAAAGTATATGACGATAGATCTTTGAGTTTTCGCATTCCAATGTTCTGCACAATTTTCTTGAATGTTACAGTTGGTAATGCCTTCGTGAATAAATCTACCAGATTATCATTTGATCGTATATTTGATATGTCCTCATCTTAATATAAGCAGTATTATCTTCATATAATATTGTTGGGCTATCATTGATCATTGGAATACTACACTTTTTTTGGATATGTTGAATCACTGATTTCAGTCAAATACACTCTCAACTTGTTTCATAAATTGCAATTATTTCTTAGTGATTTGAATATGTAGCAGATAGTATCTGCATAACAGATCTCCATGATATGATAATATTTCTATAAGTAAATAAATATCTAATTTGAGATTTACCTCTGTGTAGATCTGAAAGATAACCTGCATTAATACTTAAACTCCCCCTGAGAATATGCATCAGTTTTTCAAATAATAAACAAACATGATTTCAGAATATATAACAGGGTTAAAAATTTAAACATGATTCCCAAAATAATGCATTAGAAAGAACATGTTAATATTTTTATCTAAAATTTTCTCCCCCTCATTCGGCGCTATTAGGGAGAATTTGTTTATGTATGGCGGAAAGAGCATTGGAAACCATCCATGTATGATAAAAGCTGTAAAAGCTTGAGGTCTAATTTGATTAGTTCGGCGGAAAATCAAATCTGCTTGATATTGTTGACAAATGAGATCTTGAAGAGATTTGAAGGTTTTAGGTTGCTATTTAAATATAATAATTATACCATTGGTTTATTGTAGCAAAAAAAAATCTCACATTCTTCATAAATCTAGTTGTTGTTCATCCAGAACGATATTATGTCTGATAGAATTTTTTTTTTAATGTTCCATATTTGAACAATGAACCTTTTATACCTCAACCACTCATCTTTTCTCCTGAGGTTGTAAGCACCATGATAGGAGCAGAGATATATCTTTCTAGTAAAACTGATCTTAAAATTGTTGCAGCATTAAGAACCCTTAGTGCTCAATATGCTGCCTCTTTTACAACCATGTCTCAGAGGCTACTGGCGAGAACGAGTGAGGTTGATCATTTTAAAAATCAAATATCTGAGTTGCATCAAATGCTTGCAACTAAAGATAGAAAAAATAAAAATTTAAAATAAGAAAACAATAAGCTGAAGAAATTTATAAATTGGTATTCTCGTGACCTAAAAACACGAATAGAAGAGCTGGAACGAGAGAGAGCTCAAATACAAAGTCAATAACAGCAGCTAACAGCAGAATTTCAACGTTTACAAGAAAATAGAGATAGCTGCAATTAATCTCGCTGGCTTTTAAAAATATGCACCCAGCATATCTTGTAATCTTGACTAAGTGAGATTTGAAAAGATAATGGTTTGTCTTGTTCTTATTTCTATTTTTATAAGAATCATCTTTAGCTTCATTTAGTTTACATCAAATCTTCTTCTCATATCTATAATTCATCTGCATTTACATTCTTATTTTATAAATTTTCAATGGCTCATCAGTTTCCTTTCAATATTCATCACGATCAATATGTGAGGTATCTTTCACCTCAGTTACAAGTTATTCCTGCATTTTCTATGGATGTCATGTTGCAGCATGAAAATGATCTGGCTAATAAGTCAGATTGTGAAGCCATTTATGAGCTGGTGACTCTCGGCACCCAATACTCCTTCTCTATTGTCGGGTTTTCCAACCGGCTACAAGCCAAAAATCGTGAGATTGAGGAGTTTAAAGAGAAGGTTTCCATGATTCAACGACTCGTTCAAGAGTCTAATAGAAAAATAGCAGACTTTAAGCATGAGAATAAGGATTTAAAATCATTGATTACCTCTTCATTTCGATTGCCTAATCTTTTAGATAAAGATGGCATGTTTCTTTATGAAGAGCAAATGCATTTGAGAGATGAGGTTAGAAGTCTCAAATTTCTGTAACTCATCTAGCATTTGAATAATAAGATTTTTCATTTTCAAGTCCATTCTTTAAATATATAGTAGTTCTTGTGATCTTTTCAGAAATTCTAATAAGGTAAATCATCAACGTAAACTGCAATAATAGCAAATTCGAATTCTAATAAAAACACATGGGTATGTAGGATTATTCTCAAATCCTTATATCAATGGATACTCGCTGAGTCAATTATACCACATGCGTCCGGATTGCTTTAACCTATATAAAGATCTTTGAAACTTTATAAAGTATATACTCCTAGACATACTTGGATTAGATGCTTCAAGTATTGTATATCCTTATATATGTCATGATCTAATGATCCTTATAAATATGTAGTTAACACATTCATCAACCGCAGATATAATCCTTTTGTAATCTGAATGTGATTGTATTTATAACGAGGAAATATGTTTTCCTATAACTAATCTCGAATTTCTATAGGAAACCTTGTGCGACAAATCATGCTTTATACCGCACAATTTCATTTTTCTCATTACGTTTTCGTATAAATACCCACTTATATCCAAAAGATATTACACCATTTGGTATTTGGACAACAGGTCTAAATATCTCGCTTCATTAGCGAGTTTAACTTAGTTTCAATAGCTGCTTTCTATTTTAACCAATCATTTCTACGTCGAGATTTTTCGACAGTTTTTTGCTCACTTTGTTCATTACTTCTGATAATGTCAAGGACCATCATATATGAAAGTATGTTGTCGATAACATTTTTATTTTTATCCATAATTTTTTTTAGTATTCATGAAATGTATTATGATCTCATTATTTTCAGGTATCTGTTCCTCTTCAGGGGAAAACATTTCATTAAACACTTCTTTAGGAGGTATTCTTCAGGAATTTCTTCTTCAGGAGGTTTGTACTCTTCAGGAGGTTCCTCTTTAGGAGGATTATACTCTTTAGGAGTTTCTATTTATTTTCTCTTTTGCAGCAATAGGTCTTCAACGCTTCAGGCGTATCTTAGACTTATCTTTTACTGTTTTAACAACTTGTCATTCAGGAACTTCAATTCTTGCTTAAGTATTAACAGCAATAATATATGATTTTACAACACCTTTAATGTCAGTAAATACATCTAATAATTGATTTGCAACACTTTACAAATAAATAATCTTTTGAACTTCTGGTTCACATTCATTTGTAAGAGGATCAAATTTAAACAGGATTTTATTATCCCAAGTAATTTCTTGTCGTGCTTCAGGTACCGACTTTTCATTATTTAGCTTAATCACTAGAAGATAAAATAAAAGTTCAGAATATTTGTTGAATTTTTGCTCTCGATATTGTTGCTGCAGGAGCATATTCGAGACATGAAAAATAATATATATTTTCTTTTTAAAAATATCATTATCAATGACATTCTCACTGCATAATTTTAATATTGAGCTAATTTCAAAAAGTGCAGATTTATATTCACTACCACTCTTAAAATTTTACAACTTTAGGTGCAATAAGTCATAATGATCTTTTGGGAGGATTATATCTTCTGGTGTTCATATTTCTCCCTTAAATCATTTCACACAATAAGAAGAATTTTCACCGTGAGATACACAGCACGATCCTGCAGGGACATGTGATTTTCTTCTTTGATTGTATCTCCAAGTTCATCATATCCAGATGGATCTCATCAAAGATTCTGGATAAATAATTTTTTTCAGAAATGTCACTAGTAATAAATTTCAATTTTATAATATTTGACATTTTTTATATATATGAATAACAAAAATAAATCTGTGAATCTAAGAAATATATTCACATAATCATGAGAATAAAAGCAGAATTTTATCAAGTAATATTCAGTAATATTACTTTTAATATTCATATCGAGGACTGCAAATAATATATTAAAAAACTTACTTGAAATAGAAGATCACTAGTTTCAGTATCAGTAAAACTTCTTGCTGATAACGTGTAATAAAATTAAAAAAAAACTACTACTATTGCAAGAAAAATATAAAATAAATTATTTATAACTCTTAAGAACTGAATATTTTTTCGTTCTATATAAATTTTCTTATGAATTTCAGAATGATTGAAACTCATATTTATAGATCTTGAAATTATTATGCAAGTTACTGTGTAAAACTTAAAATAATGGTGGTGGGGTTATTCACATAAATTATTGGGGAGGCAGCCGCCGACCCCCATTATTCATGACAAAACACTTATAATTACTTTCTTAATGATCAAAATAAAGAGATATACTAGGAGTATTTTTAAAGGATAGAACACTAATGTCTTCCTTATAATTAACAAAACGTTTTTTTAAACGTTTTTATTTTGTGCGCCGCGAGAGGGGGTTGGTTCAAAAAGAGTAGCTAGGATTTATCTGTTTGTTTTCATAGATGAGATGAGATAAAAATTAAAAAAAATAAAATATTCTTATAATATTTTTTTTAATATTATTTTTATTTTGAGATTTGCAAAAATGGTTTTGGAATTTGAAAAAGTTGATTTTTTTATTATATTTTATATAAAAATTGAAAAAATATAATGACAAGTTTGAAATTTTTAGTTTTATCTCCCAAAACAAATGAGGCATTTGAAAATGACAGCACAACCCATGTATATACTTTTTCATGTTTTTCAGCTCCAGAAGAGGTAGGCTACAATACCAAGAAGATTTTGCTTAGAAGCTTCATTACATTACTCGTATGTTCAAATAATCAGATACGCTTATCATCTGTTTCCGTCTCTGGTTAGCATTTTTCAATTTTACTGTACATCAGTACATAGTGTTCACCTAATAAATACAGGAAAAGCAAAATGTCAATTGCACACCCATTCCCCTCCTGAGATGGGAAGGTAATTTACACGTAGCCATCTCAAGATACGACTCTTTTCTTTCTTTATCTTTTCTGGGTTAGAGTCCCCTCTCTTTGTAATGGAAATGGATGGCAAATATCCATAATTTACCAAGCAATGCTGTGTCACTGTCATCACTTTTGTTTCTTCTCAGAACCAGCATTACTATTATCTGCTGAAGCAGCAGCTGCCAATTCCATTAACCTCTCATAGTCTATCTCAGTGGACTTGAACTTCAACTTGATTCCACCTTGAGTCCATGACCTGATACAAAGTAGAGCTTGTGCACTATCATGCGGCATGCAAAATCGTTGCTTCTCTATCTCATCGCCTTTGCTGCAGAATAAATCTTCAGGTGCTACAGAAGTTGCCTGCACTGTCAAAAAATCTCGAGCCATAACAGAGAGTCGGGGGTAACGTGTACTATTAACCTTCCACCACTCGAGAACATCTATTGGTATTGGAGCTGGGGGCTCTGACAGGTACTGAGTGAGTTCATCAGTGGCAGTGTTCATGCTTGCCCTTCTTTTCTTTCGAGCAATTTCCTCTGCGAAAGAGACACTCCCACCATCTTCAACCTCTTGGGCACTGTAACCACTTGTCATGGATGAAAAATGGGTGGTAGAATAGTTTCTCATGAAATGAGTTCTTGCTTCCTCAAGATAATTGTCTGAGCTGAGACTTTCGGGAATTAGCTCTCCTTTGATTCGAGGATCAAGAATTGCTGTCATGTATGTAAATATGTTGCAAACCTGGTTATTGTAATTTCTGGCCTTTATAGCCATGTCTTCAGCAGCATTCTTTAGCCAATCTGGGCTGTGACGGGCTTCTCTGCAGACAGCTATTGTCTCGGAGATGTGATCCATGAAGAAGAGAACCAGCCCGATTGTGGGCACCTTGTTTGTGCATATGTTGGTTGTGGTTTTGTAGAAAGGTTCTAAATATTGATGCATGATACTGACCACATTCTTCTCTGTAGAGGTCAGCGGCATCCTATTGCCTAGTGTCTCCTCATGCTTCCTGATAACAGCATCCATAGACTTACTAGCCTGTTTCATATGTAAAAGCCTAGTTCATCAATAGCCACCACATCGTTGTGGGTTTGGTGCACACACAAAGCAACATACAAACATAACACACACGTGAGCTACATTATGCAGTTGTTTTACCTGGACCAATAGCAAATATCATGAGAAAATTATGCCTCTAACAATATTTTTCAAACCCCCAAAAACAATTTATCAAAACCTTTCCAATACACACATATTTGAACTCTGACAAAGGAAACTTCAACAGCTAAGGGCCAAAATGTAAGGGGCCCAAGCTGGGTGCAGGACTGCCCGGGGTTTCCCCCATCCAGCCTGCTTAAATATATATATATATAGACACGCATATATATTTAAAAAAAAAATTTCTTTAATAAAACGACGTCATTTTTTTTTATAAGTAAAAATGTATTAATAATTAATGAATGGGCAGCAGCCAATTACAAACAACATCATTTTATTATAGGCATTGGTTATAAAGTCCTGTCCGCCCCACCCCCTGCTCGCTCTCTATCTCTCTCTCTCTATGGTTGGTTTTGGTTGGTGGTTCACTGGTTTTTGTTTGGTTTTTTCGCCTTGGATGGGGACAGAGGGCAGAGGTGGGCGGACAGCCATGGGGGCCAATCTGCCCCCCAGCATCCAAATGGGGGCACCCAGAGGGCAGGGCCAGGGTGGCCCCCATCCGGGGGGTGCAGGTAGTACCGCTAATCTCAATAGTGATCACATCAGGCAATTTATTTTACTTGATTAAATTGTAAGTAGCGGAGTGTGGCTGTACAGTGTACACATCATAAAACATAAATTAAAAACAAATAGTGGGGTTTCGCCCTTGTCATGCATGCATGTTAGTATCAAATAGAATATTTGCAAACTTCCTTTATCCACTGAACTCCAAGGCAGTCATTAAAAGTACTTCCTTTGGGAAAAAGAAAGAACTATTTGAAATGCGAGTATAAAAAGATTCACTGTTTGGAAAATTATTTGTGCAGGCCAGCAGTCCCTTGCGCACAAGGAGTAATTTTCATGTGCATATTATAAAAAGAGTTAGTTTACGTACAGTTCCCGAATGGGGACTGCTCATGCAAGCCTAAATAGTTTTGTTTTAAAAACTTTTTAAAATTACAATAATATCCCTCTCAAAATGATGATTTCCCATTTAATGAAACAAAGCAATGGGCTTGTACACGCCATCTCCACTTGGAGACTGCAAATATAATTTCTTTATCATAAATGTTTCTATTTGCACTAATATTTAGATAAAGAGACTTTTCATTTGTGAATTTTTCATATCTTAAAGCAGGAGGTTTTAGATGATCAGAGCAAGTACCTTGCGCACAATATCTAGCATCTGGTAATTTCCACTCCACCGTGCTGAAGCATCCAGTGGAGGTTTCCAACTGCCTTCTTGATATGCTGTAGTTAATTGAATAAAATCTTCCGACATCTCTGAGGATGCATTTAACTCGAGCACAAACTCCCGGATCTTAGAGATTACAGGTTTTGTGGCTCTCAATCCGTCATCTATGATCAAATTTAAAGTTCGTGCAGCACAAGGGATGTAACAAAATGGCCCCACTTTCTGACCATCCAAATGCTCTTTCAAAGTATGGCAGGCATGCATGGCATTTTGAGTGTTATCATGGGTGCAGGAGAGGACTCTGTGCTCAATATTGTACATCTTAAAAACCTTCACCAGGGAGTGATAAATCTCAGCATCCCCACAAGGGTGAGGAATGTGGCATATATCAAGAAGCACTTTTTGGAAGGACCAGTTCTCATCAATCCACTGGCATGTGACACTCATATAATAAATCTGTTCATAGGATGTCCAGAAGTCAAGTGTGATCGAGAACTTTGAAGAAATGTGCTCCAAAGATGTTCTTACGTCTTCCTGCATGCTTCTGAAAACTTCACGAAATACTGCTTTATACTTCTCCCCAGGCCATAGTTGTATTGATGCATTCAGAAATTTATAAGAGTTTGCCAACCACTTTTCTTCCAAGGTCGAAGGAGGGAGAGAAGCTACAATGAGCCACTTAATAAGCAACCAATTTAGATGATCAAAATCCACCTGAGGTACTTTCCCTTGAGGTTGAGACTTCTTGCTTACAATAATGGGCTGTGGTGCTGAATTGCTAACTGCGTCCCCTCCTGACTTATCATATCCTGGATGCCGATTACTCAAGTGCCTTCCCAAATTACCTTTAAAAAGAAAGGAAATGAGTGAGATAAATACAAATGTGTGATCAGAAGGTCATAGTTTGCCCAGAGACAGATCTATAGAATATACATTGGATTGGATTGCAACCAGAGTTTTTGTTTTTGTATTTTTTTGAAGGGAAGGGGGGGGATGGTTAATTTTTGGAGACATATGTTGCCTTTTTTTTGGGTTCTTCAAGTAAAATAGGAGAAATTCCTGAGGCTATGCATTTCCCGTTGTTCGATTGTTCCTTATTTTTGGGTTCTTTAAGTAAAATAGGCCACCTATATTTCTATCAGTAAATAAGGATTTTATTAATAAGAAATATGCATAGCCCAAGAAAAGCCCTTTGTGAGTGAATAGATTGAAACTGCAACTAATAATCAATCATACCAGATAATCTGAACCCCTTATGGAGTGCCATGCAATATATTAATAGTTTGTTTTCAAATAATTTTATTTATGTTTATTGAAACCCTTGAACCTCAGGGGCAATATACCTGTTCCAACCAACAGGAGGGAAGGATTCCAATGGTAACAATAATACCATCAAGAAAAACATCCACAAGAACGACAAGAAAGCAGATGCAGAAAAAAAAAAAGTTACCAGTGGCAGTTGCAATAGAATAGCTCTGTCCACAAAACTTGCACCTCCGACTTTTCCCATCTGGAGCTGTCTCAAAAAACTTGAGATAAACTGATGTCATCGTCTTCTTTCTCGGTTTTGCTGAAGTAATAGCATTTCCCTTTTCTGAAGAACCCAATCCAATATCTATCGGATCAATGCTTGGAATGAGTGGCATATCCATCATGGATTTTGGTTCCATATCTACATCATGAAGCAAGAAATGAAAAAAATATTCATAGATTTGCCATTTATTCATTAATGAGAGTATGACATCAACTTCTCAGAATAAACTGATCAGAAACTCAAATATTAAATCAGGAGATCAACTATGGTTTGTTTATAAGTAAAAATTAATTATTAGCAATAGGCGTAGCCAAAAAGTATAAATAAAACAAAATATAAATATAAATATAAACATCAAAAACAAATCTTGGGTTGCGACCCTTGTGTTCTTAATAAAATTGATTGACTTATTAAAAAAAGCAGCACGTCTGAGATCAGTAGACCCTTGAAAGCAACAGCACTCAAGTTGACTGATAAACACATTAACATGTAAAGGACAGTTACAACCCTAGGTCTCGAATATAATACCATAAGGAATGTCATTGTAACCCAGTTAAACTGCGAAGAAAAGCACTTTCATAATCCCATAAGTTAGATTTGTACCAAATGGGAATATTTTATCAATTCATCCTACCTTGCCCGATTCCTATCAAGAATGACATATATGATCTAACTACAGAACAAAATTGATATTGAATCTTCTATCCATGCACTCCTCACGTCTGATGGCAGCAAACTATAAAACAAACACCCTGAATTTTCTTGATCTACTCATCAGTAGCAATTACCAAATATAAGAAGCAAAAGAAACTTGGCTTTCACTGAACAATCCCTGGAAACAGTTGATATTATAATACACAAAGGAATATAGGAGTAGTTTCTTATCTGCTTGCATATAGTAATTCAGCATTTAAGTAGTAATTTTCAAGTTGCCATCGACCATATTAAGAGGTAGGGAAGTTGATCGACATCAATATCTTCCTTTATTTGTTTTGATAAGTATCTTCCTTGTTTTTAGTAGCTAAATATATTCCTCCTATCAGGTCTCCCAGGGTTAGAGTGTTAATATGTTTTTTTTTTCCAGGGGAAAAAAGAGAATCTTAACATGTTTGAGAAGTTAACATTTGTCTAAATTTGTATAACATTGCAAATGGAACTTATACAGAGTATATACAATTCATCACAACTAAAATGCATCACCAGCTTCTCACTTTTACTCTTAGTATGCAGTGGCACTACCCAAAAGAAAAAGACTTCTCCTTTCACGAGTTACAAAATATAAGCATGATTATATATTGAATTCCAATACCTCTGAAAGGTTTCAAAGCATTATTTGAAGTCCAATCCATCTGGTTCCCTGCCTTAGCACTGACAGCTCCTGTCTGAAAGATATTTTAAGCAACGTTTAAGCTTTAATTTCTAAAGAAGTGGCGAGTCCACAGTAGCTGTATATAATTGTAATCTTTCTTACCTCAAAATTAATTAGAAATGGAAACTCTGCGTACGAAATCCTCCCCAATTCAAGCTGTCAGTGCTAAGAAACACAATCTGAACAAAAAGAAGAAATTCACAAAATGGAAAACGCAACGGAATAGAAAATAGTGAACAAAAGGTTTTGGGTTTTCTTTTTCAAAGTGAGTAATTCACCATGAAGGACTGTATTGAGGCGTAGACTGGACTTCTTACGATAACAGAGTGACAAAAAAAACACTCAGAGAGAGAGGGAAATGGAGGGAAGAATGAAGCCGGAAAAAGTTGGGTCGGCGGCGCAAGATCAGAGCCGGATCTGAGCCCCCGAGCCGAGAGAGAAGCAAAAAGAAAAGATGAGCTTTTTTGAGTTTTGCTATGCAGAGAAGAGAAGAGAAAGAGGCTATTTTTTCCAGCCGAGAGGCTTACAGATCTGTTAGCTCAACTCGCCACACGCTCGGACTTTAGCGTAGCGTTGCTGGAGCTAGACGCCGCCGTTTTAAAGAGTGTTTTGGGGCTGAGTCGAGAGGCTCGGCTGCTGCCGCCGCTGCTGCTTCTGGGTTTTGTTAGTGCGTAGTCTTCTTATTGTCGAGTTGATGCTGAGTGAAGCTGAGTCGAGTTGAGCCCCAACCAAAGGACAAAGGCCCAGCTCGCTTCGCTTTTCGGCTCTATTTACCCATCCATCAAAAAGCCTCCCCCAACCCATTTTCAAATCCAACGTTCACCAGGATACTCTTTTTTTTTCTTTTTTTTTTTTTAATTATTTATTTATTTATTGTCTTATTAATTTGAAACTTAAGCCTTTTTTATTTTGAAAGATAAGATCAAAAATTTAAAATATATCTCAAACTCATTATACTTTTTCAAATTTTCATACAAAATATAATAAAAAATTCAACTTTTTCAAATTCTTATACCACTTTTTAAAATTTTCATACAAAATTAATATTAAAAAATATCTTACAATAATATTTTATTTATTATTTTACTTTATTTTATATCATCCCATCTCATCTCATCTCTAAAAACAAACAAAACCTTAATTTTATTTCTATCTAGTAAATTCTTTTCCAAAATATGAAAAGAGTCGTTCGATTCATAAGCTAATAGAAAATATATTATTCAAATTATTATCACACCGTGATTTGATTTATAAAATTTTAATTAATAATTTTCTCGTACAAATCAAATTTTGTCAAATCAATTTATAAATGAGAATTTTCAATATGAAAAGAGAAAAAAAAAATCTATTTGCACACTTTGAAATAAATCAAAGTATTTTCACTTTGATTTTATTTTTTAAAATTGTTGAGTCCCACAATAAGTTTAGGATATTTTCTTTTCAAATTGTTATATTTATGCAGTGTAGACCCTAAAAGTTGGTGTCAATTATAGTATCAACTCTAATCTTATGTGAGGTGTTAGAACCTATTATCACAACTTTTGCTCCAAATTCTAAAAGTGGCAATTAGTTGCAACCTAAACTGCGTACCCGATATTGATTGAAATATGACCGTTAAAACTTTGCTACATTTGCTATTTCACATCGACTTTAATAGGCAATTAATCTTTACCAGTGGTATGGATATTGTTAAATTGTGCAATCTATGGTGCTAATTATTAATTTTTGTAGTTATTAAGATCATGCAACTTGAAAAAAGTTTAGAATTCAAGGGTGTAAAATGTAATTTCCTATATAAAAAAAGATTGTATTTTTTTTTTTTAAAGATTAATAAGTTTTAGGTAAAGTTTGAATTATGATTTGAGATGAAATTATGAGTTGAGATAAAAATTAAAAATTAAATAAAATATTATTAGCATATTATTTATTAATATTATTATTATTTAAAATTTAAAAAAATTAAATTGTTATTATATTTTGTGTGAAATTTGTAAAGATTATAATAATGAGATGAGATAAAATACTTCTTTTATCAAAACGAAGTCTAAGTATTAGAATGATTTTATGACCTTATATGATAACGATTGAAGTTTGAGAAAAACTCAATTTCTTATTCCAATCTTGCCCCTTGAAGTGATGATTAGCTAGGAGAGAAAGTAATCTCGAATATTAAACTGAATAAAAAAAATCAAATTTTAGTTCTTTGAAGATAATATTCATAATTAGCAAAAAGGGGTTTTGGATTCGGTTTTGGTCTCAATTGTCTCCATATTAGTTATGGATTTGGGTTGGGGTTAATTTGGTTTCATTTTTATTGCGTTTGGTGAGATTTGGTTTATATTATATCCTTATTATTTTCTAATATATTGATTAAAAATTATATCTTACCAATTAGTATTTTAAATAAATATTAATACAGTCATGAGGCTATATATATAGTACTGCGCTCTTATTTATTTATTTATTTTTTTTTATAGGAACTAGTGCACACTATCTTTTTTCTATGGATAATATAAAATTTCCATATATAACCTCATTAGAGTGGTGATACACGTAAAATCATTTTTATAATATTTTTACAACTTTGTGTGTATTTGAGTTTTTTATTTTTTTCATTTTCTTATAAGTATTTTTTTTAATATTCTTAATCATTAAGAAAAAAAATTATAATTTTATTAATATTCACATTTTTAATCACTAAGTAAATTTAAAAATTAAATAAAAAAAAAGTTGTAAAAAAATTATAAATAAATAGTATAAGTATCATTTCCCTAAATCCAGATGTACCATAGAATGCTTGAGGGAATTATGCCTTCGAGAATGCGAGCATGCTCACAAGATGTACCATAAGAATAAGATCAACAATCAGGAGTGAAAGTTTCCAAAATAATGAAATCATCGATAATATATTTTGTAGTCTTAGACAATCATAAGTATATTATATTTTAATTAAAAAATATTAATAATATTGAAATATTAATAATTAAATTTTATTTGAAGATCTTTTAATTTTAAGTAATATATATTTATTTTAATACTTAATTTTGAAAATAAATAAGGTTATCAACATCAAAATACATATCATTTTGCTACTCTTATTATTGTTTTAAAAAAATTTACATTTTGAATAAAATCCTTTTAAATAAAAAATTTCATATTTGTTTTTTTTAATCAAATTTTTTATCTTTTAGGCAAAATGTGGAGACCTTAAGTAGTGGCCTAGTTGGCTACCCTTTTGAGCCGCCCTGAATATTATATCAACATAATAAGATAAAAGTAGGATGAGGATAGCTGAATAATCTCAAGGGTGGGCAAACATTATAAACAAAAAAAATCATATTTTTCATTTTAATTTGAAAACAGAAGAAATAAAATATGAGCTTCCTATAAATCAGAAAATGTAAAGCATAAAAAAACAGCTACATGATGTACAGTGCACACTGTACACTTCCACTTTTCATTTGTAGTTTGTGTTTTGTAGGAATATATGCAGCCAAAAACTCCAGCTCAAGGAATTTCCTTTAATGGGGAACGTGGGGCTGAATCAACTCAACCCTATATATATATTAGAAGAAAACTGTTTATTTATTATTAGTTATTTTTTACGAAAATAAATATTTTATACTAATAAAATGAGTGTATTTTCGTTATAAATAGTCATTTTTGTCGTAAATAATTCGTAATAAATACTTGATACATTTTTTTTTTATTTGTGTGTATCCTTTTGAGATAATTTACATTGAGCCTCCAGTACTTCAAGGAACATTATGATCTTCTCCTTGACCTCCAAATAATTGCTGAAGGGTTTGGGCAAATTCTGTATGGAATTTTTGGTGGAGAGGTATCTGGGACACTGCACTCCATTTACAAACAGCTTGGACCAGTTAATTACACCAAATTAAACATTTTCAAACACTAATCCAACATCTTAATTTATTTGTACAATATATAAATATTTATAACCTTTTGTTTCTCCAAATTAGTAATCAATGATATTCCAATATTTCCAACTTGTGGGATTTAACTTAAAACATGATAAGGAGTAAAAGTGTAAAACCCGTCAAGTACTATTTATTGTGCATTTAATTCTACCTAAAAAACTTATACAAATAGCAATGAATTTTGTGCATTCACTTTATATATCGACTATTTCTTTTCTTATTTGAGACCCTTAATTTCAGGCACGAAGTTGAAAGAATCTTTTTCTAAAGATATGTTTGGATCATTCGATTGGAAAAATGATTTGTGCAATTCTATGATGTGTAAGCTTAGCGCACTCCTATTGAAAAAATAGATAAATTTGGATAAACAACTTAGAAAAACATATTTTATAATGGTATGGTGGAACTTATTTATTCAAATGGAATATGTGGAACGTCTTGCACACTCTAAGACTGTATTTAACAATATTACATGACGACTCTTCAGGTTAAATATAAAACTTGGCCAAAAAATAAAATGTAAAACTAGGTAGGTAGGAAGTCATTAGCTTAGTTCGGTCTTTGAACTCATTTACAATTGAAAAACACGTTACTTCAATCAACAAAAGGAAACACACACGAAGTCATGACTTATGATTTGTTGAAAAATATTTGAAATGTGTCCCATATACAAATATAGATAGATATAATCATCAAATCAAAGTCAATTTTAATACTTGTGATAGTACATTTGTCTCATCATTAGGCCAAATTAGAAACAAACAAACAAACAAAAGTGCTACAATCTCAATGGAAAACATGAGAAATATTTAGGGTTATAGAGGAATAATATATAATAATAATAATAATTCTTACTGTAAGCTGGCAATCTCTATCTGCGAAAAGTCCATAGTATTTGAACTCATGTCTAGTTGTAGTACTGCACTACTCCTGATCTTCGTCCTTAACGTCGGTACTGTTGAATTAGCTGTTGGTTGTTTGATGGCAAACACTCTGCAATCCAACCTACTTCCAATATTATTGTCGTCCGACATTGCCAACCTA
The DNA here is from genome assembly GCA_036559045.1 of Platycarya longipes. Taxonomy (NCBI): domain Eukaryota; kingdom Viridiplantae; phylum Streptophyta; class Magnoliopsida; order Fagales; family Juglandaceae; genus Platycarya; species Platycarya longipes. The sequence goes on along the minus strand of CM071803.1, from coordinate 30,534,045 downwards.
TACCACAATTTGTTTGAGCTTATATTATAATTATATCTGCACTTTTGCTGTCTAATTAATAGGCTAGGGGGCATGCATGTTATAATTCTGATCCTCGTTTTATCCTAAATGATAAAAAGAGGTGAGAAATATTATATAATTTCCCATTATTTCTTAGCCATAGTACTACTTAAATAATTTTTATTCTAGATTGTGTAAGTACTACTCCTGTTAAAGACATGTTTCGCATTTTGGGTATTGGCCTTCCTTTTTAATTTTTTCGTGTCCAAGGCTCTCGTATCCCGTATAGCACACCAATTAAGCTGTCGTTTTTAATATATGTGGAGTGGCTTCTCGACGACAAGTAGCATAAAAGCCAAGCACCAAGTTAGAGTTTGAGATTTTTTTACTACTGATGATCTCTTAGTTACTAGAATTCTTTCCAAGGAACACAAATCTAATTTAGGCATTGGAGGTGACTAATTAAACCACTTGCGAGGGGCGCAAAATACGTCGTTAACAACCTTGGCTTGCTTATGTTTGTTGCTGATAAAGTATATTTTTCACGTTCTATTTTTTATCATCCTCTCATCGTTATATAATATAACATTAGGTGATAGATTCACAAATAAAATATTATAAATAATCTCTAATTATCAATTGCCACATCATAAAATGATAAAAATAAATAAATATCATTACTCGTGGAAGAAATATGAAAATGGTTAAAATTTGTCGAATTAATTTATGATTAGAGATGATAAATTAGGCAATCATGGGAAGCTGCTCACACAAAACGAACCAATACGTACCAATATGATATGGCCAGTGTCCATAAGTCTTGGAAAGGTGAACTGTCCCGAAAGTGACGCATTACAAAATGGTAAACAATATTGTGTGAGAAACTACCTAATTAAACAACCCCATCTGATCAATATTGTTGACCATTTCCTGCAGAACTTTCCAGGAAAGCCCGCCTTTTCAATTCTAAAAATTAAGCTCAAATTTTCTGGTTTTTTTTTTTCGGGATTAATATTAATATTGCTATTATATGCAGGCCGTGATCAAATATTTTAATTAATAAATAAATATATTTGTCTTCTAAATCATGAATAGTAATATTAACATTATTCCAATATGATCTCTAACAATGAATTCGACATGAAAACTTACTTGTAAAGAAAGCTTTGGTCATGGAGTCCGACCACAAGCGCCGAAGCTCCGATCTCTCGAACCATGGCTGAAAGCTTCGCACCCTCTTGGTCACCTTCTGTCACAACAATCTCAATATTTGTCTGTAAAACAACCTGCGATTGAAGAATGATCAATGATCAACATATATATATATATATATAAATGTGATCAACAATTCATGGACATGATCACGATCATAAGTAGTAAGGAAAAAGGGGGGAGGGAATTATTAGTAATTAAGATGGTAATTACATTGGGGAAGTTGTTGCAGATGATGTCTTTGAAAGAGAGGGCGAGTTGGAAGCCTTTTAAGCGGAGGAGACGAGATTTGGTCTTGGATTTGGATGTAGACGAAGAAGAAGAAGAAGAAGAAGAAGAAGAGGAGAAAATGTGGAGAAGAGTGATTAAATCGCCGGAGCGAATGAGGTTTTGCAGAGCCCACTTGAGGGCTGTTCTTGCTGCCTCCTCTTCTTCCACTAGTACCACTATTTTCCTCACATCCATTCTCTCTCTCTCTCTCTCTCTCTCTCTCTCTCTCTCTCTCTCTAGGATTCTACGCTGATTCTCTCAAACTACTTCATCTTACTTTGAAGTCATAATTCTCACGAGAGTTTATTCACACATGATGGGCTTTGTCAATATTCAACGATGATCGATTGTTTTGAGTAATCTCTCTCTCTCTCTCTCCGCCAAATTAGGATCATTAAAAATTGGGTAGGTTAATATTAATTGTGGTTTAAGATTGTTGAAGAAAAAACTTATAAACTTTGGATGCGTACACTCAAACCTAGACAGCTTACTTTGAGTAAGAACAAATATTGTTTTTTGACAAGTCCCAAAGTCTTTCCAACAAGTATTTGGGATCCTTATAATTGGCCGGGGTGCTCTTAAAAAAATTACAATAAAATAAGGTCATAGAAAAGATTAAAAAAATAAAATAAAATAAAAGTATTTGGTATATATGGGTGCAAATCCTCTCCTCGCATAATAGATGTTGATGCATTTTTTGGTTTGGCCGGACTCTGACGATGCAATTGACCGGCGGTGTCTTCACATTCATTCACGAAATTAAATAATAATTAGATGTAAAGAAGACATAGATGCATAGATTTAATAGTTCGGCATAAAGCATACGTCCATGATATATTTGGATGGCAAGTCCACTATACTCACTTATTTGCACAGTCTCTTATTTTCCTTGTCAATTTCACTAAACAAAAAAGGACAAATATTTTTCAGAAAGCTTACATACTAAATTATATATTAGAGGTAGATTGATACATAAATTTACTATAAAGAAAATCACACGCTAACATAATTTAATATATATGGTATATATATTTTTATAATTGGATAGTGATAGGATTACTATTCTCTTACTATCCATGATCTACCATTTACAAGGTATTTGAAATTTTTTTTTAAAATTTTCTTAAGTATTTTTTTTAACATCTTAACCATTAAGTTTTTTTTTTAAATATATAATTTATTAATAGTCACTTCTTTAACTAATAATTAAAAGAAAATTATATACAAAAAAAGTAATAAATGAATAGTAAGAAAATAATAATCCTATCATTATTCATCAGATCATAATTAAAAGAGTTTGACAATCTGATGAATCACATTAAGTTATTATATATAGTGTGTAAGTTTTCTTGTTTAAAGTATTTGTACAAAACATTTCTTTTTTAACACAAACAATAAAATAATAATTTGATGCATAGTATGGTATCATGATCTAAAAATGAGAAATAAAAATAACAAATACAATCATCAATTTCTTAACATTAATGTTTCAAATTTTCAATTGACAAGTGAATATATATGCTGATCAAGAGTTAATACAACTTTACAAACTTCAGAATAAAAACATTTTTTTTAAAATTATATTGAAACAACTTTTTAATTAATTCCATCAGCCACTTTCACAAATATTTTAATATAAAACTTGTTTTCAAATAAAATATTTTATTTATTAAAATTTTCTTTTTCATTTCTCAAATTTCTTCCTAACCAAACATACTCATATTTGATTTAAATAAATAAATAAATCAAAGATCATCTCACCCGTTGATTGAATCTAAATTTCAATAATAATAATAATTAAAATGTTGATAAAAAAAAAAAAAGGTGTTTGAACGGTAGCCCGTATTTGTTTTTTTAATACACTTGAAGGGAAAAAAACTCGGAATGTTATTGGCTGATAAATAATAAATAAATAAAAATATAAAGTTTTAATTAAAAAAAAATGATGTGCATCAATGGCTGTCCTGCGCTGTCGTTTAGCGTCTTAAAAGTATATTTCTCTATCTATTCAGACAACGAGCGCGCAAATTCGCAATGGCCGTATCGCGAGGGAGGTAATTTGCGTTTTGAATGATTGCGTGACTACTGCTTTCTCTTGTCGTTTTGAATAATGTATTTTGTTCTTGTTTCTCTTTAGAGAGTGACATAAAATGAGGTGTGTTGCCCAGATGACTAACACAAGAGGGGGGGTGAATTGAGTTGTATTTAAAAAAATAACAATTATAAATCAAATATATAATATAAAATATAAACAAAATATGAAACAACAATAAATATAAATAGTAAGAGTAAGAGAGAAGCAAACTCAGTATGTTAACGAGGTTCGGCCCCACTGCCTACGTCCTCGCCTCAAGCTACCTCTTGAGGATCCCCAAATCCACTATTCAATCTCCTTTAGGTGGAGATAGAAACCTATTACACCTTTGAGCAGCACCGCTCCAAAGAATCCGTGTAGAACACCCTCTACACTTCCAATCACCTTACACTTGGTGATTTAACTATTTCCTGTGTAGAACACCTTCTACACTTCCAATCACCTCACACTTGGTGATTTAACTATTCCCCGTGTAGAACACCTTCTACACACACAAGGGTTATACACACCCTTTTACAAATACAAGAGTTGATAGTAGATAGACTATCAAAGTACACTCCTAAATGAGTGAGATAGAAACAATACAGCGCAACTTATATCTCTCTCAACAAGAACAAGAATTAAGGCTCAAAACTTTAGAAAAGAGAGAATGAGAGCTTTGAAGAAATGATGCAAAACTTAGCAATAGATGTGTAAGCTCTTGTTGTGAATTTTGCAAAACTCAAGTGAGCTATTTATAGGCAAATGAGTTTTCAATTTCAAATTTGAAAAGATTCCCATGTCAAAAACATTATCATTCACTTTTCAAAAATTTCAAATCTAATATTTTTACTTTTTGCATGTGACAAAAGGAGCACACTTTACTTTTCAAAAATTTCAAACCTAATCTTATACTTTTTGCATATGACAAAAGGAGCACACTTTACTTTTCAAAATTTTCAAACAAAGACATCTACCTTTTGCATAAGTCAAGAAAAGCATCCACCACTTTTGAAAATATTCAAATAAAACATGCACATGTGAAAGATGACAATCAATCATCTTAATATTTTCAAAGTTCAAACCTTTAATCATATCATGCACATGTGAAAGATGACAATCAATCATCTTTCAAAATTTTCAAATTTAATTTTCAAAATATTCATGCACATGTGGAAAATGTATTTTAATGCTTTATGATAAAATATTTATTTTGAGCCTTAATCCTAATTTCGAATTTTTAAGAGATTTACAAAATTACTCTATGATTTTAATGTGAACTTGTTCCCTTCTTGCTCATGCTTGGTTCCTTGATGTGCTTGATTGTATTGTGTAGACAACTTGAGTTTGAGACTCCTTTATTCTTTGAATTCATTTGTTATCATCAAAATCCATGTGTAGATTTACATGAACCTTGAAACCTTGAGTTCAACAATCTCCCCCTTTTTGATGATGACAAATACTTGATAGAACTTGAAACCTGTATGAATACTTAAGCTCCCCCTGAGAATGTGCGTTAGTTTTTCAAGCAAAAATATAAATATAATTCCAAGCATATATAACAAGTTTAGCAAATTAAACAATGTTAATATTCTAGTCTAAAACTTCTCCCCCTTTTGGCATCATTAAAAAGGAATCATAATTAGCTCAATAAAATATATTCCTACAATAACCAATAGACAAATAAAACGCTGCGTTAGTAGAGACTGTAGAGAATTCGGTGCGTAGCCACACGTGTTCGACAAAACCTGCAAAGGCTGGAGGCCTAGTTTCGGTAATTCGGTGCGGAAGGAAATTTTGTAAAGAGCTGAATAATTGAAACCACCCGTGCCCGACAAAACCTGCAAAGGCTGGAGGCGTAGCTCTGGCAATTCGGTGCAGAGATTTGATCCGCTTGATGTTGCTGAAAAATTAGATGTTTCAGAGATTTGAAGATGAATAATTAAAATTATTCGTGTCCGACAAAGACAGCAAAAGCTGCAGGCCTAGCTTTGGCAATGCGGTGCGGAGCCATGCATGTCCGACAAAACCTGCAAATGTTGGAAGTCTAACTCTGGCAATTCGGTGCGGAGCCACGCGTATCTGACAAAACCTGTAAAGGTTGGAGGCCTAGCTCTAGCAGTCGGTGCGAAAGCAGATCAATCGCCTGATGTTGTTGACAAACGGGTTTGAAGGCTCTGAGTTTCTATATTAAAAAAAATCATTTTCACCAATCGGATACCAAAAAAAACATTGCTTCTTGACCTAAGTTCTGTTTCTCCATAACGATAGAATGGCCGAAGAATTCTCTTCCACTAATGTTCCAGACTTGAATCAGGAACCCTTGACGCATCAACCATCAATCTTCTCTCCTAAGGCCGTCAATGCCATGATAGGAGCAGAGAACCGTTTTTCTAGTAAGAAAACTTTTGACAATGTGTGTCAAGCATATCTTATATTTCTTTTGACTAATAAGATTTGAAGAGACAAGAGTTTGTTTTGTTCTTTATGCTATCTCTATAAAATCAGTTTTAAAGTTCATCCGATTTGCATCAAATCTTATTCTCATCTCTATAACTCATCTGCATTCCTTCAATATTCTCGCTTTAAGTTTTCAATTCTTTTCTCAATGGCTCATTCTTCTAACATTCCTCTAGATGCATCCATGAGGTATTCTACATCTCAATCTCATGTCCTTTCTGCAGCTACCATTGGCGCCATGTTGCAGCAAGAGAACAACAGTTTGGCTAATAAGCCAGACTCCGATGCTATCTACGACTTGGTGAGTCTCGGGACTCGCTACTCATCCTCTATTGTCGCTTTTTCCCAGCGGCTACAAGTCAAAAATCATGAGGTTGAAAAGCTTAAAGAACAAATTGTTGTACTTCAACGAATTGTTCAAGAGTCTCACACAAGGGAAGGAATCCTTCGGCAGAAGAATAAAAAGTTGAAATCTCTATTGGATTCTTCATTCCGCTTGCCAGTTCCCATGGATAGGGATGACATGATATTGTATGAAGAGAATGAGCGTCTCAAACATGAGGCTAAGAACCTCAAGTTTATGTAAAAGTATTTAAAAAAATATCTCTCTATTTTTATGAACTCTGATCTATCTTTCAAGAGATATTCATAACATGCATCATACCTATTTCTCTTCTAATCATAAATAATCTATCTTCTGGTAAGGGTTTTGTGAATATATTTGCTAACTGATCGTGTGTGTTTGTGAACTCCAGTACTATATCGCCTTTCTGCACATGATCTCAAAAAAAATGATATCATATTTCAATATGCTTAATTCTAGAATGTTGTATTGGGTTTTTTTTTTTTCTTTTTTTTTTTTAAGATTTATAGCACTTGTATTATCACATTTGATTGGAATGTGATTATACATAAGTTTAAAATTCTCAAGTTGTTGCTTCATGTAAAGAACTTGAGCACAACAACTACCCGCAGCAACATATTCTGCCTCAGCAGTAGATAGTGCAACAGAATTTTGTTTTTTTTTTTTTTTTTTTTTTTACTAAACCAGGAAACTAGTGCACGACCTAAGAAATGACATGTTCTACTAAAACGTTTTCGATCATCTTTGCAACCAGTATAATCGGTACCTGAATAACTAATAAGATCGAAAGAAGTATATTTAGGATACCATAACTCTAAGTCAATGATACTGGCAAAATATCTAAAAATCCGCTTGACTGCAATCAAATGAGATTGTTTTGGAAATGATTGAAAACGTGCACATAAACATACACTGAACATAATATCAGGTCTACTAGTTATCAAATATAATAAACTACTAATCATACCTCGATATACATTTGAGTTAACTGGCTTACCGCTTTCATCTTTATCAAATTTAGTGGTCGGATTCATTGATGTTCCAATTACCTTCGCACGTTCCATCTCAAATTTTGAGTAACTCTTTGATATATTTTGACTGATTAATAAATGTTCCACTTTTTGATCACTTGATTTGCAATCCGAGAAAGAAATTAAGTTCTCCCATCATGCTCATTTCAAATTCTTCCTGCATATTCTTAACAAAATCTTGACACATATTCATTAGTAGCACCAAATATTATATCATCAACATAAATTTAAATCAAAATAATATCATCATTTTCGTATATAATGAAAAGAGTTGTATCAATTTTTCCTCTTAAAAAGCCTTTTTCAATCAAGAAACTACTGAATCTCTCGTACCGCGCTCTAGGAGCTTGTTTGAGTCCAAATAGTACTTTTGTGAGTTTGAAAACATGATTTAGAGAAATATGATTTTCAAAACCTGGAGGTTGCTCAGCATATACTTCTTCATTTATAAAACCGTTTAAGAAAGCACTTTTAACATCCATTTGAAAAAGTTTAAAATCTTTATAACAAGCATATGTAAGTAGCATTCGAATAACTTCTAATCTTGCGACTGGTGCATATGTCTCATCATAATTGATTCATTCTTCTTGATTGAAACCTTGGACCACTAGTCGAGCCTTATTTCTAGTAATGACTCCGGACTCATGTTTCTTGTTTCTAAAAACCCATTTTGTTCCAATAATAGTATGATTTTTGGGTTTAGGAACAAGTGTTCAAACATCATTTCTTTCAAATTGATTAAGCTCTTCTTACATAGCTAGAATCTAAGATTCATCAAGAAGTGCTTCATCAATATTTTTAGGTTCAATCTGAGATAGAAAAGCAGTACGATTGCAAATATTTCTAAGAGATGATCGAGTACTTACACCTCGTGAAGGTTCTCCTAGAATTTATTTCGCTGGATGATCTTTCACATGTTTCCACTATTTGGTTGCATATTGTACTAAGTCTTGATGATCTTTCCTTCTATTTCCATGATCTTCCCTTTTGAATTGTCTCCAAATATCACACATCCTTTTTCTTTAGAAGTGAAGTCAATGAATTTAGTTTTGTCTTCTGTCACGTATTTTGAGTATCCGTTATCTAAAAATCATTTATTTTTACCTGTAGAATACTTCATGCATACCTACAAAAGCAATTAAAAACAATTCCTGGTACCCAAGTTCTTTGGGTCCTTTATTTATTAGTATTAGAAGAAATAAGATTTTTAGGTACCCATATGGCCCTAATAGTCATTGTATGTTTTCTTCTAATAGGACAAGCAAAATAATTATGACCATTTCTATTACAAAAATTGCAAATAGCATGTGACATATATGAAGAACTTGAGTGATTATAATAGTATCCTTTTTTAACAAAATTATTTTTATGAAAAGAATTTTGAATATTGGATTTTGATGTAGAAGGATTATCAAAGAAGTTTTTATAAGATTTGTATTTTTGTTTTGGCTTATATCCCAAGCCTGCCTTATCAAAAACACATCTTTGACTACCAAGAAGTTTTTCAAAATTTCTTTTTCCATTCGTAAAGTTTTCAATAATATTTTCTAAATCAGTTTTCTTTTTCTTCAACTCAAGATTTTCATCTTTCAAAACAATACTTTCTTTTCTTAAAATATCAATTTCATTTGTTAAAGAAGAATTTTTCTTTTTCAAAACAGTATACTTGATACCCAATTTTTCAAATTCCTCATATACCTCTTCTAAAACATTTTGCAATTCTTCATATGAAGGATCTTCAATATTATCAAGATTTGTTACCTCAATGTCATCTTTAGCCATAAGACAAAGATTTGCTGCTTCTCCATTACTTGCTTCACTATCTGAGCTACTTGAATCATCATCCCACGTAGCTTTCATTGCTTTTTTGCCTTTGTTTCGATCTTTCTTTAGCAGAGGACAATCTGGCTTGATATGACCAGGTTTATTGCATTTATAACAAATTAAAGTGTCATTTTTACCTGAATCTTTCTTGGAAAACTTATTGAAGGATTTCCTTGGAGGAGTTTTATTTTTCTTTAAGAACCTCTGAATTCTTCTTACTATCATCGCAATTTCTTCATCTTTGTCGTCATTTTCCTCATCTTCATCACTTTCACTTTCATGTGGAACAGCTTTAAGTGCCAAGCTTTTCTTTGACTTTCCTTCTTCTTCTCCTCTTTTCAATGTGTACTCATGGGTGATAAGTGACCCGATGAGTTCATTCACTTCGAGCTTCTTGAGGTCTCTAGCTTCAAGAATCGCTGTCACTTTTGATTCCCAACGTTTTGGTAGAGAGTTGAGAATTTTTCTTACTATCTCCACTTTGGAATAAATTTTGCCAAGAGCTGTCAAACTGTTTATGATGTTAGTAAAACGAGTGTACATACTAGAAATAGATTCATCATCATTCATCTTAAACATTTCATATTCATGAGTAAGAATATAAATTTTTGATTCCTTGACTTGAGAAGTTCCTTCATAAGTAACTTCCAAGTTATCCCAAATTTCCTTTGCTGTAGCACAAGTCATTACTCTATTAAATTCATTACCATTGAGAGCATTATATAATAAATTCATAGCAGTTAAATTCAAAGTATAAAGTCTATCGTCTTCACGATTAAACTCTTCTTCTTCCTTTTTGACCTTTACTCCATCAATCACTTTTGTTGGAATATAAGGTCCATTTACAATACATTTCCAGATTTCTCGACCTTGAGCCTGAAGGAATATTCTCATTCTAACTTTCCAGAATGAGTAATTGTCTCCACAAAAGAGTGGAGGCCGACTGCTGGATTGACCTTCACCAAATGAAGCTGCAATGTTAGCCATAAGATCTTAACTCAAAAGATAGTTAATCTTATAATAGAGCTCTAGCTCTGATACCAATTGTTACTGATCATAGGCCGCACCTATGTCACCTAACAACTGTACCTACCAGACTAGCCGGCCACCGTCTCTACCGGTGCACCGTCACCCATGGTCGGAGAGTCTTGCTTCGGTGACACAGTCACAAGCGAGAGTTCCCATGAGTGATCTGCCTGTATGAACAGTACAGGTCAACTAGCTCTGATACCAATTGTTGCCCAGATGACTAACACAAGAGGGGGGTGAATTGAGTTGTATTTAAAAAAATAACAATTATAAATCAAATATATAATATAAAATATAAACAAAATATGAAACAACAATAAATATAAATAGTAAGAGTAAGAGAGAAGCAAACTCAGTATGTTAACGAGGTTCGGCCCCACTGCCTACGTCCTCGCCTCAAGCTACCTCTTGAGGATCCCCAAATCCACTATTCAATCTCCTTTAGGTGGAGATAGAAACCTATTACACCTTTGAGCAGCACCGCTCCAAAGAATCCGTGTAGAACACCCTCTACACTTCCAATCACCTTACACTTGGTGATTTAACTATTTCCTGTGTAGAACACCTTCTACACTTCCAATCACCTCACACTTGGTGATTTAACTATTCCCCGTGTAGAACACCTTCTACACACACAAGGGTTATACACACCCTTTTACAAATACAAGAGTTGATAGTAGATAGACTATCAAAGTACACTCCTAAATGAGTGAGATAGAAACAATACAGCGCAACTTATATCTCTCTCAACAAGAACAAGAATTAAGGCTCAAAACTTTAGAAAAGAGAGAATGAGAGCTTTGAAGAAATGATGCAAAACTTAGCAATAGATGTGTAAGCTCTTGTTGTGAATTTTGCAAAACTCAAGTGAGCTATTTATAGGCAAATGAGTTTTCAATTTCAAATTTGAAAAGATTCCCATGTCAAAAACATTATCATTCACTTTTCAAAAATTTCAAATCTAATATTTTTACTTTTTGCATGTGACAAAAGGAGCACACTTTACTTTTCAAAAATTTCAAACCTAATCTTATACTTTTTGCATATGACAAAAGGAGCACACTTTACTTTTCAAAATTTTCAAACAAAGACATCTACCTTTTGCATAAGTCAAGAAAAGCATCCACCACTTTTGAAAATATTCAAATAAAACATGCACATGTGAAAGATGACAATCAATCATCTTAATATTTTCAAAGTTCAAACCTTTAATCATATCATGCACATGTGAAAGATGACAATCAATCATCTTTCAAAATTTTCAAATTTAATTTTCAAAATATTCATGCACATGTGGAAAATGTATTTTAATGCTTTATGATAAAATATTTATTTTGAGCCTTAATCCTAATTTCGAATTTTTAAGAGATTTACAAAATTACTCTATGATTTTAATGTGAACTTGTTCCCTTCTTGCTCATGCTTGGTTCCTTGATGTGCTTGATTGTATTGTGTAGACAACTTGAGTTTGAGACTCCTTTATTCTTTGAATTCATTTGTTATCATCAAAATCCATGTGTAGATTTACATGAACCTTGAAACCTTGAGTTCAACAAGGTGATTTTATAAGAAAGTTAATAATTAAATAAAATATTATTAAAATATCATATTTTAATATTATTGTTATATCGAGATTTAAAAAAATTGAAATGTTTGTCATATTTTATATAAGGATTGGAAAAATAAAAATGATTTGGAGTATCTATATTCATCACACTCACCTTTACATTAATAATATGTTACTATCATGTTACTGCTCATGTGAGGGTGAGTGTGATAAGTGTGGATGTTCCCTAGCAATGTTCATATAAATGGTTTCATTTCATCTTATTTTATTATTATAATTTTTTTAAAGATCATTGTAAGGGAACATCCACACTCATCATACTCACATTTACATGAACAGTAACATGTTACTATCATCTATCATGTTACTGCTCATGTGAGGGTGAGTGTGATGAGTGTAGATGTTCTCTAGCAATGTTCATATAAATGATTTTATTTTATCTTATTTTATTATTTAATTTTTTCTAAGAGCATTGTTAGGAAACATCTACACTCATCACAATCATCCTCACATAAACCGTAAGTATTGAAACCATTTATATATTCAAATAGAGTCTCTTAAGTCTCAATCCTTGAAACAGCTTTTGCTCAAAGAGATTCTTGCGGCAAAAAAAATATTTTGTAAAAAAATATTTATAAATTAACTTGATCTTATATGATATATCATATTCACTTTACAATAAAAATAATTTTATAATCTAACATACTATATTAAATCTTATTAGTTTATGAATTTATTTTTATAAAATTTCTTTATGATCAAAACATTTGTCTTACCTGAAATTCCATTCACTGAATTTTAATTATAATTTCAATATTTATAGATTTATGTAAACGTACTATGCTATAACAAATACAGAAGAACACAGTACATGAGCATACCATTTACATAGCAACAACATCTAAAATAATGCGATTATAAATAAAATCAGGACATTGATACACAAAATAAGCCTCTCGTGCAAGTGAGTTATTTCATTCCTTGTCGACACACATGAATCACATCAACCTCTTCAAATCTGAACAAAATACTTTGAATTTCTGCAATCACAGCTCCTTGTGTAGTACATTGCGATCCTTAGAACAAATAGCTTCAATAATTGAAATATAATCCCACTCTAAAATCATGAGTCACACCCCACATGCCATATGAGTTGTATAACTCCCGAAGTACAGCCAAAGCTTCAATGCCATTAACATCAAACACCCCACGTTCCTTTCTAACAAAATCGAACTTTGAGAATCTCGTAAAATAACCCCTACACTAGCTTCCTTCGAAGTTCGTAACAATGCTCCATCAAAATTAAGTTTAATTGAACTTATAGGAGCTGGGGCTTTACGAGAGAGCACATTTTCTTTACAAATCACAAGATGTTGTTGATTAACATGGTTATAACTATTCATGATCGATAAGCCAAGCAATTATCAACCATACCTAACAAAGAGCACTAGAACTATGGAAGAGCTTTTTATTCCTATATATATTTCTCAATATCCCAAGAAATGGTAAGGAAAGTAGAAATGACTTGCAAACTAAAATGATGTAAAACCCCCACCAAGTCCATAAACTGACTTAAAGTATAATAACCTTTATTAGAACCTTGTCAAATGGTACGGTTTTAAGCATCTTGAGGTAGCAAAAGGAAGTGACAATACTTGCTCAGCCACTAAAGGTGAAACTATATGAACTATAGCACTTGGATGAAAAGACTGGTAAAGATTTATGAAAGTGAGGTAACCATGAAAATGGGATCCATTTATCATGCTAATACTAATGTGGATATCCTTCCCAAAACGGCAAATACATCCAGACAGTAGAAGAGGTTTGGCCGCAAAGATGCTTTGCCAAATGTAAGAAAGCTTACTTCCCAAACTTGAGTGCAAAAAATCTGCACTAGGGAGATTTTTAGCTTTAAAATCCCGAGCTAATAAGGTCTAAGAATTATGTAATAAATGCCATCCCATTTAGCAAGTAAAGCCAAATTGAAAAGATTTAAATTCTTAAAACACGTTCTGCCTTGTAATTTAGAAGTGCACATTGTTTTTCAATGTATCCAATACACCTTACGTTCGGAATGGCATTGGCCCCACCAAAACCTTGCAAACATTGCTTCTAATTTCCAACATAAACCTTCAAGTAACAAGAAATAGCTCATGGAATAAGTAGGTAAAGTTTGAACAACCGCTTTAATTAGAATCTCTCTACTAACTTAAAAAAGTAATTTTTGCCCTTGTAATTTATTCCACACTTTTTCTTGCAAATTACCAAATGTGTAGCTTGATCTTCCAACAAAAGAAAGAAGTCTTAAATACCAGTTATGAGAGCAAAAAAGATATATTCCAAATAGAAATAATTGCACCCACCTCATCCATACCCACATTTTGACTAATTAGCATCTCAATTTTCTCCCAATTAAGCTATTGGCTAGAAGCTAACTCATACATATCTAGCAACTTTCTCAAAGATTCATTTTAAGAACGTGAGGCCTGAAAAAATAATAAGCTATCACTCGGAAAAAAACAAATGACTTATAGTTGGAGCCCTAGGACACACTTTCACCCCTTTAATCAAATGTCTACCTTTAGCTTCTCGAAGAAGAAGCGATAATCCTTCAGCATACATGAAAAGTAGATATGGAGACAAGATATATCCTGCCACAAACCTCTTTCTAGAACAAAAGGAGTAGGCATTCTATTGAGCAGTACCCGATAAGAGACAAAAGAAATATAAGATAAAACACAAGACACCCACCATTGATCAAAATTAAGTTTCAGCATAATCTGCTCAAGAAAATATCACTCCACCTTGTCACCTTACTTATCTAGCTTCAAAGACATCAATTCCTTATGGCCTCTCTTCCTCTTCTTAGACCTGGTTTGTTTTCAAAGATGAGATGAGATGAGATGAGACAAAAGTTAAAAAAAGAATAAAATATTGTTGTAATATATTTTTTTAATATTAGTTTTGTTTTGGAATTTGAAAATTGTGTTTTGGAATTTGAAAAAGTTAAATTTTTTATTATATTTTGTATAGAGATTTGAAAAAGTGTAACGATAAGTTTGAGATGTGATTTGAAATTTTAGTTTCATTTCAATAAACAAACTAGGCTAATTGCATGAATAATCTCATATGCCAAACGAACATAATCTCGTATGCCAAACCCTAGACCTAGTATAAAAGCACGCTGGCTAATAATTGCATCAAAGTAAGCGGGTTCATTTTGATACAATTATTAATTTCGGAAGCACACTATAAATTGAGTGAAAGTTTAAGAGAGCAAAGTGTAATTAGCCCATAGTCTTTTCTTGTGAATTCTTTTATCTTTGGATTTCTAGAAAATCGTAGAAATCTTGGTTTATTTTGATCTATAACCCTCATCTTTACATGTTTGATTTTGTTGGATTCTTTACGATTGTTGATTTTGTATTTGAACTTGTGCATAAATACATGTTTTTGAGACTATATAGTCCATGCTCCCCCGATTTCACATGTTGTTGATGCCTGCTTCAAATAGGCATTAAATTGTGATGCATATTTTTATTACGTACAAAACACTTCAATAATTACTAAATTTGGAATTCTAGAATTCAAGTTATGTTGAAAACTTCTTTTTGAGACACATGGATCTCACCCAAACCAGTCCAGAGGTAGGGGATGACCTCTCCCTTTCTCCCCATTCGATTTGCAATAATATGAAGGTATGGTGATGTTGTAATGATAGTAGACTATAATTGTTTATATTAATTGTTAATATTATTTTAGATTAATCTGAAAGTATGCCAATAAATTCTTCATATAAATTGGTGGCCAACTATAATTTTAAATTATAGAATGGTGAAGAAAAAGTTGCAGAGAAGAGAGAAAGGGAAAACGAGAAAGACAAGAGAGCACTAGGGAGTTGTAGAGAAAGGGAAAGAAAAAGGAGAGAGAAAGAAAGGAAAGAAGAGGGGAGAAAGAAGAGGGGAGAGGCAGATGAGAGTATTTGCTTGGAAAGAGAGAGAGAGAGAAGACTTGCAAATGATTGGGTGGAAGTAGGGAGAGAGAGAGAGAGAAAGGAAAGGGATCAAAAAGTGTAATCTATTGAATGTGTGTAAAATATAGTTTGTTAGAGTACTGACATTGGATTAATCAAAAGTTTTCTTCAAAAAGTACAAGTTTTGTACACGACTCAAAAAATTTTCATCATATTTGATCAATTGTAGCCAAAAATTTGAAGAAATTTTTGAAGATATAGTTTATTTTTGAAGAAGAAATATACCTTTATTCCCTTATATACTTTTTTTTACCACAATTGATCAAATATGATGAAAATTTTTTAGGTTGTGTGCAAAACTTATACTTTTTAAAGAAAATTTTTTACTAATCCAATGTTAGTGCTCTTAAGTCTCTCACGTAGTAGATCCTTAGTGGTTGGTACAAAAGTGGTGAACTCACTTGACCGACTGTGAGCTTTTTTCTAGAAAAAAAAAAAAAAAAAGGTACATGTGATAAGGATGGGCTATATAAAAGAACAATAATAATAACATTATTATTATTTTATTATTTATTTATATTTTTTTGTATTTAATTTTTTTTAATTTTTAATTTTATTTAATGATTAAGAAAGTGAATATAAAATAGAGTTGTATTTTTTTAATGATTAAAAATGTTTAAAAAAATACTTAAAAGAAAATAATAAAAAAATAAAAACATTCAAATATACTAATAAATTATAAATAAATTGAATTTTTTGGTTTCTTGGCCTTGTTAGACTTTTTGGTCCTTTAATATTTCTTGCCTTGCTTATTAGGCCGGTTGGTCTTTAACATTTTCATCCATTAAAATGCACCCTATTTAGGCCAGCTTTTCACGATAGGCCATGTGCTCAGGTAGGCGCAGATTGATCCACCTAAAATGATTTTGATCAGCCCGATCTGTAGGAATAGAATATTTTTTAAATAATACTTTATTCCTGAGCTTGTTTTTAGATTGTTTGTTCTTTCTATTAATTTTGGTGGATTAATATATTATTTTTTCTATGATAAGATGCTAGAGGTTCTGATTATTTGAAATGTTTTGAGAGTAGTCGAATCATCCTTATCTACTGAAAAGTATTCATATAACGTTGATTATCATGGTATTTTGAGGGTAGCCAAAGCATCTTAATTTATAATGATAATCATATAAAATCAGTATTTTAGTGACCTGGCCCCAAAGGAGGTTATTATTTTGTGATTTAATTAGAATAAGATAGATGGTTTCATGTTGGTGGTAGATTTTTCTAGGCCCAAAGGTATGGAAAATTTATTCATTAGTATCGAATTATTCTAGTCTTATTATTTAGATAATTTAGTAAAATTTTGTGTGATGAACCTCTATTTATAGTTGGTTAAAATTTAATATTGGTTAAACTGACATTGGTTGATCTGAATGAAGTCAAATTCATAGCATTAAAGTGTTTCTTGGTTATTGAAGTTTTTTCCTACTTCACCTTTTGATGATATTATTCATATTTCGATGCTAAAATTGTGACATTTTCTCTAACCGTTAAAAAAAATATATTCTTCTGAAATTGGGGTGTTTAGAGCTTGATATGGTGCTTCATGTGAACGAACCACCCACCTTCACGGAACCAAGTACACCAACATAGATTTCTAAACATGAACAATCTAACTGCTTATGTCTGTTGTTTATGAAATCTCACATCAACAAGAGCATTAGGGGTTCTATCCCTAAAACTGATAAGGCTAAAGCAATCCTAAAAGCTATTGAGAAACAATTATTTCATTCCAACAAGACTTTAGCAAGCACTCTAATGAGGAAACTATCAAGACAGACTTTTGGTAGTACTAAAGGTGTGAGTGAGCACATTATGCATATGAGGGATATGATTGCTCAACATAAATTCCCAAAGATGGAGATCTCTGAGTCATTCTTGGCACATTTCATTCTAAATTCTCTTCCTTTTGAATATGGTCTTTTCAAAATCTCTTACAACACACTTAATGATGACTGGTCAGTTAAGTATTCACTATGTGTATTCAAGAAGATGAGAGATTGAAAAATGAGAGGTTTAGAAGTATTTATATGGCCATTCATAATAATGGAAAGACCACGAAGGCAAGGATGTCAGACTACATAAGCATAAGGTGTCATTCAAGAAAAATGGCAATAAGGATTCTTGTTCATTTGCAAAAAGAAAGGGCATATGAAGAATAATTGCCAAAAGTATAAGAGACTGCTCGAAAAGAAAGGTAATCTCCTATCTCTAGTGTGTCATGAATCATTTTTTTGTAGAAGTTCCTCGAAACATTTGGTGGATTGATTCTGATTCTATAATCCATATTGTTAATACCATGTGTTTTATTTAGGAAACAATATGTGTTCACAAGTGGAGGTTGTTAGGATCTCTAGATTATTTTTGAAGACTAGTTTTGTTTTAGACCTTGAAAATGTATTTTTTTATTCCCAATTCTTTTTAAAAAGTTGGTTTTAGTTACACAGTTGATTGAGATTGACTTTGAGTTTATATTTGTTAATCCTACTTTCAGAATTCTTAAGAATAATTTTATATTGATGGTAGAATAAAAGTTTATGGTTTATTTAAATTTAAGTTAAATCTGAGTCTTAATTATTTATCCTTGCATATTGATGTTGGTATTAAATGGAGCATCAAGAGTTTGCATATTGATGTTGGTATTGATGTTGTGGCATAGAAGATTGGGACATATCTCTATAAAGAGAATTAAAAATTGGTGAATGATAGTCTTGCAAACTCTTGATTTTACTGACTTTAGGACTAGTGTGGACTACATAAAGGGAAAGCAACTACAAGACTACTAAAGGTGCCACAAGGAGTTAAAATATTTTTAAAATCATATATATATACATTGATATATGTGGACCTTTCCCTATTCTCTGTCTAAATGGTCAGATATATTTTATCTCAATCATTAATGACTATATAAATTATATGTATCTCTACCTTCCAAATGAAAAGGCTAAGGCATTAGATGTTTTCAGAAACTATAAAGTTGAAGTAAAGAAGCAAAAGGAAAAGAAAATCAAAATTGTAAAATCTAATAAAGGAGGCCGATAGTATTTTAATAGGTACACAAAAAAGGGACAAATGATGGGTCCATTCACAAAATCCCTTGAAGAAGACGATATTATTGCTCAATACACAATGTTTGACACACCGCAACAAAACGATGTAGCTGAAATGAGGAATTACACGCTTTTGGACATGGGTAAAAAGCATGATTAGTAATTTTGAACTGTTATAATTCTTGGGGAGTGAAGCCTTTAAATCTATTATGTATTTTTTGAATAGAGTTCCATCTAAGTTGTTTCTAAGGCACCTTTTGAGTTATGGACCGTAAGAAAATCAAATTTGAGTCATTTACACGTGTGAGGTTGTCCTATGGAAGTGAGAATTTATAATTCTTACGTAAGGAAATTGAACCTAGGAACAGTAAGTAGTTTTTTCATTGACTATATGGTAAACTCCAAACGATTCATGTTTTATTATCCTTCAAATAATCCTAAAGTTGTTGAGATCAAAACTTTCAAATTCTTTGAGTATGTTGAACCTAGTGGAGTGCTTATCCTCGTAAGCAATTTGAGAAAGCATAGAGCAGATTAAAACTCCTTCATATCAAGGACGTATGATTATGCTAAGAGAATATCAAAGTGATCACTCGAAGCAATAATCATTTTCAGAACAATCTATTCATGAAGAACAGGTTCAAGCAGAACCTACTCCTAGGTTACAAACTACAAATGAGGTAGAATTAAGGAGATCCTTAAGAGTAAGAAGACCAGCAATTTCTAATGACTATGTGGTTTACCTCCAAGAATCTAATTTGAATGTTAGACTTAAAAAGTATTTAAGCTCGTTTTCAAAGGCCATGAGTGCAGATAATTCCACATCTTGATTTGATGTCATGAAAGATGAGATGAAATCAATGTCTAAAAATCAAGCCAAGGATCTCGTTGGCTTTCCTAATGGAGCAATGGTCATTGACTGCAAATGGGTTTATAAAAGTAAAAGGGATGCTTCTGGTAATGTTTAACGATGTAAAGTGGCTAAAGGATTTACTCAAAATGAAGGCATTAACTACTGTGAAACATTCTTTCTAGTTTCTAGGAATGATTCATTCGAAATAATCATGACATTAGTAGTTCATTTTGATCTAGAGTTACATTAGATTGATGTGAAAATAACATTCTTAAATGGGGATCTTGAAAAGGAGTTATTGTTACAACTTGAGGGTTTTAAGACAATAGTTAGAGAGTTTGCATATTAAAAAAAAATCTATACATATACTTAAGCAAACCTCCTGCCAATAGCATATAAAGTTTCACAAGATTATTAGCTTATTTGGATTTATTGAGAACTTTGTTAATTAGTGCATATACTTTAAAGTCAGTAGGAGTAAATACATTTTCTTAATCATATTTTTAGATGATATTTTTCTTGAAAGCAGTGAATTGGGATTGCTTTGCGACATCAAGTAGTTTCTTTCTCAAAACTTTGAAATGAAAGATTTAGATGAAGTGTCATTGGCATAGAGATTCACATAGATAGAGAATAAAAAATTTTGGGACTATCTCAAAAGACTTACATTAAACAGGTTTTGGAAAGATTCAAAATGAAGAGCTATAAGGCTTATGTGGTGCCTATATTCAAAGGGGATATATTTATTAAAATCCAATGCCCTCAAAATGCATTGGAGCAGGAGCAGATGAAAAGAATACCATATGCATCTATAGTTGGAAGCCTAGTGTTTGCACAGATCTACACTAGACCTAACATTGGCTTCGTAGTGTTATTATTGGGTCAAATCAAAGTAACTTAGGACTTGGTCATTGGAAGGCTGCAAAGAAAATATTACGGTATTTAGAAGCAACCAAAGCCTACAGATTGACCTACAGACACACTGACCATTTAAAGGTGGTTGCTTATGCAGACTCAAATTTGTCGAATATGTAAACGCCAAAAAATCTACTTCAGGTGATATTTTTCTATTTGCTAGGATGCTATATCCCATAACAGTTTGAAGCAAACTATTATTGTTACATCTACTATGGAGGTTGGGTTCATAGCATATTGTGAATCTACTACATACGCATTATAGTTGAGAAATTTCTCCAGTGTTCTTAAGGTTGTTGTTTTAGTAGAGAGGCCACTATAGATCTTATGTGATAGCATTGTTGCAATTTTCTTATCTAAGGACAACAAAAGTAGTAGCAGAAGTAAGCATATTAACATCAAGTACAATAGTGTTATCTAACATTAAGAGAAATGAAGTGTTTATTGAGCACATAAGTACTAAGTTGATGATTGCAGATCTCATTATATACCAAAGGCTTATTGATACTGAATTTCAAGGACCAAGTGGATAATATGGGACTCGTCAATTTATTTTATGTTTAGTTTCTCTTTATTTTGTTTTTATACATTCAATATTCATTTTGATTTTATTTTAGAGAATAAAGTTATTTTGTGAATTTTTTTTTATCCATGTGGATAATGTAAAGTAGGACCCAAATGACTTATTGAAAGTTCATTAATAAAGTTGTTTGCTCATATCATATTTATATAAGAGCACTCTCATTGGATTGTCTAAAGTTATCTCTTAAAAAGTATAAATTTACACATTTATAAAAAAAAATTGTTATATTTGATCAAAAGTGGGGAGATAAAAGTGAAAAAAGTGAATAAAAATACTTTTGTGAATAGTAAAGCTAAAACTTTGTCCAACATTGGCTAAATTTGGCAAAACTTTTAGGTTAACCATTCATTTTTTAAGAAAAAAATTATTTTTATTCCCTTTCTCCCCAATCTTTTCCTCATTTTTGATCAAATATTATCAATTTTTTGTAAATGTGTGCAAAATTATACTTTTTAAATTTTAATTTTGGACAATCCAATAAAAATGCTCTAAGGGGTATTGTACATGTGATAGATGGAAGGGGTGACTTGACTTTATAAGGGACTTTACCACCATGATTTATCACTATAAGAATAAAGGTCTTTTTTAACTTTCCATTTTGTCGCAAAAGGTCCTAAAAAACACCGCAAATGCCTATTATAATCGATTTTTGAGGAGCCACACATTGGATGCGAATTTTTCATCACAACTGCTCAAAAACATCACAAGTCAAAAATCATTGGGAATACATCTTTTTCCCATCATTTTTTCCTCCCTGCAAATATCTATGAAATTCGTCGTAACTGCTTTACAACTTGTGCATGATATCGGTGGAACAACTCATTTTCCTCAAATATTATGGTCACAAATACTTGCAAAAAACACTGCAAATAGTATCATTTTTGTTGATGATTATGTAAATTGTGGTAAATATTCTATTTACCGCAACATCTTTTCATCGTAACAACTCCTTGTGGTCACTGGAATATTGCTTTCTCATCGACTATTGGACTGAAGGCAATGCAGAGAAATTTTGGTAGATTCTTTTCGCGACTGTAAACAATCGCCACAATAAATATTTCCTGACGAATGGAATTTTGACGAAAGTGCCCTAGTAAAGAATGTGCCCATTTTCTCGTCGACCATATATCGCCGCACCTAGCCTTTCCCAGTGTCGCAAGTTGTTGCACAGTAAATAGACATTTTCACATCACCTTTAGTTCACCACAACATGTCTTATCCAGAGAAGAAAAATGCTATTTCACCCAAATTTCTCTCGAATGAGTTTTTTATTTTTTATTTTTTATTTTTTTTACTAAATGATTAAAAAATATTTTTTTAATAATGATATGTTTTTTTTTTAAAAAAAAATATTTAAAATTATCAAAAAAATGATTGAAAATAAATCAAAAAATTAAAAATTACCATTTCGGAGAAATTCCAGCTACATTGCTCATTCAGGGAAAATCCAATATGACACAATAAGTGATGAGAATATGTTTTCTTGCATCTACATTTCTATTGCCGCAATACCGTAAATCAATCGTGTCCAGTCACAATTTTTTTGTACTACATTTCCCTGCACAAACTCGACTAAATTAAACAATACTGACTGACATAAATTGGGCAACATGTTTAGTGCTGCTAGTTTTTTTTTCTTGTAGATCATATTCATGAGTTGCATATGTTGATGCCACAAAAATCGGCCAACAGGCCAGGGCAGGAAAAAGAGTCATTCCCGGCCCACTGGAGCGAGTTGGGCTTCGTTGGGTGTTGTTTGGGGCCTCCGACGATACTCTGTACAACTGTGCATACGTAGATAGCAGATAAATAAATAAAGACACAGTGTTTATGTGGTTCGGCATAAGGCCTATGTCCACGGGAGTTTAGGGGAGATGATCCACAATAATGAGTATTTTTACAGTCTCTCATGACTCACACTGTATAGGAAAAATATACATAAGTCATTTGGAGCTTGAGTCCCTCCGAGAAGACTAAAGGAGACAATCTTGGAGAAGAGCCAGAAGGCCCAAGAGCGAGAGAAATCCCAGAGCCAGCCAGAGAGATCGATCATTTGATATTCTGATGGCTGCCTTTTTATAGACCATTTAGTTACGTGTGTAAGTTAGTATTTATCTTCTACCGTTCACTTCACCTTGATTGTACACTGCCCTATGTACCTGTCAGTCATCTCTTTGTCCCATCATGCCTCATTTCTTGTCCTCTAGTGTGACAAATGGTTGGCTTGAGCCCTACTTAAAATACTTCACTCTCACAACATATATATTATCATCAACGTCCCACATGGTTATGAATGTTCTCCAATAAGATTAGCACAACTCACATTGATTAGTTTTTTCCAAATTATAATTAATTGTTTCCCAAAAAGTTACTAATGAAGAAGCCAAACTTATATGTAATATAAATAAATTCTGTATACAAATAAGTTTTTTTCATATATAAACAAACAGATTTATAATCACTAATTGCATATACTATGCGAGTATGATGTTCTTTATCTGAGTGAGAATGTTCTATAACTAGTTGAAATAAATAGTAAATGGTCATATTGTTTTTCTATCACCCATATGGAAACTTGTGTGACATGAGGATCAAGTGCGAGAATGTTAGAGTTCTATTTAGAGTTACCCACATGCCACAATTTGTTATAGTGGATTGGATAAGTCTTATTTCTTGATGGGAGGAATAGTTTAAGCCAAACTTTATTAGAAGGTCCCTAACCTAACTTATAAATAAATGGCTTATGTACCCCATCGGTACATCACTAAAAAATAAAAAAAACATAGGCCAAAAGATTCTGTTCCTATTCACATATGAAATATTTTTCTTCAAGTGAGATTTCTTTTAGGCTCTTGTTTATTCTTGAATCACCATGGCAGGAAGGATGTCTGCTGCTAGCTACATAATATTCAGTCTTTTATTCTTTCACTACATACATGATACATATACCTCTCTAAATGGTAGAAAGTATTTAAATATTCTAAGTTGTAGAAAATCTTGATAATCTCTTGAAGGATAACACTTAACAGTCTCATGATATTTCATGATTATCTTAAATTATGAGTGCCTCTTATTTTGGCTTGACTAGGGGAGGTGCTGAGGGGCCTAAGTATTTGCCATGCATATAGTATGGTATGGACAGTGTAGTCAATTGAGTAGATATTCTAATTAAATAAAAGATCATTTTGATTTTCTTAATGGAAAAATTAACTAGAGAGTACAGTCACACCGTTCATAAAAAAAAAAAAAAAAATCACCATTTCAACTCGAACTGAAGGGAGGAAGTTGCAATATGAGACTGATGTGTTACTTGATTTTGTGCTTTGGCGCATAATTTCTCCTTGCTCTGTGTATATCACTCCTAACCATTCAAATACAAAGCCTCTTAATAGATCTATAATTCAATTAATAAAAGAGAATTGTTATAATTATAAAGAAATTTGACAAAAATAAACTCATAAATTAATGATACTTCATATGATATATAGATATATTTTATAATAAAAATAACTTTATAATATAATATATTGCATCAAGTCATATAATTTATAAGTTTATTTTTATGGAGTCTTTTTGTAGTTAAATCATTTTTCTTAATAAAAACAAAATAATACATTTATAAAATAATTTCATAAAAATAAATTTTACAAATTAGATTTTTTTATATGATATGTCAGATATTTTTTACAATAAAAATAATTTTATAATATTATTTTTCTTTGAGCCATATTAGTGTGATAATTAACTTTTATAAGAACTTTTGTAAATGAAATATTTCCCTCGTAAAAATAATAACTTTGAGTTTCATCATGTTATCATAAATAGGACTTTAAAGAGATGTTTGGATTTGAGAATATTTATTGTATAGAAAGAAATATTTATGAATATGGTATTAGAATATGGTATTTTTTTATTTTATTTTTATTTTTATTTTTATTTTTATTTTTTTTAACATCCTTAATTATTAATAAAAAAAATGTAAAATATATATAATTTTACTAATAGTTTTTTTTTTAATTATTAAGTAAAAATAAATAAAAATTTAAAAAAAAATAAGATGTAATTTTGTCATTATTCATGTCATGCTCAGAGAATTTTCGTACAATTGATTTTATTTTATTTTTTTTTTTTTTTTTTTGCTAAAGAAAAAAATGGCATTGCCCTTAGGCTCAATGTAAAAAATGCTTAAGAACTAACTGCCACTAGGGTTTAAGCTCAAAAGTTTTTCAGAAAGAAATGGCGAACTCCATGGGTCCTCTATCACGAAGGTTATGGCGCTCTCTGTTCTCAAACTATAGGCCTTCTTCCCGTTACCTCTCCGCTAAGTCCATGTGCACTACCGAAACCGGTCACGTATCCTCCGACGAAACCGCCTCCGAGTCGGAACCAGAATCAGTCCCCCCATTACCTAAGCAATCTTCCCCATCCCAAGAATCCGACCCACAACAACGCATGGTCTATGACCGACCCCTTGAGAACGGCCTCGATGTCGGCATCTATAAAGTACATTCGCTCACGCGTTTCACAAAATTTTCCTCCCCCCCCCCCCCTCCTCTTCCTCCTTCGCTGTAAATTTTTGGTATTTGTTTGATTGATGGGATTGGGATTGATTGTGTTTGGGGGATTTCTGTAGGCGATACTGGTGGGGCAAGTGGGTCAAAGTCCGTTGCAGAAAAAGCTGAAAAGTGGGAGGACGGTGACGCTGTTATCGGTGGGGACGGGTGGGATTCGCAATAATCGGAGGCCGTTGGATAATGAGGATCCCAGGGAGTACGCCAATAGATGCGCCGTTCAGTGGCATCGGGTTTCAGTTTATCCTGAGAAGTTGGGCGGAGTTGTCATGAAGCATGTTGTGCCCGGGTGAGCTTTTGGTCTACCCATTTTTTCTTAATTATTAGTTTATGATATGCTGTACACACAAGTTTTTAAGCAATCTCTTTGTTCTACATGATGGTTCTTTTGGTAGGAATGCTTTGTACATTGGGTGTTTGTGGTGGCTCATAATATGATTTCCTATATCAGCGTGCTGACTAGCTGATTTTATTTCTCTTATATTTAGTGGGATTAAAGTATGAGACATTGGAATTCTGAAATTTAAATGTAATCTCTCTAGTATTGGAAGCATTCGAATTTATAAATAAAAGCATGTAATGAACTTGATAGTATGCCACAACCCTTGGAGATTGCTTTGTTTTAAAGATTGGGCCATTTATGGTGGTTGATATGGCATAATTTGCATAACATCTTTGAATTGCCTTCTGACTTTTTAAATTGCACATTTTGTCCTAACCAAGCAAAAAATTTGTTATCTTTTGGAGAATAGGCCATGTGGTTTTAGGCCTTCCATTGGGGCGTTACAAATGGCATCAATAGTCTATCACAACTAGAAATGTGGGAGTTACCATGCCACCTACGATGGACTCGACGAGGATGTAGGGAATTTAAGGGCATAGATTGTGGAATAGGAGGGTGGTGGAGTTGATGCTTTGTGGGGGAATTCTTGGTGGCATGTCATTTTAAGAAATTTGAGGATGGGTTTGAATGGGCATTTGCTGTGCGGTATACAATCCTAATGTGGATAGTAGAAGGAATCTTATGGGATAAAATGTTGGGGTTTTGTAGTTGGTGGAATTTACTTTGGTGTTTTGGAGGGGATTTTTATCTTACTTGGTTCCCTAGTGAGAGTCGGGGGGATTATTTTTATCAATTGCTGTCTACTTTTTCAGAATTACTCTTTGATTTAAATATGATTGATCTACTGGTGGGAGGAGATTATACTTGGTCTAATGGTAGATCTTTTTCTAGGTTGGATAGGTTTCTAGTTTCTCCTTATTGGGAGCTCACTTTTCTGGTTTGACTCATAAATTATTGCCGAGACTATGCTCCGACCATTATCCCATTATGTTGGATTGCGGAGGAACTGTGAGTGTAAGAAGATACTTTAAATTTGAGAACATGTGCCTAAAGGTTGAGAGATTTGTGGACAATGTGAGAAGTTGGTGGAATTCCTATAGTTTTTCTGGCTCTCCTAGTTTTGTTCAGCTGGAAATTGAAATCTCTTAAGAAAGACATAAAGAGATGGAATAGAGAGGAGTTTGGGACATTGGAAAGCAAGAAGCAGCTGCTTATGGTAGAGACTTAGAGTTGATAGATTTGGAAGAGAGAAGGAGGTTTCATAGCGTTAATGGAGGAGATTTCGTGGAGGCAAAAATCTAGGGCGCTCTGGATGAAGGAAGGTGATAGGTGTACCAAATTTTTTCATCAAATGGTGAACTCTCATAGAAGAATATATTGCAATTAAGGTTCTATGAGATGGGGACAGGATTATCACAGATCAAGAAGATATAAAGGCTCACATTGTGAATTATATTGAGCAGTTGTTTTTAGAAAATTTCTCTTGGTGACCAAACTGGACAACCTCGGTTTTAACTCTATTGATCGGGTGGATGCTGATTGGTTGGAGAGAAAGTTTGAATAAGAAGAAGTTCTTGATATGGTAAAAGGTATGGACAAGAATAAGGCTCCGAGTTTGGATGGGTTCTCTTCGGCATTTTTCAAGTTTGTTGGGATATTGTTAGATATGATATCTTGAAGGCATTTCCTGGGTTTCATTCGCATATGAGGTTTGAGAAGAGTTAATGTGACTTTCATTGCACTTTTTTCAAAAAAGGCGGTGGTTGTGG
The DNA here is from genome assembly GCA_036559045.1 of Platycarya longipes. Classification (NCBI taxonomy): domain Eukaryota; kingdom Viridiplantae; phylum Streptophyta; class Magnoliopsida; order Fagales; family Juglandaceae; genus Platycarya; species Platycarya longipes. The sequence continues at coordinate 30,506,094 of CM071803.1, read as the reverse complement.
AGATGAGAGATTTTAGGCCTATTAGTTTGGTGAATGGCGTTTATAAAATCATCTCTAACGTGCTGGCCAACCTTTTGAGCAAGGTGATGGAGAGGATAATTTTACAATCACAAAATGCTTTTGTAAGGGGAAGACACATTTTAGATCTGTTTTAATTGTATATGAATGATTGGAGAGTAGAATTAAGATGGAGAAAGCTTGTATTCTTATTAAATTGGACATCGAAAAAGCTTACTATCATGTATGCTGGGATTTTCTTGATTATTTGTTGAGGAGATATGGCTTTGGAGTTAAATGGTGCTTGTGGATGAAGCATTGTGTGTCGACTTCAAAATTTTCTATTTTGGTGAGTGAAGAACCAATTGGTTTCTTTAGTAGCTCTTGTGGTTTGAGGTAAGTCAATTCCATTTCTCCTTTTCTTTTTATTATGATTATGGACACCTTGAGTAAAATGATTGAGAAGGCAGTGGATGGTGATTTTCTGTCCAGCTTCGTGGTGGGTAATGTGACATGGAATAGTTTAAAAATCTCTCATTTATTATTTGCTGATGATACCTTGATTTTTAGTGAGTCCGATCCTGAAAATTTACTTGCTTTGAGAGCACTTTTGCCTTGTTTTGAGCTGTTTCGGGGTTAAGAGTGAATTTATCGAAGTCTGAAATTGTTCCTCTGGGTGTTGTTCTGAATATCAGTTTTGGTAAACATTCTGGGGTGCAGATTTCTTCACCCCCTTTGAGGTATATTGGCTTCCTTTGGGAGCCTCCTTTAGGTCTGTTAGTATTTGAGATAGGGTGATTGTAAAAGTAGAAAGGAGGTTAGTTGGTTGGAAAATGATCTACTTGTCTAAGGGGGGAAGATGAACTCTTATAAAAAGTACTTTGCCTAACCTTTCCACTTATTTCTTTTCTTTTTTTCCATTGGCGGCAAGGGTTGAAAAGAGAATTGAGAGTTTATTTCGGAACTCCCTATGGGGTGGGAAAGGTGCGAAAAAAAATTTCATTTGGTTAGTTGGAAGAAGGTTCGTTTAATCGATAGATTGTGGTGGCTTGGGGATACAAGATTTAAGGGTTTTTAATAGAGCTTTACTTGAGAAATGGCTTTGGAGATATCAATTGGAAAGTAAAGTTTCCTTGGTGCCAGCTTTGGCGACATAAGGCACCACCCAAAGCTTCTTTTTTTGTGTGTGAACAGCTGCTTTAGGCAAGATCCTCAACAAAGATGACTCGAGAATAAGGTTTTTTTTGTGTGGGGTTGGTGAATCATCTGCTACTACATTGCAACACAACCAAGGTACTATGGAATGAGGTTTTTAGAATACTAGATATAGCTTGGATTATGCCAGAGTCTGTGGTAGATACTCTGGCGTGCTAGACTACTATCTGCGGTTTGCAACCGATTAAGGCAATATGGAAGATGATCTCTACTTGTATCATGTGGTGTTTATGGTAGGAGCGCAATGAGCAGACATTCAAAGACACAGAAAGATCGTTGGAGAAGCTTAAAGTTTTCTTTTTTAGAACCCTATGTACTTGGGTTATTGCCGTGGACTTTAATGGTATGGATCTACATGATTTTCTTGTTTCTAATGTCCCTACTTAGATAGGACATATGTACTTTGTAATTGGCTTTGTGCCCATTATTTAATTAATAGTACTTGTTTACTTATAAAAAATAAAAATAAAAAAGCTCTCTGGAAAAATGTTACTGATGTTAGTGTTCCAAAGAATCTAGTGGAGTGTACGGGGTGAGTTTCTGGAAATTTATTAATATTGTCATACCCAAAACAAGTGAACTATTCAAAAAAAAAAGGTTTGTGGAAATTTATTAGAAAAGCATGGGGTTCTTTTCCAAATCGTTTCAGCTTGAAGGTGGGTCATGGGAAGAGGATACTCTTTTGGCATGATTTGTGGTGTGGGATACTGCTCTTAAGCTGGAATTTCCTGCCCTTTTCAAAATCGCAAGGGATCAAATCAGCTGTAGGTGAGTCTTACTGCAGCAGTAATAATAATATTGAATGGAATATTATTTTTATAAGAATGTTAATGATTAGGAAGTGGATGAAGTTAAGGCATTGTTGGTTGGACTTTTCAGCTCAAAGTCGTTGCCAGGTAGAGAGGACAGCACGCGGTAGACTCCTGCTGGAAATTTGAAGTTTTCAGTCTCATCTTATTACAGAATTTTGTCCCATCATACTAGCTGTGTATGTCCTTGGAAAAATATTTGGAAAGTGAAAATTTCTTCGTAAGGTTGCATTTTTTTGTTGGGTGGTATCCTTTGCCAAAGTGTTGACAAATAATGATCTTAGAAGGAGAGGAATGTATATTGCTGATTGGTATGTTATGTGCAAGAGGGATGGTTCGAAAGAGTAACTTTGTTGGGTGGTATCCTTTGAAAGAATTTTGTACACATTTTTTTTTTTGATAAGTAATTGATTTTATTGAAAGAAACTAGGCAAAGTTCAAGTACACAGGGAGTATACAAAGTTAGAAGCCTAGTTACATTCTAACTACATACGAGCAAGTTGGAAAGTAGCTAAAAACTCATGTACATTCCCGCCCTTCAATACAATCGCAAGAATTTTGTACACAACACATAATAGTTACTTGAAAGAGTAACTCTGATAGAAGAGATTTTATGGAGACAAAAATTAAGGGCGCTTTGGCTTAAGGAGGGGGATGAGTACACAAAATTTTTCAATAGGGTGGCTAATTCTCATAGGAGGAACAATGCTATTGATTCCCTGATGGTAGATGGGGTAGCTTCATCGGATCAGACGACTATCAGGAACCATTTAGAACAGTATTATCAACAACTGTTAACGAAAGAGCACAATTGGCGTCCAAATGTCGATGGCTTATCTTTTCTTACAATTGATCACCAGACGGCAGGTTGGTTAGAAAGGCCATTTACAAAGGAGGAAGTGAGAAAAGTAATCAGAGGCATGACTAGTAATAAGGCCTCTGGTTCAGTTGGATTTACTTTGGGTTTCTTTCAAACTTGTTGGGAGGTGATCAAGGATGACCTCATGTAAGTCTTTCATGATTTTCATGCCAGTGCTAGATTTAAAAAGAGCATTAATGCTACTTTTTTAGCACTCACTCCTAAAAGGATGGAGTCTTTGGACATTAGGGACTATAACCCCAATAGTCTTGTGAATGGGGTGTATAAGATCCTCTCTAAAGTACTTGCAAACAGATTTAGTTCGGTGGTAGAAAAACTAATTTCGAAGCCCCAAAATGCATTTGTAAAAGGTAGACAAATTCTAGATTCGGTTATTATTGCAAATGAAATTTTGGATGGACGCATTAAATCTTAAGAACCCGGTTTGATTTGCAAATTAGATATGGAGAAAGCTTATAACCATGTTAATTGGCAATTCCTACTAGACCTCCTTTCAAGATGCAGCTTTGGGGAGAAATGGTAGAAATGGATAAAATTTTGCATCTCTTCAGTTCATTTCTCCATCTTGGTAAACGGCTCGCCGGTGGGTTTCTTCAAATCCTCCCATGGTTTGAGACAAAGAGAAATGCAAGGAACTTTAAAGATTGTGAGAGAATATTGGAGGAACTAAAGATCTTCTTCTATAGGACTTTGTTTTCTTGAGTGGGTTCTATTTGTAATGGACTTAGTGTCCATGAACTTCTTCTTTCTCTTGCAACCTCAAGCTAAGTTTTCTCAGGTATACCTCCCATGTATCTGAGCTTAGCCTTTTTCTATCAATGAAATCCTTTTGATTACCTATCAAAAAAATAAATAATAGCTTCTAAGGCCTTTTGTACTTGACCTCTATTGATGCAAGGCTGTTTTGCTTCTTGGTTTTGATCACTATGTGTGGAGCACTTAACCAAAGTATGTTGGTAACACTTTGCTTGATTTGCTTGTTATAGTTTCCATGATGGTGTCTAATTAAATTGACTTTGTTCAAAACTATTCATAATCTGCTTGTTTTGGGGTAACTTTTATCATGGTCTTGTGCATGACCTGCTGCCCCTAATCTTATACTTTTGTTTACCCATGACTTTATTTCAAATCAATTCTATTTTCAATTGCAGTAATATTGATATTTTATTTATTGCAGTACGATTCTCTATTTGGAGGGGAATCTGGAGAGCAAAATCTTCACTGATCCGACAACTGGTTTTGTTCGACGTATAAGAGAGATAGCTATTCGTCGAAATGGTATGTACATTACTTTATTCACTTTAATTAATCTGCTCAAGGATACAGGATACAGAGTAAATTATGCAATCTGACATGAGATGCATGCATAATATATGTTTTTGTTTCATATCATAAAGTAATTTTGGTTTAAAGACAATTTTGCTTAGTGCAAGATCAATAGAATGCAACCCAATTCTCTGGTTTTTGATAGCCAAAAGTCAATGAGCTATCTCAAAGTGTTAAGCCTTTTGGTCCCAAGATATTGAGGCGCTTGAGAGTGCCACTAGTATTATTTGGATCATGACTAACCTCAAATACCCTTCTAAATTAGTGTGATTTGTTTTAACTCTTTGAAGTGGTAGGATGGGTGACCTCCTGGAAAGTGTGTTGCACCCCCCATTTATATATATAAAAAATAAAAATTTTCAAAGTGGTTAATGTTTTTTTGTCCTTAAAACTTGCTATGCTTAGGAAAAGTGACATCAATCTATTTCAAACCAATCATTGATGGCGTCTACCACTTTTTAAACTTCTCATAAAATGTTAAACCCATCTCAACCTACTTCATACGTTTAAACACATATCTCAACCTATTTACATTTAAATACATCTCAATGGGACCCAAATCTAAGTGCGAGCTCCTGTTTGCTCCTACCACAGCTCATATGGATGCTATCATCTGATCCAAGTACGAACTCCAGTTTGCTTTTTGGCAATGAGCTAGCTTAATCCTGATTCCTTAAGGCTTAAATACAGTCATGTTGGATCTCCTATTCGTACTGCTACCAAGAAGAGAAAGACTGATTGCGACAACAGCTTTCTCCCACAGTAGCGGGAAAGCTCATCTCTTGCCCCATCTCTTCCAATGACAGATTCATCGGTCACTGAATGGCTAAGTACCTACAGGATGAACAGCTAAGCCAAAAAGGTCTTTTTCCTAAGTGATAAGTACGGAATCCTAAGCCACCTATACATCACATTAGATAGATATCGTATTCATAAAATACGAATGATTTTCAAGATGCCTTGGTGGTGAAATGGTAAACACATGAGACTCAAAATCTTGTGCTAAAGAGTATGGAGGTTTGTGCATCGGCACAGCAGAATTAGAATCCATTGGCTCAGATTAGTGGCTCACTTCCTTGAGAAGGGAGAATAACCTGTGAATAAGCTGATAACAGAACTTCATAAATATCGGAGATTATTTCTTTTCTGAGGAACGAATCCCGTAGCTCAATAGCAAGCAAGCTCTCCGCACTTCTGAGGAAAAGGATCAACTCAGCATCCAAACGCAGCCTTAGATTTCCAAATGTGTTCTTGTCTAAAAGAAAATGGTTTCTGAGGTGTAACTATCTTGGATGCAAGTGAAAATGATGAATTTTTATTCTGCACACCAGCAATTAAAATGCCGTAGATCATATTCTTTTCTATTTCATGCACAAATATGATTGACAGGCTGAAAAGCATGCAATATCCTAGTGCTCACCCATGCAGAAGTCCTCATGGACAATTTTGCCTGGATTTGACTTCCTAGAAACCACCATTGCCTACCAGCTTTTGTATTTTTCACCAAACATTCATACAAGTCTGGATGGTAGAAACTTTTGCCAAAAGATGAAAAAACAAAAAAGAAGTTTCTCCATTATATATGATGGATGCTTATTTTGTGGATTTTGCAGGTCGCCTTGTATTCGTAGGTAATGGTGGTGATGGACAGAAACCTTCAGAGTCGGAATTGAAAGGTGTTGGCTATTACTAGAAACCATCACAATCGGAAATGGTTTTGAGCAGATGGAGGCAGAAAACTAGTAGGAAATTCCTTTATTGCTGTACTGCTCTATCTGGCTTTGTGCCCTCACCCAATAGCACGTCTGTTTTAGGAGGCAGTATTGGGAATTAGTTTTGTAATCTGCACTTTCGAATTGTAAGGGTGGATGTAGAGCCATGGAAGTTGAAGCTGAATCACCACCCCTGTTTCATGCAAACAAAACTTGAATATTGGTTCGATCCTTTCCATTTAGGTTCTTGGAAAAATAGAAGTTCACAGATCGTACAGGATGTTACAGTGAATGTTTTCGTTTGGTTGGTTTGTTTGGTCAAATCCCTCTAAAATTTTCGTAATCACAATTCTTGAGCTGCACAGTAGGGACTTCTTTCCAAATCAAAGGATGCCCCACTTCATGTCTGGTCTGTCTAATGGTGTATTAGCCATGAGATTTTACGCGTTCATGAGCATTTTGATTGGCTTTATACCTTTCTTATCCACGAAAAGTCTTCTCTGAATATAAGAGAGAGAGAGAGGCTCTGTACACGAACAAAACTGTCCAGTGGTATTGAAGATACAAACCTAGAAGAAAGTCTTCTTGCAATTCTCTTCGCCTATGATGCCATTTATCACCGCCTCCACAAGTGAAAAACATAGCTCCCACATCTTTTCCCGTCTCAAACAATGTTGCAAATTCTCCAGGAGAGCTTGTTGTACGTGGTAAGGGTGTTGGGCGGGCCTTGTACCCGACCCACTTGGCACATCCACTCGCATTATCAACATGGTGGGGGTGAGAATTTATAGTATAATGGTGTTGTCGCCGGACTTGCAAAGTGAGAGCCGTTTGTTGGGTGAAAGTCCCATAGAAGAATAGCAGAGGTCGTACGAAAAGTGCCCGAAGAACTTGGCTGGAACCAAGCATCATTGCGGGGTGTCCTTCAAAACCACTGCCGAAATCAAAGCTTGCGAAAAGGGAGGCTGGAGATTGATCAAAGAAAAGGTTGGAACAGACCAGAACTTGACCCGCCGGAGTCTCGCATTGGCTTTAGTTGTGTCAAGTGTCTTCGAAGAAGAAGGTGCGGAAAGGGTTTGACAGGTGAAGACAGTCAATGAGAGAATACTAGTTCTCCAAATTTTAGGTGAGTTTACTAAACAGGATGTTTCTGAGAGTTTCATGTTTATGATTTCTCTCAGTTGGAGTTTTGCCTCGTGAACAGTTTGAAATACAGAAGTTTTAGATTTGAGAAACTTCAACTTCGGCCTCCGGTGGGGCTTATTGCTTACCTTTTGGATTCACTGTAGTCAGTGAAAACATAAGCTAACAAGAAGTAGCAGAAGAGTCTATTGGGATCTAAACTTTAATGGTTTCTCAAATACTGCTAGTATTTGTAGTATGCTCTTCTCACTAACAATTTACGCTCAAATGGATATACGTTTACCATCAAGTTCGGTATGTTGAACAGAGTAGCCAATCTGATAGGCGATATGAGTGCTATTGTAATATAAAGAGGCTTTTATCGCTCTCACTCGATGGTGGTTGTCACAAACTGTGGCTTAATAGACAGTAACTATGAATGCTGTTCCCGATCAACCATATCTGTTTTCTCATTTTTTATGGCTGGAAGAAAGAATATTTCCATGTAAAATAACATAGGTCACTGTTATCCCTACAAAAGCCTCAATACACTCTTTTTTAACATTGTAGTTGCCTCCAAAATAAGGTACATTTTGACAGATTATTTAACTGTAAAAATACAACATTTTCAGGCGTTCCCAAAATCGATCGCATGTTAGGAGAAATGCAATCATCTCAAACTCACGAGAGTTCTACCGATAGAAAGGGCAGAAATCAAATATCACCCACTCTTTTTTTTTTTTTTTTAATTCCATAGACCATTGAGGGCACAGCAAAATCAGCTGGATGGACGAGATATCTTTGTTGTTCTTTTTGCTGGAGGGGACATAAAAAGCCTCCTAACTGAAGTGATGGGATCATCCACCTGAAACAAATGTTAAAACAGAAAGATGATTATTCTCTTGGGATGACAATTTTAAAAAATTAAATCAATCCCAACCCAACCCAACCCAACACATTATGTTGGCTCAGACCTTTTTTTTTTAATCATAAATAACAAAGTTTGAACAAGACAGATTATTAAACCCCACTTATCATAAAGTGGAGCGCTTTGTACTTCAACATAGTCCAAGTCTTGTAGTCGCCAAGAAACATGGCAGAATAAATTCCCATGGATATGGAGAATGGTATAACTGGGTATCGCAATTCACCATGGCACTCCCATAGAGTTATGAGAGGATAGAAGGTTCAGAAATACCTCAATGACAGACGGAGAATTCCGAGGTAAAGGAGATAACCCTTTCTGACGTAGTAAAGCAGACAGTGTTTGTTGCCATCCAGGTGCCCCGTTGTCAGTTGATGTAATCCAGGGGCAAAAATGTCTGTGTTGCCTAATTGGGTCAAACTCCATTCCATTGTCTGACCTTGCTCGCTTCAGATTTTTTCCTGAAAATGGAGAAGCATATTTGTTCAAGTCTTCTTTAATAATCAGATGATATAAAAAAAATCAACAAGAGAAGCAAAATGGGAGATACTCTGTGACAAATGCATACAGCATATATGCATTTGCAAGAAGCCATACCCTCAAAGTTCAGCAGCCATAGAACTTATAACAGATAAATTACGGAGAAAATGGTTAGTTTCAAAAGGATGGTGTCATGGACTACCATGGCATTTTTGCAGGGATTTGAATTGTGAAAATAAAAAATAAAAAACAAAAAATAAAAAAATCTTGATGATCATGGTTGCCTTAACATTGTATTTTGGCGTGCAGGCACTAAAAGCAACACAATTTGAATATTTTGAAATTGTTCTTTTCCTCATATTTGGTTCTGGACACATTGAGATGGCATGTAGCTGTTTCTATGGAGTTATTGATTTATTTATCAAAAAATAAAAAAAGATATCATGTAGCTGTCTGCTGTTTTATCTAAAGGAATTATAGGGGAAAACAGCTAACATCAGCAAGCAACCCCATGAAAACCACTATCAAAATGAAGTCCCAGGAGCAGTACAGAGTAGAAATTATTTTTTTTTGACAAGTAGTACAGAGTATAAAATGCAGTCACCAACAGAGATTTTTACTCCATCCCCCTGTTTGTGCAAGGAATTCATATGCATATATATAGTTGATGTGCTTAAAAATGAATGGTTTCGTTAACAACCACCTGGACATGTCTAAAAAATTCTAGTCTACCACCTCTTCATAGAGGAAAACTTCAGCCTCGAGCCTCAGCGAACTACCACCAAATTTCCAAATTCACGTCACTTTCCACCTTTTCATATGCATATCATAAGCAACCTAGCAGCTCTTTTTTTTTCTCATACAATCTCCTAGATGTACAATGGATATAACCTGTACATTCTCCAAACAACTATATCTGGCCCACTAATTCATTACTGGCTAAACTAGTCTCATAGGTTCCTCTCTTGTAGTCAGGTAAAATATGCCTGGGCATGGAAAAACAGAGATTACTACATATTCCAAATCAGTCAATGACATACAAAAGCAACACGTCATGTGAAGTTTATGACTTGATGGTGAGGTAGATTCTGCATTAGTTAATGCCATACAACAGCAATACTTCATATGAAGCTTATACCTTGATGGATAGGAGAACCAACAGATGGATTCAACCAAGGTGCTGGTTTCAAATGAGCGTATTTGGTATCGACCGAATATTGTATGCAGTTGCATAAAAGATTCACTACCAAAGGTGTGCGATCAGTTGATAAAAAATATTTCACTACTTGTTGCACATATGATATTCATGTTAGTCAGCAAGTAAAATAAGCAAAAATGCTGAGTATCAAATTTCAGTTAACAATCATGATCAAAGAATTGAAGCAAATATGATTACCTGTAGGACACAGAAAAAATTCATTGTTTTCAGAAGTCTGCATGCTATGGGTAGCTAAAGAACTTTCTTTGTTTTGTACATCTGTTCCTGACAGCTGTTGCAAACTGCAGTTGCCTGATATCATCACTGATGAGTCATCCTTGCTATTTTCACCATTTCTACTTGTGACATTGGCTTCTGGTGCCACAACAGAAGGGCCTATAATCTGAGAGCTACTAGGATCCTCTGCAGCTGAAGTATCCGATGTAGCATTATCTAAATTTTCAGAACACTTACCATTCTGACAAGAACTCTGTACCACATTCTCTGTTCTCTCAATCTGATTTTCTTTAGTAAAATCCTGCGTACCAACTCCAGGCAAAGATCCTTCTTGCCCAGAGAAACTTGTGGCTTCCAATAGCATCTTATTGTTGTTCTCTTTCCCAAGAGCTTCACCTTTTTCACTAATATCATGGCTCAAACAAAATATCTGGTCATTGCCAATAGAACTACAAAGTCCATCATCATGTTTTTCACTCCCTATCAGCCCCAATTCTTGCCGAACAATTTGTTCACCAGGGGTGTTCTCTGTGTGGTCATTTGTCTCCTGAAACATGTTCTTATTCTGAGAATCGGATTGAACACCTTCTTGTTTAGCACCTATACGATCTCTAAACTCAGAATCGTAAGAAAACCGAGCCCTTAAATTCCTGCCAATAACAGGCAATGAAATTGTCGCTTTAAAATTCTGTCTTGTTGGTAGAGGACCCCCTGCAATTGTCAAATTTAAATTAGTTGGTCTCTCCTTCAATGATATTGCACCATTTGACGCTACACTCCCTGAATCATGGGTTCCATAATCATTTTCCTTATTGACATCTATGTAACCAACTAATCTGAGTAACTCCATAGGCCGTGAAATTGTAGAGAAAGCCCATAATCCTACACTGGCTCCACAAAGCTTGCAATCTAAGACAACAGAACTGGGATCAGATTGTACAAGAGTAGAAACACTGGCATTTTCATCTGCGTCCATAATTTCCTTGATACTGGCAGACTCAAGATTGGTGCTAGGGTTCTGTCTGTTGGTGACAATATGAGATGAAGTTACTTTACTGGATTTTTCAGCAGACTGATAAGCTCCATCCTTGGAGTTGACCACATAAGGTAGTAAACGATATTCCCAGCCACATAAACTTATGAGCTTTTGTGCCTGCAAATCCTTGAAGACATCACTACTGAACCAAGACTGGTTTTTTTTTTTTTATAAGAGATAAGTTTTATTAACAGAAATGAAACAGGCATAGCCCGAGTATGCCTGACTAGTCTTAAGCACATAATTTGGTATTAAAGTACATAAAACTTGAAAATAGCAATACTGACAAATGTTTATTTGTGAAAGGTTGAAAGTAGGTGGATGTGAATAAGTGATGCAAAAAAAATTAAACACACAAGCTATATCAAACTATACTCCAGAATAAATTCAAGCTTATAAGATTAACATAAACTGAAAGTAAGAAGCACCTGAGTAGAATAAATCAGTCCAAGTTAATCACTGGAGATGAAACAAAAATCTTCTAATGCTGCAGTGGGTTAGTAAGATGCTAACAACCAAAGACAGACAGTGGGAGAGTAGACAAGTTTATGGGGACTGTAGAAATGTTAGGTCCATCACCATTATAATACATGAGAAAACAGCAAAAGCATCATGTGTATTCCATGTGAAGACTACCTATAAAAAAAAAAGTATTCCATGTGAAGACTAAAAAGAAATCATATATACACTCATATATAACAATTTAGCATGCACCTTTATAGGAAAACAAGTTCATACCTGATAATACAAATTAGCAGACTCTGCATTACACTCATTGTCAAGATACTCTACTGGATAACTGATGACAGATCCATTGCCGCACTCCTGCATTGAAGACTGTTCAAGAAACAGCTCCAGCTGAGGGCTTCTCATCCATTCAATGGCTGAAGATGATATTACAGGAAGAGCTGAAACTTCTAAGAGGGCAGAGCAACGTTCTCTATATTTGTCAACTAAAACTGGAGGTGTCATGGGTGGAAACCGTGCCAGTGCTTCATCGCAGGCATTGTCAATCCAGGGGCAGAGTAATTTATGTCCATTGTCTAGTTTTAAGCTGAATACCAAGGCTGCTTTCTCAACTGAAATAGCAAATAAAACAGTACCAAATGTTATAAACATAACCAAAGGTTGCTGGACTATTCACAGCTTGACAGTTCACAATATTGTAATTAACAGTAACATGCCTTGCTGCTGGGTCCAAGATGAAGGAGTGGAAAAGAGGAGGCGTGCCCCACATGCTTCACAAGCTATGATATCCATATCTACATTGACCCAGCCTCTCCTAGCACAATTCACAGCACTGACAACCTGACAACATCAAAAGAAGCTTTATGTGCAATTTCACAGAAATTGATGGGGCATTCGTCATGTCTGAAAAGAAATAGTTAAGGAACTCAAGTAATACCATCAAAGACATAAGCACCCAAGGCATTAGTTCTTTAAAACACCCAAAAAAATTAAATGTCTCAATGCTCTCTAGACAGCTTTTGGCATTATATATGCAACATGTTCTACTTTGGTACCTGAAATATATCCTTATTATTACTTATTCTCTTCAAAGCCCACATTCAAAATGATTTTTTTTCAGTTGCCAAAATGAAAACAAAAACAGAAATCTATCCATCAAGGCAAGGAACTGCTAAAAAAAAGTATGTGACCCTATGTACCCATGTCAAAAGAGTTTTCTTTTTTCAAGTGTCAAGAATTTTTTTTTTAGGTAATCAAGAAGTTTTATTCAAAAGAAAAGAAGGCATAGCCGAAGTGCACAAGATGTATAGATGAGAAGTACCTACCTATAGTTTACAACCGAACCATGTCAAAATAGATACAAAAGATATTGATAATGCTGCAAAAAGTGCATGCATTGACTAGCTCACAAACCCTACTGCTGAGAGCATGTCCTTGGCATAAAGTACACGTTCCACCTGACTAGCTCACAGACCTTAGAATGTCCCATTACTCATTCCAAATACGATGCTATTGCAATCCCTCAAGATATGATGCAGAAAAAACTACTTTTTTGGCAATAGCACACCAAGATTTTATCCAAATCTTCCAGCTGCCAATAGAAAGATAACATACCAGTCACAAACCTATTTCTAATGGCACCATACCTCATAACCCCACTTCTATCTCCCTTCAGTCAAAAGAGGCTCTTTTAAATTCCACGTTTGATAATGAACCCCTATTTAGTGCTGCAGCCAGAATATCTCTCCTGCAAACTTATATTAGATGCAAAAGTTGGAGGAACAGTGCTTGAGAACTGTCTGCACTGTCTAAAGTGGTCACAGGTCCATCGTTACCCGTCATTGCCCTCACTTTTTTGTTGTGGTAAATCATGGGTCACATTAGAGACATCCTCTAACGTGGGGACTTAATTTCCCCATATATTTCTATTTATTTTATCAGAAGGAAGTAGATTCACCAATCCAAGTTCTTTCCTTAAAAAAAATAAATAAATAAAACTTTTGACCTCAAATTTAACTCCTTTCTTGAAGTCCACGAGTAGTCAGCTGATATGAAACAGAATTATAATATTACGGTATTACCCTCTCGACAACTACTACCACACCTCTGAAGCGATTTGTTAAACGTAAAAGAATAATAGAGGTATGAATTAGAGACAATCTCTTCACAATCTTATTATAACATAAGTTCTAGCCAGTTTTATAAATTAAAAAGGGGAAAAAGATGGAATGGTATTACTGAACCTTGGGTTTAGCAAACCATGTCATCGACTTAAAAGTGGCTAATCTTTTCATAAGATCTCCACGGTCCCACGGCCTGCATAGCGGAGCTTGGGACGTTGCAGCCGAAGCTGATGACTGATGCTGCGATCCCTCAACTATATCCCCTCTCCGTTTGAATTCCATCTGTGGCAACGCAGATGATGTCTTTGGACGCTTTCTGCCACCCGACATATCAAACCCAAACATATCAGAGAAAAAACAATCTAATAAACACTACAGTGTCATGAAACGCTCGATTAAATTTTTCAAAAACCCTAGAAAGGAAGAATGAAAACGTTTTAAGCTTCAATAAAGTTATTCAAAATAAAAACACAACTTTCAAATTTCAGCTCAGGAATTTGAATTAGCGGTCGAACTCTTAAAGATATGAGATTAGGATAGAATTGATCCTTCAGTTTTTTTCTATTTCCCTCGAATCCTCTAGGGAACCAAACGGAAAATGTAAGGAGAAAATTGGGGGGGGGGGGTGGAGAAGGGATGAGATTATGAACGAAAAAAACAAAGAACCTGGAGGAGCTTGGGACGGATTTGGGAGCGTAGAAGAGCTTGTCCATAATCGAATGGAACCTCTTCTCTGAATCTTCGGCCATGATTTTTATTAAAAGTAGGAAGTTATGAAAATGGAACGAGCTTCAAGCTTGTATCGCGCTTAGCTACGAGACGTCGAAGGCTATCTCCTGCACTCTCTCTTTCCACTGGATCAAATTGATGAATGACGGTCCAGAGCCTTAATGGCAAAAGTTCCGTTTTTTATTTTTATTTTTTCTTAGCAAGAGGAGAGGCGGGGCACAGCGTAGCAACTAGGCACTAGCAACCTCTCTCTTGAGGATTAGAAGGAATGTTTTCAATATCGCAATGGAGGACGATAAAAATATTAAAATAAAATATTTTAATATTGATATTATTTTATATATTATTTTAAAATTATATATAAATAAAATTAATATTTATTTTATGATACATACAAATAAAATATATTTTTTCTATATATATAATTTTTTAAAAAATGAATTTACTTAAAAAATCATTTATAAAAATAAGAATATGTCAAAATCTAAAATTCAATACCAGCTAAAATCTGGTATTTTGGTCGGCACAGGCCGAAACGATCAGACAAAACAAAACATGACTTTTTTATGTATTGGTCAAGTTATTGGCATATTTTTATTCTCGAAATACTTAATGGTACGGCATGGTATTCAAAACTATATTACAAGACTCAGTTAGAGAGTGAAATAGTATAATAATTTTGTGAAAAGATAGTTTAAAAATGAATAAAAAATATTATAATGATAATTTTATAGTGAAATAGTATAATAATTTTAAATAATAATAAAATAGTTTAAGTTGAGTATTTTTTAAGTTTTGAAAAATAAGAAAAAAAAATGATTAAAAAATATTATAAAGTTAAAATATTGTCATAATATAATTTTATAATATATTTTTGTTTGGAAATTAGAAAAAAAAATTGGAATTATTTTTTATTTGGAAGTTTAAAAAGATTGTAATGATTAGTTTTAAAAATTATAATGATAATTTTATAATTTTATAATTGAATTATGTTTAGAAATAAAATAGGATGAGATTAAATAAAATCATATGAAATTTTTTTATCTCAAATTTGTCATAAGTGTCCTTTTCTGTTGTAAAATATTGAATTTGAGTTATAGCTATTGTTTTAAAGACAAGCCTATCATCGTAGCACTCTCAAAATATCTTATGATTCAAAGTCTATATCTTATAAATTGGTTAAAATCTATATCTTATGATTCAAAAATCAGGTTTAACTATCATAAATAGTTTCAATTTATATTTTAACTCGAACTTTTAACTTCAAATTTATGAAATATCAAATCGAAATAATTGAGGATAATAAAAGTACAGTTAATTACAAAAGAGAGAGCTCATTGGCAAACACAATGTATAACATCAAACTATTATGTTAACTTATAAATTTAATTTTATAAAATTTATTTATGATTAAAATATTTTTCTTATAAAAAAATATTAGAACTTTTTTTGAATTTCCTTATATCATTTTAAACATTGTTTTCTACGTCGGATACGTGCCCCTAACATACCGAGTTTTGTTCTAACATAATAAATTTAGTTCTAACATAAACTTAGGGATGAAAGAAAAAATCGGTGAATTAGTAAACCGGACCGAATCGTTAAATTTGGTCTAGTACCGAGTTTTGTTCAATTTCGTTCCGATTTTTTTTTTTTTAACCAGTCAAATTCGGTCCAATTCCGATTTTTCTTTTTCTAAAATCGGACAAGATCGGTTCACATATATATACAGGTATATAAATTTTAATTTTTTATGTTGTATATAATTTTTATATATAATATATAAAAATCTCATATCACTATAGTCTATTGTATTGATAGTTATACTAATACTATATAGTGTGTATTAATAATTATACTAATACTATATCACTACATATTATAATATACTATAATATATTACTTTTTATATATTACAATAAATCATTATAGTCTAGAATATAATATATATTATAATATAATATCAATATATTATCACTATAGTATTATATAATATAATATAATATATTAAAACTAGAAAACCGAATTGAGACCAATAAAATTGGAAGTACAAATTTAGGAGGTAACGGGTATGGAATCGATTTTGAAAATGCAAAATCAATGAATACCGATTTTGTCCTAAATTTTGTTCAAAATCGGACTAAACTAGACCAATTACACCCCTACATAAACTCATATACATTCATTTTTATTTTAAAGAAATATTATTCAAATTTATCTTTAGTAGGCAAATTATTATTAAAATGTTAATAAAATATGATTTTATGTTTTTATTCACAAGTCTTTCTTTTATAGATATCTTAATAATGCATTTGATAATTACACACGACAAAGGGTAAAAAGATAGACGGAAAACTAGGAAAAATCTTCAAATCAGCTAATTTATTTATCTTTGAATTGCATACATGAATTACATAATACCATATAGAGTGTCCATCTAATTATCGGTGTGTTGCATACATAGCGATTTCATCCCCTTCCTCTCTCTCTCTCTCTCCCCTTCTTTGTCTCTCCTTCGATGGTCCCTAGAAAAAAGGAAAAATATATGCTACAGTCGAGCTGCAGCGACACATTGAAGGGAAAAAAGTAAAAAATAAATAAACAAATAAAATGCACTTGGTGTAGCCAAGCACAGTCCTGGAAAAAAACCCTTCGTGATTTCGAGCTTCCAGCCACAGTTCGAAGCCATTTTCATGTCCTCTCTCTCTCTCTCTCTCTCTCTCTCTCTCTCCTTTGATGAAGATTGGAAAAAAATCCTAGCCATTTACACCCCCATCTTTTCTCAAAAACCCTTTGATGGGTGGAAGGTATTCTCTATCATTTGTGAAGGCTCAGCGAGGTTGATACCAGAGGCTTGTGGGAGGCTTTTCGGTGGAGGTGGTGGCTAAAGGGTAGCTTATGATGGTGCTATGGCCGTGTGAGGGTGAGAAACCCGTTTTGGGTTTGAGGGAGCTGCAATGAAAAATGGGTTGCGTGTGGAGCCTGTCGACGGTAGGTCTATGGATGCCTGCACGAGGAGGTGCCGGCGGGATAGTCAGTGACCAATGATGGCCAACGGTGAAGCTGGGCTGAGTTGAAGCTGAAGATCAATTAGGAGAGAAATTTCACTGAAAGAGAATTAAGGGAGAGAGAGAAGGGTTTTTTATTTGATATGGGGTATACAAGTGTGAATGATGAATTTAAGTAGTGCTAGGTACCTCCGCCATTTATCCCCGCTGCAGCTTCGTGGGCTGACGTGGCAACTCCACATCAGTTGATAATATTACAATATTAGAAAAGAGTGATGCTAGGGAGTAGCCAACATCCACTGCATCCTCTCACATGAACAGTACTGTAAACAGTACACAGCACTGTTCATATGAGATGGATGCAGTGGATGTTGGCTACTCCCACTCATTTTCTATTAAAAAAACAGAAGGAAAACGTTTGAAAAAAATCATTCGAGAAGAAACATCTAGAAGTAAACAACGAAAACGAGAATTATTTCAAAAGCATTAATGGAGATGAATACTTCAGAAATATCTTTTCATGGTAACATGCAGGACAAGGAAGATAGAACAATACTGAAATCTATTAGTAAAGAAGCTGGTAGTAGTGGTTCCACCGAGATCAACAAGTTGGCCGTGAATTTCTTAATTTCTTGTGTAGCAATATTTTCATTCGCATTAGGGACAATTGCAAACAATTTCGTGATTGTCTTCTATTTTCTTGACAACCAAATAGGCTGTTAGGGATTACTGAAGATGGTTTTCGTGATTTTCCTCTAGTTTCTTGACAACCAAACAAGCTATTAGGAATTATTGGAGGTAATTTTGGAGATTTTCCTCTATTTTCTCGACAACCAAACAGACTGTTTTACTATTGCGTAATTTCTTTTGTTTTCTCGGCAATCAAACAAGTTGTTATGGATGATTTTGGACATTTTCCAATCACTCAAAATGATCTGTAGAAATGGATTTAAGCATTGTTCGCACTTGAAATACTCTCTATTGGAGTTAGATGAATTGGAAATGCCCTCTTCCTCAATATGCAACTTTGATATTTGTGGGGAGAAGGCAACAGTTCAAGCAGAGGAAAGGGTCAGGTGAGAGGTGAGTTTACTGGTTTGTAAAATTGGGAAAGGAAACGATGTCATCTTCGGTCCACGTAGGACGCGAAGCCACACTGGGATTATTACCCCGGTGCGCAATAGAATTTTTCATTTGTAAAATGTTAATGTGTCAATATCTTATTTGTATCTATTTTTCTCATATTAACGTATGTCCTGTCCAAAGAGGGACTCGAAAAACTATGATAATGGTCGCCAAACACTTGCCTTTTCTTGACTTGTCAGGCGAACATGGACAGTTTAATAAAGTTTGTAACCTTAGGCGATCGTTAAATATATTATATTTTAATTTAAAAATATAATAATAAAATTTAAATATTAAATATTAAATAATAAAATTTTACTTGAAGATTTTGAGATGCAAATATAATTTACTTCTTTATAATTTAAATACTTACTTTTATTTTAAGTAATATATATTTCTTTTAATACTTAATTTTAAAAACAAATAAGGCTATTAACATAAAAATTCCACATCATTTTATTACTTTTATTCTATTTTTATTATTATTTAAAAAATTTGTGCATTTTGAATAAAATATTTTTTTAATTTATATTTTTTCAATTTTTTACCCAAATTTTTATCTTTTAGACAAAATATAAGGGTCTATTTGAGATAGAACCTTAGATGGTAACCTAATTGACTATCCTTTTGAGCTGGGCGTGCAGTCGAAACAGTAATGGTTATTATTCCTGTCCTCATAAAGTGGTGACAAAGTATAATTATGATCATATTGTTAAGATATTCTCTCAAGTTAACAAAATAGCTAAATAATTAGTTCAGTCATCAGTGCATCAGATTTCAAGCCTAATTAACTACTTCAATAACGGACAAAAGGAATTAAAGAAATCAGCAAAAGCTATGGCATAAGTTTCTAAATCGTGATGATAAACGCACAATTCTTTTTACAATTATTTACACAACTTTATTTAATATGAAAAGATTTATAAAAAATAACTTATAAATTAACATTACTTTATAAAAATATACTCATTTCAAAATATAATTGTATTGGAGATGCTAAGTTATCTGCGATGTATTAAAAAAAAAGAGTTTTTCTATATATAGTCGGTCAGCTATAGTCGATGGGAGTCGGTCTGATGTGACAGATTGCCACATCAGACATGATTAAGGTCCTGTTTGTATTTGAAGATAAGTTCAATTCATCTTCATTTCATTATTATATTTTTATAATTTTTTTATATAAAACATAAATTCCTATACACATTTTTCAAATCTCAATACATATTTTTTAAATTCCAATACACATTTTTCAAATCCCAATACACCTTTTTCAAATCTCAAAATAATAATAATATTAAAAAATAAACTAAACTCATCTCATCTCCAAATCCAAGCGGAGCCTTAAAAAAAACAAAATAAGGAATGGAAACGCGGGATGTCAAAGAGAGAGACTATTAATTTTTGAAATCAATTCGAGGAGAGAGAAACACCAGATTGCTAAAACCCATCTTCAACCTCGGCGAAAATCCATCCCCGGCGGTCTAGGGTGCTTCAGTGTTCATCTTCGACCAATATTTTAAATACCGTGCCGTACCGGCTTGTACGGCCCGAATTTTCCGTACCGGCCGGTACAAAAAAACTGACATTTTGTTTCGGCCGATTTTTCGATCGTACCGGCCGGTACGGCCGAAATCGGCCGAAAAATATCCGGTACGGTCGGTACCGGCCATACCGGATTTCAACCTTTGAGATTTTTTTTTTAATTTTTTACTATATTTTAACCTCAATTTAGACTAAATTAATTACATATATATATTTATCTATATCATTTATTTATATATTGACTATTATTTTAAAATATAATTTATAATTGTATTTATATATATAATTTATTTATGTATAAATTATTTAAAAATAATACGCGAAACGATATCGATATCGAATTATTTCATATGGCCCCGCTTGGATTCAGATGTGAGTTCAGCTCATCTCAACTCATCTAAACTCATCTTCATTTTATTATTATATTTTTATAATTTTTTATATAAAACACAAATTCCTATACACCTTTTTCAATTTCCAATACACCTTTTTCAATTTCCAATACACCTTTTTCAATTTCCAATATACCTTTTTCAAATCCCAAAATAATAATAATATTAAAAAATAAACTAAACTTATCTAAACTCATCTCAACTCATCTCATCTCTGAATCCATGCGGGGCCTAAAAGTCGCTTGACCAGTACGGTACGATATTCAAACCATCGTCTCCGGACGGTTTTCGGAGTCTGAAATCGAAGAGAGATAATGTATGTCTGTCTCAGTATTCATAAATTTCGGTCTCAGTATTCGATTCATAAATGTCCGGCTGTCTAGTGCTTCGGCGTTAAAATGTCTGTCTCACTATTCATAAAGATATAGGGTGTTTCATCTTGTAATAATTTGGGGGGGGGGGGGGGGGGGGGGAGCCGCCCACATGGGGCAGACCTCCTGCCTCCCCTTCACATGCATGTAACACATGGCTTAAAGCCATGTGTTACATGATTTTATGGCTGGCCTTTAAGGCCAGTCGTATGAGACTGGGGGCTATAAATAGCCCCCCAGTTTGCTTATTTTCAACATATCAAAAATAGAAAATCTCTCTCTCTTTGTTCTCTCTTAAAATAGTTCTTAGGCTGTGGATTTATTTAGTGTCACTCTAGTTTTATACTACGTAGTGCACTAACCACTAAGAGGAAACGCCGGTGTTTTATCAATCTGGAAAAACTTGTGGAGCAATTTTTGAAGCTGAACTTGAGGTATTTTTTCCGCTGTAAATTTTTCTAACATTGGTATCAGAGCCCATGTTAAATTGCTTCCAGTTTTTTTTTATATATACTTGATATATATATTTTTTTGAACTTAAAAAACTTGAGGAAGAAGTTTTCTGGTGATGGGACGGCAGTTTCCGGCTACGGGCAGCGGCTTGGGGCGCTGTTCTCGGTTTCTGGAAATTGTTCACTGTTCACATGAACAGTGTCCTGGTTTCTGGAAATTGGGCACTGTTCACATGAACAGTGCCCTGGCCGAAGGTTCCCACTGCGCACCACATGGGTGGTGCGTCGCATCCCTCTTCCTCGGGAAGACGTTTTCTGGTGATGGGACGGCAGTTTCCGGCGACGGGCAGCGGCTTGGGGCGTTGTTCTCGGTTTCTGGAAATTGGGCACTGTTCACATGAACAGTGTCCTGGTTTCTGGAAATTGGGCACTGTTCACATGAACAGTGCCCTGGCCGAAGGTTCCCACTGCGCACCACATGGGTGGTGCGTCGCATCCCTCTTCCTCGGGAAGACGTTTTCTGGTGATGGGACGGCAGTTTCCGGCGACGGGCAGCAGCCTGGGGCGCTGTTCTCGGTTTCTGGAAATTGTTCACTGTTCACATGAACAGTGTCCTGGTTTCTAGAAATTGGGCCGAAGGTTGAAGAAGACAGCTGAAGGTAATAAGGCCTAACCCCAACTTTTTAATAATGATTAAAATATATATATATATATATGTTTTAATATATGTTTAGATATATTTCCTGTTATAACATGTGATATTTTATTTAACATTTTAGATTAAATATGATTACATGTGGATATTTGATGATATTCATTTTTTTTTTGATAAATTAAATGTGATAATATGTATGTGTTATTATTTTATCATGTATAAATGTGAGGCTTGTATGATTAGACATTCGCCTTTATTTATTCTAGTGATAAAATAGGAAATTCCCACTAAGTAGTCTTAGTTAGAGTTGTCAGTGTAGATTGATAGGCTGAAAGAATTGCAGTGACCCCAGTAAGAACTGTAAATGCACTGTATAGCGACAATACCATGGTAGCCCCAGTAAGAACTGTAAATGCACTGATGGAATAAGAAAAATGGACTGTAATGGTCTTATATGAACCATCTTTGTAGACTGGCCCAACAGGCTGCTGTGGTTGTTGTAGCTGTCTTTGTAGACTGGCCCAACAGGTTACTGCGATCTTAGTAGGATCTGTCTCTACGCGTGACTAGGACTAGGTGACTACGTTAGATAGTGGGAGTATGGTTGAGATTTATGATTAAATCTCCCATATTTTTAAAATTTGCGCGGGAATTAGGTTAGAAATTTAATAATTGGATATTGTGGCGCAAGAGATGATTCTGAAGCCTAGCGATTTTTCGATCTTGCGACATGTCTAAATTATTTTTTTCTAGCTTGAATGGACGCGGCAGATTTCTTAGGTGTGTGTGTAATATCCCTCCTTTGCGATTTGTAGTGAAATGGCATCCAAGAGTATTGTTGCCGATTTAAACAAAGGGGAGAAATTGGATGGGGAGAACTATGACATATGGCATCGCAAGATCCAGTATGTCTTAGATGAGCAAGAAGTCGTAGAGGCCTTGTCTCACTCCCTGACTAAGCCTAAGGAAGGGGACTCAGAACAACACAAATTAGATGAATTAGCCTATTTTGAATGGGCTAAGAAAAATCGGTGCGCACGCATAATAATGTTAAGCAGCATGCACAATGATCTAATGTGTGAGTTCGAGACCTATAACACTGCCCAAAGCATGTGGGAGGCTTTGAAGTTGAAGTTTGGTGGAACTTCGGCCACCAGGTTACGTGGATTAACCATGAGGTTTGACTCCTATAAGATGCGCTCTGAACATACGATGAAGCAGCATCTTAGGGCTATGTCAACCATGATCCGCGAACTTAAGACGGCAGGAAACGACCTGACTGATGAACAACAAGTCCAGGCAGTGATAAGATCACTACCAAGTTCTTGGGAGAATATGAGCCAGAATCTGACGCATAATGAGAATATAAAAAATTTTGATGATGTCTCGCGTCACTTAGAATTGGAGGTTGAGCGCCTAGAGGCTGCTAAGCCCAATCATTCGGCCTATGTGGCTAATTCTGATTCACGCAAGGCATTAAGGCCTAAGCGTTGGAAGTCCAAGAATAGGGTAGCTGCTGGACAAGTTAAGAAAGTGTCAGGAACTTCTTAGCGCAGCAAAAGGGGCAAGCGTGGGAAGAACAAGTCAAAATTAGAGTGTTACAACTGCGGAAAGAAATGCCACTTCGCTCGTGACTGCACTGAGCCGAAGAAGGTATACTTTAACTTCTCTCGTATTGTTTTTGTAACTAGCCATGTGATGGTTGCTCACTCCTATCCTGTGTGGACTGTTGATTCAGGAGCGACCGAGCACATAGCGCGAGATAGAGTCGGATTTGTGGAATATCGCCGGATTCCAGCTGGGAGTCGTGATATCAAGGTGGGGAATGGAGCTAGCGTGGAGGTGCTAGGACTTGGTACCTACAAGCTGGACTTGCGGGGTGGCCGCACCTTTTTCCTCCACAATGTGTTATACGCTCCCAAAATCCGACGAAATTTACTTTCTGTAGTTACTCTTTTAAGACTTGGTTTTCGGATTGTTTTTGAAAACAATCACGTTTCTTTTTATTTGGGCCATGTGTTTTATGGCAATGCTTTTCTTCAAGACGGTTTTATGATAATGAATTTGGATTATTCAAATATGAATGAATCTATTGCTTTTCTTTCTGCATCTGATAATTTGGATTCATATAAATGGCATGCTAGGCTTGGCCATATAAGGCAAGATAGAATGACTCGGTTAGCTAGAGAAGGCCTAATGGGCAATCTCGCTAAGGTCATCTTGCCCACATGTGAACATTGTCTAATGGGAAAAGCTAAGAGAAAACCGTTTGGAAAAGCCAATAGGGCATCTTTTCCACTGCAATTAGTCCATTCTGACATCTGTGGTCCAATGTCTATAAAGGCGAGACACGGAGGGGTTTATTTCATCACATTTATAGATGATTTTTCACGTTATGGTCATGTCTACTTAATCTCCCATAAGTCTGAAGCATTGGAGTGCTTTAAACGATATCTAAGAATGGTTGAGAATCAGTTAGACAAGAGTTTAAAAACTCTAAGAACTGACCGAGGACGAGAATATCTCTCTGAGCAATTTAAAAGGCTCTGTGATGAAAAAGGAATCAAAAGACAGTTAACAATGCCGAGTACGCCGCAACAAAATGGCGTGGCGGAAAAGAGAAATCGAACACTGCTTGAGATGGTTAGGTCAATGATGGCGCAAGCAAACCTACCAATTTCTTTTTGGGGGGATGCACTTTTGACTGCTGCCTACATTCTTAACAGAGTGCCCTCCAAATCAGTAACTTCCACCCCATATGAACTATGGACCGGCGAGAAACCCAATTTGAGTAACTTGCGGCCATGGGGTTCAACGGGTTTTGTTCATGATCTTTCTCATAAGTATGGGAAATTAGGCCCTAGAGGGAAGAAGTGTATCTTCATAAGGTACTCAGAACACTCTAAAGGGTATGTGTTAATAGGTGAACAAACTGATGGAAGTATGACTGAAATTGAGTCACGAGATGTGGACTTCATTGAAAATGAATTTCCAAGTAGAGGTGAGGTTGAAAGGAGTTTAGAACTTCATGAGATTATGGAACAAGAAGAATGTGCTCCAAGGAATTTAGTTGAGAATGAGGAAGAAATTCTTCAAGCTCCTACAAATAAGGAATTAAATCCGAGTGGGAGCACACCACTTGTCAATCAATCACAACAACCTCAGCCGCGTAGAAGCACACGTAAAAGTATTCCCCGTCGTCGTTTTGAGATTGAAGGGGAAGCTTTTATGGTAGCTCCGTATGATGATGATGAGCCTAGGACAATTCATGAGGCTCTCTCATCTTCTACTAAAGATGAGTGGATGAAAGCTCTTAATGATGAAATTGAGTCTATGAAAACTAACCAGGTCTGGGATCTGGTTGATCTACCGACAGGGCGTAAGACTATTGGGAACAAATGGGTTCTTAAAGTCAAACGCAAGTCGGATGGATTGATAGATAAGTACAAAGCTCGCTTAGTGGCGAAAGGATATACCCAACAGGAGGGTATAGACTATGAAGAAACTTTTTCACCAGTCGTGAGGTTTGCTTCAATTCGTCTGATTCTAGCTATAGTAGCAAACATGGATTTGGAACTCTACCAGATGGATGTTAAGACAGCATTTCTCAATGGAGAACTAGATGAGGAGATCTATATGGATCAACCAACGGGTTTTGTGGTCAAAGGTCAAGAGCGCAAAGTGTGCAAGCTCAAACGATCTATATATGGCCTAAAACAATCATCTAGACAATGGTATCTCAGATTCCATCGAGCCATTCTCTCGAATGGGTTTACGATGATCACAGAGGATCATTGTGTCTATGTCAAAAGATCTAAGAAAAGTTTCATTATGTTGTCATTATATGTTGACGACATACTACTAGCTGGAAATGATAGAGGGTTGATAGTCGCCACAAAAGAGTGGTTATCCTTCAATTTTGAGATGAAGGATATGGGTGAGGCAGAATACATTCTGGGAGTTAAGATCTATAGAGATCGCTCTAAGAGACTTTTGTGTTTGTCCCAACAGACTTACATAAATAAAGTTCTTGAGTGTTTCCTAATGAGTGAATGTAAGCCCATTGACACCCCTATTGCAAAAAGCGAGAACTTATCTAAAGAGTTGTGTCCTAAGACTCAAAGAGAAAAGGAAAAGATGGCCCGTGTCCCTTATGCTAATGCTGTGGGTAGTCTGATGTACGCAATGATGTGTACTCGGCCTGACATATGCTATGCAGTTGGCTTAGTAAGTAGATTCCAATCTAACCCCGGACTGGCTCACTGGAAAGCAGTCAAGAGGATTATGCGATATCTGAAGGGAACCGCAGACTATGTGCTGTGCTATCAAGGTTCAGATTTGCAGCTAAGAGGTTACAGCGATGCCGACTGGGGCAGTGACCTAGATGAGCGTAAATCAACCACTGGGTATGTCTTTCTGCTCAACAATGGCGCCATTACATGGAGCAGCAAGAAACAACCCTGCATAGCTCTATCGACCATGGAGGCAGAATATATAGCATGTTCTGCAGCGGTTCAAGAAGCTGTTTGGTTAAGGAGGTTCCTCAAGCATTTAGACATTGGCACGGATACTTCAGATCCGGTGACAATATTCTGTGATAGCATGGCAGCTCTCGCATATGCTAAGGACTCAAAATATCATGGAAGAACCAAACACATAGATATCAGATATCACTACATAAGAGATATGGTAGCGCAAAAGGAAGTGGTTCTGAAACATTTTTCTACGAGTCGCATGGTTGCTGATCCCTTAACAAAGCCTATTGCACGAGATGTATATGAGGCTCATGTTAGGAATCTAGGACTACGTAGATTGTAAATGTAATTTGTATTTCAAATAACATTGAGATGTAACATTTCCTTTGAGATATTAATACAATATGATTCAATTCTTGTCTTTATCGTATTGTCTTTTACTAATACACACACACAAGATATGTCAACAGGCTAAGATTGGCTCACTCACACGAGCAATCGCCTCTAGCGCTTAAGTAGCGAGAAGAGATGAGACATTGTGTCCCTAAGTACTTGTCCAAAGGGATAAGTTAGTTAACACAAAGATATGTCGCCTTAGTGGGAGCTAAGATGAGGTCTTCTCAGAAGACTGTGAATGGATTACCCACTATCCATGTAGCCTGAGATTAGCCAGATGCGAGATTCTCTTTGACGCCTTGGAGGCGTGCAAATAGAGAAACTTGAGTTAGATGCTAAATGAGCGCCTAGACTAAGATCTGTACGGTGTTGATATAGACATATGCTCTTTGAGAAAGAGAAATCCACCGTAGCATGTGTTTCATACTACATGTGCTTATTCGACCATATGAGTAAGTGAGTAAATGGTTCCCCTCTTTCTCACTGTGTGAGTCTCATTTTTAGGTGTCCTTTACTTTTGACTATGTCACAAGATAGAGGTTATAACGTCTGCTACTTTGGCATGCTGTCTATGGCCATGATTGATTCGGTCTAAAGAGGTATTGCTAGGAAAGCGGTTTAACCAAAGTTGAATGATATGAGTGCAAAAGGAAGATTTTTTCGATATCGTATCTTCGATAGTGTTTGCTGACGTCAAACTATGACGCTGCATATTGGTAGCGGCTAAGGTTGTGAACACATTGAAATGATTTGGAAAAAGTCAAGTATTGTTCTGAGTTTATTAAACTCAAGAGGGTTCGAGAATACTTGACTTGATGCGATCGAATAAGTCTAGGACATGACCATACACTTCGGGGATGTTACTATGCTGGTCTTCTCTGGGAGAGATTTGGTGTATGTACTCCCATTTTTTTGTAGATGTGCTTGGTGGTCGCACGGCCTATTTACTTGTGTGAATAAGATTGAGAACATTAGAGAGATGCAGACCTGGGGTCATGCCCACTGTGTGCGAGTGGGAGATGTAATAATTTGGGGGGGGGAGCCGCCCACATGGGGCAGACCTCCTGCCTCCCCTTCACATGCATGTAACACATGGCTTAAAGCCATGTGTTACATGATTTTATGGCTGGCCTTTAAGGCCAGTCGTATGAGACTGGGGGCTATAAATAGCCCCCCAGTTTGCTTATTTTCAACATATCAAAAATAGAAAATCTCTCTCTCTTTGTTCTCTCTTAAAATAGTTCTTAGGCTGTGGATTTATTTAGTGTCACTCTAGTTTTATACTACGTAGTGCACTAACCACTAAGAGGAAACGCCGGTGTTTTATCAATCTGGAAAAACTTGTGGAGCAATTTTTGAAGCTGAACTTGAGGTATTTTTTCCGCTGTAAATTTTTCTAACACATCTATTTATATTTCCAGGCTGTGCGGAAGCTGAATGAAGCAAAGAAACTCAAACTGAGCTCCCACTATAGAGTTGATTTTGGGAAACGCTAGCTTTCAGTCGTTTGATTTGGGCAGTGCATCTTTCATTCCATCAGCCTGAAAGGTGATCCTTACCTAATATCTAGAGCTTCAAAAAAAAAAAAAAAACCTTGTCTTTACTAGTCTGGTTTATCTTGTCTTCGGTATTCGAAAAGTGGAAATCAGTTAGCTAATCGAAATGGGCTTGAAAGGAAGTGTATTTGAAGAATAAAAGAAGAAATGGGTTTGGAAATGGGTTTGGGATTTTCGTTATGTGCATTTGAAGAATAAAAGAAGAAATACTTATCAAATTAAGTATATTATTAACTGGAACATCATTTTGTTTATTAATGTTGTTGCTGGTGTTATTCTGAAGCACTTGATTGTGGATATCTGACGTGCAATAATGAGAGGCCTACCAAAAAGAAACTCAAATATGTTTAGCTAAAATGAGCACTTGATGTTGCTCTAAAATAATTCTAACTAATGAGCACTTGATTATTCTGCTTTTATACTTATTTTTGTTGCTCTAAATTGACATACAGGTCTCAGTACAAGCACTATATATGTTGCTCTAAAATAATTATTTAATTAATTGCGTCTTTTAATTAATTCTAAGATCATGTGGTGGCATTGATGCTTGTACTGAGTGAGGGAAAAGGCTTAGATTAGTAGGTTGAGAAAATTTGCAGTTGAGATTTGGGCGGGTAAACAAGTATATAAGCATATGTTAATAAATGACTCAGATTTTGCTTTATTATCTCTGATTTCTTTGTCTTCAGATATTATGGGTTAATTCCCAGTGGCGTAGAAATACTTGTTCTTTCATTGAAACTTAAGTCACCAAATAAAGAACTATTTTAATTACCCTCAGCATATGTTAATAAATGACTCAGGTTTTGCTTTATTATCTCATATTTTTACATGTTATGGAGAGCTCCAGGTACCGGAGAGCTGGTTATTATAGGGGTGGATGCCGTTAAACCTCTCATTTTTCTTAGCATCCACATGAAACTTTGAAGAGGTGAAGGTAATCACTGTAGTTTAGCCAATGGAACTTGCTAAGAATCTTAACTTTCCAAAATTTTTGAAATTACCATTAATATAGTGAATCTTTTAAAACTTTTACTCTAGATTAAAATGTTTATACTTTTGATTGGCCTAACCTTTAACTCTAATTTTGAAGGACGAAAAAGAATTGATACTAGATGGACCATCAACAAAAGGAGAGGAACACCCATACCCATCTCTCCGAACACCATCTAACCTAAGCCTCCCAACCTCAGTATGTTATTTCACATTTGTGTAATTTATTGCAGCTCAGTGTTTAACATTCTAATTAATTCCTTGATTTCTATGTCAGACCATCCCTCAAAATAGTATGGTAAACTGTCCGGACCAGACAGTACATGCACTGTCACCAGTTTGTTTGCCATATCCATATGCCAACCAATATCCAAGCAACATTCAGGTGTCAACTTCTATTCTTGTCTTTTACTTATTTATCATATATATTTCAAACGAAAGTTCTAATTGTCTTCATTATTTTTGCCTTCAACATAATGTTGTATGCCCATTTCCTTATTGGACGGGACGTCCGCTTGCTCCCATCGCTACAAGCTCCGCAGCGAGCACAAGAAACATGGGTCAACGTAGCGAGAGTATGGATGTTTTTTTTTACGGGTATGTGCATTCAAAAATAAACTTGAAGGAGTTTGTCGACCAGTACGACAATGCACTTCGGAAGAAATTTGAGAATGAAAACCAAGCGGATTTCCAGTCATTTAGCCAGCTAATTCCCTGCGTGACTAAATCCCCAATTGAAAAAAAAAATTCAAGAGTTATACACAATCGCTAAGTTGAAGGAGCTTCAGTAAGAAGTAGTAGGCTTGCTCGATTTGGAGATGAAGATGCTTAGATCGGATGTCACCATGAAGAGTTATTTGATAGAAGATGAAATTTATTTTGACAAGTACACTAAGATGGTTACATATACAGTGGA
Organism: Platycarya longipes; assembly: GCA_036559045.1. Classification (NCBI taxonomy): domain Eukaryota; kingdom Viridiplantae; phylum Streptophyta; class Magnoliopsida; order Fagales; family Juglandaceae; genus Platycarya; species Platycarya longipes. The sequence goes on along the minus strand of CM071803.1, from coordinate 30,475,956 downwards.
CTTTAATGAAAAAGACTGCACTGCAAAGCATTCATGTGGGTTATTTCAGATGAGAGGAATATTGTGTTGGCATGTCTTGGCTGTGTTTAAATGTAATGGTATAAAATCATTGCCAAACCGTTACATTTTAGATCAATGGAGGAAAGACATCAAACGGAGATACACGTTAGTCCAGCTAAGCCATTACACTAGGGGTCAGAGGCCAAGTGGTAATAGATATTCAATTATGTTGAATATGTGTTATCACATGATACCTTATGCGGTGGATTCTAACGATCACTTCGAAGAGGCAAAGAGGAGGATATATGAGATGATTGAATTTTTCCGTGAAAACTAATGCCCCCCATCTTCGCCCCACACAGGTTTGAATCCATAAATATTTATTTATTTTAACTACAATGGATTCTAATCAGTTTTTTCGTTGTAATAGGTTCAAATGCACCCAACATGAACTTGGATACAACTACAGTCGGTAGTTCGCAACAAGTGAAGAGTCCACTAGTTGTTAGAGGGAAAGGAAGACCCCCGTCGTTGAGAAGAGCAAGTAGAATGGAGAAAAACTTGCGAAAGGTTAAAGCCAAACAAAAGATGCCACCCGTAAGAGGGAAACATAAACAAGTGCTCGTTTTGAGAACTAAAAAATAATATAAAATATATTACATACTCACGTCTTAGACTTATAGTGCAAACCAATGCAAAGTAAATATTTTTGAATTTGACTTTATTTTTAACAAGATGAAAGAGACACACCCCAAGGAGATGCCACCAGTCAGAGGAACACGTGTAGGAACTTGTTTGAGCAATCAAAAGTTGATATCAATGCCTTAGAAGAAGTGCAGGTATATTATTTTTTATATTTCTATATTTGAGTTGTTGCAAGGCTATGTGAATAACTGTCGATGGATCACACGTTATGCTTTTTTTGTTAATCATGGACAGCATGTTCAAGAGAGCTCAATTTTCTACGACAGTGGGACCCAACAGGTCCCACTTCGAACCAATGCTTGAGAGTCGAGAAAGTGTAATATTTTTAAGTTTTATGCTTTTTAAGAAATATGCTTTTTAAAAGCGAGATGAGTATTACATTCAATATTTTAATCCTTACAGATGCAATTTTTGCTGGATGGATCACAACCAATGCAAGAAGGGTTTGATGGATCGCAACTGGCACGAAATGGTTTGATGAATCCTATTTTTGTAAGCCTTGTTCAATGATATTATGCTTTTTTAAGTTGGAGAAGGCCACTAAGTATAATTTGACTTTGAATTGCAGCTTAAGGAGAAGTTTGAGGGTCTGTGCAAGGTGATAGACGTGCTGGGTGATAGAGTTGAGAAAGTGAAGCTGAAGCTGATGCACAGCTAAAAAAAAAATTGTATATATTTTTTGAGATGATCAGAAGTTTTTGATGTTGTTAACTTATGTGGTACAAACTTAATTTTACCAAAAAAAATTGTATATATTTTTTTATATGATCAGAAGTTTTTGATGTTGTTAACTTATGTGATACAAATTTAATTTTAGCTTTTTATAAAAAAAATGTATATATATATATATATTTTTTGAGATGATCAGAAGTTTTTTATTTGAACCAACCCAGATTGCTTTTATGGAGTATAGTTTACCGAAAATACCATCTTACAACAGGTCTTACAACAGATTGCTCAATCTCTCTGTTAAACCTTCTAGGTCTTACAACAGGAATTAAAATGAAGCATCAGGAAGCATATATGCCGATATAAAGCATCAGGAATTAAAATGAAAGTGGTGCCATTCTAGACAATGAAAAGTCATAAATGTATCAATTGTCCGTAATGCATTACTCGTAACAGGCACGAAATTAAACACAATAAAAGATCCCACATCAGACGTAAACTAAGATTCGTTGTGCCATAAAAGATCCCACGCCCGGAAACTAAAAGTGTAAATAAGGTAGTCACCATTGGGTATTTTTTTTAAATAATTGAAACTTTGATGTTCTTCGTTCAGGTAGGGGTCAAGGTATTGGGCAGACACGTTATGCTTTCAATTGGTTAATGTACACAACGGGGCTGACTTATTTCATCCATAGAGCCGAACCAACATCACTACACGATAACATTCACAAACTACTCTCTACACGCATCAAATATTCATAACTTCTGTAGCAATGGAACTATAAAAAGTTTCCAGTTACACAGACTATATGCTAATATCAAAATATCCTTTACATACTAATATCAAATTTTCATTCATAATAAGTAACAAGTTACACACACTACAAATACCCATGACAAAAGGAGTAGTATGCACGAACGTCTTATACTAGCCTCTTGCTCAATAAACATTATTTCTCTCTTTAGAATTGCCTTATCTCTGCGGGTTTGCACCATCTCTCTCTTTAAATTTGCTTCATCTCTATTGGATTGCATCGTCTCTCTTTTTAGGATTGTCTCATCTCAACTTGATTGCAGCATACCTCTCTTATCAAACTTGGCCGCCCTCTTACGGAGCTCAATCTCTATCTTCTCGATATTACCGAGTCTACTCTTAACCTCTTTTTATTTTCTTTCTACTTCATTTTCTCTTGCATCTAGATCCTGCTCAATGCGTTGATCACCATCTACCCACTTGAAATATTTGCAATATGGCAATCGCTGCTTATTTCATATGTATATAAAAAAATGTTAGATATTTACCAAATATTCATCAATGTATTAAAAATGTATTTTACCTTTGTATTGTACTTTGGGCAACCTAGAAAGGGTCGTCTTGGATTTGTTGTAGTATTTGAATATCTCATAGTAGCTTGTAGCTCACAGAAAAACAATTGTTCAACCAAATTATGTACCGTTTTGGATGAGGAAGGTAGTGATGATGATGACATTTCTGGACATGATAGGAACATTATTAAAAGGCACACATATCAAAAAACAAGCTGAAATTGCATTCATATCACACCAGAAAAACAAATCGAACAAAAAAAATTTCGAACAATTGATATGGTTTTAACAATTTTTTGAGTATCTTTCCAATGATGTTTTGTCCAAAATCTGGGAATTCTATGATGAAAAATAGTCTGTCAATGTGTGTGTTCTAATGATGTTAAGCTGGATGATGTAGAGAGCTAGATGTTACTTGTTCCATTTTCAATTTCAGATGAGGTTGCAGTGTATTTTCTCACTAGATTTTACTTCTTAGAAACAAATTCTCATATTGATTGTGTATCCTGTTTGGTTTATTTATATAATTCTAAGAATAGAACAAAGCACTTGTTATGTTCTGTGGCTATTGATATGTAGTGTATATCAGAACTATTGATTGGGTATGGTCTTAAACCATTAAAATTTGGGTGTGGGACATAGCTTAACTTAATAAAACTCTTACAAAGAAATCATAATTAATATATATAATTTGAGCAAACTTTGAGTACTAGAGTACTATAATTAAGGCACTCATGAATCTAGGACATAAAGTTCCTACTTGTGAGTTGCTCTGAAACACTAGGTGGCTACCTGTGGCAGGTGATAGGTTCTCAACCTCAAGAGTTTCCCTAATTGCCTCAACTAAATTTCACCTGCAGACACATTCAGTAATGTAGGCTGGGTTAAAGCATATAAAAAAAATATCTCTAACTGTAATAAGAGGTAATGAAGTTCCAACTTGTTGAATGGGAAAGATTAAATAAGGGAATACTTTAGATGGTTACATAAGAGAGATTCAACCATGGCTCATCCTTCACACACTTCCCCAATATTGAAACTGCATCAGCTACTGCAATAACAGAAGGGGAATTAATGAAGAGATAACTATGGTTTCGTGCCAAGATATAGCATGCACATCACAAGTTGATATATGCAAATGCAGTTACCTTTTTTTGAAAGGAAATCAATAGACTTTATTCATAGGAAAATGAGGCATAGCCCAAGTACCCAAAACAAAACAAACAGAACGCAACAAGATCTGCATGGCTTAAAAAATTCTGATCCCAAGAGCAATTTCAACACCAAACCAAGCCACTAACTTCAATGTGAAACTGACCTTATATTTCTATAACCCTCAACCACCACCCACCTCATTGAGTTGCTTTTTCTCTTTGTATGCACAAATTATCAAACAAGCAGTAATAAAAATCATTAAGTTTGCTCTTGTAACAGACTCTTTGGTATGGAAAGAAAACTAAGTGATTTTGTGAGTTCAACCTGGGCCATACCTATGCAAATTTATTTCATTAATAGGTATTTAAAAAAATATGTGAACAATTTCAAAAGTATTAGTCACACAGGCATTTAAAAAAATAAAAGCATTTGGACTTAACTAGCAAATTCGCAAAATGACGAGGTTATAAATAATTTTAATTATAAACATACATGTATATCCTCTTGTCGTGCAGTGTAGTTTTTGTCCAATGCCGAACGTGTCTTTTTTAGCTCACATACCTGCAAGTAGACTCACAACATTATCTAATGGGAAGAAAACAGTACAAGTACCATTATCTGACATGAATATGAGCTATTAAATGTGGCTTCTGCTCAATAGTCGAATGGGGATTTCGAGTTTGGGGTGAATGGGCCACGTCGGAGTTTTCGATGCAATAAGAAATCGCCGGCGACGACCATGCCGGAGAGGGTCTATGAAGATGGATCGATTTTCCGAGGTTGAAGATGGGTTTGTGTTGTCTCCGTGTTTCTCTCTCTTCGATCTGAAATTTCAAAATGCAACACTCATGTTTCTCTCTCTTCGATCTGAAATTTCAAAATGTAACACTCATGTTTCTCTCTCTTCGATTTGAAATTTCAGATTCTCTCTTTATTCGACATCCTCCTGCGTTCTCTCCTTCATATTCCATTTGAGTAATTCTATACAAAGTCTCCTTTTAACAGAGTCGGTAGAGTCGGATGATGTGGCGTGACATCATCGTCTATTTTTTTTTAAAAGGTAATGCTACATACAGTCGTGAAATTGCAAACGACGTGCAGTCGCTTTAAAAAAAAAGTTAACTTTTTCACGTGTATCCCATATATATTTACTTTTTTTCAAACCGACTGCACGCCGCTTACAACTCCATGACTGCATCTATCATTTCTCTTTTTTAAAAGAAACATAAACGTAGCAAAGTCTATTCGTTCAAAACATTCGAATCCCGCGTTTTTAGTGGAGTTGGTAGATAATCTCTGGTGATGTTATCGGATCAACATGTCCTTTGACTACCTTCGGCTTAGTTCCCCAGCAAACTACAGTGAACTCACTGACGAGTCCGATTTCGATACCATCGTCTCCCTTGACGACTTCATCTCCATCTGTGGCTTCGGTTCCCTTCTCTCCGGTACGCACAACCAACGCACAACCAAGGATCACTTTCACAAAATCAGGTTTTCTTTGAATGTAACAAAAGTGAGCATTTTTCTCAAATTTGTAAATTGAGGAAGCGATTAAATAATCCTTAAGTTTATATAACTGATGAGATGCTTGTAGCAATAATGATAGAGATTAACATGAATCAATTTGTTGAAGGGGTGGTGGTGAGATTTTAGTGCCAACATGCATATCTGCTATGATAAAAATTGGTTCAAAAATTATACTTCCTACAAAGAGTAGAAAACTATTATTCTTGATGATTCAAGCAAAGCCAATGTTCATGGAAGTGGCGAAATCGAGCTAAAATGCATATCTAGACGTATACTGACGCTCAAATGTGTGTTCTATACACCATTTATGAGGGAGAACTTGATGTCAATATTGTTAGTCAGTAAGGCTGGCTTCAAACAAATTGTGAAATCTGATTAATATATAATTACAAATAAGATTTTTTTATGGGGAAGGGACATGCATGTGATGAAATGTTTAAATTCAATGTTAAAATAATCATCGAATGTTTAGGAGTGTTACCTGCACCTTAAACGGTGGGGTAGCCCCTTACCCACATCTACCTCCACATGGGCGAGGGGGGGGTGGGGGGTTTCCACCCCGAAATCGCCCCTAGTGTGCTAGGGCAAGTATTCTGTCTAGGTACCAGTGTGCAAAGGTTGACATCTCATACGACATCCTGAAAAGGGAAAGTGCTCGCTTTCAAAGGGCTAAGCAGCATGGAAAGGACTATCCAAGCGAGCACCATGGGAAGCAAAGTGTTCAACACCTGGATGAGCATTAAGGGATACAAAGTGCTTATATACCAAGTAAACACCAGGGGAGGCAAAGTGCTCGCCCCCATGTGAGCACAATAGAGAGTAAAGGTGCTTGCCACCTTGGTGAGCATTGTGAGAGGCAGAGTACTTGTCTCTAGTTGAGCACCATGAAAAGTAAAAGTGTGCACTTCTTAATGAGCGAGCACCATGGAAGGCAAAGTGTTTGCCACCTCTGTGCCGAAATGAGAGTGATAAGGAGATATTTTTTGGGTCAAGCTTGACACATGTTGGAGGGGAGTAGGCGTAGAATTGCTTCTTTTGGCATGAAAATCAGTAAACATCCACTTTTAGGCCTAAGCTTGAAGCCATAGTTTTCTTAAGAGGGAAAATGAAGAGTTTGAAACTACCGAATATGCATATACAAATGGAGGTGGCTATGATGACAAGACAAAAGGTTGAATGCAAAGAACGGATCTACATATATAGTTATAGGTGGAATCGGTCCGATTTGATGTAGTTTTTTATAAAATTTAAGATTGGACTGGTATGCACCAATGTTGTTGAACTGATTCAGCACTTGTTACCCTTTTAAATCGATACTTCTGGTTTTATCAGTTTCGGTCCAATGCGATCTGATTTTTTTATTTTAATTAAATGCAAGTTTGTCATAAAAAAACATTTATAAAAAAACTATTTTAGATTTTAATTTAGTAAAATTATATAAAAATATTAACATAATAATATCATTGATATTATTAGTATTACTATATCACTATAACTTATAGTATCATATAATGTCATAGTATTAATATCACTAATACTATAGTGATTTATATAGTAATTTATATTTCAACTTAAAGTATATTGTTAATATTAATATAGTATTATTATAAGACCATAAAAAATAAATTGTAATTAATATTCATTATATAAAGTAATGTATATTAGTATTACTATTTTACTAATGTACTTATCAAAATGAATCTATTGAGAATTTATTACGTCATAAAATGTTATTGATATATATTATATTTAAAGTATATGATCAAATAATATTCATATTTTAGATTAAAAGGTTAAATTATAATAATATTATCTTATATATAATTATAACTTATATTATTATATATATAAATTATGTATAATATAAAAAACTATATATAATATTAAAAAATTGAATTTAAAATAAATAATATGTCGAACCAATCAAGTTCGATCCGGTCCTAAAAAAACGTAAAATCAGAGCCAGACCAAAACCAAACAATTTTGAAACTAAGGAGTTGGTGTCTAGATCGGATCGGACCAAAACCGAATCAGTTCCACGGACTCAGAATGATCCGAACCAACTTTCCAATTAGTTTTTACACCCTATACAAAGCGACCAAATATACTTCCTAACCGCTCGGACAACAATAAAGAGAATGGCATTTCTAGCCCAAAAGTCATCCTATCTGATGCATCCAAAACCATATCAAAATTAATTGACATGACGCAAAAAGGAAACTGGCTACACAATAAAATGATATTTTGATAATGCAAATCCAATCAGATGTAATAAAATTCAAAGTCTGAATAGCTGTTGGCACAAATCACTGCTAAATAGGGGAAAGATTTGACCGGTCCGAATCGAAAAAATCGACTAAATCGGTTACTTTGGACCGAATCGTTTATTTTGGACTGCACCAGACCAAGATTGGATTTAGTCAGTCTCGATCTACAGATTTTTTAGACTGGACTGGATCGGACCGAATGAATAATATAATATATATTTTTATTATTTATATAATTATAATTATATATAATTAATTATATAATATATATTATTTAATAATCCTATTTAGTATCAAAGTATTATTAGATTCTTTAATATATAAGTATTAACTATAACATATAGTATTAGTAGATATTAATATATTAACATATTAAAAGAGTCATAATATAAAGATAATATATCTATAAAAGGTTATAGTATAAAGATTGATCGGATTGGACTGAAAGAGATCAATTTGTTCGGTACTATAGAGTACTCAGTCCTTCCTATTCAGGCTAGAAAAATCCTGAATCTAATAGGTGCGATCTGGTCCATAAAACTCTCTTAAGATTGATCCGATTGAATCAAACTTCCCCTAATGCCACACGATTAAATGACACTTATTTATTGTGAATTATAACTGATAAAATTATTACCATGATTGGTGCACTTTAGCATTCATGTATAAAAAAAAAAAAAAACATAAATTTCGAGGCTAAATTGTCCTTTTTTTAATCTTAAGTATAGATCTCATTTTTATAAAATTAATTTTCGATTTAATTTTTATCGAATGTAATTATGTGATCAAACTTTTTACGGATGGGCTATATTCCTAGTTTTGGATGGTTTAAGGAGATAATTGTCAAAATTTGTAGTTTGTGATAGGCCATTCATTTGAATTTTGGATATGGGAGTTCGAATTAATTTTTTTAATTTTTTAAATGAAAATGTTAAAATTATTAAAAAATAAATAAAAATTTAAAGTGAAACTAGACAAAACCAGATGAATGGGTCTAGTTTGTGAGGCTTTGTATATTTATCACTAACATTTTATATACTCAAAACTACCATGATTTTATATTTTACTTCTCAAACTATCTAAATTGGCATATTGGGTCTTCAAATTACAAAAACTCTCATTTTACGACTAAATTTAGACTTCATTTAAATATAGAAACTATCTCATCTTATCATTACAATTTTTTTAAATTTTTAAATAAAATATAATAAAAATTCAACTTTTTAAATTTTTAAATAATAATATTAAAAAATAATATTTTTTTAAATTTTTTTTATCTAAAACTATTTCATCTATCTCATTATCTAAATGAAACTTACTTTGTTTGTTTCGAAGGATGAGACTAAAAATTTAAAACACATTTAAAACTCATCATTATACTTTTTTAAATCTCTATACAAAATATAATAAAAAGTTTAATTTTTTTAAATTCTCATACTATTTTTTAAAATCTTCATACAAAATTAATATTAAACAAATATCTTATAATAATATTTTTTTTTATTTTTTATTTTTATTTTATCCTATCTCTAAAAATAAGCAGAATTTTAATTATAAGCGTTATGATTAAAGCAGATGGTTCCACATAATCTTGAGTCCTTGACACTGAAATTTTAACGAGGATGCAAATTATTTGACATACCCAGCTCGTTTCTTCATTTCTTCGTTTTCAAAATCTATTCATTTCTTCGTTTTCAACATCTTCTTATAATATAATATTAAATAATAAATTCATAAATAAAATATAATGCATAATTTTTAATTATTTAATACCAATAGAATAATCAGAATAGCTCTTTTTTTTTTTTTTTATCAAATCGTAAAAACAAAAAAAAAAAAATCCTCTCGCACGGCTCAAGCCTCCAAAGTTCAAAACCCTAGCTAGGGTTTAATGTTACTACCAGTTCCACCGTTATTGACCCAAAACACAAGAAATCCTCTATCTTCCTCCAAACGAACAACAGCGCCGAGCACAAGACAGAAACTCTACAATCAGCCGTCATGGCCGAACAAGCTGAGCAGAACCAAGCGGAGCCCTTCGACGAAATGAAGAAAGAGAAGCGCAAGAGAAAGAGGCCTAAGAAAGGGAAAGAGGCACCTCTAGATGATGGTGGTGGATATGAGGAGGAACTGAAGGAAGAGGAGAAGAAGGTAAGCAGTAATCCTGGAGGGTCTGGGATTATGAGTACGGAATCCTTTGAATCTTTGGGACTGTCTGAGCCCACTTTCAAGGCTGTTAAGGATATGGGATTTCAGCATATGACTCAGGTATAGCTACTGCCATCCTCTAAAAGTTTATATAATAACTTTGTTTGTCTCTTTTTTGTTTTTTTTCTTTTCTTCTGTTTATTTTGTGCCAGTTTTCTTGTTTGCTAGCTCAGAGAAGGTAGATGAAGTGAACAGTAAATTTGAGGAAGAAGGGAACGTATAGGCTTTTTGTTGTTTCGATCGGATATCATTTTTTTGATAAGTAAAAAAATAATTTAATGTTAATTACGATCGAAGATTATTAAGAATGTATTTTAATCTGACTCAGTCTGTATAGGGTTTGGGTTCCAAAATAAGTTGAAAATGCTTGAAGAACTTCTCAAACACTCGAGCTGTGTTATGATATCTTCCAAATGAGCGAACTGTACTGAGTATCTATTTTCATAAGTACTTAGCGATTCTTTATTTGGTTTATATGAACTTTACCTCTAGTGACATTGTAGACCCGACTCGAAGAGACGAGTAAAAGGACACGAAATAGTGACTATCGTTTTTTTATCTAAGAATCACCTACCTCAAGTTAATTTTTTTCCTTCCTGCAGTTTGTGCCTTTTGGTTTCGATGTTGTTCTTGTATATTGTGTTTTTCCAAGGAAAAACTCTCTTTTTGAGCGAGAACTTGGGATTTCCATGGTAATGCCATGCAGATTTGCCATGTGGTCTCTTGTAATGAATAATAAGAAATATTTATGTGTACTTCTTGTTGCATGTTTGTATAGCCTTACGCTTGGTACAACTTACCTCTCTTTGAAAATGCAGATTCAAGCCAGAGCAATTCCACCACTTTTGCTAGGGAAAGATGTTCTTGGAGCTGCAAGGACGGGTTCTGGCAAAACCCTTGCTTTTCTAATACCAGCTATCGAGTTGTTATATCACATCCATTTTTCTCCTCGTAATGGAACGGGAGTGATTGTAATTTGTCCAACAAGAGAGCTTGCGATACAGGTAAACATTCTAGGTCGCTTTGATTGTTACAGTCTTACTTTCTCATTTAAGATGCACATACTGCATTGTCCAAGTGAAAATAGTTTGGTTCCTTTCAAAGTCTAGTAAGTGCTTCCTTCTGCAATAATGGTATGGGGGAAGGGATTATTTACTGTAGTTACTTCAAAATTCTCATTTTTTTGTCGTGCCAGTCATATATTTGATATTATCAAAGTGGAAATACTAAAAGTTTAATGGGTTGCAAAAATATATGTTTCATTTATGTATTTTGCAGTTGATCTAGTCAACGTAATTTTCAACAACATGACCCATGGATGGTGGAAAAATGTAAATTTAGAAAAATAATGATCAAAGCGGTTGATTTGCTGGATATTTATTGTGCTTTGGTTGCTTTCATACTGTTGGAGTTCGATCATGGCACTTATGGGCCCCAATTCTCATTGGATTTGGTTAGATATTTGACTTGAAAAATACCTTATGAAATGATTGTAAAGAAGATGTAAAACTATGAGATTGGTGATAACATTAGGCTTATGAAATGAATATTTGGAGGCACACAGATTATGCTTCTAGTGAAAATAATATTTGATTTTTTTGGCAATGGCATTTACACTTTCTAGGTTGTTATCTCCTAACATTTCAGTCTTGCATCGATTACTGGCTGATGCTGACTAATTCACCATTCAAATAATTCAGACCCATGCTGTGGCAAAAGACCTTCTCAAGTACCACTCGCAGACTCTCGGTTTGGTTATTGGTGGTTCAGCTAGAAGAGGAGAAGCAGAACGTATTGTGAAAGGAGTGAATTTATTAGTAGCTACCCCTGGTCGACTTCTTGACCATCTTCAAAATACCAAGGGATTCATATATAAAAACTTGAAGGTGAGTGACTCTATTTATAAACGTGTATTTATCAACGTCTCTCTTTTATGATAGTGTTATGCCATACTATCTTTATATAGTTTATATATGTATTTATATTGATGTAATGTTCATAGGAATATAAGCATGTATTTTATTAGTAAATTATTTCCTCTATGCTTTTACATAATAGTCTCATTGTAAACTTATGGTTTTTATTATAAAAATAATAAATGCAAAGTTATATGACTTTAGATGAGCTTATATGAGCCGACTCGAGTTTTATACGAGCTGTATCTTTAACAATGCATCGTAATTTTGTGTTCACCAGCATCTGGTTCAGTAAACAAATTGAGCTAGATTCACTTTTGACCAAGCTGATCCGAAGCCATTTGTATATTAGTCTTGTTTACATACACTGTCAAGAGAAAAGTTTTTTAAAGTGGTGGAAACTGAGAAATATAATCAATTTCACAAAATTAAGTTTACTGGGATGTTCAATGTGGATACTGCTGCTTAATATTAATCAGTACATTACTTAGTTAATACATGATGTTGCTATTTTTCTTTCTTCTGACTAGTGACAACAATGAGCTACTTGATTATGAGTTGATTTTGACTAGATTCTTCCTCAGATCTGCGAGTTTCACTCCTGAGTTTCATAACATTTACCTAAGATAATGCTGGGATAGAGGTTCTTCATCATATTATATACTTGTATAACCTAAATTCAGGATTCATTTATTTGTAATGAAGGACATTGATTATTTGGTGAGCTAAGTGAATATAATATCATAGATAGGCTATTGCTTGCTTGATTTAGGTACCTAACCTGTATTGACGTGATTGCTAGTTATACATGGTTGACATATTATTCATAGATAAGCTATTGCTTGCTTATTTATTTGTATTTTAATAGATGATTGATAGTCCAGTGCCTGATCCCATGCTTAGCAGGGTTGTGATAATTTTTTTTACAAGCAAAAGGAATTTATTAATCCCCGTGATTAGGCATGGCCCAAGTACACAGGAAGTATACAAGAGAAAACACTTAATTACAAGCTAAGATCTGGAAAAAGCAGCATAAAAATCATTAAAACTAGTCCCATCCAATACAATAATGAAAGCCCAAATAACAACGTACGGAAGAACAACCCCTCCCCGAGAGAGAGGATGAAACAATTAGTACCCAACCATTATGATAATTTTTTAGCAATGCCTAGGATCAATGTGATTACCTCTGCTACAAGCATGGCTGCAAGTAATTCCATATTGCCATGGTTATCATACTTTAACTACTAGCATAAAACAGCTAGCGGTTGATTGCCCTTTGGTACTATAGTCGTATGTTTTTTGTTACTTACCAAGAAGTCCCTTCTAACTTGCACGTGTATGGGAAGAGCTAACGATGTGTACAATGTTGTTTGAAGAGATTTGAATCCATCCCGCCTAAATCTTTATGTATTTATGTCAGTTATGCCATGCTTATTGTGCAGATTTTTTGCCTTTTATTTTGTGCAGATTTACATACATTCTAATTATCCTTTTCTGTTTTGAACTCTGCAAGGGCCTCAGTTTTTTGCCTTTTATTTTGTGCAGATTTACATACATTCTAATTATCCTTTTCTTTTTTGAACTTGAATTTACAGTGCCTAATGATAGATGAAGCTGACAGGATACTGGAAGCAAACTTTGAGGAAGAAATGAAGCAGATTATTAAGCTTCTACCAAAGGTAAACTATATTAATCATGTCCTTTTCAATGGTAGACAGATCTAAATAATGATTTTCTCAGAAGAAGAATAGAAAATAAAGGATCATAGTGAGCAAATAACCTTATTTCTCTATCATATTCAAACCAATTTAGCTTGTTTTCTCTGCCCCCCCATTTTGTACTTTTGACAATAATGGAGGTAAAAGTAAAATTATATAGATACATGTTCTGAAAGAAGGTTGTTTTACATGGCTGAGCAGTCATGGGAGATTTAAGGTAATGTTAGCATGAATGGTAATATTCAATTTCTTTGACTGATTGTGAGTTGATACTCGATGTGCAGAATAGGCAAACAGCTTTATTTTCAGCCACCCAAACTAAGAAGGTTAGTACATCATTTCCAAACCTCATCGTCGTAGGTCTTTTACCTTTCCCAATCACCATGTTGTGAATAGTTTACTCTATTTATCATTTTTATATGCCAAAATTCGTTCTGTATGGAAAAGTTGAGTGTTGACTTAAATTTGGCCTTCTTGTTTCTCTTAATATCAATCATTGATTTGGTTTTGAATTCTAATAGATTTTACACTTGGTAAAATGTAGGTTGAGGATCTTGCACGCTTATCATTTCAGACAACCCCTGTCTATATTGATGTGGATGATGGGAGGACAAAGGTAAAATGTAGTATATGATTAGTTTCTGAATACTTGACCCGCACAGTGCACACCAATAACTTATTTAATTGTGTGAGGGGGCTCTTTTATCATAAAGGAAAAAAGGTGTATAAAGTAGGAATAATTGCTACTGATGGTATTGCTGCCAATACACCTCTTAACATGATCTTTTTGTTAGACCTTTTAACTGCGATGTTATTGGATAATTGAGCATGAGAGACTAGTGGCTTCAGTAATATGGCCACTACTAAAACATTCTTTAAAGTGTGAGACTCTATTAGTTCGATACCTGATAAGAGAAAAGTGAGACTCTATTAGTATGGAGATAACCCTTAGGGCTGGTTTGTTTTTGCAAACCATCTAAACCCATTCCACCTATCTCATCTAATCATTACAACTTTGCCAAACTTCCAAATAAAATACAATAAACACTTCAACCTTTTCAAATTCCTAAACAAAAATAATATAAAAAAATTATATTCCAACAATATTTTTTTGGTCAACTTTCAACTTTTATCTCATCTCATCTCATTTGTGTAACTAAACTAGGCTTCAAAGTAACCAAAGTCCACCCTTTATTTATTTATTTATTTTATTATTCTTCAATCCTCACGTTTAAAATCTGACAAAGGTCCTTGGGGTTATAGGTTACCAATGAAGGGCTGCAGCAAGGCTATTGTGTAGTGTCCAGTGCCAAGAGATTTATTCTTTTGTATTCGTTCTTGAAGAGGAATCTGTCAAAAAAAGTGATGGTCTTCTTCTCTTCATGTAATTCTGTCAAATTCCATTCTGAACTTCTGAGATACATTCAGCTCGATTGCCTCGATATTCATGGAAAGCAGAAGCAGATAAAACGGACAAGTACATTTTTTAACTTCTGCAAAGCAGAAAAGGGAATCTTGCTATGTACTGATGTTGCTGCTCGTGGGCTTGATATTCCTGATGTGGTAGTTTTTTGTTTACTCGTTTTTTCCAGTTATTATTATAATTTTTTTTTCCTTTTTTTGCAGTGTTGTTGTTGTAACTTGTACTCAGTTTTGTATTAGCCATATATAACTAAAAAATACAGACATCTACATACTGTGAGAGTAGATCAGAAATCATATCTAAATCGACATGCTCATTATAATTCATATTTTTACATTATGAAGTTAATTTCAGACATGCATATACTAATGTGTGCATGCTTAATGCACCTCACTGGTTGGTTACCATCCTAGGGCTTGAATCTGCTACAAATCTGCATTGGCTTTTCTTGAAGTTGAAAATGGCCTGGCCCTAAATTCTCTGGACAATTTAATTAAAAGGGTGCCATCATTTTATAAATGTTGTAGCTGATACAACAATTAGAAAGTTAGCAAACATCATTAGACCTTTCACTAGTTGATGCAGCCCCATTTCCGTTTTCTTAAATTTATGTATCTTCAACATTTGATCATAATGAATTTCTTGACTTTTCCCCCTCTGTAGGACTGGATTGTGCAGTATGATCCTCCGGATGAACCCAAGGTTATTACTTTCCTCCATGATCTAGCATGTTGTTGTTATCAATTCTGTTAATCTTTGTTGATTGAGGTCACTGCTTTCAGGAATATATTCATAGGGTTGGTCGAACTGCTCGTGGTGAAGGTGCAAAAGGAAATGCCCTGCTTTTCTTGATACCTGAAGAGTTGCAGTTCCTTCGCTATCTGAAGGTATAGTTTATTCACTATAAGAAAAAGGAAAAATAATCCAATCGGAAAGGAACTAGAGATTACTGCTTTATACATTCCTTTCTATAATCTGGTCACGTCCTTTTAGTAGGATGCTAACATGCCATTTCTTTGTCCTTGTAATATCACAATGACTACTGTGGCGGAATGTCCATTGAAGAAAATTGGGCGGGGCACAAATTGGTGGCCAATGTCCCTTTTTTTCTTTCTTCATTTTAAATTGTTGCTATGTTAATTGCTTGTTCTGCATTGAAGTAAATATGTCATGTCCACTTTCAGGCAGCAAAAGTCCCTGTTAAAGAGTATGAATTTGATCAAAAGAAGCTGGCTAATGTGCAGTCTCACCTGGTACTTTCCTGCTTTGACATGAAATAATTATTAGCTTCTTCTCTATAAACTACAGAATTTAGATTGGACTAATTGTATCATTGCAGGAAAAGTTGGTGGCCAACAACTATTACTTGAACAAGTCGGCTAAAGATGCATACCGGTCCTACTTATTAGCATATAATTCTCACTCTATGAAAGATATCTTTGACGTTCATCGCCTTGATCTGCAGGTATTCTCCTTGGTTAAAGGGAATTTATGTCTTTAAACTATCATTCTACATGGCAGTGCAGCTTAGTGGTCAAAGGACCAGCTTGGAATGAGTTTTAGGCCAAAATATCCTGGGTTCAATTTCACCACTAGGATTTTCTCTGGATTACCTGATACATATTTCTGGCAGGCTCATGTATCAGTTTTTTCCCTAGGATTGGGTCTGAAGGGCCTTGCTGAGATTCCAGGCCTGTTTAGGATTGTGTTAGGGTCCTTAAAAAAGTGCTTAAATAGTTTTAAAAGCTCTTTAATGATATTATTAGGTTGTTTGGGTGTTATATATTAAAGTACATTTTAATCTCAAATAAGCTAAAAAGTATGTTTGAGGTAAAGCTGAAGTACCATTTTGATACTTTTTCTCAAACGTATTTTTCTGGATAATACAAAACATAATTCCAATTTAGAAAAAAAAAAAAACGAGGACAACTGATTGGGACAATCCAGCTCTATTTAGTTCAAAATCATCAAAAGCTTGCCAAGTACCTGGGTTGGCATCGTAAGAAAGCAACTTGAGTAATTAGGGTTGGAGGTGACCCTGTGATTCTAAATTTTGGGCAAAATTTCATAACATAGGTTTATATTATTATTATTTTCAAATTGATGGATTTAATTTATTGCGGTATAGTATGTAACTTCCAATGATGCATGCATTCTGGGATTTGGGCAGGCTGTTGCTGCTTCTTTCTGTTTTTCAAACCCGCCCAAGGTAATTCTGAACATAGACAGCGGTGCCTCAAAGTTCAGAAGGAAGATGCGAAAAGTCGAGGGAGGCCGACATGGTTTCAGTGATAGCAGCCCATATGGAAGGCCGGGGGGTAAAGATGATATACGACAATTTGTAAGGCATTAGCCGGGACAGGGTTGGCAGACCAATGTGCCCGATAAGCTATGAAGTTTCAATTTGTGCCTTGGTAAGTTGATATACAAAACAACTCAGCTGAGTGAACCAGATTTTGATCTATTCTTTGTCTTAACTTTAATGGTTGACCATCATGCCGGTGGTGAGGATAACTTGTATAAAAAATTGTTGGTCTCTCAGCCATGCATGCAGAAAGACTACTTAGTTTTGGTATAGAGGGTTCTATTTCTGATCTTTCTTTGTAATTTTAGTGGGGTTCATTTCAGCTTTTGTAGTGTAGCTAATGATGCTTTGGAACGACAAGATTCTAAATAAAAATTACAGAATCTTTTGTATTAGTCAGTTTTTACTGGGTTGATTCCACCTGACTTGCTACTGCTTTGGATAATATTGTGCTGTCTTAACTAAAACATTTTTGAAAAAAAAAATGGATTATCACTCAGCTTGACCAAATTCAGCCTCTGTTTCTGCAACAGTCAATGATTGTATAAACGTTGAGTAACCATTTTGAAAAAAGTAAATAAATATAAGATTTATATTAATTATTTTTTAATAATAAATTTTACTTTTTAAAAAAAAAAAAAATGATTGCATTTGCTCTTCACGTAACATTACCCTTTTAAATAACTTATATATTACATTAAACCGCCATAAAGAGAAAAGAACGTCGTTGACCTACCAAATCAGGTTCTTTCCAGACTTTAAACCCACCAAAATTCAATATCTAGAGCATTTAGATTGGTCCACCATTTTTGTAGGATAAACAGAAAGAAAATGCTACATGTTACGTTAATTTTTTTTTTTTTTATTATTTCGAAGTGATATTAAAATGGTATTACAATCTTTTATTTTTCTTTGTTTTTTGTTTTTCTTGGAAGTGGGAAAAGCAAATTTATTCTTGTTTTCTTCCATATATTAGGGAATTTGAATTTTCCTCGTAAAACACAAGGAGCTAGACTAAAAACCATCACCCAGAACAGACATTAATTACGATTCATATGCAAAATCAAATCAAATCCTCATATGAAAGTTTTAATAATCCACATTTTAGGATAAAAAAACAATCTCCCAATGAACTAAATTCATGAGTCTCTTCATGATCTTACTCGCCATTCTAAAACCAAAAAAAAAGACTACCCTTAAGAACCAGCATTGCATAGTATTCATTCAGACGAAAAGGAGCCCAAAGAACGACAGCATGAAGGACAAGATCATCGGAGAAGAAATGGGATTCATATTCTGATCAAATACTAGTGCAGCAGCATTGTTTTGGATTGGAATATTTGTTGTCGTGTTATCGTTTGAAGATTGGTCGGGAGGATGTGCAGGCTCCAAAACTTTGATGATCATCTTCTGCCCTCTCTCGCAGTGTCCTGAAACTCCACTGATGAAATAAAACAATCCCGGTCTATCCAGTTTGAAGACACTGTCACCATTGTTGGAGAAGAACTGGGGATGAGCGGAGTGACATTTCTCGTACTCCTCCTCACTCACCTCCAAAACTGAGTCTTTCTTGTACTTGAAATCTGAGTTCATTCGTACATGCATGATACTACAAAAGTAAGCAGATATCCCAGAAAAAAAAAAAAAAAATCCTGATTAAGAATCTTTCTTTCTTCTTTTGCTAGATATTGATGTTTGATAAGATATAAAATAAATAATAAATTAATTTTTTTTATCAATTTAAAATTTTGAGATAAGCGGTAATAATTCACATGGTATCACAAAATCTCGAATTCGAACTGACTTTATATTTTATCATATTTAATTAAATATTTCACGTGTTAGATTATCTATTGAGGGAGAATTTGACCCTAAGTGAGAGAGAATGTTAAGATATAAAATAAATAATAAAGTCTACCTCTTCTATCAACTTAAAACTTTTGAGATAAACAATGATTTCACAATGCTTGAACATGATCACCCTTTGGTGGAAAATTAAAAGGTTTGGGAGAAGAGAAAATGGACATAAACTGATATCAACAAATCATGAAATATTTAATTAAATAGGATAGAATATAAAGTCAGACTTCGAATTCGAGATGTTGTGATACCATTTGAATCATTACTGCTTATCTCAAAAATTTAAATTGATAAAAAAATTAGATAATTCAAAGAATTAGAAGAATGCATGTTACAAATCATGTCATAGAAAAGTAAATATTATGGTACTTACAGACAGTGTCATCAACATTGAACCTATTTTCAGAAGCCCACTGGTTGTAGAGTTGATTATTCTTAGACTTGGGAACAGCCCAGCCATGATCGCCGCCGACTTCAAACTCGGCGGGTGCAACAAAAGAGAATTGGTTGAATGAGAGACAAAGAATCATGAACAGAAAAAGTTTGGAGGAAAATGTGAAGGTGAGAGAAGCCATTTTTGGACCTTTAAGGGGAGCTCTAGATAGCTAAGTTACTTGAAGGAAGGAAAATCGAGGACTGTGTTTGAGAGAGATTTAGATGATGATTCTGTAGTTGGACTTAAAAAGAGAGTTGCAGTTGAAGTTTGTTACCGAAAGAGAGGGAGAGAGTTATTGGGAGTGAGAAGTGGAGGTAGCTGTTAAGAAGAAGTAGGGCTATGATCTTTGACTACGTATGATCTGTTGTTTAAAGAAGATAGAGAAATGATATTCCAAATAGTGGAGTATGAAAGCGTCTATAAATTTTTTAAAAAATAAAATAAAATATAAAATTCAGAAAAAAAAATTTTGATAATGTACTTTACTATTTTCCAAAACAACTATGTTATATTTATACATTTTACAATTGTATATATTGGTAGATGATTGGTAAATATGATATATAATAAATATTTTTCATAATATTAGATGTCACGACATTAGAGGATCATTAAAATGAAGATGACTAGCAATTCTTTATTTTTATTTTTTTGATACATTGGGGGAGGGGGGACTTATGCTATCAGGCCATTGGCTCTTGGCCAGACTAGTAATTTTTGAATATATAGGCCTAGGGTATGTTTGGAGCCTAAGATGAGACACAAAACATTTTTATCGTGTATATTATTTCATTTCATTTCATTTCATCTTATTTTTAAATATAATTTAAATATAAAATTTTTAAACGAATAATTACAACTTTTTTTCAAACTTTCAAATAAAAAATAAAAAAATTCCTAACTTTTTCAAATCTCCAAACGAAAATGATATTATAAAACTATATTATTACAATATCTTAATTTTACAATATTTTTTATTCAACATTTTCAAACTAGATGAGAAATAGGAACGTGATTTTTATTTAAATATTATTTATTATATTTTGTATAAAAATTTGTAAAAATTATAATGAAAAAATAAGATGAAATGAATCAAGAATGATTATGAATCCAAACCACCCTGTTTGCGTTTGAGCAGATAAGATGATTTCAAATAGTCTGCAAATGATAGTGAAAAAGTGATAAAAAAATAATGATAGAATATTAAATAGAAGTGAATAGTAAAAAATAAGTTTTTATTTTATTTTATAGATAATAGTAAAAAATAAGTAAAAAATAATAATAAAATAATAAATATTGTAAGTGATGATAGAGCAAAACCACATAGCTAAGTAAAATGCATGAGCAGTTAAGACTTTAAAAGTAATAAAAAAAACACATTAATAAATTTTTATTGTTTCTTTTTAAGCAAAAAGAGAGGTGAGGACGACCAGCATATCCATCCTCCTTAGACGTAACCATAAGAGACTCTCTCCATTGTAAAATGTCTGGTTTGAACCATAATTATTGTGTCTATCCAAAGGGCAAATCCGTCACCACAGCTCTACTAAGGTATCAACGGGTCCAAAGTCCATCTCATAAACTTTTGGTTCAAATATTACTTTAAAATATCAACTCGTACCAACTGAGCTACCACTTTAATAATATTTGAAAGTCTATTCTCTCAATCTTAATAATGAATGAACACTCAAATGCCACCATTATTTTGCGTTAGAAATAAAATAGTTACAAAATCTACATGTTTAAAAATACAAACAATGACCAATCGTAAATTGTCAAAGTTGGGATCTTGGCGTACCCATTTTAATGATGAGGCGCAGAAAAGTTCTTCTAGGTTTGTTATTTTATGAGGATGTATTTGATGATAAAATAGACATAATATTATTACGATTTAATCCCGTAATTATTTCGAAATAATTACGTAGAAATCAAATTATTCGTGGACTGAATATATTTTAGGGTTATGAAAATAGCGTGCAGCCCATTATAACGATAGCCGTACCCATATATATTTGCACCATGCCTACTTAGAAATATTCTATTCATCATTCTTTATACTACACACTATACATTTTTTTAAATATAGATAATGATAGAAAAATTCAATAAATAAAAACAAAAATTAAAAAAATATGATGTATGGTATGAATGATGATAAGTAACAAAACTCTAAATAAAAATTATTATTTACCAATAATTAAAAAAAAAAAAAACTGTTGACCGCCGTAAAACATTGCAACATGGTCAGAATTTAGACTAACTATGCATATCCCACTACACATATTTTGGACAAATAATACATATATCTATATTTATAAGTAAATAATATATATATATATATTAATCCACCAACTCTCTTAGTTGTCTCAACTAATTTTTTTTATTGGCAACAGATTTCAATGCCCGAGAATATCATCTGACTAATCTCGAAGATGCAGTAATTTTTACAGCAAATGCATCTTAGTTGTCTCAACTGCCATTCCAACCATACAATATAAATTATCAGAATTCACCTTTTCCTATGTGCAAGCACGAAAGAAACAAAAAAAAAAAAAAACATGAGAAGATTGAGGTCTCGTTTAGATTTAATGATGATACGAGAGAAAATAAATTAAGATAAATTTCGAAAGTTAAATAAAATATTATTAGAATATTTTTTTTAATATTATTGTCATTTTAAAATTTGAAAAAATTGAATTGAGATTTGAAAAAGTTAAATTATTTATTATATTTTATGTGAGAATTTTAAAAAATATAATAATGAGTTTAAATAAAATAAATTAAGTTAAGATAAATTGTGAATACAATCGTGCCTGAATTTGGCCAAAAAGTCAAGAATGAAATTGTGAAATAACTGTGTCAGAGCATCACTAACCCGAGATTGAATTTAACCGGGGAAAA
This sequence comes from Platycarya longipes, assembly GCA_036559045.1. Classification (NCBI taxonomy): domain Eukaryota; kingdom Viridiplantae; phylum Streptophyta; class Magnoliopsida; order Fagales; family Juglandaceae; genus Platycarya; species Platycarya longipes. The sequence goes on along the minus strand of CM071803.1, from coordinate 30,453,534 downwards.
CAGTACCGTTGTATGCATGTGGAAAGAAGGGAAAGATAAACTTTTATACTAATGACTCACATAGCAGACAGGCACCTAATAAAGGCATTGCTCTCAAGAAACTGCAGGCTTGCTATCATAGGTCTCTCTTGCTTCAAGTACATCCGTGCAATACCGTTTTGAGAGGACTTCAACTTGTTCAGGAAATGACTTGTTGGCATGCTCACCAATGTGTTTGAGCATTTGATCCCAACGCTTTTGACATACATCCCCAGACCTATGCTCGAGCAGATTATCCCAATCCACATCTTCAATGCAGCAACAATCCAAGGCATAAAGTGCATCCACTAGGCGGTAGTCGTCAGCATCCGCCCATATACCTTCAGCTACCAAAGGTGATGTTAATTGGGAATACCATTTTTGGCAACACAGGACATTGCTTCTGGTGGATAGTTTGTCGCTAATGGCTTCCCAGGCGATATTATCTCGCAGCATACCGTGCTTGGATTTCTTTTCTTCAAAGATCTTCATGCGCAGATCCATGTTAACTAAGTCAAATAATTTTTGATACTCCTCTTGGGTCCAACGACCTTTCTTCATATTAGGCAATTTTATTCTTCGCCATGTATCCTTCACATGAATCCTATGTTTGCCAAGAACATCAGCCAACTGTCTCCACTCTGATCCATTTTTTTCATGATAACTTCGAATAAGTTCATACTCTTCATTGCTCCATTTCCTCTCTTCACTCCTTTCAAACAAAATATGGGCTCGATAATATATGCTCCTGTAAGGCCTCCAAGGTATGGCTGCCCCTATATCCTTCCAACAATTTTTATGTTCGGGATGAGACTTGCAGTGGAGAATCATGTTTAGGCCTTCATCACCTAAGCCCTTTACTTCAATATAGTTGAGAACGGCCTTTTTAACCATCTCATCTTCTTCCTGTGAAAACCTTTTACCACGTATTAAGCTCTCATCCTGATCACCATCAATTGGACCATCAGATGGAGTAAAAACTTCCACACGGTTTGAGAAACTTACCCTCTTGGACGTTCCTCCAGGTGTAGAATTCTCATAAGTCGTCCTAGCATCTTTCTTGGTTATTACTGCATCTTTACCACAATTTTCTTCTGCTTTCTTCTTTTTCTTCTTCTTCTTCTTCTTCTTCTTGGCATCTTTGTTGTCGTCTTCTGTGCTAACAGCATGTAGGTTGTTCCTCTCCCCAATCTCATCATGTTCCTGAAGAAGTATCAAAGAATAATTCAGATATCAAATCCCACTCTTAGAGCAGAGAGTTTTTTGTTTTTTTATTGACACAAGGTGTCTAGGAACAGCATCCCGACTATTCCACAGGGGTGTGCAGCCCTCAACATGGAGTTTTCTATAAGTACACCTCAAATAATTTAATAAGAAAGTTCCACAGTCCAATTACCCCTAGGAATTATTTACACCCAAAGGGATTTGAACCTTTGACCAAGGGGAGCATACTCCCAAACCTAAGGCTTTTACCACTTGAGACAACCCCTAGGCCTTTACCATTAAGAGCACAGAGTTAACAAGATTCATCCATAGCAAATATCTTTACAAACTCCCTTAAAATTTTATCACTTCAATCTACATCTTAGAATCTGCATATATATAACCTAACAAAAAACACTATTTGATTACCTATATAAAAAATGCAAACAAATTTTTTTTTTTTTTTAAGTAAAATCAAAACTTCAATTGACAAAAACCAAAGGCATAGCCAAATAATATAATTGAAAAAATTCTACGGAAAACAGTACTTTAATTCAATATGGTTGAGAACAGCCTTTTTAACCATCTCATTTTCTTCTTGTGAAAACCTTCTACCACGTATTAAGCTATCATCCTGATTACTATTAATTGGACCATCAGATGGAGTAAAAGCCTCCACACAATCTGAAAAACTTACTCTCTTAGACGTTCCTCCAGGCGTAGAATTCTCATAACTGGTCCCAACATCTTTCTCAGTTATTGCTGCGTCTTTACCGCAATTTCCTTCTGCAATCTTCTTTTTCTTCTTTTTCTGCCTGGCATCCTTCTTGTCATCTTCTGTGCTAACAGTACGTAGGTTCCTCTCCCCAATCTCATCATGTTCCTGAAAGAGTATCAATATTAATTTTTGGGCAAGTACATTTTATGAAAAGATATCAAATCCCAATCTTGGAGCACACAGTTAACAAAATCCATCCATAGCAAAGATCTTTGCAAACTCCCCTAAATTTTATCAATTCAATCATAAATCTAGTACCCGCATAACATATAAGCTAACAAAAAAAAAAACTACTTGATTACCTTTAAAAAAACCTAACAATTTTTTTTTTATAAGTGAAATCAGAACTTTTATTGATAAAAAACCAAAGGCATAGTCAAATAATATAATTGAAGAACTTATAAACAGATTGAAAAAATTATACGGAAAATAATTGAGAAAAATATGGAACGTAATTGAAACAGATAATGGATCTAATTCAAATGAAAGATAACAGATTGGAAGACGCACTCAACAAACATCGATGGTTCCTTTAAAAAAAAAAAGACATCAATGGTTAAAAGAGAGCTCGAGACTGCATTGGTAGGGGGCATATTACTGAATCATGCAACATGAAGTATGCAGATAAATATTTCTTATTATTCATTGCAATTGACCACATAGCAATTCTGCAGAAATTTTCTCGCTTTTGACATACATCCCACGCTCTTGCTTCATAAAAAGAGAGAAATTTTCTTTGGAAAAACATGAAATACATGAACAACAATCCGCCTTAATAATCTTTGATCTAAACATAATTAGCATTACTGATAAGAAAAAATCACTAGCATTACAATATTTTTTCTAATTATCAAAAATCACTTCCAATCGAAAAAAAACTGTAAATTTCCCTCTTCCTTATATTTATTGCCCTTCTTCTCTTCCTTCTCTGTGCTACCAAACAAGAAAATAGGCACAAAATAAAATCGAAGAAAAAGAAAGAGAGGCAACAAAAGTTCATAAATAAACTTCTAGAGGCTACCAGTAGCTATACCTGAGTCATATGCTGAAATCCCATATCCGTAATAGCCTGGAAAGTGGGTTCAGACAATCCTACTGATTCAAAGGATTCGGTGCTCATAATCCCAGACTCTCCACGATTACTGTTCACCTTCTTCTCCTCCTCTTCCTTAAATTCCTCACCACCAACATCCCCTCTCTGTTCCTCGTCATCCTCCACTTCTTTCACCTCCTCCATCTTCTTTTGCTTCTTAGCCTTCTTCTTCATCTTATTCTCCTCAGCTTTTTCCGGTGCCTCCTCTTTCTTATGCCTCTTTCTCTTGCGCTTCTCCTTCTTCATTTCTTCAAAGGGATCTGCTTGGTTTTGCTCCACTTCTTCGGCCATGGCGACTGATAGTAGAGTTTTTTCTGTTCTTTTATTTCTTCCAGCTTTGTGTTCGATGCTCGATTCCCGATTCGGCGGAATATAAGGAGTTTCTGTGTTTCGGGCGACTTTAAACCCCAGGGCCAGGGGCCAGTCCATTAAAAAATACAAACAAAAAACAGAATACATTTTTTTTAAAGAAAAAACAAAATACATTAAGGAGGTACGGCCTGTTTGGAACTTTGGAGCTGCTTATCTCAAAATTTTGCAGAAAAGTTTTATTATAATTCCGTTATATATATAATATATATATTGGATGAGTAATATGTAAAATACTTTTTTTTAATTTATTAAAATGATTATAAATAATATACTTTTATAAAAAATAATATTAATCAATAATATAATATATAAAAAAAAATATAAATTTTAACAAATATTTGACAAATAATAAAAAATAAATATTTTTTATTAATAACAAAATTATATAAAAATAAATCATAAATTAAATTAAAATGATAAAAAAAATAATTATTATAATTTTATTTATAATAATATAATTATTTAAATTTAATATTTCATAATAAATTTTAATTAAAAAATAAATAATATATTTTTTCAAATAATTTTATTTATAAATATAATTGGTAAATTAAAATTTTATTATTTTCTATTTTTCTTTTATATTTGTTATTAAAAAATAAAATATTACATTATTAATATTCTCTATTATTAATAATGTAATATTCTATTTTTAATATTACAATTAATATTGAAAATAACATTATTTTCTAGGGTTTACAATTATAATGTTATTTAATATTACAATTACTTTTAACTTAACACGTGTAAATTTTTATATATTAAAAGTGCCTATGAAACTGAATTTGTTGGTTTAATTGCGTCCGTCTGTTTTGTTTATATCTCTATTAACTCTGTCCATCTGAATCGATGGATATACTACAGGAACCAACGTTTCAGCAACCAACGTTTCGACTTTCGAGCATCAAACCGTTTCAGCAACACGTTCCACAATGTAAAAAGTTTAATAAACAGTTGAAACTTGAACGTTGAAAATGTTTAAGAAAGTTTGTAAATAGTAATAAAAAACAGATAAAATAATAATAATAATAAATATTTGAGAATGTTTCGAAATGGCCTAAACTAAATTGTAATCACAGAAGAGGCACATACGTCCCGTCCTCCTCATCTAGCTGAAAATTCAAAATCTAATAAACCGTATCTTCGAGATAAAGAAAAACTGGTTCTTCAACTTGAACATAATCAGACAAGCGCAGAGTCGATCAAGCACTTAGATCAGATCTGCGCAGAGAGGTCTCAAATCGGGCACAAACGACAATATTCGAGATGAAGGACTCGAAGACCGATTGGCCGCATCCGGAACTCGAAGAGCTTCTGTACAGCAAAAGAAATCGAAATACTAACGAGTTCGATGGAGAGTAGCGGCCTCCTTGGCATGTTCTTGGTGTTGAATCTTTGTGATTTTCGTTCGAAAATAGATTTGGTGTAGTTTTTCAGGAGAGGTTTGGGGTTGGACACTATTCTATAGCGAGGGTGGCTTTTGGGTCTAGGTTTCGTTGGTGCAGACTGCAGAGTGTTCGTGAAGAAGAATCGGGAAAGGGGATTTGTTTAGGGGGTAGAAGTCGAAACGCACAGCAATAAAGCTATACGGCGTCGTTGGATTAATAAAGGGAAACGGCACATTTTATGTAGTTATTAATGGGTATTGTTGTAGAAATGCACCGTTTATATATATTGTTTCAGTAGTCTTAAAAAATAAAAGTAAGGTTCTTTTATGTAATTTTTTATTGAGACTGTTAAGTGTCGTGCCAGTGCGATTTGGGCATTTTGGAGCATTTTCTCATCTGAAACAGTTATCATTTTGGGGCAATCTCTCACTAATTAGTAATTAGCCTTTAACTTGAATCTGAGCATTTTTACTGTCTTATTATGTTTTACCGTTTTACATGAGTGCATTCAGTAAACATGGATGCGGGAGCAGCAAAAAGTTGACAGTTTCAGGAAGTGTAGATGCTTCAACTTTGATTAAGAAACTTGTTAGACCCGGTAAACATGTCGAGCCTTGGTCTCAAAAGTCCACTCAAAACCAAAAACAGATGAACAGCTGCATCAAAGATGCTAAAAACAACAAAAGTCAGAAGCTGTTAGGTTTAGAAAATGAGAAAGGAGCAGAGAGCTCTTGCACGAAGGAGGTGAAGGAGAAATGAATAAAATGCTTTATTTCTCTGCTAGTACCCGTGGGACTACATGTACAGTGAAGGGCTCAATATATACACTTAGGCCTAACAAACTAACTACAATCTGTTACAAAAAGAAAGCTTCTAGAAAGGAAAAACAGAAAATAAAAGAAAACCAATTAACCCTTTCCGGGAGAAGGAGCTGCAGCTGGAGTTAGACGACTTGTAGCTTGGGTTGAACGACTTGCAGCTGGTGGAGAATATTCATTATGTAATAGCCCCCCACAAGATGGAGAATAGAGATTCACTATTCCCATCTTGAATAAGTGTTGTCGAAGGAGATACGAGGGTAGAGCTTTGGTAAATATATCAGCTAGCTGACTGTTGGATGCAATGTGAGCAGTAGTGATGCTTCCTTCTTGAATCTTGTCTCGAATTAGGTGGCAATCCAACTCAATATGCTTCGTTCTTTCGTGAAAAACTGGATTGGCAGCTATATGGAGAGCTGCTTGGTTGTCACAGTAAAGTAATGCAGCTTGTGGATGAGGAACTTGAAGATCAGTGAGCAAATAACGAAGCCAAGTAATTTCAGAACATGTAGTGGCCATAGAGCGATATTCGGCTTCAGCTGAGGAGCGGGAAACAACGGATTGTTTCTTGGATTTCCAAGAAACCAGAGAATCCCCAAGGAACACACAATACCCGGTAACACTTCGACGCGTGTCAGGACAGGATGCCCAATCTGAGTCACAGAAGGCTTTGATTTGAAGCTTGGAAGATGAGGAGAGTAATATGCCTTGACCAGGGGCAGCTTTAATGTATCGAAGTACCTTATGGGCTGTGGCTAAGTGTGAGGTAGTGGGATGATCCATAAACTGACTGAGGAGCTGGACAGTATATGATATATCTGGCCTAGTGATTGTGAGGTACAGCAAACGACCTATAAGTCGTCTATAGGTGCTCGAGTCTGAAAGAAGAACTCCGGTAGTCTTGCTGATTTTGAAATTCTGCTCAAGGGGCAGCTGAATGGGCTTGCTGCCAAGGGTACCAGAGTCCGCCAAGATGTCCAAAGCATACTTTCTTTGGCATAAGTGAATTCCTTTGGATGATCTAGCAACTTCCAAGCCAAGAAAGTAGCGCAAACAACCAAGGTCTTTGATCTTAAATTGAGTGTTGAGGAAACTTTTAAGAGATGCAATAGAAGAAGCACAATTTCCAGCAACAATAATATCATCTACGTAAACTAGAAGGGCAATGAAAGAGGTGCCATCTAATTTAGTAAATAAACTATAATCAGCTTTAGATTGATGGAAACCAAAAGCAATGAGTGAAGAGGAGAATTTAGAGTACCATTGCCGTGATGCTTGTTTAAGGCCATAGAGACTCTTGAGGAGTTTACAAACTTGGTGGGGTCCCCCTTTGGTATAACCGGGTGGTTTACGCATATAAATTTCCTCATTCAAATCTCCATGGAGAAATGCGTTGTTGACATCAAACTGAAAAAGGGACCAGCCATGGATAGCAGCAATGGACAGCAATACTCTCACAGTGACAAGCTTAGCTACTGGAGAAAAAGTCTCGATATAGTCTATGCCTTCTTATTGTGTAAAACCTTTCGCCACAAGTCTTGCCTTCAAGCGTTCGATAGACCCATCAGCATTAAATTTGGTCTTGTAGACATATTTGCAGTCAATAGGCTCTTTTCCGAGAGGTAAGTCAGTGATGATCCAAGTATGGTTTTGTTCTAAAGCTAACAACTCGGCTTCCATGGCTTGACACCAACCAGGATGTTTTACAGCTTGTTTGTAAGTGAGGGGATCAGAAATAGTAGAAATGGATGTGGAAAAGGTAGTAAAAGCAGAAGAAAATTTCTGGTAAGATAAAAAATTAGCAAGTGAACAGTGATTACCAGGTATGTGAGTGGACAGCAACTGAGAGGGAGCTGAGAGTGAGGTCTGGCTGCAGTGAAACTCCTGCAAATACTGTGGTGCTCTCCTCAATCTGGTAGATTTTCGTAGAGGGGGGGGTGGTACGGTGGAAGAAGTGTTTGAAGGAAAAGATGTGGAGGAAGAATGGTTAGGTGTGGTTGAGGTGGGGGGAAGAGGTGATGGTGAAGGGGTGGCTGTATGGTGAGGTTGTGAAGGTGGTGAAGTGGAATGGTGAAGAGGGAAGTCAAGTGTATCGGGTAGGGGTTGGGTAAAAACAAAGGTGGGGTTGGGGGAGGTATGTGTATTTGTAGTGTGGAATGGAAAAATGGTCTCATGGAAGAGCACATCTCGAGAGATGAATGTTGTGCGGGACTCAAGGTCGAGAAGTTTGTAGCCTTTAGTGCCAAAAGGGTACCCGAGAAAGATGCACATGCGACCTCTAGGATCAAATTTCTTCCTACCTTGATGTAGGGTGGAAGCAAAGCAAAGAGAACCAAAAACTCTCAAGTGAGAGTAAGAGGGTGGATGGTTAAATAAAATTTCAAAGGGAGTTTTATTGTTAAGTAAAGGGCTTGGGGTTCTATTAATTAGGTAAGTGGCTGTTAGCACACAGTCATTCCAAAATTCAAGAGGAATGTTGGCTTGGAATTTTAAGGCTCTAGCAACATTGAGTATGTGTTGATGTTTTCTTTCCACAACCCCATTTTGTTGGGGTGTGGCAACACAACTAGTGTGATGAATGATGCCTTTTGTGTTGAAGAATTCTGTCATTTGAAATTCTTTGCCATTGTCACTTCTTAGAATTTTAATTTTGAGATCAAATTGGGTCTCAATCATGTTGGCAAATGATTCAATATTTTTTCTGGTTTCTGCTTTGTTGTGAAGGAGATAGATCCATGTACTTCGAGTGAAGTCATCAACTATGGTGAGAAAGTAAAGGGAACCATCATAGGCAGGGACTGAATTTGGTCCCCAGAGGTCACAGTGCACCATTTCAAAAGGTTTGGTTGTTTTATGTGTGCTGTGAGAAAATGAAAGTCTATGAAATTTTGCTAATGGACAAACATAACATGGTTTTGTATTAAGGGCAGAAATATGGTCGTGTACAATAGGATCTGTTATCAGATGTAAAATAGGAAATGAAAGATGACCTAGGCGACAATGCCATAGGTCAGTAACATTATGAGAACTAATAACAGAAGCTGAAATGCAGTTCTTGGTTAATGGTTGAAGGGTGGTGACCAGAGTAGAGGGAGAGACAGCAGTATTGAGGAAGTAATAAAGTCCATTCCTCACTTCACCCTTCCCAATCGTTGTCCATGAGAGAAGGTCCTGTATGAGGCAAAAATCAGAGAAAAACACTAGACAACAGGTGAGTGTGGCTGCCAATTTCTTGGCAGAAATCAAATTGAATTTAAAAGATGGAACACATAAAACATGAGTAAGGAGAATGGTGTTGGTTAGCTGAACTGTTCCTGTGTGTGTGACAGGAACATTTGTCCCATTTGGTAATCGGACTGAGTGAGAAATAGTGGCTGTGACAGTGGTTAACAAGGAGGGGCAACAGACCATGTGGTCTGTTGCACCTGTATCAATAATCCAAGGAGCATGTTGAGACTGAAAAGTGGAGTGTGTGCTGGTGGATAAGCAAAGAGAGATACCAGAAATGTGAGGGGTCGAAGTTGGTGGAAAATTGGATTGAACTTGATTAGCAGAAGGCTGAACAGCAGGGGAAAGTTCCCAAGGTTGGAGCAAAGCCATGAGGTGCTGATATTGAGCCTTGGTAAGACCTACTCGAGCATCACTGTCAGCCTCTGGATCAGCAGCGGATTGAGCAGCAAGAGCAGAGGAACCTTGGGATTTATTGAACAATTTATGGCCGGGTGGATAGCCATGAAGTTTGTAGCATTTCTCCATCGTATGTCCAGACATATTACAGTGAGAACAAATAGGTGCCTCAGCATTACCAGCTTTGAAACAGGTCTCAAATGTATGACCAGAAATCTTACAATGGGTACAGTAAGCTCTGTCTCGCTTGGATTTGGAGTGAGGAGGGAATTTGGTGGGAGTGAGATGGGGTTGTCTGATGGCAAAAGCCATGGAATCAGGGGAGGGAGAAACAGAGGCCATTTGGTAATGGCGTTCTTGTTGTTGGATGAGAGAAAAAACTTTGGTTAGTGGGGGTAATGGATCGAGAAGCATAATCTGGTCTCTAACAGGAGAATAGGTGTCATTCAATCCCATCAAAAATTGTAAAACAGAATCACGTTGGTAACGATCAGAAAGTGTTTTCATCGAACCACATGTGCAAACAGGAATTGGATCATAAATCAATAGCTCATCCCATAGAGTTTTTAGCTTGCCGTAATAAACACTTACAGTGTCGGATTCTTGAAGAAGGCTAGCCAGAGACTTCTTGAGCTGATAAATTCGGGGTCCATTTTGATGAGAAAATCGATCCTCAAGATCGAGCCAAATCTCACGGGCGTCATCAACGAAGGCCACGCTAGCTTTGATTGAAGGGCTGATGGAATTTTGTAGCCAGGAGACCACCATATCGTTGCAGCGTTCCCATAAATCGAAGAGAAGGTCATCTGGGTCAGTGGGTTTAGGGATCGAGCCAGAGATGAAGCCCAACTTGTTTTTGGCACGAAGAGCTCTGCGCATCGCTCACGACCAAGTGGAATAGTTGTCGCTAGTAAGGAGATCCGTGACTAACAGCACGGCGGGGTTGTCGCCGGTGTCTAGGCGAAACGGGTTGCTTGGGTCTGTAAGGTTGAGGTATTTGGTTAGGTTCACGGTGTGGTTGTTGGGTGGGGGATGGCTGGAATGAACTGAGGGTTGTTTGGGAGGGGAAGAAGAATCGTCTGAACTGAGGGAATCCTCCATGGATGCTCTCTCGGCTCTCGATACCATGTTAGGTTTAGAAAATGAGAAAGGAGCAGAGAGCTCTTGCACGAAGGAGGTGAAGGAGAAATGAATAAAATGCTTTATTTCTCTGCTAGTACCCGTGGGACTACATGTACAGTGAAGGGCTCAATATATACACTTAGGCCTAACAAACTAACTACAATCTGTTACAAAAAGAAAGCTTCTAGAAAGGAAAAACAGAAAATAAAAGAAAACCAATTAACCCTTTCCGGGAGAAGGAGCTGCAGCTGGAGTTAGACGACTTGTAGCTTGGGTTGAACGACTTGCAGCTGGTGGAGAATATTCATTATGTAATAGAAGCCACTGTTGTTTAAAGGTCTTGAAGCCTTCAAAAATCAACAAAAGGTTCCTGCTTTCAGCTCTGAAGAAGAAGAAGAAGAAGAAGAAGAAGAAGAAGAGGATCAGGAATAGGATGAGCTGCGGTTTATCAAGGAGAAAGCTAACCAACTGAGTCTGCTCAGGCAGCGGGCAATTGATGCAAACAATGCCAAGAAAAGGTGTTGCAACTATTGGTGCTGCTTCAAATAATGCAAAAATGAACAATGTCGGCAATGGGAATACTGGAAATGGAAAGAAAGCCAACATAGAACAGAATATGGGAATGAGGGCTAATCCAGTTGGGATTGATCCAAAAACCATGTCAGCTCTTAAAATGAACACTGAACTCGTTTGGGTGGTGGGAATATGAATGCTGGGTAAGGGAGAAGGGTCATTCCAGTTGGGATTGATCCATGGTTTATGGCAGCTCTTAAAATGGCTATTACTACAATTATCCCCAACCCATACTCTTACATTGAACCTAATTCACATTACTCGTAACTCTGCAGCCTACATGTTCAGTGATGAGAACACAAACAGCTGTTGCTGTTCCATAATGTAATAAGAGGGTTAAAAAAATTAACTAATATGTAGAGATAAAAGTACGGTGTTGACTTGATTTCCTTTGTAAGTGGAATTGGTGGTTTTTGACTGTATTTTGCTGTCTGGAAGGGGGATGGGTTAGGATTCTATGGTGTAGTTGTCAAGATTATGTTCCTTTTTCTTCTTTTTAAGTCTTCATTCCTGTCCTTGCACAGATTGCCCTTTAGCCGTTTCAGGACTGAATTTAGTAATTAATCATCTCTCTCTTTAGAAAGAGTTGCAAAGGGAGAAATGTGATAGCAATCAACGATTCCTAATGTTTGTGTCCTGCATCTCGAATACTTGTTTTTCAGGAGTTGTTAGGTTTATGTGATCATCTACTTTATAATCATTAAACACCAAAAAAGGCAACCAAGAGTTATTGTATTGCCCACATATTACTACGAGGGCTTGTAACAAAAGTTCAACAGCCAACTGGGTTGTGGGTTCCATAAATGACAATTATTTCAAAAAGAAGGTTTTTTGGAAGAAAGTAAACATGGAGACAATAGATAAACTCAAGTGAAGATTACTCTAAGTATTATAGGGAAGCAAAAGCAAATGAACCAAAATAAGTTGCAACAGCTACAAAAAAAAAATAATAATAATTTGTTTAATAACTACATTTGTGAATATAATTACTTGAATAAAATATTATTTATTTCTTAATTTAAATTCATTAAGAAATATTGAATTCAAATAATAATATTTTATAAATAAAATTATATTAATTATTAAATAATTATATTTCATCACTTTACATCAGTTTATGATTTACTATTATATAATTCTTTCATTATTAAGATATTTATCTTTTATAATTTGTCGAATATTTGTTAAAACTTATATTTTTTTTCTCCTCATCATATTATTAATCAAAATTTATTTATTCATAAAAACCTTATTTTTCTTAAAAATAATTACTTCAACTGGGGAAATGGGATTTACACGTTACTCTTTCCTAGTAAATATTACAATTATAAAAGCAAACATTTATGCCAAGGTCCACTCACCTGATGGCACAAGCCCCTTTCTCCAAAATGGAGCACTTGGGTTCGATCCGCCTCCCTCCAATAATAATAATAAAATAATAAAAGCAAACATCTATGCAATGAAATGATGGTGAACGCATACTACAAGATTTTAAAATATCTATGAAATGAGTGTAGCGCGAAATAAGATTTTAAAAAATCGAATTATCTTAAAATGTAGAAATTGCAATTTATATTGATACGCATTCTACAATCTTTTTGAAAAAAAATATATAAACCATAACTAAAAATTAATTTTTTTATATATTTTTTTATTGATCAATTTTTTTGAATAAATATGTAAAATTTGCACATCCTATTATTATATATATCATTATTTTATATTCTAAACCATGAGAAGTTTTGTTTGAATATAGAAATAGTTTTATTTCATCTCATCTTATCATTATAATTTTTTTTAATTTTTATATAAAATATAATAAATAATCAACTTTTTCAAACCCAAAAACAATAATATATAATAATATTTTATACAACTTTTAACTTTAATATATTTTAACTTTAATATAAAATTATCTCATTTTATCTCACTATCTAAATTAGTCTTCACTAACTACTTTAATAAGGTAGAATTTACTTAAAAGAAGATGATGGAAACGATAAAAAAAAAAAAGGAACAAATCTCATATTTGATTTACGTTTAGCAAAAAAAATCCTAAACACTTCGTGTTTAATTCAAATATGGAAGGTACTGAAGTTTGAGTCTCAAAATATCATTTGATTGTCTCAAATTGCTAGTAAACAAATCTTGATATTTGGATTTAGGTAGCTTAGAATGAGAGAAATAAATATTTATAATTTGTTTAAATGATTTTTTCAAACAAAATTAAATGCTAAATAAATGTTGGAGGGTTCAACGTAATATCTTTCTTTGATTTTAAAATGAGCAATACAACTCTGTATTTTATCTTTAGCCACACGCAATGATATGTACTGTTAAGTGGCTATTAAATTTAATAAAAATATATAAGAAAAATTAATGAAAAATAAAAAAATTGTTAAATAGCTATTAAATAATCATTTATTATAATAGAATAGATATACACGCTTAGTTTGGATACAAAATTTTCTCCAATTCATCTCATTTAGTTATTTGAATTTTCTTTAAATGACTATATAAAATATAATAAATAATTTAACTTTTACAAAACCTAAAAAAATAATAATATTAAAAAATAATATTTTATTTAACTTTAAACACATTTCTAAACTCATTTCATTTCATCTCACTATCTAAACCTCCCCTCAATAAATGTGTAGAGCATATTTAATATAATGTTTATATGACATAATTTTATTTAAAAGATAAATTTTAAAATCAGAATATTACAAATTAATATTGTCATTTAAGTGATGTGGATGGTATATTCCACACACTAATTTGAGAATAAAAATAATAATAAAATATTTTATTTGAAATAGTTGAGTTAAGATATTTGGTGAATAATAATATTTGAAAATATTTTGTATATGATAAAATAGTTTGAATTAAAATATTTTATTGTATTTGAAGAAGAAAAGAGAAAATTTTAAATAAAAATATTATAAAACTAAAATTTGTTTGGTTACAATTTTTCAATATCATTTATTTGGAAATTAGTAAAAGTGGTATTGATTTTTGTGTTTTATTTTGAAGTTTGTAAAAATTATTTTGTTTTTTGTTTTTTGAATAATGATTTAATATTGTTAGATGAAAAAGTTGAATATTTGAAATTAAAAAATATTTTAAATTTAAGTCATGTTTGGAAATGAAATTATAAAAAATTTTGGTAATTTGCCAGGTTTGCTTTAGGAGACAAAATCAAAAATTTCAAACTCATCATTACATTTTTTCAAATTCTCATACGAAATATAATAACAAATTCAACTTTTCAAATTTTAAAAACACTTTATCAAATTCTAAAGTAAAACTAATATTAAAAAATAATTTTATAACAATATTTTATTCTTTTTTTTTTTTACTTTTATCTCATACAATCTCTTCTCATCTCTAAAAACAAATTAAGCATTGTAGACTTGTAGTTGACTGTGGAGACCCACTTAAGTTTAGGGGGCAAAGGCCCCACCAGGTTTTTTTTTTTTCTTAAATTGAAAATATTTCCTAGATTTTATTCATAATTCTATAAATATAAAATTGGCCCCCAAAGATTTTTTAATCCCTATTCTCCAAAATTTTCTAAAATTCCAATATACTTACAAATACCTCTCCAATGTTTTTCTAAAGTCTCAAAATCTTGTATAAAAGAAAAAATATTTTTAAGTTAAGTCTTGGCATGAATGATCCACTTTGCCACCACAGATGTGACCATCTCCAAAAGATATGCCTCAATATGTGGCAAACCCACTATAGAGAGAATGTGTTTGGGAGATGACCTCTTGTCGCGATAATATGAGCCTTCCATTTCCTTGATGTTATACAAAATATGTAATGGAAGGTAATACAAAGTGACTGAGAGCATTCATTTTTATACATTATCTATTTATGAAGATATGGTTTCGCTAAAATTAAATCAAAACTAAATAATACATTTATTAATATAGCTTTTTGTTATATACTATTAGACTTCTTAATATGAAATCTAAAGTGAAAATATAAAGAAATTATTGTATGTTGATGATCTATATGAAAAATATTTTAGAGGTTTTATCCTAAAGACTTCATTGAGCAAGAAAGAATTTATGTAAGATCTTAATTATATCATTGTATGCTTAATGTATGTGACACGAAAATATGTAGAGTTTACATTAAATTTGATAAACTAGTTTACATACTAGAATGAACATAACATTCTAAAAGACCACTTGATATTTTCTACAAATAAAATAAATTATAAATATTTACAAAAATAATAATAGACGAATATTGTGTGGGAGAAATCTTGAGCCTTTTAGGCCGAACTTGATCGGCCCAAGACCATCAGTAGATTCCCCGAGCCCGAAACCCAAGCCATTGCCCAAAGGCTAGCCCGAAGGGTCTGTTGGGAATATCAGATACACACCTAAGGCGTGGGAATCAGCAATAGCACATAGGCGGTCTACGCAAGACTTCCCAAACATTCGAGTGCTAGTAATCTCGAGTAGCACGACCATGTCAGAGGGAGCAACATCACATTGGATGAGAGCCACACCGCATCAAATAGGGGTCGTGTCGCATTTATTGCTTGACTAGGAATGCACGATGCGGAATGGCGATGGAACTTGCCACCTAACAAGAGGCTGACAAAATGAAGATTGGTTTGGAGTCTGCGGGCGACGCCCTTGATCCCCCTGTCAAGAGATCCCCTCGCAAATATAAATAAGTCTTTGCACCTTTTAGGTGTTGACCTGATCTCTTATTCTCTACTTTCCTTTACTATAACCTACCATTTCCTTCAGGTACAAACTTTGGCATTAGAGGAACACCGGATTCCCAAGCCATCCTCCTCACCTCTGTGTACACAGGAAGACGGTGTGGAGCTTGCGATATAGTGTTACCTAAGCCCATAGAACACAACATCAACAGTTGGCGCCATTTGTGGGGTCCCTTTTTCTACAATAAACGAGTACTCTACATGCCAACAACGACGCGATCACAAGCCTCCCGACTGGAAGAAGTGCAAACTGAACCCATGGACAAGACACGAGTGAACGAAATGGAAGAAATAATGAGAAAGCTAATAGAAAAGGTTGAGACACTTCGCCAAGACAACGTTGCCTTGTGAGCCAATAAGGACGAACCTAAGGGTGGCGATAGCAGCCACAACTCAAAGGCCATGTAACCTAGTGATTGATGCGGTCGAAGGCAATATGAGTAAAATGCAACTCAAGCTGCAAGACTTGAGAGACAAGTACGTTGAGATGACCAAGAGTATAAACACCTCATTCTCTATGGACTAGCTACTCATGAACACTAATCTGTCGTATAACGAGGAGGTTAAGAAAAATGTTCTCTCGCCAAAGTTCAAAATTCTGTAAATAGAAGCCTACAATGGAACTAAAAACCCAGTTGACCACCTAGATACATTCCAATCCCACATGACCCTCCATTGGTTCTCGGGGCATGGGGCATGTAGGCCGTAATGACATGTTTTGGCTCCCTACCTTTTGGCACCATAGACATCTTTGATGAACTGTCACGCTCTTTCTAACCCAGTTCATGGCAAGCCGTAAGAGACAGCGGCCCGTTGCCTACCTCCACACAATAAAACAACCCCTGAATGAGAGCTTATTGTCGTACTTGGGACGCTTCAAGAAAGTGCATGAACACGAACGATCATGACGAAAAAATCACCCTAGAGGCCCTACTTGGAGGGATTTTGGTCGTGGAGCTTCTTTCTAACTGAAATCGTGCGACAAACGCCCACCACACTGATTGAGTTCATGGATCACGTCGATGGCTTCATCAACGTTGAATACATCCTCTAGGCACTCACTGCCCCAACTAGTCCGAACTTGAGTAGGCGGACTGGAAGCCCACAAGAAAGGGGGACCGAGGATGGGGCAACAAGAAGGCAGCGGAGCTCACGGGAGGTAATTCGGCGACTGTACACACTCCAACCTAGCCGTGGAGAACGACCGAAGTCTCAGGTCGCAGCGAGAGCAATGACGCCCGCCTAGATACCATACCTATAATGACACCAATAATCATTGGACTAAAGACTATTGGCATAAGAGAAGTCTCAAGAAAGCAGCAACAACAAGAATAGGAAACTCACACCAGCAGATGGAGAGGCGAAAGGCGACCTTGGGCACCCACTGACCATAATTGGCATAAGAGAAGTAGAAGTCAAGAGGGATGAAGAGACGATAGGCACCACTCGCAAAGCACCCGCTGTAAGAGCCCGCTTAGAAGGGGCGACCTCGTCGGGGAGATCCGAACTATAGTAGGAGGATATGTCGGAGGTGGAACCTCATCTTCAGCATGGAAAGCCTTTGCCTGTCGAGCTAAATACAAGAAGGTGTTCACAGTAAGGAGAGCCCATTACCTTCAGTGAAAAAGATGTAGAAGGCATCCTGTGTCATCTTTGTACAGATATCCAACTACATCACCAGAAGGGTTTTGATCGCCTCAGCCCCAGAAGAATATCTTGTACTGAGAAGCCTTCACCAGGACGGGAATCGCCCCAGATTGGCTACACCCAACCCCAACGCCACTCAAGGGCTTCACGAGAGATATGTTACAACCAATAAGAGCCATCACCCTCCCGTTTCTCGTGGGAGCGGCGCCGCGGACGACATCCGCAATGGTGCATTTCCTGATGGTCAAGACCCTCTCTTACTACAACGCTATCTTGGGTCCACCAACTTTGAACCTCTTTTGGGCGATTACTTCTACGTTTCATTTGAAGATGAAGTTTTTGAACCCCGTAGGAGTGGAAGAAGTTCGAGGGGAGCAAAAGATGGCAAGTGAATGCTACACTCAGGAACTAAGGTCCGAATCCTAGGAAGTCTACTTCTTAAAAGAAAGGCTGAACTGCCAACAACGCAAAAGTTAACAATGCCGTAGACCATCAAGCAAGTGTCATGTAAACGAGTCATGCCCCCTTCTTTGTTTTGTAACCCGTGGAAAAATGAATAAGAACTTCGTGCATCAACTTTTTGCCAACTTTGTGTACATTTGTTGACAATAGGTCAGGGTCCCAGGCTCCGAGCCCCACCGTACATAGCCTAGCCAGAACACAAGTCCCTCGACTTGTTAGCCCTTGTGCAAAAAGTCAAGTTCCTAAATTTGCCACGAAAATTAGTCATGGTCTTGAGCCCTTAGCCCTACTCATGGCCTGACAAGAACACAAGTCCCCAGACTTGTTGACTCTCGTGCAAAAAGTCGAGTCCCTAAATTTACCATAAAAATAGGTCAAGGTCCTGAGTTCCGAGCCCTACCCTTACGTGGCCTTACCAGAATGCAAGTCACTCGACTTGTTGGCCCTCGTGCAAAAAGATGAGTCCCTAGACTCACCACAAAAATAGGTCAAGATCCTAGGTCGGAAGCCTCACCAATACATGGCTTGGTCAGAACACAAGTCCCAACACGAAACTAGTCTAGGGTCTTGGGCCTCGAGCCTCACCCACACACAGCCTGGCCAGAGCACAAGTCCCTCGACATACTGGCCTTCATGCAAAAAGTCAAGTCCCTAGACTCTCCACAAAAATAGGTCAAGATCCCGGGCCTCGAGTCCCACCCGTACATGGCCTGGCCAGAACACACGTCCTTCGACTTGTTGGACTTCATGCAAAAACTCAAGTCCCTAAACTCCCCACAAAGATGAAGTATTTGCAATGGTCACAAGGTCCTCTTGAATGGGGAGAGGCCTTGCCTCCCGACCATGGGACCACTGAACTTCTTCTAGGACAGAGCAGGTATTGCTTTGGAAATAGCCCCATGAACGTTGTTGGTATGGACACCCATTCGTTCGTGTGATCTAATACCTGGGATGGACTCGAGGTGATGGGCGGCATCGAGTTCAACGGTGACCGAGGAGGAGTTGACCCTCTTACTATCGACCCCGGAGGGGCAACCTCTGTTTGTTCAGTATGCTATTTGAAATCAGCTTGGGCCACCTCAGCAGGGGTAACTTCGACGCCGGCAGCCTCGACTTGAGTTGCTTCGACACGAGCTGACTCAGCAGGAGCAACTTTAGCACGAGCAACTTCAGCACAGGTCACCTCGACACGAGCAGCATCGATAAAGGCAGCCTCTAAAGCCAAGATTTCCTTAAAAGATGACATCAACTGGTGAGGCACCAACTGGTGAAAGGTCTTTAGGAAAAGGGTGTTGATAGCAATATCCTTCCTTTCATCCTCCTCCTTTGATGTGGGGGCCTGGAAGGTAGGGGTGGCTAGCGAGGTAAGGGTTGAAATTGCACCCCACCCCACCCTATGCTGGTAGCACCCTTATTGGCCAGAGGACGACCAGGCCTCATGCAGACCATGAGGACTTGGGATGGACCTTTGGTATAGGTTCAGGAACTTTTTGAGGAGGCATCGAAGGCTTGCTATGGGTTCCTCGTGTTTCAAGAACATGCTACATAGAAGGCTATGGATGCAGCAGTCCCCCTACCCTAAGATGTACATTACCCTCAACATAGAACCGTTTGCTGCAGTCCCCCTTATGAGGAGAACCACACGCTGCTTCTTCGATGAAAGGGGAGGAACCTCCAAGTGACTGCGACCGACAATTTCGAATTGACTTGGGGACGTGATGAAGCGTCAAATATTGCTCTCCATCAACAACACATTTGTTTCAATGTTCTACAAATGGGCTTTCGCCCAGGATAGAACTAAAGCAACTCGGAGTTCCTCCCGCTTCGCTAGTCAAATATTGTAGCCTTTAACTCTCGCACTCACTTCCAGCAAGCCTAAACCGGAAACTCCCCAAGCTCTTCATCTCTTTCTGGAACTCCTAGCTTGGCCAAAGATGAAGAATAATCATCTCCACCAATTCTTAGCAGAGGAATGACTCTCCTCTAGCCAGACGAAAAACTTCTTAGTCACCCAACACCAAAAACTGCAAATGCTCCCATTAAGGCGATTTGTATGATAAATTGACAAGAACTCCAGAGCCATCATATTAGGGAACTCCTTCATGTTCCCCAACACGATCCAAAAAATGATGCAATTGGCGATCATGATTATCCAGCCATTTGGAGTCACTTGCACAAGTGCCAACCCTAGGAAGTCGAGAATCTCCCTTACTGGACAAAAGAACGGCAATCGCAGGCCGCTGGGGAACATTGCCGAGAAGAGACAGACGCAGGTGGCCAAGCCGCCTCTGTGTATTGCATGTACGGCCTTAGGAAGCTCCAGAATGACCTCCGGCAAAATATTGAATGTCTGTCGAAGAAATGTGAAGGTCATCCCTGATTGCCTCGCTATCCTAGATTTTGAGAGTTTTTGACTCGTAAATAAGTGTGTTTTGCTAAGTTTTATTCTAAAATGGGGGCCTTTTTGTCTTTTTACTGTTTGGACTACAAATGAGTCCATTTTTATGGACTGTACGTAGCGTTGCCCAAATTCTTATATGCAAACGCCACTGATTGGAAAGTGTTATACAGTTAAGCCCGATTTTATTTTTGAGTTTTTCTATTCTTAAATTGTTATTGTAAAGTATATTATCAAATTTTACAAATCAAATTTATCATTTAAATAATGTGAATAGTGTGATCAAAACACTCGTTTAAAAATAAATATTTGCTATGAGAGCTTCTTTAGACCATACGCAATCTTATTGTTGGATATACACCCTCTAATAGGAGGGCAACACGTGTTAAGTTTAGACAATTTTAGGAACGACACGTCAAAATGTCTCACTCTCTTTCACTCAATTCTCTCACTCTCTCACTCTCTCTGTGTTCTCCTTCCCTCGATAGAAGGTCGAATCTCATACCCTTGCCACTCTTTCTTTCTCTCTCCTCAAGCCAGAATTAGAAATCCTCCTCAGTCCTAAGTCTCTCTGTCTCTCTCTCTATTTCTCTCCATTGGCAATAGATTTGAGAAATTCTCCTATCCTCAAAATGAACTGGATCTCTTTCTCTCCTGAAGCTGAACTAGATCTAAAATTTATCCTTGTCATTAAGTTGCCCTTTACAAGATCTAAACCAATTCTAAGGGCAGGTTTGGCAAGCAAAACACTCTCAACATTTTCTAACATTCTCCACTACTATTCATTACTTTATTATTACTTTTTACCTATTTTTTATTACTATTCACAAATACTCTCAAACACTCTCAACACCCAAACATAATCTAAAGTTCCTAGGCTTAAGTACATCCATAGTCAGTGGCTGTTCTAAGGCTCTGGCATCACAAATTACAGAAGCAGTAGGATAGAAGAGCAAACTATACCATCATACTCTCATCTCCCATTAGATTGCAAAAATATAGACCGAAGTTCTAGATTGCCTTAGACAATTCTAAGAAAGTAACTTATTGATTTCCTTAGACTCAATCCAATTTGAGATTGTGATTCGTCTTTCTCATTTACCCTTTTTCCCATCATAGTGCAATTGTATGTTTTTTTGTAAATCCATTGAAATTTGTTGTAATCAATGTTTTGAATTTTTTTCCTTTTGTGGAGTTCTATCAAATGGCTGTAAAAGTTTTAAGATGTCTAGAGAGTAGTGGCCGTGGAAAAATGGAAATTGACATGATTAGGGTGATAGGGCAAACAACATGATTCAAAAAGTCTGTGAGAAAATCTTAGGAGAGAGAATGACTGTGAGAGAAACGTATTGAATTGTATGTGGAGATTGGTTTAGGAACTGAAAACAGAGAGTTAGTTTGATAGATAACTCAAGCAAAGACCTGTTAGAAAGTTCGCTCGAGTGAAGTTCGCTTAATATTCCGCTCGAGTGAGATTCAAACAAAAAGTTCATTCGACACTTGCTCGACGTTCTACTTAAGCGAATATCGCAAAAATTTTGAAATTAAAGTTTTCAGCACCGTTTTGCTATAATATGTTATGTTTGACTTGTTTTGTACGAATTAAAGCATATTTTAAGAGAAAACAATTATCAAATAAGTGCATATTATGCGAGAGAACAAAAAGCCCTAGATAGTGAGTTGAGATTAAGTGATTATAATCTCATTTAGTTTATAAGATTTTTGTAACTCTATAAACGTAAGCAATTTGTCGAACCACGTATATTGAGTATTGTGTACTTAATCGTGCTTACTTTTACTTTTATTTATCATCGTTGGTGTGTGTGTTTTGTATAACAAAACGAAATGAGTGAATTTGGTGAGAATGCATCTGGAGCTTGAGGACAGTGAGACCAACGATAAGGAAGTGAGGGAGGAATAAACTCAAGCTTGAGAGAGTGAACTCCAAAAAAAGGGAGGAATAGACTCACATGAAGCAAAATAGCAATTATAACATATAAGCACACTCACAATAAGTATAATGGATTAATAATGTTTCATTGAAGGTATAAAAGGCCCAAAATCATCTCGTCATGTTTGAAGACACATCGCTACGAGTGTAATTCTAATTCTTTTTTTTTTTTGAAGTATTTTGTCAATATATTTAAATATTTAATATTTTTTAATAGTAT
Organism: Platycarya longipes; assembly: GCA_036559045.1. Taxonomy (NCBI): domain Eukaryota; kingdom Viridiplantae; phylum Streptophyta; class Magnoliopsida; order Fagales; family Juglandaceae; genus Platycarya; species Platycarya longipes. Next base: position 30,431,114 of record CM071803.1, on the reverse strand, counting down.
TCATTAACCATCATGCCAACTCATCATTTCAATTAGGGATGAAAAAATCGATGAACGAATAAATTAGACTCGACCAGACCGAACTAATGAGTTTGGTCTAGTATTGGATTTAGTTTGGTATCAGTTTCATTTTTTTCAAAGCATGATCAAAATCGGCGCGGTTCCAAATTTTCTTTTTCTAATATCGAACAGAGTGGGTCAAATCGATTCATATATATTTAATTTTTTTATATTAAATAAAATCTTTTTTATATTATATATAATTATATATAAAATAATTTTGTATTATATAAAAATTACTAACTAATATAATATTAAATCTTAAAATCCTACATCACTATAATATATCGTATTAATAGTTTATATTAATACTATATCACTATATAATATATGATAATATATCACAATATTAATGCTTGTATGGAAACAAGATATTACTCTTGATCTTTGGAATTATTCTCAGCATCATATAAATGCTTTTGTTAATGATGAGGTAAGTGGGTCTAGATGGCTTCTCACATGTTTTTATGGCTATTCTAAAGTTTGTAAAAGGAGATTGGGTTTTGAAATGTTAAGCTCTTTCAAACCTAATGGTTTAAGATGGTTAGTAATTGGTGATTTTAATATAATATTAACCAATGATAAGAAGGAGGGGGTAGACCAAGGTGTGAAAGCCAAATGCAATTATTTAGAAATGTGCTTGGTGAATGGGCTTTATTTGACTTGGGATAGAAGGGGGATAAATTCATTTGATCAAATAAACATGAGGATGATACTTTTGCCAAAGAGAGGTTGGATAGAGTGTTGGCTAACAAATTATGGATTGATAGCTTTGTAAGATTTCAGGTTGAGACCATTACTGCATTGTGTTCAGATCATGGGGCTATTTTGTTATAATGTGAAGATGCTTGAGGGTCTCATATCATTTTTCCAACTAGTTTTAAGTATGAAATATCTTGGATTCGTGAAGAAGGCTGTAGGCAAGTGGCGGATTTTGAGTGAATGAAAAATTGGATGGGGATCACTCACCTTGAGTCTGTGCAAGCAAAGTTGGAATGGTGTGGAAAGAGTCTTAAAAATGGAGTAGGAAAATAGACCAGACTAGAAACAAGGAAATAAAGGAAAAAAATAGCTTCACTTAATAAATTGCAGAGGGAAGAAGGGCCTAATAACATGCAGGCTATTAAAGAACTTCAAAAGGAATTAGAATTTTTAATGGATCTAGAGGATTTAAAATGGAAACAGAGGGTTAAAAGGCATTGGCTTGAGAATGGGGATAGAAATAAAAAGTGTTTCCATGCGCGTGCTACTGAGAAATTTTTTATAAAGCAGCTAAGAGATGAAAAAGATAACTTGTTGAACACATATTCAGGTATTGCTCTTGGATTCAGATAGTTTTTTTTCAAAAGTTTTTCTATCGACCTATCGCACTAATGAAAGTATTGATTATGTTAGAGGGGGATTGATTACTGTTTTAGATGGGGAATATTAGAAGAAGTGGAAGTAGTCCTGAAACAAATGTCTCCCTTCAAATCTCTGGGTCCAAATGGTTTTAGTGCTAGATTTTTCCAAAATTATTGGGAGATAGTAGGGGAGGAAGTCTTTACAGCAGTACTAGAATTCCTTACAAGTGGTAAGAGGCATCTGGACTTAATCATACTTATATCACTCTGGTTCCCAAGGTAAACTCTCCTAATTCTATGCATGAATTCAGACCTATTAATTTATGTAATGTATTGTATAAGTTAATTTCTAAAGTTCTAGCAAATAGACTGAAGGGAGTTTTATAAAAAATAATATCTTAGAATCAGAGTCCTTTTATTCCAAGTAGACTCATAACAGATAATATAATGGTAGCCTATGAAATTTTACATTCTATGCAATCAAGGAAAAAAAAGTAAAGTGAGAAGTATGGCTATTAAATTAAACATGTTTAAAACTTATGATAGGGTAGAATGAGACTATCTAGAGGCTATGTTACTTAAGCTTGGTTTTGGTTAAAAGTAGACAAATTTATTAATGACATATGTTAGAACTGTTTCATATTCTGTAAAGGTAAATGGGATTCCTAGGGAGCCTTTTTATCCTTTTAGAGGGTTACATTAAGGCAATCCACTATCCTCATATTTATTTCTAATTTGTGTAGAACGTTTGAGTTATTTATTTCAGCAAGCGGAGAGAAATGGTTTATTAAATGAATTTTAGTTTCAAGAGGGGGTTTAAATATCAACCACCTCTTATTTGTAGATGATTATGTCATCTTTTGTAAAGCAAAGCAAGCAGAATGGGAATGTGTGAATCATGTTTTGTGGAGATATGAGTGTTCTTCAGGTTAATACTTAAATAAACAGAAGACTTCTATACTTTTCAGTAACAACATTGATCCTTATGCTAAGGAACATATTACTCAGTCTTTTAATGGAGTAGTATGTGGGAATTATAATAAGTCCGATTTGGATTGGGAGATGAAATGAGGTGAGTTTTGAAGATTGAATAAAATATTATTGAAATATTATTTTTTAATATTATTATTATTTTGGGATTTGAAAAAGTTAAATTAAGATTTGAGAAAGTTAAATTATTTATTATATTTTGTATGTGAATTTGAGAAAGTGTAATGATGATTTTGAGATTGAGCTCATCTTAACTCCCAATCTAAACTGGGCCTAAATATTTGGGACTACCTACTATTATAGGTAGATCTAAATATGATACTTTTAGATGACTAAAAGAGAAGTTAACGGAGAAGAATATGTAGGTGGAAATCGATTTTATTTTCTTCGACAAGAAAAGAGATTTTAATTAAGAGTGTTTTATAAGCTATTCCAACTTATACGATGAGTGTTATCAAGTTGCCCTTAAGATTATTAAGAAAAATTGAATCAATATTTTCATAATTTTGGTGGAGACGCAATCAGGCTACAAAATAAATTCATTGGAGGAGTTGATAGAAGCTACGCATTATCAAAGCTAAAGGGGGTTTTGGATTTCAAAGTTTAGCCAGTTTTAATAGAGCGTTGTTATCAAAACAAGTGTGGAGGTTGCTACAAGACTTTACATCTTTGGTTTCACAAGTGTCTAAGCATAAATACTATCAGAATTGTGAACTTTTTGACTCTAAGATTGGCTCCTCTCCTTCTGAGAAGTAATAGGCCTCCTTAGATTTAGTAAAGGCTGGTTCTATTTGGAAAATAGGAAATGGGAAAAATATAAAAATATGGCATGATTGATGGTTGCCTAGGCCTCATACTTAAAAAGTAATAACTCAAATGAATAAGTTGAACACTAATACCTGAGTGACTGGTTTAATAAATTCAGAGAAATTTTAGTGGAATAAAGAATTGGTAGAGGATGTGTTTAATTCAGAAGATGCTCATTTAATCTATAGTCTTCCAATTAGCCTAAGAGGGGCTCAAGATAAGTTAATGTGGGTGAAGTCCTCCAAGGGGCTGTTTAGTGTGAAATCTGCATATTTCTTGGATGTAGAATTAAAAAGTCAACAATAAGGTCAATCTTCAACTGAATCTAGTGAAGGATCTCAATGGAAGAAATGATGGAAGTTAAAAATACCTGGGAAGACAAAACAATTTCTTTTGGGTTGTTCTTTTCCCAACAAAGCATAATCTGTTTCTAGAATTAGAAACAATTTTGCATGTTCTTTAGGGTTGTTCAGCTGCGAAGGATGTATGGGGGAGATAGAGCTTCTTGTCTTAAAAATGGCATGCTGATTATAATGGATTTAATGAGCTATAAGCAGATTTTTTGCAAAGGTTAGAAGTCTACCAACTGGAGCTAGTTGCAGTGGTTTTATACAAGATATGAGCTAGACAAAATAGGTGGGTCTTTGATAAGAAATTTCAGAGTCCTTTTGTTTTATATCTCTCGGTAGTGAATGACTTGGAGCTTTTCAAAAAAGTAAACTAGATGCAAGCTTCTTAGCAGGTAGAGGTTGAAGAAGTGTCCCAGGTTGAAACAGCAATGTCTCATGTTATATGGCAACCTTTCACAAAGGTTAACTTTGATGTTGCATCTTTTAATGAAAAAGAACCAATTAGGTCAGGAATTATAGTGAGAGATAGTATGGAAGATGTTGAGGTTATTCTTTCAACTCCAAAATCCAAAATTTCTTCTGCTTTTATGTCTAAAGGTTATTCTTTAATAAGAGCCATGAAGCAGGGTAATGAATTGAGGATTTTCCAAGTTAAATCCATGTTATTTTTTAGAGAGATGCAAAGCAACTAATAGATGGTATAAATGGGGAAATTATGGATTGCTCATGGAATGGTCAACTAATGGAAGATTTTCAGTTTATGCTTTCAAGACAGGAGCACTGGAAGCTGATCTAGGTGAGACGAGAAGCTAATAAGGTAGCTCATGCAGCAGCTCATTATGCAAGAAGGTTAAATGAAGAAAAAGTCTGGCTTGAAGAGTATCCAAATGAGATTAATTTTGCTATTTCTATAGACTAAAGTTGTAATGATTCTTATTGATTAATGATTATGTTTTTTCCTTTCAAAAAAAAAAAAATCACTATAGTCTATAATATAATTATAATAAATTATCACTATGCTATTATATACTATAATATACTACCATTAAGGTGGTAATTTAGTTAGTACGAGATAGTATTTAATAGTCTCGAAATCAGAAGTTTGAATAGAACATGAGTTGAAATCACTTATGGGAATAAAACTTGACTTTTTGGCCATGAAATTAGTTTTGGACTTGTTGACATCTTGGTAATATTGTGTGAGGAACTTGCTAATCGAGCAGTAGCTATGATTCACCGAACATTCCATATTAGAATGACTTTTATAATCATGCTCATAGAATATTTTTTTCAAAATCACTATAATATGTAAGGAAAATGATATTTTGCCTACTAATTTTGACACATCATACATTTTAATTAAATAATTATTAGTGTATTGATATAATTAAAAAAATAGGTCGAAGCAGATAAAATGGAAGTATCGAGTTTATAAGTATAATCGATGCAGTATCAATGATTTAATCCCAAAATCAATATATATCAATTCGGTCATGAGAGCACTAGTATTGAATCCATCAAATTTTTTTTTAAATTTGATAAAGAGTATAATTTTGATGGATCTATCAAGCCTCTAAGTCTATAACTCTACGTTGGATCAAAATAATAATATAATAATATTTTTTTAATAAGAATATATTTTAAATATATATTTTTATATTTTTTAATTAAATCAATCATACTTATATTTATAATTTATTTTGATACTTAAATAATTATTTTTCAATTCCTTGTTAAAAAATTATTTTTTTCAATCAAAATCTTCAATCAAATAATTAGTTAAATAATTATTTTTCAACCAAATTGTTAAAAAGTGATAAATATAAATAGATGGTCAAATACAAGCATAAAAATATACTAAGCACACAACCACAAAATATATTAAATGGAATAAAGTAATGAAAATAAAATAGACAACCAAATATACTAAATAGATGATAAAAATGAAGCAAATGATGACGAAAAAAATAAAGTAATGAAATAAAATATATTAAAATATGTATCTAGCATGTAAATAGTAATTATTTAAATATGAAGGATAGATAAGATTTATGAGCAATGTTAAGGATTTCTACTTTCGGATCCTTTTTTCGAATTCTTATTTAAGGATTCATATTTGAGACATTTTTTAAAAAATTTTTATTTTACGTGATTTTTATGTAAGTATTTTAAAACAATGTTTTGATTTTTTTATATTTTTAAAAAATGGTTTAAGATGTTAAAAAAATCTTGTAAATAAAACATACACGTTAAAACACTTAAATTTTTAATTTTTTTAAATGATTTTTTTAACATCTTAAAACATTTTTTAAAATATAAAAAAATGATCACAACATTATTTTAAAATATTTATATAAAAATAATGTAAAATAAAAAACTAAAAAAAAAATCTTAAGTAAGAATTTCCAAATATAAATCTGAAAAAAGAAATTTGAAAGGAGGAATCCCTATCATTTTTCAAGATTTATTATAGTTTAAAATTAAATATTAAGAAATTTAATTGATCTAATCTGAAGATATTTAATTAATAAAAGAGTTCTTTTACGTAGGGGTGTCAAATCGTGTTAACGGGTCGTATTCGTGTCGTGTCAAGACATGTATATTATATTATATAGGTCAACCATAACCCGACCCGTTAAGTTTATCGTGTCAAAATCTCAAACCCTAACCCGACCCGTTAACATAACGTGTTGTATCGTGTCAACCCGTTATGACCCGTTAGTAAATATTAGGAAATATATTAACACGATATAATATGATTCGTTTCAACCTATTTATGTAAATGAGTTGAATATGTCCAAAATTAACCCGTTTGACTTAATTAAATTTAACATAATTTTATATAAATATTAAAATCATAATATCTATAAAACTAATAACACTAATTATATGTCTAAATTACAATCTAAACAATAAAATATCAAAATTAAAATTCTAACAAATTTACATTTAAGTATAAGAATATAATTGTAATTTTAACTTTCTTAGCGTGTCATAACGGGTTAAAACAGGTTAACCCGTTATCAACCCGTTAAGCAATCGTGTCATAACGGGTCAACCCGTTTTGACCCGAAACCGGTTAAGACTAAACCCTAACCCGCTATTATCGTGTCGTGTTCGTGTTGGGTTAACGGGTCGTGTAAGAAATTGCCACCCCTACTTTTACGGAGCAGTTACTGTAGAGTGCACACAGTGCACTTATGACGTGCCTGCCCTTTATATTTTTCCTCCTTCCTGAAATTAATTTGAACCCAACGATAAGCAACCCCTGTTTTGAACCCATCCCACTCATGCGCCCCCTCTCCCTCTCGTCGCTCATCACCAGCGGTGTCCTCCCTCCACCAGCGCCGCCCCGCGGCGCGACGCACCGTTTCGTCTCCGTTCCCATCTGAATATTTAGTAGAGGTACTGCTGACTTCTCTCCCTTTCTCCATCGCCGAACACCCCCTTCATTTGTTCTCCCTCCTTCTCTTTTCCCCTATATCTCATTCTTTCTCTCTTCCCTCTAGATTGGCCCGACACTCACTCTCTCCCCTTCTCTCCATTTTTTTCTTTCTTTTTTCCAGTTCTCTTGCTGCTTTCGTTGTCCCAGGATTGTTGAACTTGGAAATCTAGGCTTAGCTGAGGAACTGGCAATCGATTTGATTGTTGAAACTAGCCCTGGACTGCCCTTATTAGGGTTTCTATTGTGCTTCACCAAAGGTAATATAATCCATCCCTTGTCTTGTTTGTTTTGATTTATATTTATATTTTTTTGGCCTGTGTTTGGCTTGATCTGTGGTGGTTTGCGTCATGTTTGGTTTTGGTTATATGGTCAAGTTTGTGTTTATCTACTATGTGCAATTCTATGCATTTATGAAAAACAAGAAGAGTTGTGTTAATGAGTTTGGTTATTGGTGAATAATCCAAGCTATATACACGTATGAGTTGCACGATAATGTGTAGTAGTTAGGCTGCTATATATATTATGGAAAACAACTTATGGGCAAGTATGTCTTCTACTGAAAGCTTAGCTTAACTTAGCTCTAGTGCAAAGCTTAGTTTTAGCCTTTACTCTAGCTATTGACCATAAATGCATTTGAATATGGTTGCAAGATGTAAAAGAATTTCAAATTTCCAGGAATTAATCTCATCTGTTCATTCAAAAAATAACATTATACATAAGCTCATACAATCTTTATTTTTTAAGTTTTTGAAACTGCTAGATACCAAGATAGAGGTATTGCACAAACTGGACCATAATACATGTAAGTTAACTCTGTTCTTCCAAATTAGCTTACCTAGGTGAATATTGTGTAATTTCACAAGTAGCTAGGGTGCTAATTTATCTATCCTAATCATGAGTTGGATTAATTAATATCAAAACAGGCTAAAAGGCTACGGATACATAACAAGTGACTTTGGCTGCCTTCCATTTAATGCTAGTAAAATCAGATATGGATACATATTTTCATGCTAAATTATGTTGCTGGAACTTTATGATTGTTAGTTTGGTTTGTTCTGGTTAGTTTATGATGTATGAGGGAGATCATTGTTGATCCTGTGATCATTAGTTCAACCTACATCTGTTCTATGTGACATTAATTCATTTGTTTCAATAATCCTTCACTTCAGGCTATTCTAGATGGAGATCATTGTTTAGTTTTTTTTTTTGTCAGTTTATTTTACTCTTTCCATATAGTATCTACAAGTTTGACTGCTATTAAGTATAGGCATATCATGATGGGATAAGTTCTTAATAAAAGATCATACTAATTAAGGGTTAATCAGATCACTATGGGAAGGGTTGTATAAATATATGTATATATATATATATATATAAGATCATTGTGGAATGGGGAAAAAAATCAAGAACTTATTTTGAGAAAAAGATCTGTAGTTTTGGGATAGATTTTTAAATATTGGTTCCCTATAAGTGAGAAAATCTCAAATTTTAAAATCATTTTGAGAAAATGGTCGAAATGCATTAATTATGATGCGGTTAAGGGTTTTGATCAAGTAGTCGTATCAAAACACTTGGCCTGCATGCCAAGTATGTGATGGATTCATGTTTGTTTCATTTGAGTAAGTCGCAAAGAGATGGATTAATGTTTGTTTCGTTTATCTTAGACTAATAGCTCTAAAAAGCCACAAAATAAAAAACATTTCAAAGGTGAAGAAGATTGCTGTGTGAAAAGATGAAATTGTCTTGCAACAATGAAAAACCAGAAAGCTTATAATGGAATTGTCCAAAAAAAAAAAAACATGTTTCAGAGGTGAAGAAGGTTACTGTGTTGTTCTTAATGTTTTGCTTAATAACCATACTTCTTTGGTATATATATTAACTTCTTCTCTTGTTGTTTTCTGTGTAGTTTTGGAGATGGTTGATCGAGCCTGTGTGACTAGTTGTGGAGATGGTCACGTCCTGTGGTGTTCATAGTTGTGTATGTTGTGTTGTGAGCCAAGTGTTAGTGGCTGTTTATTTGTATTCCAATGTCGTGGTGATGTTGCTGGTGTTGATTCTGTAGATTGTAAAGTAAGGGCTTGTGTGGAAACACATGTTGTGTTGCTGTGTTGTAATTTTTGTACCTTTTAGAGAGGCTATAGTGTAGTTTCTGGAGATTCTTAGGTGAAATATGTATAGTAGGGACGTTCGTCACATAACCCTTGTGTACCTTGTTGTAATATACTGATATGTACCTGAAGTTCAGACTCTTATGAATATAACAACTTTATATGAAATTTTTACTAGTTTGATTTGGATCAAAATTTTCTGTGTTCCTGGAAAAATTTATAAGTATTAACTCCATACTCAATACTAGCAGGTTAATTACATAGGTTTCATTACCAATTTGTTGACCATCCTCATTGGGAAGTTGTATTTGATAGTCAAACAACAATTGAGATAAGTATTTTGCAAGGTCAAGACTAACATTTTACAAACAAGTTAATATACATACTCCAATTAAGTTCACAAACCATCATTTCATACACATCTTGATCATACATACAGATATCCCTTTTTGTACATCATAACCAAAACATAGGGGGGAGTACTACATAGGGGGAGTATCCTATGCACTATTTACATGTTACAATCTATTCGAACCAAGCAAACACTATTATGAAAATCTAATAATTTTCACTTTTCCTCTTGAACATTTCTCTCTCTCTCTCTCTGTGTCTCTCTACATATATATATCTTTCCTTTTCCGAACTTCAAACTCGTGCAAATAACATGTCATCCAACATCTTCCAAACCATATTCTCTCTTGTATGAATGTTCTCAATGAAGTAATCCATCCATACAAGAAATCTACATCTTGCTTCTTCCTGGACAAAGTACAAATATTTAATCAAACCATGTTGATGTACGAGTTGCAAACTGAAACAACATACAAAGATAACAAAGATAAATTACTTTACCGTGTTAATAACCCGAAGAAAGAAAGCCAGCACCTTTCATAAAATGTTTTAAAAGACAATATTACAAACTCTTAATTGTGAGAATAACATTACTTATCAAAACAAAAACAAAAAAATTGAGAATAACATTATTTATAGAGGAAATTTTTTTTATGAATTGAAGTTGCTAATTTGTGTATATGAAATTATCACAGTGATATAGGTAAACAAAATTATCACAAAGTATAAATGCTAATCGAAGCTGCTACAGGTATACAAGCCTATACGTGTATACAAAATGATCACAAACTATCACAAAGTATACATGTTATTTCAAGTATACAGGATCAAGAAAACGAAATTATCAGTGCTTTGATTGATGAAAAATTTATGTTTTTCTCTTATAACTTGCAACCATCATCTAGAGGGTTAGATTGGACAATTTAAACTGATACTTGTTAATCATATTTCTTGCTTTCACATCCTTTATATCACATACTCTAAAAATAATAGATTTCTTACTTTTACATCCCTTGTATCATAGATTTCTTACTAGTCAAACTGATAAAAAAATTGTATAATTATCAACGCATGACATGATAAAACACAAACATAGTACTATATTACAGATCCAAAAATCATTGTATAAATAATTTGAAGAAGATTATGTGGTTATGGAAATTAATTTACCGTCACGATGCAAGAACGTATTCTTAGTTTTCAAGAACGTATTCTTAGTTTTCAAATATCTGTATTTGCCCTAGAATCACAATGGAAAAAATAGAAATAGAGTGAGAGAGTGAGGATCACGCTGGTCTTTGCTCTAGAATCGACTCTTTCACTTAGACTATTATGTATCAACTGTTTCACTTAGGCTATTATGTATCGACTGTTTCACTTTGGCTACTGTGCACAATACAGTCCAAGAGCACATATATATATATATATTCTGAAATTGTTCAAAGAGTCGAGGGGGGAGAAGAAGGGATTTCATTAAGGTTTTTCGAAATTGAGATTTTTTTGTCAAAGAAGGAATTTATTTCTTCTTTCTTTTTTTTTTTATAGTAGAAGGGACTTTCTTTCTAGGTTCACATAATTGACGATTTTCGAAATCAATGGGTATGAAGAAGGATTTTTGAAATTAGGATTTTTGCCATGGTTAAGGACTTCAAATTCGAGAAAAGGGCTTGGGGGTGAGGGGCCTTCAAGGACAAATTAGTTAATTATGTTTAGGATACGTCATGAGTTATCTGGCCGCTCTCAAATAAGGGATGCACCCAAGATTTATTCTTAATATGTTATAAAACTAAAGAAAAAACTACGATTGCAAAAGAGAAATATATAAGAAACTTTTTTGAAACTTGCTGAAACTTTATTCTCTATTTATATTTTCTTATAAATTTCATAACAACTGAAATCCATATTTATAGGTCTTAAAATTATTATACAAGTTACTATGTAAGTCACTATGTAAGATTTAAAATAATGATGGTGGGGTCATTCACAAAATAATTAAGGGGGCGGGGATCCCCCAATAATTAATAACACTCCCATTTGAATGACCACTAATAAATAATCTGCTTCGTTAAAACCTTGCCAACAAAAAACTCAGTGGGAAGAAAAATCAATGGCGAAGGAAAAAGAGTACAGTCTTCTTATATATCCACAAATGTTTTAAGATTGCCTCATTAAAACCTAGCAAAGGAAAACTCAGTGGGACAAAACCTTAGCGGAGGAAAAAGAGTACAATCAGCACAAGTCTTCAGGACTTTTACTCTCCCTGAAAAGTGCATGACGATAGATTTTTGAGTCTTCAGATTCTAATATTCTGCACAATTTTCTTGAATGTTGCAGTTGGTGATGCTTTCGTGAATAAATCTGTCAGATTATCACTTGATCGTATCTTTGATATATCCTTTTTTGATTTGAATGATAAGTAGCATTATCTTCGTATAAAATTGTTAGACTATCATTGATCATGAGAAGACCACACTTTTCTTGAATATATAGAATCATTGATCTCAATCAAAATACACTCTAAACTTATTTTTATGAATTGCAATAATTTATGAGTGATTTGAAGATGTAGAAGATAATATCTGGTTGATAGACTTAATAGAAATTTGATACCTGCAGTAATACTTAAACTCTCCTTGATAATATGCATTAGTGTTTTAAGTAATAAGCAAATATTATTTCAGTAGATATAACAGGCTAAGAATTAAAATATGATTTCCATCTAAATAATGCATTAGAGAGAACATGATAATATTTTCATCTAAAATTTTCTCCTTTTCATTCGGCGCTATTAGGGAGAACTTGTTTATATACGACGGAAATAGCATTGAAAACCATCCATGTATGATAAAAACTGTAAAAGCTTGAGGTCTAATGTTATCGGTTCGACAGAAAATTAAATCTGCTTGACATTATTGACAAACTAGATTTTGAAGAGATTTGAAAGTTTCGGGTTGTTATTTAAATATAACCATTTTTACCATTTGTTTACTTAAGCAAAAAGATCTCACATTCTTTATAGATTCAGTTGTTGTTCATCCAGAACGATATTATGTCTAATAGAAATTCTAATGTTCCAGATTTGAACCATGAACCTTTTATACATCAACCACTTCTATTTTCTCCTAAAGCTGTAAACATCATGATAGGAGTAGAGATATATCTTTCTAGTAAATCTGATCCTGAAATTGTTGCAATATCAAGAACCCTTAGTGCTCAATATGCTGCATCTCTTACAACCATGTCTCAAAGGCTACTAGTGAGGTTGATTATCTTAAAAATTAAATATCTGAATTGCATCAAACGCTTGCAATTAAAGATAGAAAAAATAAAAATTTAAAACAAGAAAACAAAGAGCTGAATAAATTTGTAGGCTGGTATTCTTGTGACCTGAAAATACGAATAGAAGAGCTGGAACGAGAAAGAGCTCAAATACAAAGTCAACAACAGCAACTAACGACAGAGGTTCAGCGTTTACAAGAAAATAAGGATAGCTGTAATTAATCTCGCTGGCTTTTGAAATTATGCATCCAGCATATCTTGTAAAGTGAGATTTGAAGAGATAATGAATTGTCTTATTTTTATTTCCATTTCTATAAGAACTGTCTTTAACTTCATATAGTCCGCATCAAATATTCTCTTCATATCTATAATTCATTTATATTTGCATTTTTATTCTACAAATTCCTAATAGCTCATCAATTTCCTTTCAATATTTTTCACGATCAACATATGATGTATCCTTCACCTTAATTACAAATTGTTCATGCATCTTCCGCATGTGCCATGTTGCAGCAAGCGAATGATCTGGCTAATAAGTCAGATTGTGAAGCCGTTTATGAGCTGGTGACTCTCGGTACCCGATACTCCTCTTCTATTGTTGGATTTTCCAACCGATTACAATCCAAAAATCGTGAGATTGAGGAGCTTAACGAGAATGTTTCTGTACTTCAACGACTCATTCAAGAGTTTGACAGAAAAATTGCAGACTTCAAGCAAGAGAAAAAGGATTTAAAATCCTTACTTGCCTCTTTATTTCGACTGCCTAATTCTTTAGATAAGGATGACATATTGTTTTATGAAGAGCAAATGCATTTTAGAGATGAAGCTAGAAGTCTCAAATTCTTATAACTCATCTATCAATTGAATAATAAGATATTTCCTTTTCAAATGCATTCCTTGAATTTATTGCAGCCCTTGTGATCTCTTCATGAGTTCTAACAAGGTAAATATCAACGTAAGCTGCAATAATGGCAAATCTGGGTTCTGATAAAACACATGGGCATATAGGATTATTCTCAAATTCTTCTTTCAATAGATACTCATTGATTTAATTATACCACATGCGTTCGGATTGTTTTAATCCATATAAAGATCTTTAAAACTTTATAAAGTATATACTTCTAAATGTACTTGGATTAAATTAAATGTACTTGGATTAAATGTTTCAAGTATCGTATATCTTTATATATGTAATGATCTAATGATCCTTATAAATATGCAGTGACCACATTTATCAACTGCATATCTAATCCTTTTGTAATAACCAAATCGATTAAAAATATGAATGTGATTGCATTCATAACGAGGAAATATGTTTCCTCATAACTACTTTCGAGTTTCTGCAGGAAACCTTGTGCGACAAATTGTACCACACAATTTCATTTTTCATTACGCTTTCGTATAAATACTCACTTATATCTTATAGGCATTATACCATTTTCTGTTTGGACAACAGGTCCAAATACCTCTCGCTTTGCTAACGATTTTAATTCAGCTTCAATAGCTGCTTTTCATTGTAGCCAATCATTTCTACGTCGACATTTTTTGACAATTCTTGACTCACTTTCTTCATTACTTCTAGTAATGTCAAGTGTTATCATATATGTTGTCGACAACAGTTTTATTTCTATCCATAGATTTTTCAGTACTCATGAAATGAATTGAGATCTCATTGTTTCTCTCGAAGAGAAAACATTTCATGAAACACCTCTATAGGATGTTCTTCTTCAAGAGGTTCGTACTCTTCATGAGTTTTCTCTTTAGGAGTTATACTCTTCAGGAGATTTCCTTTTTAGAAGGATTATATTTTATACAGAAAGTACGGTCTCTTCAGGAACACCGATTTTTTTTTTCTCTTTTGCATCAATAGGTCTTCAACGCTTCAGGTATATCTTAGACTCATCTATTGCTGTTTTAACAACTCGTCTTTCAGGGACTTCAATCTAGCTTAAGCATTAACAGCAGTAATATATGATTTTACAATACCTTTAGTGTCAGTAAATACATCCTGTAACTGATTTGCAACACTTTACAAATAGGTAATCCTCTGAACTTCTGGTTCATATTCATTTATAAGAGAATCAGATTTAGACAGGGTTTTATTATCCTAAGTAATTTCTTGTCGTGCTTTAGACACCGACTTTTTGTTACTTCAAAATATGATAAAATTTTACTATAATGTATAAAAGTTTAGTATAAGTAGATCAAGTGCTTGGTCATACAACATGTACGTAACCACTGTTCAGTAATACCACATCTATGACAAACATATTTTTCTATGAAGAATTATTCTGAGGTCCTTTACCCTTCTCTGAGTTAGATCACTTCTGGTGATACGATATATTTTTATCATCTTTAGTGTTGTCGTTTTTGGAACCAACACTTCTATGATTTTTCTACCACGTCTATGCCCTTGATTCCTTTGAAATGATGCGCCGTTCACTTCTGTGAATAGTGTAAATTCAATATCATTAATAAGACATAACAAAAATTCATTATTTAGTTCAATCACTAGAAGATAAAATAAAAGTTCAAAATATTAGTTGAACTTTTGCTCTCGATATTGCTACTGCAGGAGCACATTCGAGATATAAAAAATAATATATGTCTTTTTTTAAATATCATCATTAGTGACTTTCTCACTGTATAATTTTAATATTGAGCTGATTTTAAAGAGTGCAAAATATTCAATACCATTCTTAAAATCTTGCAACTTCAGGTGCAATAAATCATAATAAACTTTTGAGAGGATTACGTCTTCTGGTGCTCATATATCTCTTAATTCATTTCACACAGTAAAATGATTTTTCACTATGAGATACATAGCATGGTCCTTCAGAGACACGTGATTTTTTTCTATGATTGTATCTCCCAAATTCATCATCATATTTAAATAGATCTCATCAAGGATCTTGGATAAATAAAATTTTCCAGAAATGTCAATAGTAATAAATCTAAATATTTGACATTATATATATATAAATCACAAAAATAAATCTATAGATTTAAGAATATATTCACATAATCATGAAAATAAAAGTAGAATTTTATCAAGTAATATTCAGCAATATTACCTTTAATATTTATCTCGAAGACTGCAAATAATATATTAAAAAACTTACTTGAAGTAAAAGACTATTAATTTCAGTATCAGTAGAATCTCGTGTTGATAACGTGTGATAAAACTAAAGAAGAAATTACTATTGCAAGAGAGAAATATATAAGAAATATTTTTAAAATTCTCTGAGATTTTTTTCTTTGTATATTTTTTTTTATGAATTTTATAATAATTAAAATCTATATTTATAAGTTTTAAAATTACTATATAAATTATTATATAAGTTATTATATAAAATTTAAAATAATAGTAATAAAATCATTTATAAAATAATTAATGGGGCTGGGCAATAATTCATACCATAATACAAATTATTAAATTTGTGTTGGACGGTAAATTGATGGATCGATGCTCTGAGATGTCTAAACTGAAATCGATCAAGTTCCACCCTTGTTTCAATCACATGTGGTAGTAGTAGAACTGTAGAACCCTAGCTAGGGCTCTCTTTGTCTACACTCTCCTACCGCGAGGGCGCTCAACCATATCTACCATATTGTAGTTCGTTAGGATTTAATCCATCTCCTAAATTCTCGTCTTCTCTACTCTGGTTTCGACAATCAAAGCTTTAAATTGGTTACTGATAATTTCACGAAAAATGGACTCCGATGGAGACGATTACGTGTTCTGTGGAACCCCGATAGAGCGGGAGGAAGAAATCAGTAGCCGTAAGAAGAAAGCTGTGGCGGAGTCCTCTGGTCACCTCCGAAGCCTCCCTGTTTGGAAGCAGGAGGTACGGTCACATTTCCTAACTTTTCGTTCAAATTTTCTTTCTCTTATTTGGTTCCTGGGAAGCTGAGGAAAGTAATATAGGAAGAAGATTTTAGTGCTTTCTATGTTCTTTTTTGAGTTCCCATATAAGATCCGAAGTTCACACACATTGAGCCTATGTAATTGCGTTGGGATGAGTTTTAGTGAAGGCTTTTGTTTGTTTGGACCTGGAGACCGTGAAAGTATTTGCCTGGAAATCCAAAATGGCATTATAGGTTAAAACAGCAGATTTTAATGGCCTTTTACCCATTTACATGTTTATAATAATGTTTTAGATGACTGCCGATCTATAGTGACCATTTTCTAGCTAGTTTTATCTAAAATATAGTGGTGAAAGATCACATTCATGTTCCATGTGTTGTAGCAAGCCCTTAGATTTTGAACTGCATGTGAACTGTCTGATGGTTGGATTTATAACTATATACCTGGTTTGCAGATCATTACATTGCTTTAAGTAAAAGCTAATAAATGATTTCTCAAGTGTTTGCTTAGTATTTCATAAGAAAAAGGAGATGACCTCTTTGATAATGCTCTTTTCATACTGGTGCTGATTCGTTGTGCTCTTATTTTTTCTCCAGGTTACAGATGAAGAAGGGCGACGAAGATTTCATGGAGCATTTACAGGAGGGTTTTCTGCTGGTTATTACAATACTGTGGGGTCCGAAAAAGGTATAATTTTATTATTTTAGTTTATATTTAGAAGAACCAAAAATTTTAAATTAAGACTTGATTGTAGAATAATGTTAACACTGAAAAACAAATGTGCAGGGTGGGCTCCACAGTCATTTGTATCATCCCGAAAGAATAGAGCTGAAGTCAAGCAGCAGAGCATTTTGAACTTTTTAGATGAAGATGAAAAAGCTGTACGTTTTTATCTTGTCTTAGCCGAGATACTGGTTTGCTAAAAGAATATTTTCACTTAGCAACTGTCAACTTTGTGGATTTGTTGTTGGAGGTTCTAGCTGTTGGAAATGTGGTGTATGTTTGGACATTGTTTATACATGTTCTGTTTTACAAGATATATGTCCCTGGTATGAATTTCAATGAGGGAAGTCGACTAAAAATGGCATGAAATTAATAAACTTTGTGAATTTTTTATATTTTGTATTGCAATTGTTCATTGTGATATTCATTACCCAAGGTTATGGCAGAATTCTCAATTCTTTGGGGCTTTTGAAGATTGTCCCCTTGACTTCCTTTGGGAGTTTGGAGGTTGCATTTTTTTTTTTTGGAGTTTGGAGGGGAGAGGATAAAGTGTGATGGAGAGGAGAAAAGAGAGAAATTTGATTCCTTTGTTCGAGTGTTTTAATAATAATGGGAGGGGCGAGTGGACGATTCAGTGGGAATCACTCTCATCTTGCTTATATGTAGAGTTGGCTTGAGGGCAAAGGGCGAGTAAAATGTAAATTGAGAATGGGGAGAAATTTGTGTTCAATTTTTGTAATTATTGAAGTTTGATAAATTTTTAAGGGGATTTATGGGGCTCTTCTCAGAAGCATCAGTACATATGGGGTACGTATAGACATGATACAAATATGATGATATGCCGAAAGGAGGGAGGGACGGAAAATGTGTCTGATAAATAGTATGGCAGAGAGAGATTCCTAGTGATGCAGATTCCAAAGAAAAAAAAAGAAGGCATAAAAGATACCGAGTGTAAATTGAGTGACTAAATGGATATAAGCACTACTATACTTTGGGTTCTTTTAGGTGTCAGCAACATTTTTCAATAGGAAAATTATCTGAAGAAGATTTGCCATTAACCTGTAAGTCACTTCCGTTTCATTTTTTCCAGCCAATTTCTTTTGTGACAAGGAAGCTGCTTCCATGGAAGTATATGACTTTTAGTGACTTTTAAGTACTATGAATGCCATAGATACATATGACATAGCTTAGGAGATTTAAAGAGACTACATATATTTCTTCACAAAAAAATTATAAAGTACTAGTGAGCATTTTATTTATAGTTTGAAGGATTGTAATGTATTACTAAAAACAATGCTAGCTAAACATTAGGGGAGGGTGGTAGGGCACTGCCCGCCACCACCATGTGTCCACCGCCCCAACCCTGCTTGGGTGGTAGGGGTAGTCCCGCAAGGGAAAACACCTAGCGGTGCCCAGGGGGAGGGGGTTGGTTTGGGCCCAGGCTTGGCCCCCTCTGCACCCTAGGCCTGGGCTTAAGCCGAAGCCAAAAATATATAATTATATATAAAAACACACACACACACACATATATATAAATAAATTCGTTAGCAAAATGATGTCGTTTTGGTAAAGATTTTTTTTAAGGGAAACGACAAAACAACATCTTTTTTTTTTTGGGGGGGGGTTTACGTTAATCCTAACCCCCCCGCTCGCCCCCCGCAGTCTCTCTCTCTCACTTTCCTTTTTGCAATTTTGGCTCTTAGACCCTCTCTCCCTCTAGCAGTCGTAGTGGCAACATGGCCTGCGACCTCTTCTTCTTCTCCTTCTTGGCTTCTTCCTCCTCTTCTTCTCAAGCCCTCTATCCCTCTCATAGTAGCCATGGGCCTGTTGGGTTTGCGAAATTATTTTTACTAGTTTAGGTTTTTCTTTTTGTTATTTCCAATTTGTTGTGGATTTTTTCTGAATTTTTAAAAATTTATTTATTTTACCCGGTTGTGATAGACGTGGGTGGTCGGTGGCTGGGGGCAGATAGACCAGGGGTTTGCCCTTGTACCCCGGCACACGGACAAGGGCCCAACCCTCGGGATGCAGTGGTGAATTCTGCGGGGCACTCCCCCACAATGCAGGCGCAGGGAGGGGGCAAACCTTGGCCTAGGATTTGCTTTAATATGAGCATGTAACCCTTTGCTTGAATAGGGGTGTTAGAGGGATGGAGGGGGCTGTGTTTAATAATCACTCTTTAAAAATCAGTAATTCTACTCATTATCTTTTTTCTTATCATCCTATGATGTAACATTAGATAATTGGAGACCATTTATTTATTATGTTTCACTTGTGGACCTATCATTTAATGCCACGCCATGGGATTATGAATAAACTCTCATCACGCAAAGAGGAAACAAAGAATTAGCATCACGCAATTGCAACTTATTTATTTATTAATTACGATGGCATTGTGTTTGTTGGAAAGAGTATTTTCAATGATGCATAGAACAGCACAAGTTATAATTGATAATATTGTAAGCCTTGTGCTGAACACATCTATTTAGGAAGTCTAACAACGGGCATGGTACTTTTGTGCCTAATGTGGTGTCTTTGGTCAGAAAGAAAAGATAGGTACTTCAACAACAAGGAGTGCACTTTGGGAAAATTCTGTTTTTTTTTTTTTTTTTTTGTATTTCTCTTTTAAAGTGGTTTTCAGCAATTGTATTGAAGGGTGGGAATATTCATGAGTTTTTATCTTCTTTCTAGCTTGCTAGAATATAGTTAGAATATAGCTAGGTTTCTCACTTTGTATACTTGTGTACTTAGGCATTGCCTAGTTTCATTCAATAAAGTCAATTACTTAAAAAAAAAAAAACAATGGGCATGGTAACAGAGATTGAGGAAGCTATTTTGTTGAGATTATTGTTTTAAATATATTATTCTACATGTTATAAAAAAATTACAAGATTCTTAATCAACTTTTTTGATTCCTTTGTTTTCACATTTAGGAATTGGGCGGTCAATCACTTGGGACATCTATGCAGTTCGATACATTTGGATTTACAGCTGCAGAACTTGCTCGTAAACAAGCTGAGAAGGAACAACAACAGAGGTAAGTTTCTTTAACTGTGATGATTTATCTCAGTATTTCATTTGATGCCTGTCTATTGGTTAAGCAAGTTGATTTGCAAGTGTTGGAACTTGGGATTCCGTGGACTAAGCTAAGTAGTAGCATGTATTACATCATCCTTGGCCAACCCAACCATATGGTGTGAACATAATTTTAGCCATACAAAGAAGGAAGTCAAGAGTCTGATTTATTTGGACATAAGGCGGAGACTGAATATTGGATGTGTTTGATCCTTTCTCCAACAATTAAGATTTGGAAACTATTGACTCTAGAGTGTACTTGTAGATGGGTGCCAAGATACCCCTAAAAAAAGTTCTTATGCTTGGTGTTCTAAATGATGGAGAGGACATAGAGAGTTGATTCAGTCTTCCTATTAAACCGAATTAGCCTAGAACTCGCAATGTATGTACTTATATTTTCTTGATCTACTATTTATTTACCATCTCTTAATTCACAATCTTTTGATTAATTCTGTCAAAGATTTATATAAGGAATTACAGAATAAATAGTTCATGTGGCTTCAATTTTGATTGAATCATCCCTTTCGTTAACATTCTATTAAATAATCATTAAAAATGCTGATTTGGCATGCCATGTGTCGTGAAAATAAAACAATATCTAAAAGTAAAAGAAAAAAAAAATTGATAGCATGGGGATCAATCTGTCCAAAAGGCAAACCAGATGGACTAGTTAGCATTTTACACCAAAAAAACGTCGTTTTATATCATAAATTGAAGCGTCAACTGAGAATGACTAAAAAGAACATTAGCTAGACTACAATCAATTCGGGGATTAGTCGGGACTTTATTCTTGGACACCCGGTGCCAATAAAATAAAAAAACTAGACTACAAGCAAATCAAAATGAGAAATAAAGTAATCAACATAGGCACAAAAATTAACCATTGTTTCTTTTAATACTTAATTAAAATTAAGTACTTGTGTGCTAACCAATATGCACTCACCATATGAGTCTCTTATGTAATGCCTTTTCTTTTGAGAGTTCTAAGTCACTGTTGGACTCGCACCCACAGTTCTACTTCCTAAATACATCAACATGTCTTGCTGGTCTGTTTGTGATATGTTTGTTGTGTATTGCAGGCCATCAGCTATTCCTGGGCCTGTTCCAGATGAAATAATTCTTCCAGTCACAGAGTCTATTGGTTTGTTTCAGTTAATATAGAGTGATGCCTGTGATGATGGTAATTTTGATACAAATTCTAAGATATGCTCTGTTTATAGGTGTAAAATTGTTGCTGAAGATGGGATGGCGACATGGTCACTCAATTAAGCATTCCCATGTGAACTCACAATATGGTATTCTTTATCCTGATTTGAGATATGTTTTATTATTTTTATAAGAATATGTTTTGTTATTACGATAATGATTTCCATTTTCACCCCAAGTTTTCACCCATTTTGCACACTTTATCCTAAACCACCAAAACCAACAATTGGGTACCCTAAACTATCAATTTCTTTAAGTTGCACCTCCATCCAAATCATCCTTAAAACATCATAGAACCTTAAATTTTTTGAATAAATGATCTTAAATGCCTTCGCTAAAATTGAATAAAAGAAAAAAACAGAAATAAAAACATAATAAAGAACAAAAAAAGAGGGCAGCCAGTGTTTGGCCACCTTGAGCATCAAGGGCAGCCCTTATAGGCTCTAGCAGGCCATCTCTTGTGGGTGCCTGGATCTTTTTTTTTTTGTATTATTTTTTTATTGTCATTTTATTGAAAATAAAGGTAGTTAGGCTATTATAATTCATAGGGAGGGTATTTTAGAGGATTCACTCGTAGATTTAAGGTTTAGTCATATTTAATGGATCAATTGATTTGCCGTGAGGTTTTCCTCGGTGTGATATGCTTACAGGAGAATTAAGGCGGCTCGCTTGCTCCATAAACCATGACAGGGTGAACCTCGATGTCCCATGAAGCCCAAGATTCTTTCATGGAATGACTGGGGTGCTTGTGGGGGTATTTTAGTGTTGTGGTATAAGAGAGTTGTTAATTTGGAGGAGGATTTTATCGACGACTATTCGGCAGCTTGTTCTTTCTCGAATGTAGAAGATGGTTTCATTTGGGGGTTCATAGGAGTCTACAGGCCTAATGCTGATAGCAAAAGGTAGTTCCTTTGGGGTGAGATCGCTGGTTTGTATAGTTGGGTGGATATCCCATGGTGTATTGGAGGCGACTTCAACGTCACTTGGTTCCCAAGCGAACGATCAGAGGACCCCAGCCTCGGGTGCACCCATGGCTGACTTTTCAGCGCTGATTTTTGAGCTTGATTTGATTGATCTTTCCCTGGGGGAGAATTTCACTTGGTCTAATGGGAGGACATGGCCTAGGTTAGAAAAATTCCTCGTCTCTTCTTCTTGGGAGGTCCACTTCCCCAATACTTGCCAAAAACGACTCTCCAGGATTTGTTCGGATCATTTCCCCCTTTTGTTGGATTGCGCGGGCCTAAAGGGGGGGCGATATTTTAAGTTTGAAACTATGTAGTTGAAGGTTGACAGATTTATGAGAAAGTGAGATCGTGTGGGTCTCTTATCCTTTCACAGGAACCCCTAGTTTTGTGTTTCCTGGAAAACTCAAAATTTTGAAAAACGATCTAAGAAATTGGAATCTGGAAGTTTTTGGGACCCTTAACAACCAGCGGGTCCCCCTCTTTTAGGAGCTCCAACATCTGGATGACATTGAAGCGGTAGGGGACCTCTCAGAAGATGACAAGTTAAAAAAATTGGTTGTGGTTGCAGAACTAGAAAAGATCACACTTATGAAAGAGATCTATTGGAGACAAAAATCTCGAGCATTTTGGATGAAGGAAGGGGACAAGAGCACAAAGTTATTTCAAAGAGTTGCTAATTCCCACCATAGGAATAATGCAATTGAGGTTCTTCACTCATAGGGCAACGTCTTGACGGATCGAGCCGTTATCAAGAATGACTTGAATAAGGTAAATTCCAAATAATCGGCAAAGAAATCTAAATCTTTGCGAATATCACATGGTAAGTTATATTAAAACCTATAACTTTATAAAACATAAAGTATAATGTACCAGATTCTTATCATTCGTGAAATGATAGCAGATGAATCGCCTTCACTGTCATTCTTATCCTTAACCACAACGGTAGATTGAATCGCCTTTACCGTCCTGATATGACTTTTCCTTAATCGCGACGACAAATTGAAACGCTTTTATCGTCGGATTTTTTTGCATGACGGCAGATCGAAACGTCTTCACCGTCAATTTTCTTTAACCTCGATGGCAGATCGAAACCTCTTCACCGTCGGTTTCTTTTGTTCATGTCAGTCATCCGGCAGATTGAATTGCCTTCACCGTCCTGATATGACTTTTCATATTTCATATTCTTTTCTTTATTTTCTTCGAAAAAAACCATGATAACTCAAAATGTGGGACTTTTCATGTGAATAAAAATGTATGCAAACTTGAACTTTCTCATACATGATACATGATTCATGCGATGTATAAAACATGCATTTATCAAATCATGACTTTTACATACTATATCAAGCAAACATGATCTTTTTCAAATAAGTCGTACATAATTTAATAAAAATACTTTCAAAACAAATCCACCCTTAACTTGAAAGGGTTAAAGCCAAAACTCATAGTAGAGCCAAATCCAGATCTTTCCCTTCTTTCTTTTCTCTTGGCCATCTCATGCTTTCCTTGAGATATTTTCAAAGCTCAATAATCAAGCCATAATAATTCATTAGCCAAAACACTATATTGCTTATGGAGTCATTTTCTTCAATCACTTTTCATCATATGACCATTTCTCCAAACCAAACTCGTCTTTCACTATTCATCAAGGGAATCAAAGAGTATACTTCCATAAATTTTTTTCTAAACTTATGTCATAATCGTATCATGATCTATAAGTTTAAAAGCATCAAATTTCTCCAAACAAAAATATCATGGCCGAAATCTATAAACCTTCAAAATAATATTTTTATCATCTAAATACCTCATGTCATGATTCAATTCCCTTAGCCAAAATTCACGAACTATATTCCTTGAATTCCTTTCTCAAACTTTTCACGATATTCCTCCAAATATTTCTTAGATCAAATCTTAAGGTTTCATATTAACAAAGTATAGAGAACTTGTAACAAAATCATTAAATAAGCAAGCCAACAATATGATAAAATCCACCAATAATAAGTTTGCCTTATGTATGTACAAAAAATGCTAGGATTAAGTTAAGAGTGCACTTACAAGCTTTCTAAGAAGTTTAGCAAAGAAAACCTTGTAAGAAGGAAGATTTTCACTAAAGCCTTGAAGGGAACCCACACAAGTGTGCAAGAGAGATGCTTGGAATGTGAGGAAAAGAAGAAAAGAAATGGAGAGGTGGCTAGAGGTCTTGGCCAAAACTTGCTTGAAAAGAAGATGGAGAATAGGCCTTAGTCTTGGTCGACACTTTTTGGAGAAAAGAGTGACAAAATATTGAAAATAAACTAAGTCATGCCATGCCATGTGTCCACTTAGGTGTTAGTGTACTCATTCCCTCACTTAGACTTAGTTGGCATGACATGACAAAATTCTTATCTTGATTTACATCTTACTTTAGTTGCCACTTGTTCTAATACTTTTCAAGTAATGAAATCATTACATGAAAACTCAAGAAGAAACGAGTTTAGGTTGGTTTTGCCTCCCAATTCTCATCCATTTCATTGCTTTCTCTAGGAAAAGACAAAATTTCCTTTTTACCTAACTCTCATTTCTATGCTTACCTAACTAAAATGAATTGTCCACATTAGTCATGCGATCACTTAGGTATTTCCACTATAATCCTTCATGGCTGAAATTCACAAAGAAAGGATCCCAATTTTTAGTTAGTCATTTCTTCCCTATTTGCCATGTGTCATCTTTTTCAAAAATGAAATCCTATGTGAAATAAGACAAAATTAGGTATCACTCAAATCCCCTTTGCCACGTGTAAATTAACTTTAAACATATGAGGAATCAAGGCAATTGAGAAAATAGTAGGATGAGAAGATGGCAAGTGACACGGCACGGTAACTCCCTTCACAAAGCATCTCAATCAACCAAACCATATGTTTGCTTGTTTAAGCTAAAGAAGGTGGAGGCAAGACTTAGTAAAATTAAACACTCAAGCCACCTTATTTGACTCATTTACAAAATTATTTAATCATCAAATATATGGTCCCACATGTAATGATGTATGAAGAAGTAAAGTTATTTGCTCAACCTCACATGCAAATTATTTTCTTGTTATTGGAAGGTTTTGGTTTTGAGAGTGCATGTAAAAAGATGTCTATTTGCTAGAGAAATCAATTGGAACACTAAGCATGTTAGGATTTCATATGCCTTTTTGGAATTTCTAGAAATGACATGGAGATCTAATTAGGTAAGCATGACATAAGAATTCAAGTGAATTAAGGAAGGAATATTCTTCCTCATTGGAATTGCTTGGATTATTTTTATCTTTTGCTAAAAGGAGGCTACAGTTTGGATAATGTGGAGTGGGAAAAACACAATTCCATGCATAGCCCAGCATACTTGGGAGAAAAGAAATAAAAAGGGACAAGTGTCAAGTGATTGTGTAAGTAAAATTTGGAATTTTCTTATATGAGCCTAACTTTGTATTTTTCTATCTAAAATCTCTTCTTTTTAGCATGTTGGGACACGTGGCAATTGGGGGAAAAAAGATGAAAACAAGATAAGAATTTTTCCTATGCAAATTTCGAACAAGATGAACTTGGAAAAAAAGGGTAGCCGAAATTTGCATGTGAGATTGTGTGTATAACTTTGCTTCTTCATACATCATGACATGTAGGATCATATGTTTGATGATTAAGTAATCTTGTAAAGGAGTCAAATAAGGTGGTTAAAGTGTTTAATTTTATTGAGTCTTGTCTCCACCTTCTTTAGTCGAAACAAGCAAACATATAGTTTGGTTGATTGAGATGCTTTGTGAAGGGAGTTGCCGTATGTCACTTGCCATCTTCTCATCCTACTATCTTCTCAATTGCCTTGATTCCTCATATTTGAAGTTGATTTACACGTGGCAAAGAAAATTTGAGTAATACCTAACTTTGTCTTATTTTACTGAGGATTTTATTTTTTGAAAAAGGTGACACATGGAAAATGGGGAAGAGATGACCAACTAAAAATTGGGATCATTTCTTGGTGAATTTTTGTAATGCTCACAATTTACGTTTGAGATTTAACATAAACTGAAGCGTTGGGACATGTAACACTAGGTTACATACTCCTTGTTGTTGTCGGAAATAATGTGCATGCACTTAACTTACTAGCAGTATGTAGTATATATCGCAGCAGAATAAAGTTAATTCCAAATAATCGGCAAAAAAATATAAATATTTGCGAATATCACATGGTAAACTATATTAAATCTACAAAGCATAATGTACCAGTTTCTTAATAATATACATCATTATTTTATAACCCAAAAGAACATATATACAACTGCCCCTCTTAACCTTCAGGGGTTTCTCAGAGTTCCCCGAGTAGACAGGGTCTTGTATTGAGCCATTTATTCTTGCACTAATGTCTATTATCCTGTAAGGAATGATAGGTAAAAATTAAAAAGTGAGATTTCTAGAAAATCTCAGTAAGTACACAGATAACGCAATAAAAGCATTATCAGCCTATACAAATAACGACACAAATGCATGTATCATGATCGTGAGATTTATGACTTGACTTATATGTGACTTATGCATAATGCACTTTTTAACAAAGACTTTCATATTTTTCATAAAAGATTTTCTTTAACACGTGCAAAATTTTTCGTGACTTTGTTATGTTTTTTTCTTGTAATTCTTATTGTTCTTGTTATGACAGTAGATTGAATCGCCTTCACTGTCATTCTTATTTCTAATGGCAGATCGAATTGCTTTCACTGTTGGTTTTCTTGGTCATGTCGGTTATACAGCAGATCGAATAACCTTCACAATAATGACACGACTTTTCATCATTTGACAGCAGATCGAAATGCCTTCACCGTCAATTTCTTAGCATGACGGCAGATCGAAACGCCTTCACCATGAGCTTTCTTGGTCACGCCAGTTATACGGCTTATCGAATCGCTTTCACCATCATGACATAACTTTTCATCTTTTGACGGCATTTCGAAACACCTTCACCGTCAATTTTTTTTAACGTTGATGGTGGATCGAAACGCTTTCATTGTTGGCATGTTAGTCATCCGGCAGATTGATTCGCTTTCACCATCGTGACATGACTTTTTATCTTTCTTACTCTATTCTTTTTTTTTTTGATTAGTAAAATTTTATTAAACAAAGGCAAGTTACAAGGTTACAAGGTTACTAGGTCTATAAACTAGGCACACTGGTTATAAGGAAATTATGTAGATCCATGCTATTAAAGTCCACGACAATAGACCAAGTACAAAAAGTTCTGTCAAATAAAACTTTCAACTCCTCCTGGGATCTCTCATTATCTTCGAATATCCGCTCGTTCCGCTCCTGCTAAAGACACCACATAATGCAGATGAGAATCATTTTCCATACCATTATGATATGTCGATTGCCCCGTATGGATGCCCAGCAAGACATTGTCGCCAGTACTGTCTTAGGCATAACCCACGCTAAATCCAGTTGACAAAAGACCTCATTCCAGAGAGTTTTGGTAATCTTGCAATGTAAGAGGAGATGATTTACCGACTCTCCCACTACGGCACATGCAACACCAATCTATAACAATAACTCTCTTTTTCTCATATTATCAGTAGTGAGAATCTTTCCTAATGAAGCTGTCCAAACAAAGAAGGCCGCTTTCAGAGGTGCTTTATGATGCCAAATTTTTCTCCACTGAAACTGTGTCTCAGGTCCTTGGTTGAGGACCTTATAAAAAGAGCGGACTGTGAAAATTCCTCTCTTTGCGTGGGTCCACCATAATCCGTCTTGGTTCTAGAGATTCGGTCTTTGGGCATAAATGAGGCCATAAAATTCCACAAAAATATTTAGTTCCCAATCCTGTGCCACTCAGTTGAAGTTGATGTTCCAATGCAATCGTCCCCCAGCTAACTCCAAGGCCTTTGCCATTGTGATATTTTTTGCAGATGCGATCTGAAAAAGAGAAGGAAATAAGTTAGACAAAGCCCTATCACCATACCAAATATCCTTCCAAAATTTAATTCTTGAGCCTGCACCACATTGAAGCCTGATGTATTGATGAAAAATCCCTCACCCACTTATGATATTTTTCCACCCCCTACCCCAACGGCCTCTAATTTCATTGGAGCTCAACCCCCCCATGCACTCCCATGTTTCTGGTTCTTGGTGATACCTCCTTAACCATTTGTCAAGTAACGCTCGATTAAAAATCCTCAAGTTATGGACACCCAAACCACCTTCTGATAAGGGACGACACCTTCTCTCATTTGACCAGATGGTATTTGAACTCCTACCCCAAACCTCCCCAATGAAAGTCTCGTTGCAGCTTCTCAAGGCGGTCTGTCACCCTAGCAGGAATAGGAAAGAGAGATAAAAAATAGGTGAGAAGGTTAGAAAGAGTACTTTTGATTAGAGTAACACGCCCCCTTGGACAAATATATCATCTTTCACCCTGCTAGCTTCCTTTCCACTCATTCAGTAACTGTATCCCAAATCCTGGCCGCCCTTAGAGGTTGAACCCAAAGGAAGTCCCAAATATGTCAGAGGAAGCGATGAGATCTTACACCCGAGAGTACCAGCCAGCTCCCACATATTGACGACCTCTCCAATCGGGACCATCTCAGATTTGTTGTAGTTCACTTTAAGGCCCGAAACTGTTTCAAAGCAGAGGAGAAGGGCCTTTAAGGCTTGCACCTGACCTTGTTTTGCCTCACAAAGAACAAGTGTGTCATTTGCAAACAACAAATTAGATATTAGCAAAACCTCTAGTTGGTGTTCCAATTGGAAACCCGTGTACCAGACTATTATCCACCAATGCCGACAACATCCTACTAAGTGCTTCCATGACCAAAACAAACAAAAACGGGGATAAAGGTTCGCCTTGTCTCAAGCCCTGGGAACTAGGAAAGAAGCCTTCAGGACATTCATTTAACAAGACCGAGAATCTTGAAGAAGATATGCACTACCTTATCCAAGACCTCCATCTTTCTCCAAAACCACATCTGCCAAGAAGATATAGAAGAAATTCCCAATTGACATGGTCGTAAGCCTTTTCCATATCTAGTTTGCACAGAATTCCCGTACCGCCTGCTTGCAATTTATTGTCAATACATTCAATAACTATAAGGACAGTGTCCAGATTTTGTCTGCCTTTCACAAAAGTATTATGAGGTTTAGTGATAATCTTCCTAATAACCACACTAAACCGGTTGGCGAAAACTTTTGAAATGATCTTATAAACCCCGCAAACCAAACTGATGGGTCGGAAGTCCTTGATTTCTAAGGCCCCCACCTTTTTGGGGATAAGTGCCAAAAAAATAGAGTTAAGACTTTGTTCGAATTTCTAGAAAGTGAAAAACTCTTGAAACACCCTCATGAGATTTTCTTTAATCACCTCCCAACAGTCCTGAAAGAAGCCCATTGAGAATCTATTTGGTTTGGGCGCTTTGTCTTTAACCATTTTTCGGATAATCTTAAAGACCTCATCTTCCTCAAACGATTGCTCCAGCCAAGCTACATCATTTGGGTCAATAGTGTCAAAAGCTAGTCCATCTAGGTTAGGTCTCTAATCCTCTTGTTCTGTCAGAAGGTTCTCATAAAAATTGACAATATGATCTCAAATAATCCTTTCATCTTTACATTCCAAGCCATTAATCCTTAGTACCTCAATATTGTTGTTTCTACAATGGTAATTGGCTACTCTATGGAAGAACTTTGTGTTTTGATCCCTTTCCCGTAGCCACAAGGCTCTTGATTTTTGAAGCCAAGGAATTTCTTCCATTAGAATCATCCGCTCGAGTTTTGCTGACAACATTGTCTTCTGCGATTGTTCATCTTGAGAGAGAGGCTGATCCTCTTGCAATCTTTCTAGCTCCTGGATATCCCTCCATAGAGCTTTCTTATTTTCTCCAAAGTTGCCAAAAGACTGAGAATTCTACATCTTCAAATCCCTCTTTAAAGCTTTCAACTTATTAGAGAAGACGAAACTGGGAGAACCATCGAACTAATATGAAGACCATCACTGCTTAACCCTTTCCTCAAAACCTTCTGATTTTAACCACATGTTCTCAAATTTGAAGTAGCGTCGCCCATTCCAAAGACCGCCAAAGTGGAGTAAAATTGGCCAGTGATCTGAGGAAATTCGATCCAAACGCTTCTGCCAAATATCAGGTAAGTGGTTTTCCAATTCTGGGAAATAAGAAAACGATCCACAGCCTAGACCAAGTTTGATTATTAGACAAAGTGGTTGGACCCCCAGCTAGCGATAAATCCACCAAGTTCAAGTCAGAGATACATTCTGAGAATTCCAAACTAGCAAGCCTCACTCTTCTATTGCCAAAATTTTCGCTGGCAAAACGAACTATATTGAAGTCACCACCAAAACACCATGGAAAGTTCCACCAACTATGAAGCCCTGCTAATTTTTCCCAAAGAAGTTGTCTGTCAGCATCGAGGTTTGGCCCGTACACTTTTGCAACAGCCTACAGAAAGTTATCAGATACGCCTCTGAACAAGCATCCTACTGTGTACCTACCAATAGTTTCATCTACTTTTTCCACCACTTGCTGATCCCATAGCACAATGACTCCTCCTGAAGCCCCTGGAGAAGCTATAAAGACCCAATCCACGTAGGTGCTGCTCCACAAGCTTTTCACCGTTCTCCTATCAAAAGATTCGAGTTTAGTTTCCTGAAGATACATGATATCCGCCTTCCACTCTCGAACAAAGTTCCGTATCCAAAGACGCTTATTTACTTCGTTGAGTCTCCAGACATTCCAATACACTATTTTTGGTCTCATTGGGGAAAGGCAGGGGCCCCTGAGTTTAACGACCATGTTAATCGATTAAGTTCTCTGGTTTGCCTTGATTTTCCTCTCTGATTTGTGGTATAACCTGAATCAATGGCAGTTAGCAATGCCATAAATTGTTGTTTGTACCCAACACACCTAATCCCAATCAATTGATGAATCCCTTGAGCCATTTGAAGGACCCAATTAGATTGATCTGGGAAGAAGTAATTTAATGGATTAGGATTATGAAATTCTTCATCAACCGAAAAGTCTTCCAAACCTTGCAAAGAATCCGAGAAGTCCTCCATAGAGTGCTTTAGATCTTCCGAATCATCCTTTGATAGCTCAAAATCTACCTCGGAAATCCTAGAAAAAATCATCGATGGAATAGCCACCGGCGAGATAGCCTCACCACCACTCTCGGATGGCCTTTTTTGGGCCACCGCTGGTGAAGGATCGAAAACAAGCTCATGATCATACTTAATATAACCAATGCATTTTGAGGACCTAGCGCCACCAGGATGTCATCGGAGCACACCTTCGGCATCATCTGAGCCCCACTTGTCGACGTCACTCTGGCCGACTGAGTTTCTAGCACGAATCCGAGATTGGTATTGTCATTGGATGGATATTCGGAGCTGGTGTCGGGTCTTTGTTTGGGTTGGGTAAAGACTAACCCATCCCCTGGCCCATTAAGAGCTGAAACCCCTTGATGGGCTACCGGCTTAGATGACCTGGCCCAGAAGAAAAAGCCTCCCCGCTGTGGGTCTTTGACTTGGGCTTTCCGGCCTTATCCACAAGAGCTCCAACAACACTAGGGGTGTTAATAGTCCGGTCCAGTCTAAGAAAAATGTGGATCGGTTCTATTCGGTTCAACAATTTTTCCACCCTGGACCAAACCGAACTCCTATTCGGTCCATATAGGTTGGTCCAGTTCGGTCCAGGGGCAGTCCGGTCCGATCTAGGGACACTTGATATAATTTAACAAGCTAACTTTAATCCAAAATCTTACAATGATGAAAAATAATTTTTGGTCCAAATTTAATAGTATATAAGTAATAATACTATTACATAAGTAGATTATAAATTTATATGTTAATAAATAGTGATAAATTAGTAATAATATATTAAATAATAATACACTTATTACTTATAAGTTATTACTAATACTCTATATAGATATATTATAATTTATATTTTTATACTACAACTATTATAAATTATAATATGTTAATATGATAAGAGTATATATTATATATTAATATTATACCAACACTCTTAATCTATATTAATATTAATATTATAATTTATATACTATTATTTATATATACATATATATAAAAAAATATATATGGTATGCATTCGGTCCGGGTCGGTTCAGTTAAGGAGGAGAAATGCCTTGGACTGGGACTGGACTGGAAATGTTTGGTCCATATAAAAATTGGACCGGATTGAACCAAATTCCATCCGGTCCGGTCCGGTCCGGTCCAGCCGGTCCGATTTGGTCTTCTCACACCCCTAAACAGCACCATGCCTTGAATTAGAGTCTTTAAGTCTCGGGAGCCACAAACCCTTACCTTTCTTAAGCTGGGTCGCGGGTTTGAGCCCATCTCCGTAGTTAAGCCCGGCAGATTTGAACCCATTGAGCCCATCTCCTTTGTTAAGCCCCAAACTTGCAAAGCCCTTCGAGTCTTCTCCTATCTTAAGTAACCCGACATGATGTACAACGAAGGACATGTCCCTTTGAAGCTCCCTAATTTGGCTCTGCACGTCTTTCATCGTCCGGCATAATTTCCAGGCCTCAGCTCTGACAAAAGCAAGACTTGAAGAGTCCATTAGCGGCGTCTTCCCTTCACGCCTAGGGTTTCTAACGGTCGACTTTTCAACATCGCTTCTTCCATTGCTCTACGTCGGCATTTAGAAATAAGGATGTCCTTGAACGAACGTGAAGATCCCCCCTTCTCCCATCTACCACCCTTGAGTTTGGAGAAGCATTGAAAATCACCTTTTGATTGCTTCAAACCAGGAGACTTTCCTTCATTTTATGCCAACCCAACCATTCAACACCTTCCGGAAAACAGAGTGCTTTCTACCCCCCTAGTTATACTCTCTAAGCTCAAGGTAGCGGCCTCTACTATTCGATCGGTGATGCGCAATGAAACTGGTAAATCCCTCCCTATTAGCCGAGTAAACCTCTTTATTCTTAACCACCTTGGAACGTTCCTCAAAAACCTTCAAGAGCCACTACATGGAAGTAGTACCCAGTAGAGCCTTAAGCTCAGTCTTCCAATTCTTCTCGGTGATGCTGCATCGACCTCCTTCATTGGCAAGGTTGAAACATTTAGACTTGATCACCACCTCCAATTTATGGCCCATAAGGGCCTCCCACTAAAAAACACTAATTAGTGCAAGACAAGAAAGCATCAAAGGTGGTTGAGCTGGCATAGGAGGGCCAAGAAACCAAAAACCAAAAAAGAACGCAAGTGTACGGAGAGAAAAGTTTTTAGGAGATAGAAAGCCAGCAAAAATATGATGACCCAAAATATGAGACTTGTGGCATAAATGGTCATGCATGCAAATTTGAACTTTCTCACGCATGGTACATAGTTCATGAGACATGCTAAAGCATGTTTTTTCAAATCATGACTTTTACATGCTATACCATGTAAACATAACCATTTTTCAAATAAGTCATACATAATTCAATAAAAGAGTTTCAAAACAAATCAACCCTAACTTTAAAGGGTTATGGCCGAACTCATAATAGGGTTAAACCCAAATTTCCTTTTCTTTTCCTTTGATCATCTTGTTCCTTTCTTAGTATAATCCATAACTCAATAACCAAGCTAAATTAATCCACTAGCCGAAACACTCATATAACTCATGGGGTACAATTCTTCAATTACTTTTCATCATATAATCTTTCCACTCACCAAATATATGTTTTCAACTATTCCTCAAGAAAATCAAATAAATATAATTTTCTAAGTCACTCAAAATTTTAGGTATAATCATATCATCACTTATGAGTTAAAAGCATCAAATTTTTCCAAGGAAAACATCATGGCCAAAACCTATGAACCTCCAAAATAATATATTTATTATCTAAACATCTCATGCCATGATCTAATTCCCTTAGCCAAAATTCACTACCTATATTCCTTGAATTCTTTTATCAAATCTTCACTATATTGTTAAAAGTGCTAAGATTAAGTAAAAGTGTACTTACTAGTTTTTCAAGAGATTTAGCAAAGGAAATCTTGTAAAGAAGGTTTGTCTTAAAAAAAATCCTTAGAAGAACACACACACACAAAAGATGCCTTGAAGAGAAGATTTGGAGGTGAGTGAGTGGAATAGGAAATGGAGAGAGTTTGAGCTTGGTTTGGCCTAATGGTTTGGAGATGAGAATGGCGTGTGTCAAATGGCTTTTTTTGGTTGATACCCTTAGGAGAAATGAGTCTAAAAATGTGAGTGAACTTCTCAATGGGTGCTTAGCCATGCCAAGTGTCCAATTAAGTGGTAGTGTACTTATTCCCCCTTCACTTAGACTTAGTTGGCAATGACATGACCAAATCCTTATCTTATGATATGATATACACTTAGGTAGGTACTTATCAAAAAAAAAAAAAAGATATACACTTAGGTAGACGACAAAGTTAGGTACACATCTGATCTATTGTTGTGCACTACATTTAAGGTAAAACAAATGTGAGATTCGGTTACAATACTTTCCATTTTGATCTCATCCGAAACTTACATAGGAAATGATTCCTATTTTGTTTTTCATCTACCTTTGGTTGCTACTTGTCCTAATACTTGTCAAGAAATATGATCATTGCCTAAAATCCTAAAAAGACACATGTATAAGTCGGTTCTCCCTTGGTTTACATCCATATGCGTTGCTTTCTCTTTAGGAAGAAGACAAAAATGCTTTTTACCTAACTCTTGGTTTCAAGTTTGCCTAACTTGAGCCAAGTGTTCCTTACAAAACCTTAACCACTTAGTGATTTCTACTAAAACTTCTCATGGCCGAAACTTGCTAAGGAAGATTTCAATGTTGATTACTCATTTCTTTTTCTCCAATTGCAATTTTTCACAATTTCAAGAAATGAAATCCTATATAAGAACAAAGTTAGGTATTCTTCAAATCATTTTTGTCACATGCCATTTGTTGATCACTGTCTCCCAAGCAAAGTGAAATATAGATAAAATTAGATTTTCCTCCCCTTCAAATGAGTCCAAACCATAGCTACCTTATTTGACTCTTTTATAAGATCACTTAATTATCAAAAATATGATCCCACATGTCATGATGTATGAAGAAGCAAAATTAAACACTCAACCTCATATGCAGGTTTCAGCTAGGAGAACTCCCATTAGCTTTAAGACAAAGCTCCATTTTCTATGTCCTATCATCTTGAAATTTTAAAAAGGCATGTGAGGTTGAGTGTATAATTTTGCTTCTTTATACATCATGACATGTGGGACCATATGTTTGATGATTAAATAATCTTGTAAATGAGTCAAATAAAGTGGCTTGAGTGTTTAATTTGATTAAGTCTTGTTTCCACCTTCTTTAACTGAAACAAGCAAACATATGGTTTGGTTGATTGAGATGCTTTGTGAAGGGAGTTGTCATGTGTTACTTGTCATCTTCTCATCCTACTATCTTTTTAATTGCCTTGATTCCTCATATATTTGAAGTTGATTTACACATGTGGCAAAGATGATTTGAGTGATACCTAATTTTGTCTTATTTCACATATGATTTTATTTTTGAAAAATGTGACACATGGCAAATGGGGAGGAGATGACCAAGCAAAAATTGGGATCCTTTCTTGGTGAATTTCGGCCATGAAGGATTGTAGTGAAAATATCTAAGTGATTGCACGACTAATGTGGACACTTGGCTTTAGTTAGGTAAGCATAGAAAGGAGAGGTAAAAAGGAAATTTTATCTTTTCCTAGAGAAAGCAACGAAATGGATGAGAATTGGGAGGCAAAACTAACCTAGACTTGTTTCTTCTTGGGTTTTCATGTAATAATTTCATCATTTGAGAAGTATTGAGATAAGTGGCAACTAAAGTAATATGTAAATCAAAATAAGAATTTTGTCATGTGATGCCAACTAAGTTTAAGTGAGGGGAATGAGTACCTAAGTGGCACCACCTCTGTAACGTTCTCATTTTACGTTTGGATTTAATGTAAACTGAAGCGTCGGGATATATAACAGTAGGTTACATACCCCTTGTTTATGTTGGAAATAATGTG
The DNA here is from genome assembly GCA_036559045.1 of Platycarya longipes. NCBI lineage: Eukaryota > Viridiplantae > Streptophyta > Magnoliopsida > Fagales > Juglandaceae > Platycarya > Platycarya longipes. The sequence goes on along the minus strand of CM071803.1, from coordinate 30,394,522 downwards.
CATGCACCTAACTTACTAGCAGTATGAAATCTATATCGTGGCAGAATAATATAAATTCCAAATAATTGGCAAAGAAATTTAAATCTTTGTGAATATCACATGGTGAGCTATATTAAAATTCATAACTTTATAAAACATAAAGTATAATATACCAGATTCTTAATAGTACACATCATTGTTCTATAACCCAAAATAATAAACACATAACTACCCCTCTTCACCTTCAGGGGTTCCTTAGAATTTCCCCGAGTAGATTGGGTTTGGTATTGAGCCATTTATTCCTGCACTAACGTCGGTCATTCCGTAAGGAAAGATAGGAAAAATAATTAAAAGAGTGAGATTTTCAGAAAATCTCAATAAGTACATAGAAAACGTAATAAAAGCATTGTTAGTATATACAGATAAACAAATGTATATATCATGATCATGAGACTCATGAGATTGATGACTTATGCACGATGCGTTTTTAATAAAAACCGTCATGTTTTCATGAAAAGACTTTATTTGATACGTAAACAAAACTTTTTCGTATGATTGTCATGTCCTTTTTGGAAACTTCTTAAATTTACTTGTCTTTGTTCATATCCTTATCATTCTTGAAATGATAGCAGATGAATCGCCTTCACTGTCATTCTTATTCTTAACCACAACGGCAGATCGAATCGTCTTCACCGTCTTGATATGACTTTTCCTTAATCACGACGACAGATCAAAATGCCTTTACCGTTAGATTTTTTAGCATGACAGCTGATCGAAACGCTTTTACCGTCAATTTTCTTTAACCTCAACGGCAGATCGAAACGTCTTCACCGTTGGTTTCTTTTATTCATTTCAGTCATCCGGCTAATCGAATTGCCTTCACTGTCCTGACATAACTTTTCATCTTTCTTATTCTTAGTCTTATTCTCTTTGAAAATCGTGGGACTTTTCATGTGAATAAAAATGTATGCAAAGTCGAACTTTCTCATGCATGATACATGACTCATGCGAAGTATAAAACATGCATTTACCAAATCATGAATTGTACATGCTATATTATGCAAACATAATATTTTTCAAATAAGTCATACATAATTTAGTAAAAAAATTTTCAAAACAAATCAACCCTTAACTTGAAAGGGTTAAAACCAAAACTCATAGTAGGGCCGAATTCAGATCTTCACTTCTTTCTTTTCCCTTGGCCATCTCATGCTTTCCTTGAGATATTTTCAAAGCTCAATAATCAAGCCATAATAATTCATTAGCCAAAACACTATATTGCTTGTGGAGTCATTTTCTTCAATCACTTTTCATCATATGACCATTTCTCCAAACCAAACATGTCTTTCACTATTCATCAAGGGAATCAATAAGTATACTCCCATTAATATTTCCCTAAACTTATGTCATAATCGTATCATGATCTATAAGTTTAAAAGCATCAAATTTCTCCAAACAAAAATATCATGGCTGAAATCTATAAACCTTCAAAATAATATTTTTATTATGTGCAAGAAAGAAGCAGAATTCGTGAACCACCTTCTCCTATGTTGTGAGGTGGCGAAAGGGTTGTGGGATGGAGTGCTTGGACGAGCCGGTTTGAGTTGGGTTATGCCAAAAGCAGTGGTCAATGTATTAGCAAGCTGGTCCAACATTTCTTCTTTCCCCCAAGTGGTTGCGGCATGGAATATGATTCCCTTGTGTGTTATGTGGTGCCTTTGGCTGGAAAGAAATGAGAGGTGTTTTAATGATAGAGAACATAATATAGATGAAATCTGGAAGTATTTTACCAGTACTTTGCTTAGTTGGTTTGCTGCTGTTGTCTTAATGGTGGGGTAGTCAATGAGTTCTTCTCTTCTCTTTTTTAGCTTTGGTTTGTAACTAGGTGTTTTTTTTGTATACTTCCTGTGTACATGGGCTACGCCTACTCCTTTATGATGAATAAAGTTTTAACTTATCAAAAATTTTTTTTTTTTATTATCTAAACACCTCATGCCATGATTCAATTCCCTTAGCCAAAATTCACTAACTATATTCCTTGAATTCCTTCCTCAAGTTTTTCATTATATTCCTCCAAATATTTCTTAGATCAAATCTTAAGGTTTCGTATTAACAAAGCGTAGAGAAATTGTAACAAAATCATTCAATAAGCAAGCCAACAATATGATAAAATCCACCAACAATAAGTTTGCCTTATGTATATACAAAAAATGCTAGGATTAAGTTAATAGTGCACTTACAAGCTTTCCAAGAAATTTAGCAAAGAAAACCTTGTAAGAAGGAAGATTTTCACTAAAGCCTTGAAGAGAACCCACACAAGTGTGCAAGAGAGATGTTTGGAAGGTGAGGAAAAGAAGAAAAGAAATGGAGAGGTGGCAAGAGGTCTTGGTCGAAACTTGCTTGAAAAGAAGATGGAGAATAGGCCTTAGTCTTGGTCGACACTTTTTGGAGAAAAGAGTGACAAAATATTGAAAATAAACCAAGTCATGCCATGCCATGTGTCCACTTAGGTGTTACTAAACTCATTCCCCTCACTTAGACTTAGTTGGCATGACATGACAAAATTCTTATCTTGATTTACATCTTACTTTAGTTGCCCCTTGTTCCAATTCTTTTCAAGTGATGAAATCATTACATGAAAACTCAAGAAGAAACGAGTCTAGGTTGGTTTTGCCTCCCAATTCTCATCCATTTCGTTGCTTTCTCTAGGGAAAGACAAAATTTCCTTTTTACCTAACTCTCATTTCTATGCTTACCTAACCAAACTACATTGTCCACATTAGTCATGCGATCACTTAGATATTTCCACTATAATCTTTCATGGCCAAAATTCACCAAGAAAGGATCCCAATTTTTAGTTGGTCATCTCTTCCCCATTTGCCATGTGTCACCTTTTTCAAAAATAAAATCCTATGTGAAATAAGACAAAATTAGGTATCATTCAAATCCCCTTTGTCACGTGTGTAAATCAATTTTAAACATATGAGGAATCAAGACAATTTAAAAAGTTAGTAGGATGAGAAGATGTCAAGTGACACACGACAACTCCCTTCACAAAGCATCTCAATCAACCAAACCATATGTTTGCTTGTTTTGGCTAAAGAAGGTGGAGGCAAGACTTAGTCAAATTAAACACTCAAGCCACCTTATTTGACTTCTTCACAAGATTATTTAATCATCAAACATATGGTCCCATATGTAATGATGTATGAAGAAGCAAAGTTATACACTCAACCTTATGCCTTTTTGGAATTTCAAGATGATAAGGCTTGGAAAATGAAGCTTTGTCTTGAAGCTAATGGGGATCAGATGATAAGGCTTGGAAAATGAAGTTTTGTCTTGAAGCTAATGGGGATCAGATGATAAGGCTTGGAAAATGAAGCTTTGTCTTGAAGCTAATGGGGATCAGATGATAAGGCTTGGAAAATGAAGTTTTGTCTTGAAGCTAATGGGGGTCTCGTAGCTAAAACTTGCATATGAGATTGAGTGTATAAGTTTGCTTCTTTATTCATCATGACATGTGGGATTAAATATTTGATGATTAAGTGATCTTGTAAAGGAGTCAAATAAGGTGGCTACGGTTTGGACTTAATTGGAGGCTACGGTTTGGACTTATTTGGAGGGGAAGAAAATCTAATCTTATCTATGTTTTACTTTGCTTGGGAGATAAGGATCAACAAATGGCATGTGGCAAAAATGATTTGAAGAATACTTAACTTTGTTTTATCTTACATAGGATTTCTTTTCTTGATATGGTGACAAATGACAATTGGAGAAAAAAAAAAATGAATAACCAACATTGGAATCTTTCTTAGCAAGTTCGGCCATGAGAAGTTTTAGTAGAAATCTCTAAGTGGTTAAGGGTTTGTAAGGGACACTTGGCTCAAGTTAGGAAAACTTGGAACCAAGAGTTAGGTAAAAAGCATTTTTGTCTTCTTCCTAAGGAGAGAGCAATGCATATGGACGTAAACCAAGGGAGAACAGACTTATACATGTGTCTTTTTGGGATTTTATGCAATGATCATATTTCTTAACAAGTATTAGGATAAGTAGCAACCAAGGGTAGACGAAAAACAAAATAGGAATCCTTTCCTAGGTAAGTTCCGGATGAGACCAAAATGGAAAGTATTGTAACCGAATCCTACATTTGTTTCGTCATGATGGTGAAAGCGATTTAATTTGCCATATGACTGACGTGACCAAAAAAGCTAACAATGAAGGCGCTTCGATCTGCTGTCAATTGATGAAGAATTGTGTCATGACGGTGATGGTGATTTGATCTGCCGTATGACTGACGACATGATCAGGAAAACCAATGGTGAAGACAGTTCGATCTGCCATTGAGAATAAGAATGATAGTGAAGACGATTCGATCTATTGTCATAACAAGAATAATAAGAATTATAAGAAAAAGACATGACAAAGTCACGAAATGTTTTGCACCTGTGTTAAAGAAAATCTTTTTATGAAAATATGCAAGTTTTTGTAAAAGTGTGCATGATGCATAAGTCACACATAAGTCAAGTCATAAGTAATGTTTTGAATACCGTATCGATGGGCGTACCGGTCAGGCCACTGGAACGAAATATTTCGGTATTGATACAGTTTTGTGTACCGTTTCGAAATAATTTATATATAAATAAATTAAATATATGAATACATTTATAAATTATATTTCAAAATAATAGTTAATATATGAATAAATTATATATATAAATTTATATATGTAGTTAATTTAGTCTGAAATGAAGTTAAAAAATAGCAAAACATGAAAAAAAACGTGAAGTCGAAATCCGGTACGGTTGAAACACAAATACCAGCTAGTATCGGCCGGTACAGCCCGGTACGGTTGAAAAATTGCCCGAAACGAAACACACCTGTTTTTGTACCGAACAAAGGCCGGTACTTCCGGTACTGGTACGAAATTTAAACTTTGGTCATAAGTCTCATAATCATGATATATGCATTTGTGTCGTTATTTGTATAAGCTGATAATGCTTTTATTTCGTTATCTGTGTACTTACTGAGATTTCCTGGAAGTCTCACTTTTTTAATTTTTACCTATAATTTCTTATGGGATGATAGACATTAGTGTAGGAATAAATGGCTTAATACAAGACCCTATCTACTTAGGGAACTCTAAGGAACCCCTAAAGGTTAAGAGGGGTAGTTGTATATATGTTCTTTTGGGTTATAGAACAAGGATGTGTACTGTTAAGAATCTGGTACATTATGCTTTGTGGGTTTAATATAGCTTATCATGTGATATTCACAAAGATTTAGATTTCTTTGTCGATTATTTGGAATTAACTTTATTCTGCTGCAATATACATTACATACTGCTAGTAAGTTAAGTGCATGCACATTATTTTCGACATGAACAAGGGGTATGTAGCCTAGTATTACATGTCCCGACGCTTTAGTATACGTTAAATCCCAAACGTAAATTGGGAGCGTTACAGAAGTTGTATGACAAGCTTTTGACAGAGCAGTTTCATTGGCAGCCCAAGTGCCACGTGGTTGGAGAGGGTTTTTGAAGAGGAAGAGGTGCGTAGTGTGCTAAAAGGGATAGACAAACACAAAGCACCGGGCCTTGATGGCTTCAATATGGCCTTTTTCCAATCGTGCTGGGCCATTGTCAAGGAGGATCTCATGAAGGTTTTTCTTGAATTTCACTCCTTTATGAAATTTGAGAGAAGTCTAAATGCCTCCTTCATTGTGCTCATCCTGAAGAGGGCGGGATTGGTGGAGGTGCAAGACTTCCGTCCCATAAGCTTGGTGTGTGGGGTCTACAAGATCATCTCAAAGGTCCTTGCTAAGCGGCTAAGTGAAGTGATGGGGAAGATTATCTCAAAGTCTCAAAATGCTTTTGTTAGAGGAAGACAGATTCTGGATTCGGTCCTTATTGCCAATAAATGCTTGGAGAATAGAGTGAGAGATGGTACCCCAGGTATCTTATGTAAATTAGACATGGAAAAAGTGTTTGACCGTGTGAATTGGGATTTCTTGTTGTATCTCCTTGATAGACATGGTTTTGGGGATAGATGGTGTCAATGGATCAAACATTGCATTTCAACTGTTAGATTCTTCATCTTGTTGAATGGTACTCCCGAAGGCTTCTTCACTAGTTCTCGTGGCTTGAGGCAAGGGGATCCTCTATTCCTTTTGTTATTTATCACAGTGATGGATGCATCGAGTTGAATGATAGAGGGGGCAGTGGACAAGGGCAGTGGACAGGGGCATCTTCTCGGGCTTCTCGGTGGGTGGCTCCTCCTAGGGTAGTCTCTCAGTCACTCATCTCCTTTTTGCCGATGACACTCTTAACTTCTCCGACCCGATCTTGAACAGTTCTGCTCCTTGAGAGCCACACTCCTTTGTTTTGAAGTTGTCTCCAGTCTCAAAGTGAATTTATCCAAGTCTGAAATCGTCCTAGTTGGCTCATTTACTAACCTATATGAGTTGGCTGCCATCTCGGGTTGTAAGGTGTCTTCCTTGCCAATGCAGTATCTTGGTTTTCCCTTGAGGGCTCTTCACAAATCCAAAGCAATGTGGGATGGGATTGTCGAGAAAATTGTACGCAAACTGGCGGGTTGGAAGAAAATTTACTTGTCAAAAGGCGGTCGAATCACGCTTATCAAAAGCAAATTATCTAACCTCCTACGTATTTTCTATCATTATTTCTTTTGCCTGCAGGGGTGGCAAATAAGTTGGAGAGGACCTTTTGCGATTTCTTGTGGGGAGGCTTAAAAGAGGAGAAAAAATTCCACTTAATTAAGTGGGATAAAGTATGCACCCTTTTGTCTTGTGGCAGCTTGGGGGTTAGAAATTTGAGAACTTTCAACAAGGCTCTTCTCAGTAAGTGGCAGTGGCGATACCATCAAGAAGAGCATGCTCTCTGGAGAGGCATTATTGACTCCAAGTATGGGTCAGTTTGGGGAGGTTGGTGCTCTAATATAGTACGAGGGGCCCACGGGGTGGGTGTTTGGAAATCCATTTGGAATGGTTGGGAAGATATTCTTAGTAACTCTAGACTTGAGGTGTGAAGAGGCACGAGTATCAGGTTTTGGCATGACATTTGGTGTGGTGAGGTGTCCTTGAAAAGCGCTTTCCCCTCTCTTTTTAGGATTGCAATAGATAAGGATGCTTTGGCGGTTGACAACTTGAGTCCCTCCTCTGATACCCTTCTTTGGTCCATGAGCTTTTCTAGAGCTGTCCAGGATTGGAAGGTGAATGACATTACTAAATTCTACAACATGTTATATGCGCTGAAAGTGCCCATAGGAAGGGAGGAAAGATTACTTTGGACACCTGTTGGGAATAAGAAATTTTCAGTCCGCTCGTATTACAAGGTTATGATGACACACCCTTCCATTGCTTTCCTCTGGAAGACCATTTGGAGGAGCAAGGCCACCCTCAAATTCCTCTTTTTTTTGGTTGGTTGGCATTCCAAGGGAAAATATTGACCTATCGACAAGTTGAGAAAACGTGGGCTCTACTTAACAAACTGGTGCTTCATGTGTAAACACAATAGTGAATCTGCGGATCACCTACTTCTTCGTTGCGAAGCAGTCAAGGCTTTATGGAATGATATCTTCTCTAGGCTCGGATTTGCATGGGTTATGCCAAGGCAAGTTCTGGATCTTTTGTCCTGCTGGAGAGGGATCATGCCCATATTGTTGCTGTTTGGAAGATGGTACCACTATGCATGATGTGGTGCACTTGGCTTGAAAGGAATGGTCGTTTTGAAAATAAGGAACGCTCTCCGGATGGTTTTAGGGCTTTCTTTTACCATACTTTGTTGCTTTGGGCCTGTTCTATTGTTTTAAATGGGACATCTTTTAGTGACTTTTATGCTACCTTCTGTAGCATGTAGCTTGTATCTAGGCTTCTTTCTTGTATACTTCCTGTGTATTTGGCTTTGCCTTTTTACGAGATCAATAACCTTCTTACTTATAAAAAAAAAAGGGATCAGTTGGAATGTAGGGTGCAAATTGAAAGAGATGGTGAATAACAAGCCCTCAATTATCTATTTATAGAGAATTCGTGTGCTTGGGAGTCCCTAATGATTAATGATTAAATAAACCAAGATTTTACCATGACTGCAATTTTAGAGAGACGCGAAAGCGAAAGCCTATGGGGTCGCTTCTGTAACTGGATAACCAGCACCGAAAACCGTCTTTACATTGGATGGTTTGGTGTTTTGATGATCCCTACCTTATTGACCGCAACTTCTGTATTTATTATTGCTTTCATTGCTGCTCCTCCGGTGGATATTGATGGTATTCGTGAACCTGTTTCTGGATCTCTACTTTACGGAAACAATATTATTTCTGGTGCCATTATTCCTACTTCTGCAGCTATAGGTTTGCACTTTTACCCGATATGGGAAGCGGCTTTGCATTTTGGTTTTGAAAGTTTGGGGTGCAATTTGAAAAATGGTGTTGTTAGTTTGAAGGTGCTAACTGCTAAATGAAATTCTTCCCTGTAATTTTTTGGAAAGTGCTATTCATCGTCCCTAATGTGGCATCAAATGATTGGCAAATAAATGATTTTTTTTTTTTCCAAAGTAGGTGAGAAATAAAAAAAACTAATTTTCCAAAAATTTGATGCCACATCCAAGGATGATGGTTGCTAGGAAGTTGAAAAGCATTACTCATATATATATATACACCTATAATTTAATCTGGTTGTAGGTTTTTCTATGGTTTTCATCTTGATGTTCTTACTAAAGAGTTTCCTGTTTCAGTCTGAGACAGCCTGGGGCTGAGAGTTCTAGAAATTAGTACAGGTGTCTGTATAAGCATATGCACAGCAGCCTGTTAGTTTGTGTTACTGGATGAAATAAGTATGCTACCTTGTTTCATTTATTTTTGCTATAATTGGCTGGACCATTCATGCATAATGTGTTTTTCACGTGTAACAGTCCCCCTCGCAAATCTTAGATTGCAGGGTTTGGAACTGTCAGACATTGATTGTGTGAAGTCTGTCAAAACACCTATTGTTGATACGCATTGAACTCTTATGCTACATTCTTCTCTAGAATATTCTTCGAGTTTGCCATTCTATATTCAGCACATCAACAGAAAAAACCTAGTTTCTTTTGTTAAGCTGGAAGTTGAAATCACATCAATTTTATGGTTTCATCTGCTATGGTTCAGTGCAAAATTTATAGTTTAGTTAGATTTCAGCACAAACATATCTAACTCCATGTCTGCATTATTTACTCACAGATGCTCGGAGAGAGGCTCGTAAAGCTTTCTTGGCCTTTTCTTCTGGTGATGCAAAAGCACAGATAGCTGAATCTGAGCCTGTCGAGGGCAACATTGAAAGTTCTACGGAACAGTCTGCTAATGATGATGTTCTGTCATATGAATGCACACCTGTGAGAATTTTTCCATATATAGATCAATTGATACATGAAGAACTGATCTTTTAGAATTTTTTTCTCAACAAGTTGTTCTATGGATTCGCTCAAACTTATTCCCATTTATCTATATGTCTTAGCATGGTATTTTTTCAGTAGTTTGATTTTCCAACTCCAATAAGTTTGTGGAGCCCAAAAGTGGTTCCATTGTATGTGCTAGAAAACTTCCTCCTCGACCATGGCCATCCTTTAGCATGATGTGACTGATTTTTTAAATGAATTGCAAAGTCACTCTAGAATAGTCATTTTAGTTGAGAACAAAACTAGTGGTCGATGGAATATTATGACTATCTGGCCTCACTAATGATTTTGTAATTGTTTGAGAAAACAATGCAAATATTGAAAATATCAAATGCTTTTTCACCCTGGCATAAAATCATGTGACCGCGCTCTCAGTTGGTTTTGCCCAAGGATCTTTTAACGCAAGATTTTTATATTGTTGCAAATGGTTCATTGAAATTCCTGTTACATCTAAATAAAATATCTGGCCTTTTTTTACTTCAGGTTTACGTGCTCAATCCAAAGCAGGATTTGCATGGTCTAGGTTTCGATCCTTATAAGCATGCTCCTGAGTTTAGGGGTATGTCTCTGAAAGTATATCCGGTTGCTTATGAAAAAAACGTATATCAGGTTGCTGCTTACTCTATGATAGCTACAATGCAACCATATCTTAAAAGCTCTTTTTTGTTCTAATTGATATGTGTTCAGAGAAGAAAAGATCTCGTGTATCTGGGAAGGAGCTTGGAAATCGAAAAGCATTCATGGCCAAAGATAATCTTTTTGGTTTCAAGTGTAAGAACTACCATCTGATCAGTTGGTGTACCTGCTGTAATTGGCTAGAGTACTTTTATTTGGATCTTTATCTGATTCTTGTTTTGTTTCAATTATATGGATTTCTTTTGTTGAGTTCGATTTGACTGATTAGCTTGAATAATCCAACAGCAGGAAATGTTGCTCCTGGTTTTGGCATTGGAGCACTTGAAGAACTTGATGCTGAAGACGAGGATGTGTATGCCCCTGGTCAGTATTTCAAATCAGAATTAAGTGATTAGTCTTGCTAGGATCAAGTCTGTTGACAGAGTTTTATGCAATGTTTAGGACCCCAGGCTTGACTTGCTGGTCCAACATGTTTGGTGATCCATCACTCCTAGTTTTGGTCAAGTAACAAGTTAACTCCACAACCATAGGGTTCGCTATTGTCATCTTAAGGAACCAAGGCTTAGTTTGATAAGGAAACTGCTGTGCCTATGAAGTTTCACTTGACTAGGCAATTTAGACGTTAAACTCAAAACCTCACAATGAGTCCTATGCAGATTGGATCCTAAGTTAAGTCATAGTGTGAGGTCCCAGCCACACCAGTCTACATTTGTTGTTAAGACTTTTATATTTCCTTTAATAAGTAATTCATATATGAACTAAAAAATGGCGTGCACATGTGAAACAAGATGAATACTGTGGGATATTTTTCTGGTATTTTTGTAAAACTTTTCATAAATTATTTCAAGACTTAATTATCAAAAAAATTATTTCAAGACTTACCTATCAAAAAAAAAAAAAAAAAATTTCAATACTTACCTATAAAAAAAATTATTTCAATACTTGAAAAAAGTTGAAAAGTTTACCCATACGTGATTTCCGATCTACTAGCAGTTTTATTTTTTGATAAATCAACAATAAGGATATATTTGATGTCATGAGGAGTAATGACTACGTGATCTGATTGCAGTGAGATTTTTCTGCTGATTCAACTTCTAGTGCACCTTGCTTTCCCTTTTGAGTTTCTATAATGTTTTTTTGGTAGCACCCTTTTTTCTCTCTGTTTGAGTACGTCTACTGTTCTCTGGTCCATCTCCTCCGATGATTATTGCTGGTGCCCACCATCTCCTCCGAGGAGTGTTCTCATTCAAAGGAAAGAGATTTTAAAATCTTTCGTTGTTAGTAGAAGCATGTATATCTCCCAAAAATGCTCACACGGTTGTAAGAGATATTTGGCCATGGTAGAATATGTGGACAGTGGGAGAAGAGGATTTATTATCATCCCCAAATAAGTAATGGAAGGGGCTAGAAAAGGCTGGGGATAGTGAGGACTGTAGCAGTGTACAGGCCACTGGCATTAATGTTTGAAAAGGGGCCAGCTCTCTTAAACAGCAAATGCTGATGGTGGTTGCTGCTGGGAAGGATGCTGCTGAGAGGTGGTCATGTCTTAGTGCCCTGTTTCTGCCATTACAGGAGACCAAAGCAGAGGTAAGTGCAGATGAAGAGCTGTTTGGGACATACAGGGGAACTGATACAGAAGGAGAGGCCCAAGATCAATATTTGTGAAAAGGTAGTGACCGTTGGGGAGATGTGCCGAACAAGGTCTGATACGCCGCTTGTCTAGAAGTTATGTAAGAAGGGAGGGTGGCTTATTGTTCAAGGGAGTAGGTAAAGTGAAGCTGACTTTAGAAAGTGTTAAATCCGATCTGTTGAATTTTAGGAAAGTGGTAGATGGTTATAATATAGAAGGTAGACGTGGGTTTGGGCTTGGGCTTGGGCTTGGGCTTGGGCTTGGGCTTGGGCTTGGTCATGCGCATGGAGAAGCACTGGCTGGTGCAGGAGATAGTCATGGGATCCTGTAAGCATGGGAGATGAGGAAGAAGAAAAATTGGATGATTGGGCCGCAACATTCTCGGGCCAAGAAAGGGAAGATGATAGCCCAACCCAAATTAAAGTATCTGGCAAAGAGATGGCTGGTCAAAGAATTGCCGGGTCACTCTCTTTTGAAATGGGTTCTACCTTTGCAGCAACGAAACAGATGCCAACAACTTTGATTTGCTTGTCGGTGGTTGCACAGAAATCATTGCCGAAAGATTGCAACTGGGCGCTTGGTCTTTGACCAACAATTTTCTGGTCTTGGCGTCAGTGACAAGAAAGGAAAAATACAAAGCTCGGCTATGAGGCAGAAATTGATGGTTAAATAGTTGATGATGAGGACAAGAATGGTAACTCATTTGCAACAGCATTAGGATCGGCCAAATTTGCAAAAGAGGATATGTAGTATTTGATCTTGATGGGGCTGAACGATGAGAATGAGGGGGTGCCTTGGCAAGTTTCAGGTCTTGGCTTGGAGGTAGTAGATGGGTCGTTTGATGACGATGTTTGGGAGGAGCCCACCCTTGAACTCCTTAAATCCGAATTGATTAGTAAAATGACGGTGATTGGGTTATTCACAAAGTAAAGGAGATCCAACATTGTGTAGGGTTCTCACGTGATGGTTTTTAGGGTTGTAGAAATTCATGGGCCTAACTCATATCATAAAACCGGTCTAATAAGAGAGGTTTGCACATTGCTTATAAGCATGCCGATGACCTTGTCCACTGGCAATGTGCATTTTATTCTTCAACACCTTCCATTACGTGCAGGTCAGTAATTTTTTTGGTCCTTGTCATGGGGTAAGTAGTGTGGGCCCACATTCGTCTTGTGGCAGGCTCTGATACCAGGTAGAAATTCATGGATCTAACTCATCTCATTAAACAGGTCCAATGAGAGAGGTTTGCACATTACTTATAAGCATGTCCAAGACCTTGTCCACAGACAATATGAGATTTATTTTTAACAAGGACCACTTTTTTTTGATAGGTAATAAAAGATTTCATTTCAAAGAAATAGGCATAAGCCCAAGTGCACAAGTAGTATACAAAGGAAATACCTACATCTTTCCTCAAACGAAAAAGAAACTACAAAAAGCTAATACAAAAATCAACAAATTTCTTCCATTACAAAAGCTTTGGCCTAACTACACAAAGTGCTAAAGAAAAAATCTCTGAGATCTCCCATAGAGCATTCTTTATCTTCAAAGTATCTCCTATTCCTTTTGAGCCATATGCACCATATAAGACAAGGAGGAATCATCTTTCAAACACTCTTGCCAATCTTACTACCCTTTAAGCACTTCCATCCATCTATCACATTCACCACCTCTTTAGGCATGACCCAAAGAAATCCTAACCATTTGACAACCTCCTCCCACAAGAATTTTGCCACTTCACAATGAAGAAATAGATGATTAACTGATTCTCCATCCTTTTTACACATCACGCACCAATCAGCAATTAACATACATCTTCTTCTAAGATTATCATTAGTCAACACTTTGCCCAAAGACACCACCAAACAGAAAAAAGCGACTTTGGAAGGAACTTTCACTTTCCAAATATTTTTCCAAGGGAATACACAGCTTCTATGTCTGATCAACAATCTGTAATAAGAAGAAACTGAGAACCTCAAATTTCCAGCAGGGTCCACAACAAACTATCCTCTCTACCGATCAGCGGCTTTGAACTATAAAGTCTGTCCAGCAGTGCTTTAACTTCGTCCACTTCCAACCATTTACTTCCCTTATCAAATAAACATTCGACTCAAAATGATTATCATTACTTCTGTAAGACTCAAGCAGTAGCATTTTGATTTCTGGCTAGTCTGAAAATTGCTGGAAAATCCAGCTTAAGGGAAGATTTCCCACACCATAAATCCTGCCAAAAGAATGCCTTCTTCCCATCACCCTCCAATTTACAATGAAGAGAAAAAGAACCCCAATCTTTTCTAATAAATTTCCACAAACTCACCCCATATGCATCACTAGTATCTTTAGAACACCATCCACCCTTCAAACTTCCATACTTCACATCTATAACATTTTTCCATAGAGTATTACTTTTCGAATGATATCTCCAAAGCCATTTACCAAGTAACGCTCTATTGAAAACCTTCAAATCCGTGATTCCCAACCCACCACAGTCCAGCGGTTGACACACTTTCTTCCAACTAACCAAATAGATCTTTTGTTCCCCACCATTACCACCCCATAAAAAATTCCGAAATAAAGTATTTATTCTTTTTTCAACCCTTGTCGGCAATGGAAAAAGAGAGAGGAAGTAAGTGGGAAGGTTAGATATAGTACTTTTCAAAAGAGTTAATCTTCCCCCCTTTGACAAGTAGATCATCTTCCAACCAGCCAGCCTTCTCTCAATTTTTTCAATCACCCCATCCCAAAATTTAAGAGATTTGAAAGGAGCCCCCAAAGGAAGTCCAAGATACCTCAAAGGAAGAGAGGAGGTTCTGCATCCCAGAATCTTCGCCAAATCTGAAATATTCTGAATGGGACCGACAGGAACAATTTCAGGTTTTGAGGACCAATTTTTTGCCTTACTCATTGCCATTGTGGACTGGACAGACCCATCCAAATTATGAGGCGAGTACAATTCAGCTAAGAAAAGAGACAGCTAAAAAAAATTGCTTGGTCGGCCAACTATGAGGCAAGAGGAGTTCTAGTAGTGGGAAATCAAAGGAAGGGCAAATACAGTAGTTTTATAAAGCCTAAAATTATCTCGTGAATTGTAAGGTGGTTGAATGAGATTACTTATAAAAACAAAAGGTGGTTGAATGAGATTGAAAAGTCCCGCAAAAGTAGAAACCAGCTTTGCAAATGTAAAGCTAAAATCATATGTTTGCAAGAGACAAATCTGAAACTTCTTATGTACATTAACTAGTGGCTTGTTCGTTTAAGAACCTAGAGGATGGATATTTGTGGGATTTTGCAGGTGGCTAGGGTCCTAATGTAGATAATATGCGAAGACAATTGTGGGATCAATTGGGTGGAAATTTAATTTCCACCCAATTCCAAAGTGAAAGATCAAGAGTTTCCCATCTCAACCCAACCATGGTGGAATTCTTTGATTTCAGTTTTGAGCAAAACTGACTAGATATTCCTCGTTGGTGGCACTTTCACCTGGACTAGTAATCCAGAGCACTACTCTTTGTCGAGTATAGATAGATTTCTTGCATCCCCAAATTGGGAAGCACACTATCCAGATCTGATCTTAAAACTATTTTCCAGGTTGTGCTCAATCTTTGATTGTGGCAGCATTATTGGAGTTCAAAGATACTTAAGTTTAAAAATGTGACTGAAATCCGAAGGTTTCATCACAGAGTTAGAAAATGGTGGTCTTCCTATCAATACTACAGGGCTTTAAGCTACATCATGGCATGCAAACTGAAGATGCTGACGGAAGATTTGAAGGCTTGGAATGAGCATGTGTTTGGCAATGTGGAGTACCAAGAGAACCCTTTTGGAAGAATTTAGGGTTTGGAGGGTCTGCAGGAGATGAGGGTTCTCTTGGAACTCGAGAGAGGACGTAAAACCCATAGGAATGCGGACTTGGAAAGGGTTTCCTCAATGGAAGAGATTTCTTGAAGTAAAAAATCGAGGGCTTTATGGTTGAGGGAAGTGGGTAAGTGTACCAAGTTCTTCCATTGTGTGGCGAACTTGCATGGGCGGAACAATGTCATTGAGATGATGTGGATGAGTGGTAACTTCAAATCTTCCAGTGATCGTGATGCATATGGTTAGTTATTATGAGCACTTAATTGTATAGATTGTCTATACAATTCACTTGGAGACCAACGATTTGATAGAAGCATTCAAGTCCTTATTAGAAAAAAAAGAAGCATTCAAATCCTTAGATCAACAAGAAAGAAAAGTAAAAGAGCATGTCTAGTGACAAAGCTCCAGGTTTGGATGTGTTCACTATGGTCTTTTTTTGAATTTGCTATGAGGTGATCCAAGATGATGACATGGGGGTCTTCATGAGCTCCATGAAATTGGAAGATTCGAAAAAAGTCTCATCACAACTCCTTTTTGGAAAATTAAATCTCAACACAACTCTTATTGCTATTATTCCAAAAAGACCAGGTGTAGTAGGATAAAAGGCTATCACCTCATTAGCCTTGTGAGTGGGATGTATGTAATTATTCTAGAAGTTTTGGCAAATAGATTGAGTGCATTGATGAAGAAGATTATATTGAAGCCCTAGCATGCCTTTTTAAAAGATTGATAGACTCTTGACTCAGTACTTTGCTAGTGGATGCTGGGATAGTAGGCTTAAAATGAGAATGCCAAGATTACTGTGCAAGCTGGACATGGCAAAGGCATATGATTGAGACGATTGTAACTTCTCACTTTACTTGCTCTAGAGACAGGGCCTTGGGGAGGAATGGTGTTTTTGGAAAAGTAAGTCTCAACACAACTCGTATTGCTATCATTCCAAAAGACCAGGTGTAGTAGGGTAAAAGTGTGAGTGGGATGTACACAATTCTTTCAAAAGTCTTGGCAAATACATTGAGTGCATTGATGGAGAAGATTATACTGAAGCCCCTAGAATGCCTTTTTATTGTGCAAGCTGGACAGGGCAAAGGCATATGATTGAGTTAGTTGTAACTTCTTGCTTTACATGCTCTAGAGACATGGCCTTGGGAGAAATGGTGTTCTGGATCAAGCATTTATCTATTTGGTTTGCTTCTCTATTTTGGTGAATGGCGCACCAGTGGGATTCTTTAACAACTCTTGGGGTTTGAGGCAAAGTGACTCACTATCTCCATTACTTTTTTTTTTTTTTTGTGTAATGGAAGCTTTTGGCAAAATGATATATAAGTATCATGGAGGGTGGATTCCTTTCTAGATTCGCAGTGGGGGAGACAAGTACTGGCACACTCTTGATATATCCTATCTCATGTTTGTAGATGATACTCATATTTTTTTTTTGTGGGGCTAATCAAGAGCACATTAGAGTTTTGAGGGCTCTTCTCTCGTGCATTGAACGGGTTTTGGATTGCAAGTAAACTTAGCAAAGTTTGAAATGGTTCTGGTGGGAAATGTTCCTAATGTGGGGGAACTTGGCTATCACTCTACAGTGCAAAGTATCCTCCTTGGCTATGAAAGATCTTTACCTCCCACTGGGTGCCTCCCTCAAGTCAAAGGCTATTTGGGTTAAGGTAATAAGGAAAGACAAAGCGAAGGTTACCTACTTGTAAGGGGAAGTATTTTTCTAAAGGTGCTAGGATTACTTGGATTAAGAGCACTCTATCCAACTTGCCTACATATTTCTTGCCTTTGTTTCCACTTCCCACTAACACTAAGGTGGCCCACTGTATAGAGACGTTACGACATGATTTCTTTTTTGTTTATTTATTTTTTTTTTAGGGGGGGGGGTGGTGGATGATGAATTTAAGTCCAACCTTGTAAAATGGTCATATGCACTTTGATACCATAAGGAGGGTTGGAAGTTTGGAATTGGTTGGCTTTTAATTAGGCTCTCTTGGGAAAGTGGTTGCGGAGATACCAACTAGGAAGGGAGGCTCAATGGAGGATTTCATTCAAAATTTGGTGGGGCTAGAAGTGGATGGAGTACGAATGAGATTATTGGGCCACATGATGCGGGGCTCTGGAAACACATAAAGAGGAGGATGGGAAGCTTTCTCTTGACATATTCTGTTTGTGGTCGGAGATGGGTCTAGAATCAAATTTTGGCACGACTGGTAGTGTGGCTACAGACCCCTTAAAGTAGCCCATCAAGGAACTTTTGAATTGCAAGGTCATAGGAAGCCTCGATTGCAAATCTTTTAGACGTATCCAATGGCTTTCATCAATGGAAGTTTTTTTGGAGTTACAAAATTGGGAACTTGAAGCATTCACTGAGTTTAAAAATCTTGGCTACTCTACTAGAGTGAGGGTGGGAGAGGCAGAAAAGATTGTTTGGAGTCCTTCGAAGAAAGGAAAGTTCATTGTCCTTTCATTCTATAAATCTCTCATTATTTACTTATAATAAATAAATAAATCTCTCTTTATAAACTATACAAATCCTTTCCCATGTAAGACTAAGGCACCTTCAAATGCAGCTTTATTTGTATGCATGGCTTCTTTGGGGGAGATCCTCGTCATAGATAAAGGAAATGACACTTTATCATAATGGATTGGTATTGCATGTGCAATACAAGCACGGAGATGGTTGATCATTTACTTCTTTAATCTGTGTCTTTGCATGAATTCATGAGTTGTAGGGAGAGAATGCGAGGTTGCCACAACCAGTGGCGGAACCAAGAATTTGTTTTAGGGGGCTAAGCAAAGCTAAAAGTATAACAAAATATTTTTTGTTATATTTTTATACAATTTTTCTTGCAGTATGGAACAATCTGATAACAAGATCTAAAATAAAAATAAAATATGTTTAATACAACCTATGTATTAAAAAACTATATGACATGTAGGCTAGAAACCATCCAACTTTCATTTTTATTTTTATCTATAGTAAAAACATGTTATCATATTATTAGATTATTTTATTTTATATGATATATATTTTATTTATTTTATTTTTAAATAATTTTGTAAAGGGAGGATTAAGATAATTTTTTAAAGAGGGGGCCAACATAAGATAAGATTAACATCATCTTATTAAATAAAAAAAACAATATATATTTTTCCCCAAACTTTTTTTTTTTTTGGGGGGGGGGGGGATGGTTCCGCCACTGGCCACAACTCTATGTAATGACTTATTTTCTAAAGGGGGATTAGCTTGGATGGTGACAAGGGTAGTAGATTTCGTAGCAAATTGGAGAGGCTCATGTGGTAATCTACAAATCGGAGCAATATGGAGGATGGTCCCCATCTCTCATTGGCGGTGTCTTTGGAGGGAAAGGAGTGATAGAAGCTGTGAAGATCACAAGCGACAAATCATGAATTCCTTGTATCTCTTGACAATCATGCCTAGGTGTCACTCTTGCATGTGTCCATGTACTTGGGCTATGCCTATTATCATCAATAAAATTCTTGTTTAAAAAGAATGAGCAATGGCTTTTCACACATGCTTCTTTTCCTGTAATGTTGGATGCTGAGGGTGTAAGTGCTCTTACGTTCTCAATAAGTGATACTGTTATAATGTTATTGAATTATTAAATCTGAATCTTCCCATCAACTTATGTTTTGGAACGATTGGTCATTAATATGGTCTTATAGTAGTGGTTTTGAGTTTGAACCTTGACCACACCTTATCCTCCATTCTAATAGAAGCTTCTGTGGCCAACTGATAGGGGGAACCTACCACACGTAAGGGTGAATGCTAGAATTTAGATTAAATGATTAAATTCACCACTTCTCATCAAAACATGCCTTTGGGGCACTTGGTTATTTAACAGCTATATTCCCAAGAAAAGAATATAATATCTAATCTTCCTAAGAAAATAACATTTGACAAGTGTTTTAGTTTTTCTTATTTTAAACCTAACACGAAATATATAGCTTATTATTGCCATTGTTGTTTTTTATGTTACCGTAAATCAATAGCGATTTGGTCCCCTTGAATTGAGTTTGCTTCCGTAAGTTGATCTTATCTTTGATGGGAATTAGTTTTGTTAACTATATGTAGTCATGCTTTGTTAATTTCACTTTTAGTTACACTGATACTATGTTGTATACACCGATTACCTGGATGCGTCTTTTCATTTTTCAATGATGTTTTATTATGGATAAAAAAATATAGTTATCTTGATGCTCATGATCTAAGTTTATCTAACTAAAGTAAACTAGCCTTTCAGGTTTGGACCTTGTGGATACTTATGTTCAAGAAGTTGAAGAGCCATCTAGATTGATCACAGACAGTAAACAAAAGTTGGCTGCGAAGGAGCATGGTGTTCTGCCTGGCTTTAGAGTTGCATCAAATTCTGAGCAACAGTTGGAACGGTACTTCTCATTGTTGTTATTGTTGTTGTTGTTGTACTACTAGATTTTTCCAATAAGATAGATAATATACTAACGCCATTAGTATTAGTTGGGCTTCACATTTTTCCAATAATAACAGGTCAAATCCCAGACCTCCGCGAGGATACTTTGTATTAATCAAAAGTGTTAGGTATATAATGTATACAACTTGGTAGATATGCCTTTTATTTTGTAAAACACATGGGTCCTGCTTGTTTTCCTTCTGCAACAAAAATTTGTTTTGAATCATTCTTCTCGCCACATCCTAGACTCCCTCATTGCGCGTTCCGTTATGCTAAGGTTAAAGCGCGTTGGTATTCCTACCTGTGAGATCGTTTGTGCCTCATACCTATGAGTCACTTCACTTCCTGAACTGATGGAAAGTTGTTACTAGTTTTTCTCCGTTAATCATTTTAGTCAAGTTGTTATACTTGTGTATGCATCTAGTACTCCTATGGACTTTGGTTAGAGCATATTTTCCTCCTCGCCGCCCCCCCACCCCAAAAAAAAGAAAAAAAAGAAAAAAAAGAAAAAAAAATCAAATATGCATATATTGTCATTTCCACTTACTTCTCTCTTCACCCCTTCTGCCCTTGTTTGTAACTGAATTATTATCTTTGAATTGTTCTTCAGGTTTGATGCTCCTGTAATTCCAAAAGATTTTGTACCCCACCACAAGTTTCCTGGTCCTCTTGAGACAAACTTCAAGCTTTCTGATTCTCCCCCAGAAGAGGTCCTTCC
Organism: Platycarya longipes; assembly: GCA_036559045.1. NCBI lineage: Eukaryota > Viridiplantae > Streptophyta > Magnoliopsida > Fagales > Juglandaceae > Platycarya > Platycarya longipes. The sequence goes on along the minus strand of CM071803.1, from coordinate 30,373,808 downwards.
TCCAGAGGATAATAATCTGAAACTCTTAATTGAAGGGGTTGCAACTTTAGTAGCCCGATGTGGTAAATTATTTGAGGATATCTCCAGAGAGAAGAATCAGTCAAATCCGTTATTTAATTTTCTTACTGGAGGAAATGGCCATGATTACTATACAAGGAAGCTTTGGGAGGAGCGGCAGAAACGTACCAGTCAAAGCAAGCAGCAACTGGATGGAAAGTTGTCTTTGAGTACGCAGAGGATGACAGCAGAGAGCCGTGGTAAAATTTTAGGAGAAAGGCCTCTGGAGAGAAGCACAAAAGATTTGGGTTCGTCTGTTGCATCTGCAGAAGTCATTCAACTTCAATTCAATCTTTCAGATACATTTACAAAGCCTGCATCATTCGTGAGTGCCATGCAACTTTATAATCTTCCTTTCTCTCTTGTTGTTATTAATTATCTCAGCAATCCAGGATTGACTTTTCTTTTGATGTGGTAAATTATTCCTTTTTCTCTTAATGCTGGACTCTAGAGTGGGTTGCCTGAAGTTATGAAGCCTTTCAAAGATGACCCTGTAAAGCAAGAAAGATTTGAGCAGTTTCTCAAGGCAAAGTATCAAGGGGGGCTTCGCTCTACTGATTCAAGTGGCGCTAGTAATATGTCAGAAGCAGCACGTGCTCATGAAAGATTAGACTTTGAGGCTGCAGCTGAAGCAATACAGAAAGGACAATGGGGTAAAGAAAGCAAGTTCTCTCCACAGCAGTTTGTGGAGTTTTCAGCAAATGGAGGGATGCAGTTCACTTCTGGTGGACTAGAGGTACTTTTGAGGTGGTGAAATTGTAGATTTTGAGTTTTTAGTTTCTAATTCAATTTACTGATTTGGAAGCAGCAAGTCAAGGATTCTGAAGCTGATAATCAGGTAATGAAAAAAATGTTCCCGAAACGTGAAGAATGCCAGTGGCGCCCTTCACCTGTCCTATGCAAGCGCTTCGATCTCATTGATCCATATATGGGGAAGGTAGTATCATGTGTTTTCTCCTTAGTCTTCTTTTTTTTTTTTTTTCTTTCTTGATCTGCATTACCCAAGGCCTCTGTTTGTTTTGTTTGTTATCGTTTATTTTTTCCTTTTCCCCCTTTTTCTTTGATTTCTTTCAGGAAGGATTTACCATTTTTTCTTTTGTTTATCCAATTCTTTCCCATTCTTTCTGTTGACTGGAAGATTTGTGGTGCAATGTTCTTATAGCATTGCATAGCAGCTACTTCGTTCAGGTTTATTTAGATCTCTTGTGCAGATGCAATGGGGATATTATTTATCTTTCTAGGCATATTGAATTTGTACAGTTAGGCCTGTTCATCCGGGTTTAGGAACTGGGAATTTGGGTTCCGGATCCGGAATTTTCTTGAACTTCATAAGTGAAAATATCAAAATTATTGAAAAATAAATAAAATTTCAGAACCGGGCTGGGTTAAACCCGGCTCGGATGAACAGACCTATGTACAGTGATAAGGACCGGAATATCGACCTATCTACTAAGTAATTTGAGTTTCCTTTTTCCACCTACTTTTTGCGCCTCCGTTTCTCCTGTTTTCTAGATTTTCCCGCATTGGTAATCCTCTCTCTCTCTCTCTCTCTCTCCCTCAGGATGAGAGGGGGGTGTTTATTCTAATCTCCTTTATATTGTGTTTCACATTTGAAATGCAAGTGTGATAAATGTGGAGGTACTAAGTTTCCTCATCAGTCAATAGATGCACTGTTAGAGCTGCCATATATTTTGTTTTTCTCAATTTATATCAGCTCAATTTATTTTTACCATTTGCAGCCACCCCCTGCTCCACGGATGAGGAGCAAGATTGATTCTCTTATTTTTACATCTGATTCTGTCAAATCAACAAAAGTGGAAGAGACTCCAACTGCAAATAGAGACTCACACCCTACTCCCCAGTTTGACGTTCAAGGAATAAGGCAAGACACGTCTAGCAATGAAATTGAAGTTGAGGTGGAAGTTGAAAATGTTGAGAGGCCGGTTGACCTGTACAAGGTACTTCCATTCTGTCGTATCATATTTGTTATTTAATTTCTAGATATTTTAGGCAATACGGTATTTGGCCTCTTTGCCACCTGATATTTAATACTTCTATCTCCAAGTAAATATTATTTTGATTTGGGTGAAAAAAGACTACCTAGAAGCAATTTAATGTAATCCCTAGAAGTTAGGCAGGAATTAAAGAGTACCCATTTCAATTTCCCATTATTTAGCATTGTAGTTTCTGATTTAAAAGTAAAAAAGATTCAGGATTCTGGAGCCTTTTCTTATATGCAAGGGATATATCTGGAGCCTAAGCACCTATTCCTTTCTCTTCATTCTCTATATCAAAGCCTATCTTTTCGCTCGTCTCTCCCCTGAGTTTCCAAAAGTTCATGGCCTTTAGTAACTACAAGTGTGGATTTGAACATTTTGGGTTCGTTTTTGGTGGAGGGATTCGTGTAATAGGATATATATTTTTGTGACTTTTAGGATATTGATGGACTTTTGGTATGCATCTGATACTACTGAAATATATTTTTGTGATGAATTTGGTTAATGATATTCATTATGATTTCTTCATATATACAAGGATTTAACGACAAAAAAAATATATACATTGGCTTTTATATGCAAAACAAGTAATTGCTCTCTCTTTCTCTCTCTCTGTCTCTGTTTCTACCCTAAAGGTGAATCCTACTCCTAATGTATTGGTGCTCCTTCCAGTTTGGTTAATTATATGTTGATCAAAGAACGCTAAAAGCATGAGTTCACGTCATATCTTCTTGAAACACCTCAACTTTTTGTTTAGTATCCCTGATGTCCCATTATAGCAGGAAAGCTCATCTTTGATCTTTTACCTTTTAGGAAGGACCAGCCCAAGATAGTGAAAATATTCTTTCTCAAGTCTTATCTTATTTTCAACCCAGACTAGTTTCACTTCTTTTTTATTGGCACCCAGTGTTCGGGAACAACATCCCGATTAATCTCGAGGGTGCACAACAGGCTCTCAACAAGGAGTTTTCTGAGAGTGTACTTCGAAAAATTCAAGGGAAAAATCTTCCACTCTAATGGCCCCTAAAGATTGCACCGAAGGGGATTTGAATTTTGGACTTGGGGTGAGCATACCCCCAAGTCCACGGTCTTTACCACTTGAGTCAACCCCTAGGGGTTCAGACTTGTTTCACTTCTATGCTGAGCGTTTTACTGAAGTTTCAGTTCATACTTCTAGTACTGCTCACTTGAAGTTTCAGTTCATACTTCTAGTACAGCTCACTTGAATTAGTTTGATGCAAAAGCTTTTATATGAACTACTTTTTTCTCTGGTATTTTGGCTACTGGTATTTATTTAGTTTACAGGAGAGTCAACATATGTGTTCCTGATACTTATACAGTTGTCCATCTCTTGAATTTGATAGTGCATGTCTCCGGTTCTTGCAATTAACCATCTTCATTATTTTAATTGCGCTTGCGCATATTCCATTGGTATGATGTTAATTTGTTGCAAGACTAACCATCTTCAGTTGTGCAGGCTATTTTCTCCGATGATTCAGATGACGAAGGGGAAAGCATCAGTCTAAACAAAGTTGAGGATCCAGGAAAGAAGATTGAAGCGGCTAGTACGACCTTAAACCGCTTAATTGCTGGCGACTTTCTGGAATCCTTGGGTAAAGAACTAGGCCTAGAAGTTCCCCCTGAAATGCCTTACTCAACAAACAAGGCTCAGATCCTTGCTTCACAAAAAGAAGGCGTTGATACAGATGCAGGAGATGCCAATATTCTTCCGATCCAAAATAAGCCTTCTTCCACTCCTATAAGTAGGACTCGGGTAGATCATGAGGAACCTCATGATCAGGAGATTGCTCAAGATGGCAGGTCTAGGAAAACTGAGCTCATTCATGGTAACTCAGACAGGAGTGGTAGTATATATATGGAGACCAGTTCATCTGGGAAGAAATTTGACAAAGTCAATCCCGAAAAGCTTGCTCAAGAAAACATGAAAGCTAGAACATCCTCTGGTCGTCCCCAGAATTGGAATGACGGTTCATCATCAGAAGATGAAAGGAGTAGAAAGTTGTCTGGGAAACATCGGCATAGAAGCAGTGGTTCAGATAGTGATTCATCAATTTATCATCGAGATCGACATCATTCTAGGTCAAAAGGGAGAAAGAAGGAATCGTCTCGAGAGAAAAGCAGTAGAAGCAAAAGACACTCAAAACATCATAAGCGGAGAAGCCGGGATTCTCCAGCCAGATCTCGACATGAAAGCAGAAGAGAGCATGGGGAAGCCAAGAGAGAGAAACGCAAGAACAGGGATTGAGAGTATCAAGGTTCTGTTTCCTTGCACTCGGAATTATTGCTCTGAAATGGAGGAAAAAAAGATGCAGATTGAAAAGTCATTTTTGTTTGAAGCTCTGAATGATGGCCATGGAGGAGGCAGCCTAATAGCTCACTTGATAAGAATGTTTTATTATTTGCACTGCTTGTGAAAGCTTCATTTAGAAGATTTTTTGTTTCTCAAGGTTAGATGTAGGGCTTCCAATAATGTTGCTCTAATGCTACACCGCAAATGAAATTTACGAATGCTTGGAAAGAGAAAAAAAGAAAAAAGAAAAAAAAGAAAGGAGGTTAAAGGAAAACGCATTACCTATCAGTAAATGTTGTACAAAAAAAATGTTTAGTTTTAGTGTTGTAATATGATAAACTTGTTTGCATGTCTTTTTACTTTATTGTAAAAAAGGAAAAAAAATACCGTAATTTTGTCCTCTGAAATATTTGTATTGTAAAACCTAAAAGTCTTCAATTTTTTTTGTTAATAATGTATTTTTGAAAAACTAGCGGTTATTATTCTTTTATGCGTCACCTTATTAGGTTTAGAGAGAAGTCACCCCGAGAGAGAGAGAGAGAGAGAGAGAGAGAGAGAGAGAGAGAGAGAGAGAGAGAGAGAGAGAGAGAAGTTAGAATATAAGAGAAAGGGGGTTGGTGGCCGCGCTGCGTTAACCATGATGCCTTTTACTCCAATAATAATAATAATAATAAGCCACTTACTATTTTAGAGAATTTTCTTTTGAGTTTAGCACTATTATGGATAGTTAAATGAGATGAGAAATTTGTAAACAAAATTGAGAGAGTTTCTATTAAGATTTTTATTCAGTTTTGGAAAAAAGATCAGAGGTTGAATTAAAATAATAAAAAATAAAATTTTAATATTATTTTTATTTTGAGATTGAAAAAAGTTTAACTGTTTTTCGTATTTTATATAGAAACTTATGAAAGTTATAATGATTATATAAAAAAGTATTAAAGATAAATTGAAAAATGTTTGTGTTTGAATAGTGTTTAAATAGTATTTAAATGTTGAAATGAGACAAAAGATATGAGATGGGATGAGATGGATGGGATGGGATGTGACCGAATAAAATGAGACAAACTGTGTATCCAAATGGGGGCCTTAAGATATTGGCATTGAACTCATCATTAGATTCATCAAATATAAATTTGATGGTTTTATTTAAAATAATTTTATATTGGATTTATTAAAACCTACTAATTCAAACTTTGAGTTACAGTATTTAAACATCATCTTTCATATTTGAAGGATTATTATTTATCTATCAAAACATTTTTTATTGCCTTTTAATATGTTTATTGGATGAATAAATTGTAAATGTATTTGTTAACTTTATAAATTGTATATTATATTATTATTTTGACGAATCCAATGTAGATTTATGGATGTAGCGGTGTTGACTTTACCCTCGTTAGTTGGCTTTTGTAGCAAATTCAACTTGTACTTTCAATCAAATTTTAAAAGAAATTTTGATGTAGTCAATGTCAATCCTCTTAAAACTAAGTTTTGTTGGCTTAAAGGTTATGGCTCATTTAGCTTCTTTGAAATTGTGCCGCCTCTAGCCTAAGGCCTCAACCCCTAGCCTAAAGCAAAGGGGTGAATAAAATATACAAATCTTTAAAATAAAAAAAAAAATGATATTTTCTTTTTCTTATTGTCATTCCCACTCTAGGATTCATATACAAAGCCCGGTGCCATACAAATTGGATTATGTTTTGCCATATATTCCCTTATTTTTTGAAAAAGAATTAGCATGTATTTGCCATTTTGATGGTCCACTCATTATGTCATTTCCAAAACTGTTACCACAAATTTAAGTTTAATAAATTTTTGGCATCAAAAGCTAAGTCTATCTAATAGGTTAGTCCCCAACTAAGTGGACAACACTTCTCTTTAATAGCAACATACTCGCCCTATTTAAGTGTTGATAGGTTATAAACAAAACCCTAGCAATCGGACCAACTTTCTGCTTAAATTGTGATTAATTCTTATCATGTATTAGATTCTAATCCATGTGTGTATCTTGTCTCGATCTAATATGACAAAATGACCATAATTTTACCTTCCAATTCACTATCCCAAACCTTTATTTACCACTTATTAGGAAGAAAATCATTCAAAGACTCTTAAGTAATTTTAAAGTTATTCTATTTACAAATCAGTATGTATTGGATGATACGTTTCCGATGTTGTTGACATGGTACAAATTTTAAACTTCTCTTACAAAAGTATGAAAGATGCATCTATTGAGAGTTCATCTCAACTCAACTCATTTAATCATTATATATATATTTTAATTTTCACACAAAATTTAATAAATAATTTAATTTTTCAAACATCAAAATAATAATAATATTAAAAAATAATATTTTAATAATATTTTATTCAATTTTTATCTTAATTCATTATCCAAACCTCACCTTACTCTTTTTCTGTAAAATAATTTTTCATGTATACAAGTTGAGTAACTCACTCACGCCCTTTTTGACACAAATATAGGTCCAATTTGAATTGAGAGATGAGATGAGATGAGTTTTGAAAGTTGAATAAAATATTATTTTTTTAATCTTATTATTATTTTGAAATTTGAAAAAGCTGTATTGAAATTTATATTTTGTATGAAAATTTAAAAAAATATAATAATGAATTTGAATAAACTCATCTCAACTCCTAATTCACTTAAGAAGTTACACTCATTCATAACAGGCTTACTTGTATCAATTTAAATTTCTAATAAATAAATTATTTGAGAAATATTAATTTACACAAATTCTATTTTCATACAGATTCATTCTTATGCCATTTGGTACCAAATTGAACAGAATCAAAATTTCTTGTCCAAAAATTAAAAAAGAAAAATAAAAAAGAAAAAGAGATTTCATCACCTAACTTGCAGAAAATTAACTAGGATATGGTTAAATTCCACCAACGTGAACGTATTATTGAAAAAGAAAATAAAAAACAATCAAAGAAAACAAAATCCTAGAGTGCCATTCATTTGCTGTGTCAACGAACGTCGCAAATTAAGACCAGCCTACCAAAGCTACGCACAACTTTGACCCATTTTCCTAATTTCTTCCGCATTTTAATTTCTTTGAATTTCTGTGTGGTTTCAAAAAAAAAAATATGAGTATAAATTATTTTTATATAAAAAAATGTTACAAATTTCTATTTCTAGTATTATTTTTATTTTTTAATAGTAAAATCTACACGAGATTTTTACACTTTAACACTATATATAGTATTATTTTTAAATATGACTCGGCAGTTCTAATTAAATACTAATCACAAAAATATTAAAGGAATAAAATTTCCCAAATCGTCTGTCTTAAAAATTGTGTAAAAGTTAATATAAACAATTTTGTTTTAATTAAAAAACGACACCAACAATTTGTTATTTTTATTTTACACCATTTCCGCTCTGTCTTGAGATTTGTCTCCGATTCCCTTTCCCTTCCTTTTTCTTTTTTTAAGGGTATTAATAATGAATTCATCAAAATTTTCTTTTAAAAAATATAAATTTATATATATATCAAAAAAATTTATTAATATTTGATCAAATATGGTAAAAAGAAAGTGAAGAAAATATAATAAAATTATTTCTTGTTTAACTTTTGAATAATGATCTATAAAAAAATATACATAGATCCAATGTTAGTGCTCTAAACACTTCATATTTTTTCAAAAAAAGAAAGAAAAAAAAATTATATAAATATTAACAGTCACGTGCATGCATGTGCCGCCTCATTGGAGTGGGGTGGCTTTGAATCTTTGAAGATTCTTTAAAATTAAATTAAATTAAAATTTATATTATACTTCTAATATATATATATATTTACAATCTCACCTACCCTTCTTTATCCGTTTATCTTATTCCGGTAACCTACCCTTCATCCTTTTCCATTTGCTACGTAATTAGATGCTAAATTTAGTAAAAAAATATAATTTTTTTAATAAAATATTTTCAAGTCTATCCAAATTTTGACCTATAAAAATAGAAAGAATAAAAAAAAAAAAAAAAAAAAATGTTGGCAACCTCCATTCTACTCTGAGATTGGTTTTGGTTCCTCCTCTCCAACTTCATTCATGCTTTACAATATATTGTGCTTTCTAACATAAAGAAAATTGAAAAAAACAAAAGGTTAGTTACAACAAGGTTTCTTCAACCTTCTGTTTTTGTCTTGTTTCTAGACAGAGGGGAAAGAAAAACAAATCTGCTTTTTCAGTAGCTGAAAGCCTGGATTAATTAGGCTGGTTTGATGAATAAATTTAAGTATATTTGTTGGAAAAACTTTATTGTGAGAATCCAAAGCCAGATTTAGTATATAATTCAAACAGGAGATTTAAAATTTAATGATAAGATCCAAAATCATTCTCTCTAAATCCAGTCATCCAAACACACCATTTATATCTGTGGTATAACGATAAATATATGGGGCCCTGGCATTGGGCCCCTTTGCATTCCCATAGAATTTTTTAATTAAAACATTAAAAAAATCACATATATTTTTATTTACATACATTATTTTATTATTTTTATAAAAAAATTGAATTAAAAAAAATATAAAAAAATTTACACTATAGAGGACACAAAGGTGCCCTAATTAGGCTTGTTCATCCAGGCCGAGTTGTACCCGGCCTGGTTTGAAATTATAATATATTTCTTAATATTTTAATTTTTTTTTTCAAAAAGATTGAAGAAAATTTTGAATCCGGGTTCCAGATTCTCAAATCCGGAACCCGGATGAACACCCCTAACCCCAATGCCGGGATCCCATAGCATTACCCGTGGTATAATAAAATTGGAGGCCATTAATTTGATCAAGAGCTTTCCTACACATAACTTGATGTGTTAGCATATTACTTATAGTGAGACTCATTATAATTTTAAAAAAATAATCAAAACAACAATTAGTTTTAAAAATTACATTCATCACCCCTATATCATACATATGTTTTTTTTTTTTTTCTCTCTTAACAAGTATGTGTTATAACTTATAAGAATGATGTATAGAATAACTCAATTACTTTAACGAAAAAAATATAAATTAAAACAAGTATAGTGTGTAAAAAATAACACATTTAAAAAGATTTTTTCTTTAATCCATCTTCATTTTTTCTTTTCTTCTTTTTCTTATCGGTGTCTTAGACGCAAACTTGATCTTTAAAAATCAAGAATTCAAATCTATAATCTTGTTTTAGAGCCCAAAATCTCAAACTGAAACTCCAAAAAAGTCAAACCCATCGACTTCCGGCATGCAACCAAACTTTGACCATCTTGAACCTAATAATTTGTTATTAGTCTTATAACTATCATTATCTTTGCCAATTTATACACTTCATCCAACATCTGATTTCTATAAACTTTTACAATTCAATTGCACACATTTTTTGACAAAAATGGGTAAAGCTCGAACTGTTTCACTTGTATTTTTCTCTTCAATTCACATTAAACACTTCCATATATAATTTTTATATACATTTAAAAAAAAAAATTATGCGAGATTTGCATATTCTAAAATTATACAAATCATTATCCTCTATAACCTATATTAAAAATTTCACTTTCTAATAATAGATAAAACTATTTTTCAAAAAATGCACGAGACTTGCACACATTAATTTTTTTTTATTGATTTTTATATTCTTAAATAATTTTTAAAAGAGAAAAAAAAAATAAAAAAAATACTTCTATAATCACTAAATAAAAAAATTAAAAAAAGTATCGAAAAATTTAGTCTAGAGATTTTATAGTGTAATTTAGCATTTCTCATATATATATATATATATGTCATTAAGTCTGGATATTTAAAATGCACCAAATTTGTATGTATCCATCTTCAGGCCCCAGTAGGAATATTGCAGCGATGGAGTCTTGAAAATGAATAATACCAGTTGGACATTTTTAGGAGATTTTTTATGGAAATAAAGGACTTATTAATCTTGCTATCCTTTTTTTTTTTTTTTTTTTTTTTTTTTATCTTTTTCCCTTTTTTGACAATTTCTTTGGTAAATATATTAATTTATAATAGAGAGTTTGGTAGGCAAGATCAAGGGGTACTGGATTATTTTAATGTAAGAAATAGATAAAATATGGCCAATTTTGTAATTATGAAGTAAACATTCCCGCCAAGGTCTGTTGGTTTGATGGCACATGACCACTTCTCTAAAGAAGCCAGGTTCAATCCCCCCTCCCCAACCTCTATATCAAAAAAATAAAATAAAATAATAATAAATAAAAGAAAACATTCTGGCAACTTTTATACAAACAACATAAAATAGTTGTAATAATCTTCTAATAGGAAAAAAAATATAAAAAAAAAGAAATATTTATCAATTTCTTATGTAAAAATGGAAATATATATATATATATTATATATATATATATATATATATATAAAAGTTCAAAAAGCATTTGATCAGCATGTGAAAGTAGGTGGGTACGTGTTGTTTGACCGATCCCCAATTCACTCTCCAGCACTTCAGCTAATGATTCCCTAATCAAAGCCATCAGGTTTGGATTAAAAATATATATATATATATTTTAAAAAAAATATTTTATTTAATTTTTAACTATTATCTTAATTTATCTCATTTCAATTCGCTATCTAAACCTCCCCTAATTAAGAATTTCTAAGAAAACAATTCAAAGTTTGCTACTACAAATCTCAAATTATATAAAGTAAGTCATGTAATATTTAGATAAAAATTTCATACTATTAATTTTCTATCTAAATCTTACTGTCTTAAGTCCGTACGATTTTTTTGAAAGTTTCAAATTTCAATATTAATACAATGGAATACGAAAGATTAAAAGATAAACTAAAGAGTGTTTAAAAGCTAAATTTTTAAATAATTTAAGTAGTTGAAAGTTGAACTAAATCTAATAAGAAGAGTAAATAACCTTCAACAATAAACAAAGTAGTGAAAATCATACCCCATTCATTGGTGGTAGAGTTTGTATTTTTTGGTTTTGAGATTAGAAATTCAAATCATAACATAAATTGAACTATTTCTGATAATAAAGTCACATATTTGAGTTATGAGATGTGTTTTGGATCAACTAGATATTTTAGAAGTGTTGTGGTGATGCGTTCGCCTTTAAGACAATAACTATAATTTAAATGGGACATTTTATAGGGAGAAGGGATTCTTATAAAGAAAATGATGACGACATTATCATTTGAGTCCGGTTTCTTTTTTTTTTTTCTTTTGATTTAATGATTAGGAAAATATTATTTAATAATATTATAATTTTTTTTTAATAATGTTTAAAAGTATTAAAAAATGATATAAAAAAATACTAATGGATTTCAAATTGGGACCCAAGTAACGGTGGCTGTAGCAGCCAGCTTCCCATAATCACGTCTAAAAAATATTGCTATACTGGTTGCGTTTAATTTTTTTTTTTTTTTTTTTTTTTATCTAAGAAATAAAATAAAGTAGTGGGATTCTAATTCCATTTCATTTTAAATCTGTCTTTGAGAGTATTAGTTTCATTAAAATAAATTATTAAAATTTAATAAAAAAATATAAATTTATATATATATTAAAAAAATTTCATCATATTTAATAAAAATGAGAAAAAAAAGTGTGAAAAATAGTATAAAAATATTTTTTATTTAATTTTTAAATAATAAATTATATAATTTGATATATTTATTAAATTTTAATAATTTATTTTTACGAGAGTAATAGGATGCTATGACTCATGGTAACGTAAAAGCACAACTGTCTTTCAACTACTACTTCCATTCAGAAAAAAAAAAACCCTACTATTTCCATGTCTGTTTTGGTTCCACTTCTGGTTAAGAAAGGTCAGAATATATACTACAATTCTTCCTCCTTATACGAATTCTGACCTTTCTTCACTGAGAGAGAGACAGAGAGAGAGAGAGAGAGCAGATCCGGAATGGCGGCAGCGATATGGGTGTGTTCATGCTGATCCACGTACCTGAATATGATTATTCCTTATTACAGCTTTTCATTGACCTTCTAGAAGACTTGGCCAACACTCAATTGCGTGCTTTATATTTTATGTATGTATACTCGTATTTGTTAAATTTAATTTAGCAGCTGGCATATGTGAATTTACTTTTATGGACAGTATTCCTATATTTGTTCATGCTGCGTTAATTTGGTTGTCTTTCTTTTCGTTTTTCTTCACGTAGTAGGTGAGTTTATACTCAAAGGTTCAAATACAGAACCCCATGATAATGATATACTGATATACACGTTTATAATCTATTGCTTCTAGGCTTCTAGCTACAAGTCAAAGCTGGAGGGCAGTCAGGTCAACATCTTGCAACCCATAAACATATAAAAAAGAAAAATAAGAGCTTTACAGATTTCCCTGTCTTTGCTCCCATTGCATTGAATCTTCAGATATAAACTGGGATTCATTCTGGATTCTTATCAGAAGCTTGAAATTCAGGCGTCCTGATTCTGGGTATGTTCACATCCAAGACTCAGTTACATTTTCGTTGATTTTTATTTATTCTTTATTCTTTATTTTAACGAAAGTTAGTTAAGTGTTTTTTATTGGTTCATCGATTTGGTAGCTGAAATCTCTCTGTTTCTTTCTACAGTTTGCCTTTTGTCTAAAAGTTTCTGGGTGCTGAAGTCTAAAGTAGGTACCTTCTTGGATTTGTTCTTGCAAAGCTGGTCTTTTCTCCCTACTCTTCAGGAATCTGACTCTACAATCGATCATGTCTCAACAATTATATTTTTGTGGGTGTGGCAAAGTTGTTCTTTTTAGTGAGTCTGAATGATTTTGGAGAATTTGTGTTAAGAGGTTTAAGTTGCAGAAATGGCTGGTGGGAGAAGAAAGCATCATTTTGGCAGAATCCATGCCTTCACACGTGGGAAGGCTTCAGAAAGAGGTGAACATCCACTAATTGGCGGTCCTGGCTTCTCAAGGATAGTATATTGCAATCACCCTGAATATATTGAGGCCAATGCCATCAATTATGACAGCAATTATGTTCGAACTACCAAATATACCCTTGCCACTTTCTTCCCCAAATCATTGTTTGAGCAATTCAGGAGAGTTGCAAATATGTATTTTCTCATCTGTGCAATACTGGCTTTCACACCACTGTCTCCATATTCGGCTCTTAGTAGTGTTCTTCCTCTTGTTGTGGTGATTGGAGTTACAATGGGAAAAGAGGTGCTTGAAGATTGGAGGCGAAAAACGCAGGTAATTTTACAACATTAATGCTATCTTGGACGCAACTTTCTGTTCTTTACTACACCCTTCCCCCTCTTGTATTTCAAAATCCAATAAAATGAATTCATTATATTCAGAACATGGTGAATATGGGATGTTTTGAGATTTTTGGTCCTGCAAATTTTTTGTAATGCCTTTAGAAATTAGCTGTTTAGGAGGTGTTAATTTGCCCGTTATCGGGTATGTTTTGAAAGAAAATTTATAAAAATTGTCAAGTCTTTTCTTTTCTTTCATGGAAATTAATTGCCTCTTAACTTGTCAATTGATAATTTTAGCTCATACAAAATGGAACTTGGAGACGGTTTCTATTATAGCTGTCTGTACTTGCTGCAGATCTGATGCCAAAATGTTATAATTCACTTTTTTGCAATTAGTTGTAAAGTATACATTCTGTCTTCAAATCCCCATTTGGAGATTTTCCTAGAAATCCCATCCATTCTCTTCCTTTTTTTGACTATTCAGTAACATGATTTTGCTATGATATTTATGGTTCATAATCTAGTCTACAAAATTTAAATCAGGATATTGAGGTGAACAACAGAGAGGTTAAAGTGCATCATGGCGATGGCATATTTGATAATGCTAAGTGGATGGATTTGAAAGTTGGAGATATAGTGAAGGTGCAAAAGGATGAATTTTTCCCTGCTGATCTCATCTTGCTTTCTTCTAGTTATGAGGAAGCAATTTGCTATGTTGAGACCATGAACCTCGATGGAGAAACCAATTTGAAACTGAAACAAGCCTTAGATGCAACTTCAAACTTCCATGAAGACTTGAGCTTCCAAAATTTCAAGGCTGTAATAAAATGTGAAGACCCAAATGCAAATTTGTACTCTTTTGTAGGTGGTTTGCAGCTTGAGGAACAACAGTATCCTCTTACACCTCAGCAGCTTCTGCTTAGGGACTCAAAACTTCGAAACACGGATTTTATTTATGGGGTGGTTATCTTTACGGGTCACGATACAAAGGTTATGCAAAATTCAACACCTCCTCCTTCCAAGAGAAGCAAAATTGAGAGAAGGATGGATAAGATTGTCTACTTCTTGTTTTTTGTCCTAGTGGTGATGTCCTTTATTGGGTCGATTTTCTTTGGGATTTCAACTAGAGAGGACCTCGAAAATGGAAGAATGACTAGATGGTACCTTAGACCAGATGACACTACGATATACTTTGACCCAAAGAGAGCACCAGTTGCAGCAATTTTGCACTGTTTGACTGCCCTTATGTTATATAGTTATTTGATTCCTATCTCCTTATATGTTTCAATAGAAATAGTCAAAGTTCTTCAAAGCGTCTTTATCAATCAAGATCTGCACATGTACTATGAGGAAGCCGACAAGCCAGCACATGCACGTACCTCAAATTTGAATGAAGAACTTGGCCAAGTTGACACAATATTTTCTGATAAAACCGGAACTCTGACATGCAACTCAATGGAATTCATCAAGTGTTCTGTGGCTGGGACTGCTTATGGGCGTGGAGTTACAGAAGTTGAGAGGGCTCTGGCCAGTAGAAAAGGGTTAACTTTAGCTCAAGAGGTGACAGAAGAAGGGGGCCAGGCTGAGGATTCCACTGAAGAAAGGACATCCATTAAAGGGTTTAACTTTATGGATGAAAGAGTCACAAATGGCAAGTGGGTCAATGAACCTCGTGCAGATGTAATACAGAAATTTTTACGGTTACTCGCCATCTGCCATACTGCCATACCTGATGTTGATGAAGAAACAGGAAGAATTTCTTATGAGGCCGAATCCCCAGATGAGGCTGCTTTTGTGATTGCAGCAAGAGAACTGGGGTTTGAATTTTATGAGAGGACTCAAACAAGCATCTCACTTCATGAATTTGATCCCATCTTTGGCACAAAAGTTGAAAGGTCAGTCTCTTTCACCTTGATGTCATCTGGTGTTCGCATATGCTAGTGAACGATCTTTGTCCTAAGTTTCTGGGGCACAGATTTTGGTTCACCCATTCAGTTTCTGCTATTAGAAGGATGATATTCCTCATCTTTTCTGCTCAAGGTAGCAATGCAATTTTTGAGTGATATATGGTTTAAAAAGCATATTCCATTTTCACAGATCTTATGAACTTTTGAATATCCTGGAGTTTAGTAGCTCGAGAAAGCGAATGTCTGTGATTGTAAGAAACAAGGATGGAAAGCTGCTACTACTTTGTAAGGGTGCTGACAGGTTTGTAAAAATAAACACCACTTGAACAGTCTTTAAATTATTTAGATTACATTATTGATCTAACAAACACTGTTATAAAGAGCCATCAATCGTGCTAGCTTGCAAGAGGTATCTCAATGCTGTGATTCTTGTATGTATGTTGTGCCTTTGTAACTTGCAGAATAGGCTTTCTCTTTTTTAACAGTGGCCTGATGCTAAACTACAACTCCCACTCCCACTCCCACCCCCACCCCCACCCCCACCCCCACCCCCACCCCCCAACCCCACCCCGCCGAAAAAAAAAGAAAAAAAGATGACAGACTACCAGAAATCTCTCTTCATTTCTCCACTCAAACAGGGATGCAGTTGATGCAAATGACGCTAATTTCATTTAGTTGGTGCTTCTTTCCAAAAACTTTAATTATTGTAATACTTTAATTTACTTCCTGAGCAGTGTCATTTTTGAAAGACTTGCAAAGAACGGAAGGGAATTTGAAGAGAAGACCAAAGAGCACATTAATGAGTATGCTGATGCTGGTTTGAGGACGCTGGTACTTGCATACCGTGAACTGGATGAAGAAGAATACAAGGAGTTCAACAGGGAATTAACTGAGGCCAAGAACTCACTGAGTGCAGATCGTGAGGAAATGATTGAGGAAGTGGGAGAAAAGATTGAGAGGGATTTGATTCTTCTTGGTGCTACTGCTGTTGAAGACAAACTACAAAATGGGGTATGTTTAAAACATTATAGCAATGAAGAGAATTGAAACGGGTGGAATTAAAATCACTCCCTACATAGCATTCTATGGGGAATTATACTCATATGTGGTGTGATTGGTGAAATAATCTGTTCATCAGAAAACTAGTGCGTAGAAGTCAAGATATTCACTTAGTTAAAACTCCTAAGCTCATTTTCAAATCCTAAAAATTACTAAATATGTGCTTTGAAATAATGTATTTTCATGAACTCATTATAATTGCTATTTTCAATGAAACAAGTTATTCATTTTCGAAATATGCTCAGGTGTTCGTGCATTGACATTGAACTTTGCTTTGTTCTGGATAGGTTCCTGAATGCATTGACAAGCTTGCACAGGCTGGAATCAAGATATGGGTTTTGACTGGAGATAAAATGGAGACTGCAATCAATATTGGGTATGATTGGTTAATGACTTTGAGTTTCAGTAGATGCTGACTCCAAATAAACGAACATTTCTGAATTTATGTTAATTTGTTTTCGCTATTTTATTTTGCAGATTTGCCTGTAGTTTGCTTAGACAAGGAATGAGGCAAATTGTAATCAGCTCAGAGACACCAGAAATCAAAGCACTGGAGAAAGTTGGGGACAAATCTGCCGCTGCTAAGGTAAACCCCCGTCTATATTATATTCTTTTTCTGTCTCTTTTTGAGTAATCACTTCACCCTTGAACTACCTCGTTTTTGAATAAAATTTCCTTCTCCTGTTTTACAATATGGATCCGAACTGTAAAAAGTTTCAAAGTGTGCCCTAAGCTACCAAAAAGTTGGAATGTGCATCCTTTATCTTAACGGCCAGATTTTAATTGAGGGTGTACGTTACAACTTTATGGTAACTTGGCATTCATATTCCAACTTTTAGCTTGAAGTGCACATTGTGAAAAGGGTGGTAATTTGAGATTGCAAGTCTACTTTACCTTTTTGTATAATTAAGTATTTTTATGTTAATAAATTATTAACTAAAAAGGGATAGCCTACGACAATAATGAATGTCTAAGAATGTAGTAATTATGGAATGATAGTTATAGCTCCATTATTTAGTGCTTGCCATTATTAACTCAAAGAATGAGCACAACCTACAGATTCATTGTACGGAGCATCTATCATTAACTCAGTGCTTCTAGGTGGAATAAACTTGTTTCCCAGGAAACCTTCTTCATAAATGGCGTATCTTTAATCATTCTCAGAAAACCTGTTTCTTTTGAGCTTATTATATCATCTAAAGATGCGGAAACACATATGCAAAGTGTTCTGATATCTGAGAAGTAGGTCCAGTGAATTCATGATCTTTCAGTGGAATTTCTTGTATCAATTTACTTTCAGAAATGTTTGGTTCACAAATAGAATTGCATTAATTACATTGCAGAGATGTGGTCAATTTTTCCATTTGCAACCTATGAGACCTGGATAATTATACTGGTGCTTGCCTGAAACTGATACAGAATGTTCAGAAACAGTAGCTGAAAACAGTATTTGAAATACGTCTTTGTACATCCAAAATCAGTTCTCAACTGAAATCTTACTTCATAGTTAACAAACCTAGCATATCAATATAGGAAGCTGTAATCTATTTGCAAATTTAAAATCCCTGTATGACTAGTACTTTTGAATTGATTGGATCTTGCTGATCTTTAGGAATTTAAGGCAAGAGTTCTACACCAGATTACTCGGGGACTGGAACTGCTTTCCACATCAAGTGAAAACTCAGAAGCATTGGCTTTGATCATTGATGGGAAGTCACTCACCTGTGCTTTAGAGGATGATGTCAAGGACATGTTTTTACAGCTTGCCCTTGGCTGTGCATCGGTTATCTGCTGTCGTTCTTCTCCCAAACAAAAAGCACTTGTAAGTCTTCATTCTTTTTATTATTTTTAGTAATTTCACACCAGATGTGTGCAGTGGTGGAACCAAAATTTTGGGTAAGGGGGCAAGATTATAAGATGAGTTAAAAAAAGTTGATGAAAAATATTAAAGAATATTAAAAATGAAATAAACAAACAATCTAACAAAGTTTAATTATCATTTAAAACATCTAAATGAACCATTTGCCAAATCTACCTTGACATGAGCTCATACAGGATTTGATTAAGGCTCATTATAGTCATTAATCTCCATCATCTTGGGAAATTACAATTATGTATTTCAAATAAAATATATATGAAAGAAATTTATACATTTATTGACAAACTATTGTGAACAACAATCTAGGTATAAAAGTATACATGAATAATTTTTTACAGTGGTAATTTGGAAAATAAATCAGTAGAAAAATCTGATTACATATATTGAAACCTGCTGGAAAGAAGAAAACTATTTGTAGAAAGGCAATGCTTGTGAATTTCAGAACAAACTCTATTTTCAAGGGGAGAGTGAGCTAGTTGCCAGGTGAGAAGGGGAAAGGGTTTTCTCTTAAGTGAAAGAAGGGGCCGAGAGCATGTGTTAGATGTGGAAGGAAAGACGGCAAAGGGATGGGCCGTTTTATTTCTTCCCCGGATGGGCAAGGGGCTGCAACACTAACCCAAGCAATCTAAAAGTATAAAAAGAAAAACATTTAGAAAATCCATTAATCCAAACCATATCTTGTTCATTTTCTAATTCTAAAAATAATGATAGTAAAGATATTGTTAAAAATTAAATTAAAAAGTCTATCCCTTTTCTTAAGTGGGTTTGGGGGTCATTTGCCCCTTTCTTGTCTCTGGCTCCACTATTGGTTTTATGTTTGTGCACCCATCGCGAGCATGCTCTCTTTATATACACATTTCTTTC
Source organism: Platycarya longipes (assembly GCA_036559045.1). Lineage (NCBI taxonomy): Eukaryota > Viridiplantae > Streptophyta > Magnoliopsida > Fagales > Juglandaceae > Platycarya > Platycarya longipes. The sequence goes on along the minus strand of CM071803.1, from coordinate 30,354,542 downwards.
TACACAAGCCCAGATATGTGTGTGTGTATCATGTTTTGGTTAATTCCTCTCTCTCCCTCAATAAACCAACCACCCTATTGTCATGCTGAACTTTGATTCAATACAAATCAGAAACACTAACTACCACCTCATTGTCAATTACTCCCTTAAGACAGCAGGCGTGACTAGAGTGTGCCACGTGTGTGTTAGTACATGCATTTGGTTTGTACTAAGTAAAAGTTTAGGTTTTTTTGTTGGTTTTTTTTTTGGGGGGGGGGGGGGGGTGTTCTAAGTGACAATAAGGTTGTGGGTCAAATTGTATCAAGTCAAAGTTGGTGTGGGAGTGACAATGGGGTGGTAGTTTGTAGTTTGTTGGGGGACTAAGCAATTAACCCTTTCATATGCTTGACTTCTGCCATGGTTTATGCAAGAAAGTGGAACCAAAATATTAGTCCACCCAAATGAGTTAAGAATCACGTCTCGTAAACATTTTCCATGATATCCCACAGGCTAATTAATAGTCTGCCCATCAATTTTAGTGTTCCTCGTTCATCTGAGAGAAGAGGATTCAATGATGAAAATATTTTTGTACAACTCTTCTTATAACGACCTTGTTTCTTATTTTAGATCTTCAAATCTATATATGCAACAGCATAAAAATATCCCTGTAGTTTCAGGTTTCTCGCATTGTTGAGTAAGATTTAGTCTGACATTCGGTGCTACTTCGTAATGCAGGTTACTAGACTGGTCAAAATTAGAACAGGCAGCACAACTCTGGCAATTGGTGATGGAGCAAATGATGTCGGAATGCTTCAAGAAGCAGATATTGGAATTGGCATCAGTGGCGTTGAGGGAATGCAGGTAAATGCAGAATAACTTGCCCGGTTTCTGTTTATATTTTTTTAGGTTCAATTAATTTCACTTGAATGCATTTTCAGTTGCTCTCTTTCACTAATACCTGCAAAATTCCAGGCCGTCATGTCAAGTGACATTGCGATTGCTCAGTTCCGATATTTGGAGCGCTTGCTTCTCGTGCATGGGCATTGGTGTTACAGAAGAATCTCATCAATGGTATTATCTTGGAAATATCAGATGATATGCTTTTGAATTTTAGCTCTATGTTATTAATCTCCAATACAATTCAAAACCTTTTCAAATGGGAGTGAGCCCAGATCTGTAATCTTGGCAACACCATGAACTTTGCACTTGGTTTTAAATGAAACTGAGACAGAGAATTGAAGATTTCTTTTTCAAGGAATTATTTGGGGTCCAGATCTCCTCCCATTCAAATGTTTCTCTCAAATTGAAAGAATTCCATAGGTAAATATGCTGCCATGTCGTTCACAGAAGCACTCATTTAACCAGTGAACTTAATTATATTTTTTTGTATTAGAAGTGTTGGGACTAAGAAGGAAGATGAGATTTCCGGTATTATAGAAGGATTGAAGAAAAAATAATTTAACTTATTTTTCCACCAACACTTTCCCGGTTCTAGTTTTTCTTTTCTACTTTAGAACCCCCAAGAATACTCACCGAGACCCCTCTCTAAAACCCTTAGCTCCAATTTTCTTGCCTTCAATTTTTTTTCTTTCTTTGTTGTCTGCAAATTCCTCTTAAAAAAAAACCAGACATCACCTCTCTTCAAAAACCCCCACCTCAAAATCCACTCCCTGGAACCTTCAACTCTGCCATCTCTCTACTTTCCAATCTCTCTCTTTTGGTCACTGATGGTTTCTTATTTAGTCTTTCTTTTCTGCTCCCGGTGGTATTTAACAGGAGAAGATACTAAGAATGGGTGGAACTTTTGTGTAATGGGTCAGAAGTTGACTTCTCTGGCTGTCCAGATGATTGATGTGGCAGCACATTACCTTTATTTTATGCACTTAAACACTATCATCAACTCATAGAAATTGACAGTTAATTGGCAATTGTTTCTCTGTTTGGCAGATATGCTATTTCTTTTACAAGAACATTGCCTTTGGCTTCACTCTCTTCTTCTTTGAGGCATATGCATCATTCTCGGGCCAGGCTGTATACAATGACTGGTATCTGTCACTATATAATGTCTTCTTCACATCACTTCCTGTGATAGCCTTGGGAGTGTTTGACCAGGATGTCTCCTCGCGGCTTTGTCTCAAGGTAAATCCAATGTAGTGGTGCTTTTCTTATGTTATTTTAAGTTGATACAAATGTAAAGACACATAATGGTAGATTTGCAATTTCTTCAAAAATCAGAATCCTAGTAGTAAAGGGAATTGAAATGACATCTCCTTTCTAATCCTTGCAGTTCCCTCTGTTGTACCAAGAAGGTGTACAAAACGTCCTATTTAGCTGGTCTCGAATCCTTGGCTGGGCATTTAATGGGGTGCTGAGTGCTACTTTGATCTTCTTCTTTTGTATCCGCTCAATGGAGCATCAAGCCTTCCGTAAAGGTGGTGAAGTTGTTGGATTGGAAATCCTTGGAACGACCATGTACACATGCGTTGTGTGGGTGGTGAACTGTCAGATGGCACTATCCATCAACTATTTCACATATATACAACATCTCTTAATTTGGGGTGGCTCTATATTCTGGTATTTATTCCTTTTGGCATATGGAGCAATGGACCCCAACATATCAACAACTGCGTACAAGGTCTTTATTGAAGCCTGTGCACCAGCCCCCCTTTTCTGGCTCCTCACACTGTTTGTGCTGTTCTCTTCTCTCATCCCATATATCACTTATGCTGCCATCCAATTGCGGTTTTTCCCCATGTATCATCAGATGATACAGTGGATAAGAACAGATGGGCAATCAGATGACCCCGAATACTGTCATATGGTGCGGCAGAGATCGTTAAGGACAACAACAGTAGGGTATACAGCCCGTATTGAGGCAACATCCAAACGCTTTGAAGAGAAGCCCGAGGGCAGTTCATGAGGTATTTTTGTGAAGGTTCTTAGCAAAGATAGGTGTAAACTTATTGCGAAGACAGGGTTCTTTTCAATGTATATAACTAAACCCAGAGATGGGCTTTAAGTTGCATTACTTGACTGGAAACGAGTCATAGGTGATGATTTCAAGTGAAGTCATGCACACATGTCCGCAAGTTTTTGGTTAGGACAATTTTTTATTTCTTTAAGCTCCGAAACTCAAATTTACGATGTTTTGGGAGCTTTCAGACTATATGTAATCCTTATGTCATTCCTATATCATGCAATAGATGGATCACAATAGATGTATCATGCAATAGATTGATTCAAATAATAGTCCCTTTGCCACTTTCCTTGATGAACTTTCACCTACCAGATGTTTATTAGTCAAAGCTTAAGTAGGGATTTTACAAAAGCTGTTCTATCTTGCCTTGTCATTTCTCTTTTGAAAAATGCTATCTTTTGCAAATATCATTTTGTCTTGCACATCCTAAGACTGTATATAGCATTATTATTTTCAAAATCTAAAACTTTTTCCGAGTTCCTGGCTGAACCTTCGTCTTCTAGATTTCGTTTCTTCATTCTTTGGTTTTGTAAGTGATCATGGAAGAAGTTTAGCAGGCTCAAGAAACAGCAGCAACAATATTCTTGATAGTCTGCTTCCCTGCAACTTTCCTGTGTTCAAGTGGTGTGGTTTGTCTTAGAACCAGTAATATGGGGCCATGGACAGTACAAATCTGAAGGACGTTTTTAATCCTATCTCAAATCTTTGCACTGAAGCAGTTGAATAACTTTTGGAGCATGCCAAGTATGTGGGAAGGGTTTCAGCATGATTGGATCAGCCATTTGGATGTTGATTTGTGTTAGTATTTTTTTTAATACATAGTATTTTGTAACCTTTTTTTCAATCTCCAATATTGTTGGTCATTTTTTTTATAACCAAATTCCTTCATAAAGAAATCAATCAATACACGCTGTTTTGATCAATCCATAGAGATTGAGTAACAAAGTTAGGAAAATCTACCCACCACATTTATATCTTATCAACATTCCAAGCATAAGGTGCTAATCTATGAGCCACCTCATTTCCCATACTATGCACAATGTTGAGTTTCAACATCACCAAAACAATGCAACAAAGTTACAAACTCTTTGCCTCCTTGATGAGACTACCATCTGCTAAAAAGGATTCATGCTCTTTTTTATTTCTTTAACCATCAGCAAACAATCACTTTCAATAATAATTTTGGAGAAATCCAAATGGACACAAAGTTGTAAGACTCATAGTAAAGCCAGAAGTTCAATAGTTCCAAGATCATCTACCTCGTTCTTCATCTTAATTATTAGCAGCCACCATAAAGTTTCCTTTGTCATCACTAAACACAACACCCATACCAGCTTTTTGCAAATAAAAAAACATCATCTTTGCCTTCGCCGTTGATGAAATCTTCAGCTTCTTATGTGTTTTCTGCAAAAACTTTATCCATCTGCATGTTAATTCTCCTGAACCACAATCCCCAAGTAATGAGGAAGCTGTACTTGGAGAAATCTGATTTATTTCCTTTTTCCAGCACATATATGTAGCAACAACCAAGAAATCCATTTCTGCAGTATCCATATTGTTTCATTTTCTTTTTCTTTCTTTAGAAAAAGAATTTATGTTTGAGGCTCCGGGATTGATTAGCTCTCTCAAGCTTCTTTGGTCTATAGACTTTTGTTATTTTCTTTCTAGAATATATACATTTTAGGTCCTCTATATAGCTATTAAATACTCATGATTACTGATCAAATAGAGAAAAGCCACGGTGGGTGGTAAAGTCTACGGTATTTTTCAAACATTAGGTGCTTCAGCCTCTTTTGTATTCTCAATTCTAATCTCTCTTTGCATGAATAGAGGTAATTCGCCTATTTTTATGTATGAGAGAAGTTTTATATTAAAGAAAAAGCAAATTGCGTAGATACTCTAGAGAGAGAGAGAGAGTGTGCGTGTATTTTTCTAGTAGAACTCATACATCTGAATCTTCATGATGCACTTTATTAATCATCTTGTACTCCTGATCCCTTGAAATAGAATTGTTCAAAGGATCACATGAATTTCTCCATGATCATTTACAGTACTAATTAAATCTCTGGGCTGTAACCATCTAAAATTAGTCAAACACAGAGATGATAAATGATCTGATCATATCAACAAAAATGAACATTTAAAAAAAAAAATGAATAAAAAGATAAATAAAGCAGTCAAGAAAAACCGTGGCCTAGAAAACCAGAAGCAGACTTCGCCATTACTGCAGCAAATTCATGAAAACTAATGACACCATCGCCATTAATATCAGCTTCCTGGATCATTTCCGTGAGCTCTCTGTACGTTAATGGCTGACCCATTTTGGCCATAGATCCTGCCAGCTCAGCCGCAGATATGTAGCCATTGCCATCCCTATCGAACGATCGGAAAACCTCCAAAAGTTGCTCCTGATTTATCAGTACTTCTTCGTTCATGTCGGGCAAAATGGCTTTGACCAATTCGTCAAACTCGACGGAGCCATTGCCGTTGGAATCAATGTTGGCTAAAAGAACGTGGATTTGGTCGCCGGAGGGCTTGAGTCCGATGGACCTAAGGAGTGCAGCAAGCTCTAGAATGGTCAGGCTGCCGTCTGAGTCCATGTCAAATCTTGCGAAGATGTCCTTCAATTGCTTGAGCTGATCATGATCATGATCAATATCCACCTTGAGTGAAGCCATTTTTGATCTAATGCAAACATAAAAAACAAAAATAAAATAAAAACTGGAGATGAATTATCATAAGAGATTAGACATTGAGAATGTATGGATGATGGAGGAGATCATCAAGGTGGTGTTTTTTTTTTTTTTTTGTGTTATGAGTTGTTATGGGTGTGAGGTTTGAATTTTGTTTCCGAGTCATATTAGGAAGCACCGCGAGTACCATATTCGACGATTATTTAAAAAAATAATTAAATGATTTTTTTTTTAAGAATTTTAATTTTTTTATTACATATAATATATAATTTCCACGAAAAATGATTAATTATTATTATGTTATTTATCAATTATCATCCTCTCGTGTGATCTAAAAGAAAATAAAATGTAATTGTCATCAATTTTACTATCTTGGTCTTAATACTTAATATTGATGTGACATCAAATAATTATATAAAAATAGAATATAACAAATTTGTTTTAAATGATTTAATATTATATACTAATGTGATCGTAAAGATGATGAATAACACTTTTTAATTGTTAAAAAATAAAGGCTCATTAATAAAATCACGGGATGCGTCCTCTTTGTATAAAAAAGATAATAGCATAATTTTCATTATTTGTGGGGTGGATGAATCATGAAATAGATCAAGCAGCCAGGAAGGTCGTCGGTGCATGTATTTTGTCGCTTTCATGCAAAGACACGTGATAAGATTCTATGGGCTGTGCATATTCTTCCTCGTGCTTTCATGGAAGCTTGCTATCACCTTTTCAAGTTAAAAGAGAAATGATGATATCAACTGTTTTTTTTTGTTGGTCGATGATATGAACTGGCCTGGTTTGGTTTTACAGTTCCAATTATTTCGTTTTCTTTTTATATTATTATTATTATTATTATTATTATCTTAGAATTTTATATAAAATATAATAAATAATATAATTTTTCAAATCTAACAAAATAAATATTTTAAAACAATATTTTAATAATATTGCATTCAACTATTAAATTTTATCTTATTTTATTTCATCTGAGTATTAAATCGGTCCTTACCATCTTGAAGTTTTCTTAAAATTTGAAAATATTTAGTAATTTTTTACTTTGTTTTTTCCAATTTGACTTAATTTTTAATTTGATTTAATTTTATTTTTCTATTTCTAAGCAAGTAATTTCATTTTCTTAACTGTTAGGAAAGTGACTAGTATTCGTAAAGGTGTGTATTTTATTTAAATATATTTAAAAAATACTAGAAAAAGAAAAAAAAAATTGAGAATGCAGTATGCACCCAGCAGTACCATCGTCTGGGTGCGACTACTCAGGTCCATAATTTTGCCTCCATCGAAGTTATCAGTACTAATGCAATTGCATCTTTTTCATTATTCTTTCAAATATTTTAAAATATATTTAAAAAATTTTAAGAATAAAAAAAAAAATATTAATTCACTAGCACTAGTCACTTTCTTAATGATTATGAAAATAAAATAGAATAATTATATTTGCAATCCGCACTACAATCCATTAATAAAATAATTCGTTTCATTAATAGTAACAAGACTTATGTTCACCCCTTATATAAGCCCCCTAATTCGCATTCACCCAACACTTTATTACTTAAGCCCAATCTAAAGAGTGCTTTAAGAAGACGGGGATGAAATTAGACTTGCCCAAAGCTCAAAACCAAACACATATATTCATCTTAAAACTTCCGAAATAACCCATTATTGCCAGTGAACAAAAGGAAATCAGGTGCCCGATACTTCCAAACTCAGGCAATAAGGAAATCAAATCTTCAAATCGTTGAAAAGCTCTCAGAAAGTTCAAAAAAAAAAAAAAAAAAAAAAAATCAAAAAAGGCCTTACCAATTCGACCAAACAGCAAGAGGAGTGAGAGCATGATTTTAAGCACGAAGAGTCTACGACACTATAGATTGAGGAGTGAGAGAGTTGTTTTGATTTGGGGGTGTTTAGATTTTTAGGGTGTTTTGATTAAGTCACTAGCAAAATAATGATCTTTTTATCTTTTTTTATAATGGAGTACAAATGAGTTCAAAAAATTAGATTATACTTAGCATTGCCCAATACAATATACGAGTGGCCAAAATGAGGGAAGCAAAACTAAAGGTGTAATAGCCCTAAAAATCTTCATCTTAATTTAATTAGTTAATTAAGGGTTAATACACAAGATTAGTGGTAATTGGTGAAAGAACAAAATAGGCTTTGAAGAGATGGGCTTAGGAATGAGACCTTTGGGGAATGGATCAAGTGAATGGGCCAAGAGAGCAATGGTGAGTCCAAAAGCCCATAGAATGAGCCCATGGCCCATCAAGCCCATAGTAGAGACACTTGTCAATGGAAGAAAAATCCTAGAAAATTATCCAAACACTTGTAGGAAAATCCTATTTGGTGGAGGTTGACTAGTAGTTGGATACATGCCATGTAGGATTGAGTGTAGGATCTAATGGAATGATTTTCCTACCATGGTATCTTGGAGGTACAAGACACCATCCCTTGACTTGCCAAGTGAGATCATGGTGTGTAGGGAAGTGACAAGTGGCATGAGGAGAAGCATGGATGAAAGGAACTAGGAGGTTTCGGTGGAAGGCAATCCGTGGGGTTCATTGGAGAATCTCATGGGGTATGGCCACCAACAAGTGATAGGACAAAGGGGAAGAGTGTGTAAGTAGATAAAGTACATGTGTAAGAAAGTATGGTGATGTGAAGAGAGGTATGGTGTGGGTGTAGGTGATTGAAATGACAAAAATTAGGAAGAAGAGCAAAATGGATTTTCGGTGGAGCTTAGCTTGGCCGGTCATGCCTTGCTCAAATTCCAAAAAGCATGGCTTTGGAATCACTTGGATGGACACATGAGAGGATAGGGGAATGATGATTGAGTGAAAAGCAAGAAAATGGAAGCTAGAAGCACCAAGAAGCCGCCGGCCATAGGAAGGAAAAGGAGAAAGGGAAATCACCAAGGTATGGCCAAGATTTGATCTTGGAATGGTCTAGAGTTGTCAATCACTCCATCTATCATTAGCCATACCTAAATATGATGAGAAGTGTACCAAAGACCCTAGGGAAGAGGGCTGGCCGTGTGACCCCTTATGCAAATCCCTTAAGCTCATTTCACTTGGACACATGCAAACACTCTCATTTCCTCTCCACCTCTCGGCCAAACTCACTCTAGTCACTCCTACTTTTGCTTCTTCTCTTTTCACCACATAATTTGAAGAACCCTATAGTAGTGAAGCCAAAAAGCAAGAGTGTGGAGGTGATCAATTCATTGGAGAAGGTTAGTGATTAAATCTATACAAGTTTAGGAAGAACACACACACACGTGTAACACTTTGTTTTGGTTAGAAGGAAATAGGGTTTCCTTTGAGTTTTATGTTCATGGCTAGACTAATGGGAGATTTTATATGTGTAATTTCAGATTTAAGCCAAAGTCTAATAGGAGTGTAGTAAGTATACTCCCACTTTTTCTTTAACAATTCTCATATATAGTGAAATGATCATGCTTGTTGGATTAATGGTTGCCATTGCCATGTTTGGGTTGAATTGATTCTATTTGTTTGTGATATGAATATTTTGGTGTAAATTTATATGATGAAACAAGCTTAGAATGTGAGTGAAAATGATGAATCAAGTGTTAGTTGCAAGAAGGAAAGGAAAAAGCATGATTATTTGATGAAATGATGAAAATGATGCATGAAGGATTTTAGTGTTAAATATTAAATTTTGGTGTCACTAAGGTAAAGATTTTATTTGAGGAAACTAGTGATGGAATTGATTTATTCAAGGAGCATATTGTTGTGAGGAAATGAAAATGGACATGAGAATGAATTATATGATTGATATGGATGGAAATGATATATATTTGCATATGGAAGAAATGATCACTTGTGTATGATGTATAGAAATGTTTATTTGGAATTTTATGATATTTAAATGTTGAGATTTGGAAGATTAAAATTATATTGCTTTGTGGTGATTTTGTTTAGTTGAGCTCATAGAAGAGACTATTAGAAAAGGGAGTTTGAGTAGACTAATGGGAGGTATTCCCTAAGTTAGAAGGAGGAATGGAGGAAATAGGATTAACTAAGTTGAATGTGAAAATGGTTATTTGGGAAAATACTAAGGTTCGGTTACCCCTTGCTAAGGAGGGTACATGATTTAATTTGACACTTTAAAAATTGATTGGAGGAAATGTGGAGTCAAATGATGAAGGAAAGCCCTAGAAACTCTCTAGGAGAATTCGGCCATGATGGGTTGGAGATGGGTCCAATACCCCACTTCAATCCTAGGCCCATTTTAAGTATAGAACCTGATGACTAAGTGGGAAAATTATGAAGTTATTCCCAAATGAGGGAGAAAAGAAAATGAAATGTGAATGCACTCGAGCTTGTCTCGAGTTCTTGCATGAAAATAAGTAAGCATGCATGTCCCATGCATAAGTCATGAAAAGAAGGTTTTTAAAGTCAAGCATGTTTTTAAGAAAAAGAAAAGAAAAGAAAAGATTGAATTTTTGAAAGAAAAGAAAAGAAGTAAAGTTTTATAAGAACCCCAAAGGCTGGGACGGGGAAGTGCCCCAGTGGAACTCCCTGTCCACTCAGGAGTGTCTAAAGTCGAGTGGTAACCCCTGGGTCGACGAAGAACAGTCGGCGGACCGTGTATGGCACCAAAAGGTGGCCGGAGCGCGGTAGCACCTAACGCTGGTGGGTGCCAAGGACGGATATGGTGTAAGGACCTGCCGTTTAAAGTTATAAGACGCACTCACAATAAGGTGATACGGTAACCAGCAGGGAACACGCGGCGCTAGGGGAACCGTGTTGTGTCTCATACATGTTAAGTGAAAAGTCATGACAAGAAGGGCTTTCGAGCCATAAGAAAGATCTGTTCAAGATAAGTGGCGCCTAAGAAAGAATGAAAGATACGAAATGTTTTAAAGAAATGTTTTGAAAAGAAATGATGATATGAAAGGAAGTTTGAAAGAAGAAGTCTGCATGAAAGTTTTATGAAAAGAAGTCTGAAAGAAGCATGTCTGTTTAAAAGTTTTCATGAGCATGTGCATGAGTCAGTCATTCATTACATGTGCATTAGTTAAGAATGTTTTGTTCACTCATCTGTATATTTGAAATGTTCTGGTTTAAGTGCTAGTGTACTTGCTGAGATTTCTCCCGAAATCTCACCCCCTTTTTATTATCTCTACTATCGCTCCATTGGGAACGATAGAAGTCATTGCAGGACATGATGGATCCACGGATTACGACTCTCGAGAAGATGGGTCGGACCCTCATGGGCCCGACTAAGGCTGAGACTGCCGGGCCAGTGACCCTAGACCTGTTGGGTCAGTGGGCGGTAGAGTCGCTTCCTATGGCGACGTATATTTTTGACGACCTACGCCCCACGGGGTGTTGTTTGGTGCTGGGAGTTGACGGGCTCCTCCACATGGGACGCCTGTTTACGTCATCCTCTGGGATGATGTGTGACATAGGTCCAGGACTGAGTCTGGACAGCCTTTGTTATGGCCCGACTTTTAAGAAGATAAAAGAAGAACCCGCCTATTAGTATGGTTGGCGGAGGGAGGAGTGGATCAGCAGCACCTTTATTTTGTATTCACCGATGTATTTTTGGAAAAATCTTCCCGTTGTTTTGGGAAGTACTTTTGTATAAACTGTTTACATTGGTGACTTTATCCTGATATATATATGCATGTGATGTTTAATTTGGGTTTTATTTTGTTAACCATGTGATGTGCGACAAGCGTAACGTTTTTGTCGTTTATTTATGGCTTGACCTTTTTCCGCTGCGTTATAAAAAAAAAAAAAAATATCTGTGTATGACTTAAAGTAAGGCTCTCACACGTAAAGATGAGGGATGACTTCCTTGTGACGTTCGTCCCCGGCGTCGCAATTTGCGTACGAACCTAAGCGCAAGCTGGGGCGCCGACAAAAGGTCATTTAGTATTCTTCCTTTCAAAATAATAAATAAATTTAGAATGTGTGTAAAAAATTATTTAAAAAAAGAGCGCAAAACTAATACATTTTAAAATTATATCTAATATTACTCTTTAAAACGTGCAGTTAAAATTGCGTTAGACATGACATTCCATTTTTACTTCCTAACCTAAAATTATGTGGGATGTCGACAAAGTTGCAAGGTCTTATGAATTAATTTTATTCTTTATTTTTCTTTGAAACACGTCTTAGTTATGTGAGGTTTATTTTACTATGTATTACTATAAATACTTGTACTACATTCTATTACTATACTATACATACGGGTTAAACTCTAATTTGAAGTGAGGTGCCTTTTTTCTAGAATCTTGTATTTTCTATTTTACTAGGGTGTCAACCTTTGCTGAGCTATGGTTTTGTCCCTTTGTGTTTTGTTAGGGTTTGCATTTTGCATGGTATTAGACGTCCTTTTTTTATTGCTTCAATGGCACCATCTCATAAATCTGTCTCTGATGATGCTACTTCTCTTTTCTTTCTTCATCCTATTGATAGTATTAGTATCCTTTTAGTCACTTAGCCCCTTGTTGATAAGAACTGTCGTGCCTGGTCCAGTTCGATGTCAATGGCTCTCTTGGTTAAGAACAAACTTATATTCATCAATGGATCTATTCCTAAACCTTCAGATCCAATAGATTCTCTCATTTCTCCATAGCTCCAATGTAACAATATGGTGATATCTTAGATCTTAAATTTTGTTTCTCCTTAAGTTTATTCTATATCTTGTATATTACAACTACTTAGGAGATCTATCAGATCTTAAGGAAAGATTTTATCACAAAAATGGCCCTCATATTTTTCAGTTGCGGAAATCGATTTGCTCTCTTTCTCAGGGTTCACATTTGGTTAGTAATTATTCTACTCGTTTTAAGGGCCTTTGGGATGAGCTTTCTAACTACAAGCCTGTTCCTGCTTGTTCTTATGGAACTGTATGAATTTGAACTCCTATGTTCAACAAGAATGTATTTTACAATTTTTTATGGGATTGAATGAATCTTTTATTTATTTTTCTTGTTAACAAGAGGAATAGCAAAGAGAAATCTCTTTTGTTTCTCTGCTCTCTATTGATTCACATATTTTTGCTTCTCAAGTTGATGGAACCATATCTATTCAATCATTTTCTAAAAATGATAGACCAATATGTAAACACTATAAAAGTACTGGTCATGTGATTGAAAAATGTTACAAGTTTCATGGTTTTCTCCCAGGCTACAAATCGAAATAGAGGCAACAATCTATGGCTAATAATGTTGTCTTTAGTGATAGCAATTTCTCAACTGTTTCTCCTTTTTCCTTGACTGAGACTCAGTATTAGTAGCTTTTGTCCATGCTTCATCCTTCTAAACATGTTGATTAAGTTCCTTTTGCTATCAATATAGTTGTTTCGAATTCTTTTTGTAATGCCCCCAATCTACATTTGAGATTTAACATAGACTGAAGTGTCGGGATAGGTAACAGTAGGCTACATACCCTTTCGTACATGTAGGAAATATTATGCATGCACCTAAACTTACTAATAGTATGCTATATGTATCGCAGCGGAATAAAATTAATTCTCTAAAATAGGTAAAGAAATAAAATTTTGCAAGTAATCACATGATAAACTATAACAAAACCCATAAACTTCATATCATACATAAATATACAGTACCAGTTTACAGAATCAAGTCCCCCAACATAACATAACATATCATAATATTATTATCTGATACAAATACCCCTTTACTCACTGTAGATGCTCTTCCTTCACTTCCTTATAGTCAGCACCAAAATGAAACCGACCCATACTAATCTTATCTCCTTGTTGGCATTTTATCTCTATTGGCGTCAAGTATACGCTGTCCAGGGATAATGAGCCATCTAGGCTCAAAACCATGCAACATCCCATGAGTCATCGTCCCTCCGACGACTCCGCTGCATCTTACCACAAAAATCCCAATAGATGGTCATATAGGGGATGGATAATCTCATCAAAAGTGGAGTACTCTGTGGGACCCTCAAGGCGCCCCAAAGTCTCCAAGAAAGTCTGGATCAAGTGCTGGGCCATCTATTCCTGCAAATGCTTCTATCATTCCAAAATAAATGATAGTAAAGACAAATAAAAGATGAGATTTTGCAAAATCTCAGTAAGTGCACAGATAACATAATAAAAGCATCGTCAATATATACAGATAAACAAATGCATACTCTATAATTATGAGACTTATGAGATGACTTATGCACGATGCATTTTTAATAAAAAGATGTCATGTTTTCATAAAGAGACTTTCATGGACACGTAAACAAAACTTTTCATATAATTGTTATGTTCTTTCAAAAATTCTTAACGTTATATGTCTTTATTCTTTTTCTTATTATTCTTGAAATGACAGAAGATCGAATTGCCTTCATTGTTATTTTTATCTTTAACCATAACGGTAGATCAAAATGCTTTCACTATTGGGTTTCCTTAATCACGATGGCAGATCGAAACGTCTTCACTATTGGATTTTTTAGCATGACAGTAGATCGAAATGCCTTTACCGTAAGCTTTCTTAGTCATGTCAGTCATACGGCAGATCGAATCGTCTTCATCGTCATGACATGACTTTTCATCATCTGATGGCAGATAGAAACGCTTTCACCGTCAATTTTCTTAACCTCGATGACAGATTGAAACGCCTTCACTGTCGGGTTTTTTTATTCATGTAAGTCATCCGGTAGATCGAATCGTCTTCACTGTCCTGATATGACTTTTTATCTTTCTTATTCTTATTTATTATTTCTTTTGAAAAACATGATAATTCAAATCACGGGACTTCATATATGAATAAAATGCATGCAAACTTGGACTCTCTCTCATGTATGATACATGATTCATGCGACGTATAAATCATGTATTTACCAAATCATGACATATACATGTTAATCATGTAATCATAACTTCTTTCAAATAAATCATAAATATTACATTAAAGAAAAAGATAAAAATAAATAAACCCTGGCCTTAACTAGGCCAAATGCACTAGCATGACTTATAAAATTATTTTCTCAATTTCCCTTCATCACATAATCTTTCTTCCAAGCCAATTACATATCTTTAACTATTCCTAAAAATTCAAAGGGCATGCTTTTCTTTTTATTCTTAAAATCTAATTTATAATCATATCATCCAAGAGGGAATTAAACTTAAAAATTTTCGAAAGATTTTTCTATGGCTGAGAACCATATACCTCAAAATACAAATTTCTATTCTTCCAACATATCATGCTATAAGTTAAATTCCTTAACCAAAATTTTCAACTTTAATCCCTGAGTTCTTTCATCAAATCTTTTACTATATATCCTTACAAGTATTTCTTGAATCAAATCTTAAGTTATCACCTTAATTAATCTTTAATAAATTATAATCTAAGCACTCATCAATCAAATACTAAAATAAAATATTCTTTAACCACTTATCAAACAACTAATGATAAAAGTACTCTTCAAACAAACAAACAACAAAGTAAAACACTAAATAACAAGTTCACCATGTGTATATACAAAAATACTAAAATTAAGTTATAAGAGCACTTACTACTTTTCAAAGGATGACTAAAGAAGCCTCCTTGTAAAAAAACAATCTTCCACTAAATCCCTGAAAAGAACCCACTCAAGTGTGTTAGGGATAAGTGTTTGGAAGGTGTGGAAAAGGAAGAAAAGAGTTGGAGAGATGAGGGGAGGTTTTGGCCAAGAGCTTCAAGAGATTGGAGTGAGTGTGTTCCTTGGATGTTTAGTCGATACACTAAGATAAAAGAAGTGAATAAAATTTGAAAATTGATCCAAACTAAGCCAAGTGTCCACTTAGGGTCTTAGAGTACTCATACATTCTTAGACTTACGTGGCATGATATGACTAAACCCTTATCCCAAATCTTGAAAATTCTTAGAAGATAAGACAAAGTTCTATTCGGCTAACTCATTTCCCCATCTTATTCTGTTTCAGCTGAAACTCAACAAGGAAATATCTATATATATTTTTCTTCCAATCAACACTTACCATATGTTCCAAATTTTTCAAAAGAAATAGATAAATATGGATGAGTATATGACAAATGACTAAGTCGGTTTACACTTCCCAAACACCCCAATCCAATGTCTTCCAATAGGTGAGAATATTCTTTCAAAATTCTTTATTTGATTCATTAAAACTCTTATGCCATATCATTTTGAAATTCCAAAAAGGCCTATGCAATCTTAACATGCCAAATGTACCAATTGGTTCTTCAAACAAGCATACATCTTCCAAGTAAAGTGAGCTATGCCTAGAATTGAGTTTACTTCCTCCAAATCATCCAAACCGTAGTATCCTTTTTTAGCAAAAGACCAACTTATTCTCTTTGTGCCAAGTGTCTCAAATGGTTCTTCAAATACTTATATATATATATAAATATTTCCTCATGTCCGAAACTCACCAAGGAAGGGTTCTAAGTTTGCTTGTTCATCTCTTCTTCAATTACCATGTATCACCATATCAAAAATAAAATCCTATGTGACTATATTTTCAAAAAGTTCCAAAGAAGAACTAAAATAATTCTAAAGAAAATATAGTCATGCTAAGCATGAAAATTCAAAAGAAAAAAAATCGGGGTGTCACACTTTTTCTAGTATTATTTTTTCTTATAATAATACTTTTTGTTTTTTCTGTTGCTTAGTCTAGTACATTTGATTCTAATTCTTGGATCCTTGATATTGGAGCCATTGATCATATGGTTCATTCTATTGATTATTTTACTTCCATTACTAGTTCTGTTAATGCTTCTATTAAACTTCCTAATGGTCAATCTATGTCTGTTACACATATTGGCTTTGTTTCTATTTTTGAATATCTTCTTTTACACGATGTTTTAGGTCTTCCAACTTTTAAATTCAAATTGATCTCAACAACAAGTTAACACAATCACTAATTTGTGTTATAAATCATAATAAAGTTTGACTCTCCCATAAAAATAAATTAATTAACGTATATATATATTCATGAGTTGTTGGCCAGGTATAGATTTTGTGTTACATATATGTTAGGGGTAGGCAGCGGGTGCGGGCATTCTACGTCGCCCCGCATAGTGGGGGTGGTGCACTCCGCCTGGCAAAAGGCCCCTGCCCGCATTAATGGTTCAAAGCGGGGGCGGGGGCAGTAAGGGGCCAACCCCGTCCCGCATATGCCCCGCCCTTGCCCCACATATTTAAAAATATATTAAATAATTAAATATATACTATATATATTCATATATTATATATAATAATATAATAATATTAATAGCACAATTTATAATTTTGTAGGATTAATCTGTATTATTATAAATTTTTAATAACTTATGCTTTATTTTAAGTTTTACTGTTTTAGTTATGTTTTTTTTTAAGTGACTTTAGACTTTAGTAATGGAAATATGTAATTGTGTGTTTAAATCAGGTTTGATGCTATTTTAGACAAAAAATGACCCGAAAACTTGATTTGGGCCAAAAGAGCAAAAAATTGCGAAATAGCCAAGTTCGTGGGGCAGGGGCAGAGGGCGGGCGGATGGACTCCCACCCCTGCTGTGGGACGGGGTACCCCGCCCCCGTGTAGGCGGGGGCGGGGTGTGGGGAGGAATTCCCGGCCCCCGCCCAAGCGGGGGCAGGGGGCGGAAGTAGGGGTGCCCCGCCCCCGCCTGGGCGGGTATCACCCCTAATATACATGATTAAAATTTAAACCTATTATAAATTTGTAAGTATTGGTATTGGATCCATCAATTTTTTTTTTCAAAATTTGATAAAAAGTACAAATTTGATAAAAAATCAACACCAACACCAACACTTCCACATTCATAATTCCACATTCATAGATACAGTGCTTGAATGCTCATTCTGTAATTCATGAAATAAATAAGCAAGCATATATATAAAATATAAATAAATAAATATTCATATAAATTTACGTGATTTGATATAAGAATATACGTTCAAAGGGGGACCCAGCCAATGATTTGAGGCGGGTATATGTAGAGGTCATCCTCCTTTTGTAGAGGTTCCTTCATTGTTTAGACTGAGTAGATGGGTCATATTTTCTTTGAAATAGTTGAGTTGTAATTTATTCCGATCACTTTCACCTCTTTGTAATTGTATTGAGTCAATTTTTTTAGTTTTATCTCTTTCCGTGTCTTAGGCCTAAGTTTAATGTACGAATGATCAGTTTGGATGGAGAGGCTCCTGTGGAAGTTTCTCCTTTTATTATTTATGATAAGTCTTGTATCTATTGACTTTAAATGAATGAAATTTCATCTGCTTTCATTAAAAAAAAAAAGAAGAAGAAGAAGAGGAAGATTTCAAATGCATTTTATACAAATTGATTAGATAAATGTTTATATCAATAATAAACTTAATGCCTCAATAAACTAAATTAGGATATAACATCACTCATATTTTATAACTTAGTTTTGTTTTTGTTTTAGCTCGCAAGGTTCTGACCCGCAAAGCCCTTTTGCCCTTTCAAATCAAAGTCGGTCCACAATGCTTTCATTTGGATCTTCATCTATATTTTCTCTCTTCATTCCTTGGTGGAATCCTGTATCATTTGCTTGCCCATTATGAAAATAAATACTTGATTTTTTTTTTAATTTTTAATGCTAGGAGTTGGAGCTTCAAAATCATATTTTCCTTTTGGAAAATCAAATCACATGTCATCAGTCTATCAGATTCTTGATAAAATAAATACTAGATTTGAATGACACAGAATTTGGTTATGAAAATAAAAAAATTTATACATTATATAAACTTGTATCACATTATTATATTTATTCATTAAGAAAATAAAAAATTATCTAAAAATAAGAAAAATTTCACATTTTACATGATAGGAATGTAGTACATTAATGAATAAATTGAGGAACAGCTAGAAACTAAGGTATTTGAGAAAATTACTAAGACAGAGAATTGTGAAATGCCTCTCAGGTTCACTTGCTTTCATTTTCCATATCATTTGTGCATATAGTACATTCCAATATATAGAGGAAATTGTAACAGAATTTGAATTTACATTCAATCAAATAACGACAACTAGCTTAGGTTTGTTACAGCTTATTGTTCTGGAAAATTTTTTGAGTGCCTCTTCTGCTGTGATGCACTGGTCCTCTGCATTGCCGTGTGTTTCAGTCTTGCTTAATGCCTTAATACCCGCCCTCGATTCAAGCGGCACTAAAGTTATTGTGAGGCTTGAACGTAGAATATTGAAACGGATAGTGGAGAGTGGTTTTGTCATGATATCAACAATTTGATCTTTGGATGATATGAAGGATACTTGGAGGGTCTTTGCTGCTACTCTTTCACGGACAAAGTGAAAATCCAATTCCACATGCTTTGTTCTTGCATGAAGGACCAAATTGACAATTAGATATGTTGCTTCTAAATTGTCACACCACAAGATGAGAGGGTTAATAAAAAAAATGCCCAATTCTTTAAGTAAAGATTGTAACCAGATTATTTCACAGGCCGTATTGGCCACTGATCTGTATTCAGTTTCAGTCGATGATCTTGCAACTGTAGCTTGTTTCTTAGACCCACAAGAAATGAGATGCTTGCCAAAGTAGACACAAAAGCCCTCTGTTGACTTACGATCATCCCGACATCCAGCCCAATCAGCATCAGAAAATGCAAAAAGTTGAAAGGAGGAATTAGGTGAAAAGAATAGACCGAAATGCTGGGTATGCCTAAGGCACCTAAGTATACATTTCACTACTTGCTAGTGGGTATTTCTGGGGTTATGCATGTATTGACAGAGAAAGAGATGTTAGGACGAGTGAATGATAGGTATTGAAGAGTCCCAACAATACTTCGGTAGAGTTGGGGGTTTTTCAAAGTTATTTCCACCTAAAGCCGAGAATTTAGCAGAGGTGGACATAGGTGTGGACACTGGTTTAGCATTTTTCATTTTGGTGCGGCACAGTAAATCATCAATGTATTTGAACTGACTAAAAACAGACTCGTATGATTTCTAGTGACCTCAACTCCTAAGAAATAGTGTAACACACCTAAATCCTTAACAGAGAAATGTTTGCTAAGACTCGTAATGAATTCAGAAATAAAAGAAGAGTTAGAATTAGTGACGATGATATCATCAACATATATCAAAATATAAATGGAAGCAGATGAAATATTGGAAATAAACAAAGATGAATCTGACTGAGACCCGTGAAACCCAATGGAAAGAAGTTTGTCTATGAGTTTGGCGAACCAGGCTTGAGGGGCCTATTTGAACGTTGTAACTTACAGACATGATGTGGGTAGTCCGGATGTACAAACCCAGACGGTTGCCTCATGCAGATTGCTTCTTCGAGATCACTATGAAGGAAGACATTCTGTAGATTGGTTGGTGTAACGGCCAGTTGGATTGCACAGCCAGGGAGATGATTAGGCGTATGGTGGTGGGTTTGACGACAGGGCTGAAAGTCTTAGAGTAGTTGATCCCTGGTTGTTGATGGAACCCCTTCGCCACAAGACGAGCCTTGCGACGTTCCAAGGACCCATTAGCACACCATTTGGTTTTAAGAATCCACTTAGAACTGAGAGCATTCATGTGTGGGGAAGGTGGTACAAGAACCCAGGTGCGGTTTTAAAGAAGGGTCTCCTGCATCGCAAGGCGCCATTCAGGATATTGATTGGCTTCGGTGAAGCTTGATGGTTCTTCAGGAATAATGATGGATTTATGAATAGAAAAGGATGTCATTTCTGTGAGTGAAGCTCGGGGTTTCGGTGGAGGCCATGAGATGGTTCCATCGGTACGAATACAAGGACAGGAGATATGTGATTGAGCTCTAATAGTCATGGGATGAGTTGAAGTGGTGGGAAGATTAGGAGCCAGAGATAGTGGCTGTTGTGATGGAGACGATACATTGAGGAGAGGATTAGGGTTTGAAGGAGGCGTGTCGGCAGAGAGAGAAGAAGAAGATGGGTTATCATTAGAGATGAGAGGGACATTAGGGTTGGTTACGATATATGGAGGAGGTGTGATGGGTAATGAGTTTGCTGGAATGGGTGCCAGATTGGGCTGGGTCGAGCTATTATTTTGTGAGATAACAAATGAGTGAGGTGTGGGTTGCGAAATGGGCTCATGTAGTGAGAGGCGAGGTCCAGAAGAAGAAACGGTGGTGGAGTGAGAAAATGAAAAATCAGATTCATTGAAGATGACATCCCTAGATATATAAGTTCGGCTTGATTTTAAATTTAGGCACAAACAGCCTTTATGGTTCGGGCTGTAGCCCATGAAAACGCACAAGGTGGACCGAGGATCTATTTTGTGTTTGTTAAAAGGCCTAAGGTTGGGCCAACAAGATGAACCAAATACCCGAAGAAATAGGTAGTCGGGTGGCTGTCCAAATAAGGTTTGAAAGGGAGATTTGTGATCTAGTGTGGGAGTGGGCATCCTATTGATTAGATAGGTAGCCGTATGAAATGTCTCGGCCCAATATTTTTAAGGCATGGAAGCATGATGCAATAATGCAAGACCAATTTCAACAATATGTCTATGACGACGTTCAGGTCTGACAGCCCCAGCCCTAAAACGCCTAAACGGCGTCGTTTCCTCAACAGTTTTGCCCTTCTCCTTTCTTTCTTTCCCTTTTGCTTCCATCGATTATTACTCTGTTTTTCCCGTCTGCACTTCCAGCACCCAGCTCCACGTTCCAGCGATTGCTGCAACAAGATGAAAGTGTTCCCGCCCACTTCTCGAGTATTTGTTTTGTGTGCTACGGATCTAACATCACCCAGGCTCTCTCCTTCTGCCTTCGGCAATTTATTCCTCTGGCTGGGTCTTTTCATTGCCGACTTGCCCTGTTCTCGTTCACCCAAATTCGCACCGGTAAGCTTGATGATCTCCTCCTTGCTCTAAATTTCTTCCGTCATTATACGATTTCGATATGGGGTTCTTGTTTTAACATCGATTGCTTTGGGGGAGATACTCTCGGTGCCAATAGGCCAGCATAGCAAAATTTAGGATTCTTAACTTCTCTTCTCTTTGTTCCGTTGTGTTTTTCTTGTGGAGAATAGGGTAGTTACAACTCCAAATTACACATCAGCAATTTTTCCTTCTTGGGCAGTGCGTAACTCTTGGGTTCCAAAGCTACAAGTGAATTGAGGTATTTTAATTTCAATGCCTTTCTACTCTATAATGCATGCGAATAAGGGTAGGAGTTTCATGAGTGTGTTAATGGATTTTGGAAGGATTAAAAATTCTTATGGCTGTGTTGTTGGGCTGGTTGGTCTTAATCGAGTAAAATGTGTTGTTTGGTTGGTTAGTCTTAATCGAGTAAAACTTGAAATGCTTTGTAGTGGGCTGGTATAAAAGTTTTATTGGATGTAAATGATCATTCGGTCGTGTTCTTGTTAGGAGACTTATGCCGGCAGTTGAATAGATTTGGTGGCTGTTAGAATTGGGATTTTTATATCAGGTTGTTGTTGTCTGAAGAGGCTTTGGGTCCTTTGTTGAGAAAATTCTTACAAGTCCTTGGTGGTGTTATTTAAATTTTATCACTAGGAGGTTGCAATTTTATGAATGGTGGAATAGAGAAAAACTTTTATGGCTGGAGGTGTAATAAGGGGCTGATTGCGTTGAAAGAATAAAACATGCTAAAACTTATTTTTGGAACATTATTTTATAATGATATTCTTGGAGGGGCCGTATAACTAGTCATTGATATTTAGTGAAAATGTTATGCGTAGGTGACGAGAATCTTAGAGATTGGACTCAAAACTTTGAATTTACACCTCAGGAGTCAGGTAAGCGGGGCTTCTATCCTAGATTTACATAAAAAGAAAATTTGCTTGAGGTTGGTTTTATAAAATGTGCATGTTCTACTTTTTAAAGAAAAACGTGAAAAATAACCTCAGTATATGTTTTATGCATTCGCTCATGAAAATTTATACGGTAGAGAAAATTTTCTTTTTGATATAAAATGTGTAGACATGAGCAATATTTGACATGTTTCTGAGCTATGCATAAGAGCGAACATTAATTTTGATGCTTTCTTGTACATTTAAAATAATATGTTTTGTTGTGTTTTTGGCTTATATGGAAATGGATAAGAAAGTGAAAAACAAGTGGCTTAATATGATATGTTTACGGAAAAATCTTTGGCATACTTATCTGTTTGTCTTTATTTCTGAATATGGTTCTGATATGATTATATGGATTCACGTGATATGGTTGGTACCACCATGATATGATATGATAGGAGTGCAATCACTTTGGAAACAAAGTGATTCTTTTTCGTGTTTCTTTCCTATGTGCATACTCGGGACTCCGAGAACGAATGAGGGAAAGTCTCACAATATGATACCGCCTGGTTTGGCCACCGGGGATAGCACAACCCTACCACGGGGGTTACAGTTACTTGTGCCAAAGTATTTTGGGTATAAAAATTGGTTTTGTATATACTTTATGAAAAATAAAGGTTCGGTCAGTTTTTGGTTGGTTTATAAGTTTTGGAGTTGTTTCCTTTGAATAAAAGTTTTTCCATTACATGCTTAAGAGTTTTATTAAAAATGCTCATGATTTACATACTAATATAGGTGTTTTACTTATTGAGTTGTGGATGAACTCATCCCCTTATCTATATACATTTCAGATGAAGTGAAGATCTCGACTGAGGACCAAGGTTAATATGTTGGGACTAGGATAAGCGGTTACCTTTTGGTTGAAGTGAAGATGACATTTATTGTTTTGTTGTTTCGTTATTTAGCATGAATAGATCCAAGTGTTAGTAGGATATTTTTATGGGGAGTTTGTGGACCCTATGTGATGGCATTATTTTGTTTAATGTATGAACTTTGTAGATATTTAGGATTTGATTGTTTTAAGATTTGGAGATGAGGAATTATTGTTGGATTATTGATAAAATATTTTTAGATAGTATTTGTAGATGAAAATAGGTCAAATCAAACAGGTTGATTTTCAGGACTCCCTACGAGTACGGGGTGTCACAGTTCGGGTCAAGGATTTTGGTTACTACATTTGGATCTTGTGATGGTAGCCATCATAGTAGGGAATTCATTGGTGGCGGTGGAAGGGTCATACATTGCAGCTAACATCACGTACAATAATAGTAAACCACGTACAATGGCAGTTTGAGCTAGCCTGCTCAGTTTGACACTGAAAGTTAGGGGTGAATCATTGGAGGAAAGGGAATCTCATGGTGGTGGAGGTGAAGCGACCACTAGAGAGTGGCAGATGTAGCTTGGAAAGTGGGGAAGCCCATTTTCGGGTTTATTCCTACATGAGGGAGGTAGTGCCATGGTTGGGGGAGTGGAGCTAGGGAGAGGTCGCTTGAGGTGAGGGAGGCCATTGGTGGTAGCGATGAGACCATTTGGTGGCGTACGGCGGTGCCGTGGTGCTTAACCCATGGGTTACAAGACCCATTTCGGGCTTGGTGGGTTTGGGTAGAGGTTACTGCCAGAGGTCGCTAGGAGGCTATCGGTGGTGGTGTGGTGGCATGGGTGGCTGAGGTTCGGCGGTGGCAAGGGTTGAAGGGCAAGAAACTTATTTCGTGTTTGGGCTTTCACGTGGGAGGTGGGGCTACTGACGGGGCTCAGTTTACCGAAGGTGGGTCGATGGTGTGAGGGGCTTCTAGCGGTGATGTCGCCAGTGGCTGGCAGTGGTTGGGCTTGGGTGAGATCCGAAAATGGTAAGGGGATGAGGGAAGAATGTGGGCTAGCAGAGAAAGAGAGAAGAGAGAAAAGGAGAAAAAGGAAAAGAGAAGAGTGAGGGGTTAGAGTTTCCTCTTTGGGCTATTTATAGGTCCATGCCTTGGAGTCTTCAAATGGACAAATATTACACTTAAAACACTGATTTGAGAGGGGTCAAGATATAATATTATTTTAACTTAACTTTAGTTTATAAAATAAGATTCCTCATCATTAATCAAAATGATGAAGCCAAATAATTATTTAAAAGAATAAAACCATATATTTAAATCAAAGATTTAAAATATAATTAAAATCTCACAATATTTTAAATAACTAAAACCATGGTAATAAAAGATTTTGTACAATTATAATATTTTGTAGAGCTCCCAAATATTATAATTGTTTTTTTTTATAAATTTGGTTTGGGTCCAATAACACTGGAACACCTAATATAATATTCGCAAGACATTTAAAATATTCGAGAGCTTTAAAACATTGGGCGTATTTTAAAATGAACAGTTAACTTTTAAAACTACGCTATCGAGGTCTGGTACATGCTTCAAGGCCTAGCACATGTTTCGAGACTCGTCCCAATCAAAGAAGAGAGGAACAGATTGTCACATCATTTCATTGGGATTTGCTAAGCATTAAAGAATGGAAGAAACGGGTGTTACACAAGGTGCTTGTTGAGCTAAACCTCATTTGTCTTAAATTCATAGTTTAAACACATATGTTATATGTTACATAGATAACATACTTTTAAATTTTAAAATTGACTTAATGTTAATAATAATAGTTGTATAATTCATAGGTAAATGATGCAACTCTTTTTCTTTTCAAATTTATACATCTTAAAAAATGATTAAGAAGGATTCATTAACAAATCATGCCAAAAGAGGAAAAGAAATGTTCAAACAATTACATGGTTGTTCAAAAATATAGAAATAGATATAAATGTCCACAAAAGTTAAAAATAGAGGGAATAAAATATTGTGCAACATTTAAATTCATGTCTTTTAACTTTTTATTTCCTTAATAATCTTTCCTGCTCTTCGGGGTAGCTAAATTAGTCGCAATAAATAAGAATATTTTGATGAATCAAATATTCCTATGTCAACATAGTGTTTTTTTGTTTTGTTTTTGATAAATAGGACTTCCATTGATTATAAAATGCAAAGATAGAAAAAACTGTTAACATTCATAGATTGTTCTAAATAAATAGTAGACATAGCCCTAGTTTGGATTCAGAGATGAGATGAGACAAGATAGTTTTAGATGAAAATTAAATAAAATATTGTTAGAATATTATTTTTTAATATTATTATTGAATTGGGATTTGAAAAAGTAAATGATTTATGAACCGTTTTTCGAATCCAAATAGGGCATGATGTGCTTAACACTTTGCTTCTCTATGAATAAAAACAGCCTGCTAGCTAGGTCTTCCCAACAACATAACCATAGCATCATGAATTAAAGTCCCATAGTTTGTATTTAAATCTTCATCACAGTTAGCAGCCTTGACAATAGTCTGGGAATCTCCTTCAAATACAACCCTTATAAATCCCAAATCTGCACAAACTTCCATTGCCTTTTTCAATGCCATGCATTATGCAATCACAGGTTTCACACAAGCTTTCATATTTGCACAAACACATGCTATAATGTTACCTTGCTCATCCCTTATAACGATGCTGAAACCTGCCTTGTGAGGACTCGTAACTTTACTTCTTTTGTAATTTATTATTTTAATATTAAATATGTATTGTTTGTTAATATTATTTTGTTGTGCTTATATTTAAATATATGGATATTTCATTTTCATTTAAAGATTATTTTCATGTGTAATTGTAAACTAATATATTTTCTCATATTATTATTTTATTGTGATGCTTTTATTTTAATGCTTCGATTTAAATATTTTTATTTTATTATGTGAGTAATTAATTTAATGTGTTTTATTTATTTTAGTTTAAATGATTTTCGGTGGGCTTATATATATATATATGTGTGTGTGTGTGTGTTGGGCTTATATATATATATATATACATATATATATATGTAGTTGTTTGGGTTTAATGTGTTTAAAATTTAGTTTTGATTTGGATCACAGCCCCAAGCCCAAGCCCGTTAGCAAGCTAGCCCCTATACCATGAAAATCAGCTCCTTTGTTGCTTCAAAATGACGTTATTTGGCATTTTACACATTGAAATTCCAGGCCTCTTCATCTTAGAGCATTGACATTGGATTAGCTAAAAATTTTCTTTAAAAAGTACAACTTTGCACACGTATAAATTTTTTTTAATCATATTTAATCAATAGTGGGAAGAAAAAAGTACAAAAAAGGAATAAAAGTACTCTTACTTTTTAAAAGTAAATAGTAAATTCAAAATCTTCTTCAAATTTAAAGAAAACTTTGAATTTACTATTCACTTTTAAAAATTTATAGTACTTTTATTCTCTTTTTGTACTTTTTTTCTCCATACTATTGATCAAATATGACTAAATTTTGTTGATATGTGTAAAATTGTACTTTTTTAAAGAAAACTTTTAGCCAATCCAATGCCAATACTCTTAGCATGCACAACCCTCTTCATTTCAAAAAGCGTCACAATTTGATCATATGTTTAATAAAAAAATCCAGGCTGCTTGGTCTCGAACGCGTCTCCTTCTTCTACATATCTTCTTTTTTTTCATTCATATTCTTTTTCTCCTTGTTTCGTCAGCGGCAAACCCGTGACCTTAAAGCACGAATCTTTGTAGTTTTCTTCCATTTTATTTCATCCACGCGTTGTGTCGATGCTCCCGCTTGCGCTTGAGATTGTACGCAAACTAAGACGTCGAGGATGAGCATCACTGGGAAGTTCACCCCTCGTTGTATCATGTATATTTTTTTTTCTAAATAATTGTAATAGTCCTAAAATCTTCATCTTAATTTAATTATTTAATTAAATGCTAATATACAAGATTAGTGGTAATTTGTAAAATAATAAAATAAGCTTTAAAGAGATGGGCTTGGGAATGAGACTTTTGAGGAATGGATCAAGTGAATGGGCCAAGAGAGTAGTGGTGAGCCCAAAAGCCCATAGAATGAGCCCATGGCCCATCAAGCCCATAGTAGAGACACATGTCACTTGGAGAAAAACCCTAGAAAATTATCCAAATACTTGTAGGAAAATCCTAGTTGGTGGAGATTGACTAGTAGGTGAACACATGCCATGTAGGATTGAGTGTAGGATCTAATGGAGTGATTTTCCTACCATGGAATCTTGGAGGTACAAGACACCATTCCTTGACTTTCCATTTGAGATCATGGTGTGTAGGGAAGTGACAAATGGCATGAAGAGAAGCATGGAAGGAAGGTGCAAGGGTGGTTTCGGTGGAGGCAACCCGTGGGGTATCTTGGGAGGATCTCATGGGGTATGGCCACCAACAAGTTGATAGGACAAGGGAGGAGTGTGTAAGTGAATAAGGTACAATGTGTAAGAGAGTATGGTGATGTGAAGAGAGGTATGGTGTGGGTGTAGGTGATGGAAATGACAAAAACAAGGAAAATGGACAAAGTGGGTTTCGGTGGAGGCTTAGCTTGGCCGGATCATGCTTTGCTCAAATTCCAAAAAGCATGGCTTTGAGATCACTTGGATGGACATATGAGAGGATGGGGGAATGATGATTGAGTGAAAAGCAAGAAAATGAGTGCTAAACACTCAAAGAAGCCGCCGGCCATAGCAAGTGAGAAGGGAGAAAAGAGAATCCACCAAGGCATGGCCAAGATTTGATCTTGGAATGGCCTAGAGTTGTCAATCACTCAATCTATCATTGGCCATACCTAAGTATGGTAAAAAGTGTATCAAAGACCCTAGGAAAAAGAGTTGGCCGTGTGACCCCATATGCATTTCCCTTAGCTCATTTCACTTGGACACATGCAAACACTCTCCTATCTCATTCTCTCTTCACCTCTCGGCCAAAACCACTCAAGCCACTTCTACTTTTGTTTCTTCTTCTTTCACCACATAAATTGAAGAATCCTATAGTAGTGAAGCCAAAAATTAAGAGTGTTGAGGTGATCAATACATTGGAGAAGGTTAGTGACTAAATTCATGCAAGCTTAGGAAGAACACACACACACATGTAACACCTTGTGTTGGTTAGAAGGAAATAAGGTTTCCTTTAAAATTTTGTGTTTATAGCTAATCTAATAAGAGATTTCATATGTGTATTTTCAGATTTTAATCAAAAATCTAATAGGAATATAGTAAGTATACTTTCACCTTTTCCTTAACAATTCTTGTATATAGTGAGGTGATCATGCTTGTTGGATTAATGATTGTATTGCCATGATTGGATTGAATTGATTTTACTTGTCTTTGATATGAATATTCTTGTGTAAACCTCTATGATGAAATAAGCTTAGAATGTGAGTAGAGATGATGGATCAAGTATAAGTTGCCAAAAAGAAGTGAAAATCATGATTATTATATGAAATGATGAAGTTGATGCATGATGGATTTTAGTGTTAAGTATTAAATTTGGTGTTGCTAAGATAAAGTTTATTTGAGGAAATTAGTAATGAAATTGATTTATTCAAGGAAAATATTATCTTGAGGAAATGAAAATGGACATGGGAATAAAATACATGATTGATATGAATTGAATTGGTGTATACTTGCATATGGAAAGAAGTAACCACTTGTGCATGATGACTAGTAATGTTTACTTGGAATTTTATGATATTTAAGGTTGAGATTAGAAGATTAAACTCTATTGCTTTGTGGTGGAATTATTTAGTTGAGCTTATAGAAGAAACTTATAGAAAAGGAAATTTTGGATAGATTAATGGAAGGAATTTCCCAAGTTAGAAAGGTGAAGGAAGGAAGTTAGAAATAATTAATTTTGGAAATGAAAATGCCTACTTGGGGAATACTAAGGTTTCGGTTACCCCTTGCTAAGGAGGGTACATGTTTTAATTTAACACTTTTAAATTGTTGGAGGATAATTGGAGTCAAATGATGAAGGAAAGCCCTAGGAATTCCCTAGGAAGGTTCGGCCATGATGGGTTGGAGATGGGCCAAGTACCCCACTTCAATCCTAGGCCCAATTTTGGGTATAGAGCATGATGACTAAGTAGGAAGTTGTGAAGTTATCCCAATGAGGAAGAAAAGAAAATGAAATGTGAATGCACTCGAGCTTGTCTCGGGTTTTGCATGAAAATAAGTAAGCATTGCATGTCCCATGCATAAGTCATGAAAAGTATGTTTTAAAGCCCAAGATGTTTTTAAGAAAAAGAAAGGAAAAGATTGAGTTTTTGAAAGAAAAGAAAAGAATTAAAGTTTTATAAGAACCCCAAAGGCTGGGACAGGGAAGTGCCCCAGTGGAACTCCCTGTCCACTCAGGAGTGTTTAAAGTCAAGTGGAAACCCCTAGGTCGACGAAGAACAGTCGGCGGACCGTGTATGGCTCCAAAAGGTGTCCGGAGCGCGGTAGCACCTAACGCTGGTGGGTGCCAAGGACGGATAAGGTGTAAGGACCTGCCGTTTTAAAGTTATAAGACCCACTCACATTAAAGTGATGCGGTAACCAGCAGGGAACACGCGGTGCTTAGGGGAACCGTTGTCGGCGCCCCAGCTTGCGTTTGGGTTCGTACGCAAATTGCGACGCCGGGGACGAACGTCACAAGGAAGTCATCCCTCATCTTTACGTGTGAGAGCCTTATCTTATTACATATACAGGTATTATATACATTTTTTTCAATATATCGCAGCGGAAAAAGGTCAAGCCATAAATAAACGACAAAACGTTACGCTTGTCGCACATCACATGGTTAACGAAATAAAACCCAAGTTAAACGTCACATGCATATATATATCAGAATAAAGTCACTAATGTAAACAGTTTTATACAAAAGTACTTCCCAAAACAGCGGGAAGATTTTTCCACAAAATACATCAGTGAATACAAAATAAAGGTGCTGCTGATCCACTCCTCCCTCTGCCAACCATACTAATAGGCGGGTTCTTCTTTTATCTTCTTAAAGTCCGGGCCATAACGAAGGCTATCCAGACTCAGTCCTGGACCTACGTCACACATCATCCCAGAGGATGACGTAAACAGGCGTCCCATGTGGAGGAGCCCGTCAACTCCCAGCACTAAACAGCACCCCGTAGGGCATAGGTCGTCAAAAAAATACGTCGCCATAGGAAGCGACTCTGCCGCCCACTGACCCAACAGGTCTAGGGTCACTGGCCCGGCAGTCTCAGCCTTAGTCGGGCCCATGAGGGTCCGACCCATCTTCTCGAGAGTCGTAATCCGCGGATCCATCATGTCCTGCAATGACTTCTATCGTTCCCAAGGGAGCGATAGTAGAGATAATAAAAGGGGGTGAGATTTCGGGAGAAATCTCAGCAAGTACACTAGCACTTAAACCAGAACATTTCAAATATACAGATAAGCGAACAAAACATCCTTAACTAATGCACATGCAATGAATGACTGACTCATGCACATGCTCATGAAAACTTTTAAACAGACATACTTCTTTCAGACTTCTTTTCATAAAACTTTCATGCAGACTTCTTCTTTCAAGCTTCTTTTCATATCATCATTACTTTTCAAAACATTTCTTTAAAACATTTCGTATCTTTCATTCTTTCTTAGGCGCCACTTGTCTTGAACAGATCTTTCTTATGGCTCGAAAGCCCTTCTTGTCATGACTTTTCACTTAACATATATGAGACACAACACGGTTCCCCTAGCACCGCGTGTTCCCTGCTGGTTACCGCATCACCTTAAAGTGAGCGTCATATAACTTTAAAACGGCAGGTCCTTACACCTTATCCGTCCTTGGCACCCACCAGCGTTAGGTGCTACCGCGTTCCGGACACCTTTTGGTGCCATACACGGTCCGCCGACTGTTCTTCGTCGACCCAGGGGCTTCCACTCGACTTTAATCACTCCTGAGTGGACAGGGAGTTCCACTGGGGCACTTCCCCGTCCCAGCCTTTGGGGTTCTTATAAAACTTTATTTCTTTTCTCTTCTTTCAAAAAATTCAATCTTTTCTTTTTCTTTTCCTTTTTCTTAAAAACATACTTGACTTTAAAAACCTTCTTTTCAAGACGTATGCATGGGACATGCAATGCTCACTTAACTTCATACAGAACCCGAGACAAGCTCGAGTGCATTCACATTTCATTTTCTTTCCTCCCTCTTTTGGGAATAACTTCATAATTTTCCTACTTAGTCATCAGGTTCTATACTCAAAATGGGCCTAGGATTGAAGTGGCGTATTGGGCCCATCTCCAACCCATCATGGCCGAATTCTCCTAGAGAGTTTCTAGGGCTTTCCTTCATCATTTGACTTCAAATTTCCTCCAATCAATTTTAAAGTATCAAATTAAATCATGTACCCTCCTTAGCAAGGGGTAATCGAAACCTTAGCGTTTCCCAAGTAACCATTTTCACCTCCAAACTTAGTTATTTCTATTTCCTCCATTCACCTTTCTAACTTAGGGAACTCCTCCCCTTAGTCTATTCAAACTTCCTTTTCTAATAGTCTCTTATATGAGCTCAACTTAAACAAAATCACCACAAAGCAATATAATTTGAAATCTTCCAAATCTCAACCTCAAACATTATAAAATTCCAAATAAACATTTCTATACATCATACACAAGTGATCATTTCTTCCATATGCAAGTGTATACCATTTCCATTCATATTAATCATATAGATTATTCTCATGTCCATTTTCATTTTCTCAACACAATATGCTCTTTGAATAAATCGATTTCATCACTAGTTTCCTCAAGTAAACTTTACCTTAGCAACACCAAAATTTAATATTTAACACTAAAATCCTTCTTGCATCATTTTCATCATTCATCAAATAATCATGCTTTTTCCTTTCTTTTTGCAACTAACATTTGATTCATCATTTCTACTCACATTCTAAGCTTATTTCATCATATAGATTTACACCATAATATTCATATCACAAACAAATAAAATCAATTCAATCCAAACATGGCAGTGGCAAACATTAATCCAACAATCATGATCACTTCACTATATATAAGAATTGTTAAGGAAAAAGTGGGAGTATACTTACCACACTCCTATTAGGCTTTAGCTTAAATATCAAATTACACATATAAAATCTCCCATTAGGCTAGCCATGAACATAAAACTCAAAGGAAACCCTATTTCCTTCTAACCACAACAATGTGTCACATGTGTGTGTGTGTTCTTCCTAAACTTGTATGGATTTAGTCACTAACCTTCTCCAATGAATTGATCACCTCCCCACTCTTGCTTTTTGGCTTCACTACTATAGGGTTCTTCAAATTATGTGGTGAAAAGAGAAGAAGCAAAAGTAGGAGTGACTAGAGTGAGTTTGGCCGAGAGGTGGAGAGGAAATGAGGGTGTTTGCATGTGTCCAAGTGAAATGAGCTTAAGGGGTTTGCCTAAGGGGTCACACGGCCAGCTCTCTTCCCTAGGGTCTTTGGTACTCTTCTCATCATGTTTAGGCATGGCTAATGATAGATGGAGTGATTGACAACTCTAGGCCACTCCAAGATCAAATCTTGGCCATACCTTGGTGATTTCCCTTTCTCCTTTTCCTTCCTATGGCCGGCGGCTCCTTGGTGCTTCTAGCATCCATTTTCTTGCTTTTCACTCAATCATCATTCCCCTATCTTCTCATGTGTCCATCCAAGTGATTCCAAAGCCATGCTTTTTGGAATTTGAGCAAGGCATGACCGGCCAAGCTAGCTCCACCGAAAATCATCTTTGTTCTTCTTCCTAGTTTTTGTCATTTCAATCACCTACACCCACACCATACCTCTCTTCACATCACCATACTCTCTTACACATGTACTTCCTCCACTTACACACTCTTCCCCTTTGTCTTATCACTTGTTGGTGGCCATACCCCATGAGATTCTCCAATGAACCCCACGGATTGCCTTCCACCGAAACCTCCTAGTTCCTTTCATCCATGCTTCTCCTCATGCCACTTGTCACTTCCCTACACACCATGATCTCACTTGGCAAGTCAAGGGATGGTGTCTTGTACCTCCAAGATACCATGGTAGGAAAATCATTCCATTAGATCCTACACTCAATCCTTCATGGCATGTATCCAACTACTAGTCAACCTCCACCAACTTAAGATTTTCCTATAGGTGTTTGGATAATTTTCTAGAATTTTTCTTCAATTGACAAGTGTCTCTACTATGGGCTTGATGGGCCATGGGCTCATTCTATGGGCTTTTGGACTCATTATTGCTCTCTTGGCCATTCACTTGATCCATTCTCCAAAGGTCTCATTCCTAAGCCCATCTCTTCAAAGCCTATTTTGTTCTTTCACCAATTACCACTAATCTTGTGTATTAACCCTTAATTAACTAATTAAATTAAGATGAAGATTTTTAGGGCTATTACAACAGTATTGTGTCTCATATATGCAATGTGATAAGTCATGACAAGATGGGCTTTCGAGCCATAAGAAAAGATCTGTTCAAGATAAGTGGCACCTAAGAAAGAATAAAAGATACGAAATGTTTTAAAGAAATGATTTGAAAAGCAATGATATGAAAAGAAGTTTGAAAGAAGAAATCCGTATGAAAGTTTTATGAAAAGAAGTCTGAAAGAAGCAAGTTTGTTTGAAAGTTTTCATGAGCATGTACATGAGTCAGTCATTCATTGCATGTGCATTAGTTACAAATGTTTTGTTCACTTATCTGTATATTGGAAATGTTCTGGTTTAAGTGCTAGTATACTTACTGAGATTTCTCCCGAAACCTCACCCCCCTTTTTATTATCTCTACTATCGCTCCCTTGGGAACGATAGAAGTTATTGCAGGACATGATGGATCCCCGGATTACGACTCTCGAGAAGATGGGTCGGACCCTCATGGGCCCGACTAAGACCGATACTGCTGGGCCAATGACCCTAGACCTGTTGGGTCAGTGGGCGGTAGAGTCGCTTCCTATGGCGACGTACTTTTTTGATGACTTACGCCCTACGGGGTGCTGTTTGGTGCTGCTAGGAGTGGACGGGCTCCTACATATGGGACGCCTGTTTACGTCATCCTCTGGGATGATGTGTGACGTAGGCCCAGGACTGAGCCTGGACAGTCTTCATTATGGCCCGGACTTTAAGAAGATAAAAGAAGAACCCGCCTATTAGTATGGTTGGCGGAAGGAGGAGTGGATCGTCAGTATCGTTATTTTGTATCGCTGATGTATTTTGAGGAAAAATCTTCCCGTTGTTTTGGGAAGTGCTTTTGTATAAAACTGTTTACATTGGTGACCTTAACTTTGATATATATGTATATGATGTTAAATTTGGGTTTTATTTCATTAACCATGTGATGTGCGACAAACGTAACGTTTTGTCGATTGTTTATGGCTTGACCTTTTTCCGCTGCAAGTGAAAAAAAAATATATAACATAAAATAAGGCTCTCACACGTAAAGATGAGGGATGACTTCCTTGTGACGTTCGTCCCCGGCGTCGCAATTTACGTACGAACCCAAGCGCAAGCTGGGGCGCCGACAATAATAGCAGTAAATAAAGGTTTTTACAGTGAAAATAGTCAAACCTTTCTAAGCGTACATCACATGGCTCAATAAAACGAATATCCCAAAATACTTCATTACTATAAATATAACACAACGATAATTCATAACTGTTCTTTCTTTCAAAACAACGGAAGCCCAAAATACTTACACAAAATAAGCATAAACAAACAAGTAATGACCCCACAACCTTTTATCTGGAAGGAGGCTCGTCCTTAACCTCCTTCATCTCAGGGCCAAAAAGGAACTTGGTAAGGCCCACTCGCTCACCCCATAGAAGGCACTTTCCTGCTTTCGAGATATAGACACGGTCCATGAATAAGGACTCGTCAATCCCTAGTGACAAGCAACACCCTACACACTGGCGATCCACGGGCTCCGCTAGCATACTCTGCCGCATGTCTTTTACCAGTTGCTCATACAAAACGGGGGTCACCACATCAAAAGGGAGCGATGTCATAAGACCATCAAGGGTTTGGGGAGTCTCCCCGTCCTTCGCTGTCTCCATTGTCATCAATTCCTACAACTACTTCTATCTTCCCTGATGAGTAATGATAGTGGGAATATAAAAGGGTGAGATTTTGAAAAATCTCAGTAAATACATAATCATTTCAATGAAAGCATCTCAAGCATATAGTTAACCGAATAACAAAAAACCTATATACATCATGCATTATGGGACTTATGACTTTACTGATGCACATGCTCATGCTCATGTCAACTTTCATCAACTTATTTTCTTTAACTTCTTTCATGTACTTGCTTATCATTTCATGAGACAAAAATACTTGAACTTCTTTTCAAAATTCATTATTTTCAAATACTTTTCATCTTTTTTTATCTTAAGCGCCACTTACTTATCATATCATATCTTGGGCTCGTAAGCCGTTCTTTTCGTCATGACTTCTTCTTATTGGACACCTCACGGTTCCCCTAAACACCGTGTGTTCCCCGTTAGTTATCGTATCACCAGGCAACCACTCAAGCCTAAGTGAAAACGTTTCGCAACTTTTCGCTCTTCATCACTCGGTGATTAATCACTCACCAATTGACTACAAACTTTTTATACGGTAAGGCAAAAACCAACACCGCCATTAGGCACCCACTAGTTTTAGGTGCGACCACGCTCTGGACACCTTCTAGAGCCATATATGGTCTGCCGACTATTCTTTGTCGACCCAGGGGCACTCGACTTTAATCACTCATGAGTAAATAGAGAGTTCCATTGGGGCATATCCCGTCCCAGCCTTTGGGGTTCTTATAAAACTTTAATTTCTTTTTTTTTTCTTTTAAAAAAACACATTTGACTCAAAACATAGTTTTTGTGCTTCATGCATGAGACATGCAACCTCTTAACACTTTACATGCGAAACATAAGACGATCACACGTGTACCGAGTGCTGTACTCATTAACAAGTCAAACACCATAGGATTCTCCTTCTTTCTTATTTCAAAACTCACAAATGGGCTTGGTAGGAAGAAAGGGTGCTCAGCCTCCTCCCATTATGGTTGGGCTGAGACCCTCCTTGGTCACATCCTAAACCTTGATAAGATTATCTAAAACATTTTTATACTTTCTAAATAGGGTTGACTAAAACTTATAGGCCTTAGATGCAACATTTTAGTCACTTTTCTTTTCATCAAAATAGCACACTTAATCATACATACGGAAACCGAATTTCATGCTATTGAGACCTTCTAATTTTTCATGCGTCCCACTTTCCAAGTATTCAAGACTTGATCATCATATAAAATAATAGTTGATCATTTAATATTTCAACCCTAACCCTTACATCCGAAACTCCTACATGCACCAATCTAAACTTTTTCAACTTCCAAACATTATTTTTTTTTAACATGCATGCATATTCTCACTATTCCTCATGTCCATCATGCCACATTCTATCTTTTCAACTAAGTATCTAAATCCACAATTATAATATGACTTTTAACCTAAAAGAGTACATTTAACAAGCAAGGATTTTTGAGCTTAATATGCAAGGTATTTCATCAAGTAATCTATCCTACATCATCCAATATCCAACAAGTTTATACATCATGTTGATCTTTTGTAAACAAGTTAACTCAATCCACCAATCATATTCTATTCTCAAGCCTAAAGGAATCATAAGATTTAAGCATGGATTCATACCTAGCTAAGCATAGCATTTTCACTAAAGAATTTCATCTTAACATAAGCAAACAAGGGTTCAAACAATACAATCAATGTCACAATACAACTGAAAAATATACTATAAATGATAAAGGCAAACTAAGAATATACTTACAATACTCCTATTAGGCTTAGCTTAAATCTGAAAAATATATATAAAATAATCCATTAGATTCACTATAAACATGGAGGCTTGAAGAGAAGATTCTTGAAATGAGAACATAGGTGTAGTGTGTGTGTTCTTCTCTAGGTTTCTATGCTTGAACTGACCAGAGAATTCACTTACTTCTTCAAAAGCAATTCCTCTTCAAGAATACTAGTTTCTAGCTCCTCTAAACTTAAGATACTTTTGATGTTTGGGTGTTAAGAAGAGATGAAACAAAGTGAGCGTAGAGATGAGAGCTTGAAGCCGAGAGGTGAGAAGTTAAATGGTGTGTGCATGTGTGAGCAAGAAAGAAAGGTAAGACCAAGGAAAATGGGCCATTCAGCCATGAGTTTCTAGACCCCTTAGGCCACTCATTTCTTACTTCAAGAATTGACCCTTGATAAGTCTTGAAAGACATCTTTATCCCATGACCATTTCATGCCTAGATCTAGATAACACTTAGGTTTATCTTTGCTTCCCATTTCTAGCTATGGCCGGCGCCCCCCATTGGGATTTCACTTCCCATTTGTTTTACATCACTCTTCCATCTCTCATCTATCACCTCAAGTATCATTCTAAGGGACTACAAAATCTCTATTTGGAGAAATGGGCAAGGCATAAATCGGCTATGCCATTGCCATTGCCAACCGACACCCTCCCCTCTCTCTCTTGGTTTTCCTCTCACTCTTTCTTACACTCTTACACCTTGTGCTTCACATTCTTACACAAGTCCTTCATGTCTCATCGCCTAGGTTTTGTCAAAACTCTTGGAAGACTCCAAAATGAAGCCCACGACAATGCACTACCCGAAACCTTCCCTTGATTTCTTCTCTGCTTTTTCCTTCCTTATCTCTAATGATATCACTTCTTACTTATCAATCACCTTGTCAACTCACTTTTACAAGATCTACTTTTGGTCATTTGCTTAGATTGTTGAAGATTGTATGGAAAATACCCCAAAAAGGTTTGGCTAGTTGCCTCCACCAAAGGCTCCCTTTTTGCTCCTCACTTATCTTTCTCATCTCATGCCAAGAGTGTCACTATTCTAGATATAGCATACTCCTAAGGAGACTAAGATGTAGATCTCTTTGTACCTCCCAAGATATCCCAATGATGAGAAAATCTCATCATGAGATTTCACACTCCATCTTACAAGGCAACCACTAGTCAACTACTCAATCACTAGTATTTTCTTCCTCTCATCTACTAGTCTTTGAAGACTTACTAAAACTCTCCTAAAGTGACATGTGTCCTCTTGCATGGGCCTGCTTGGCTAATGGGTTCATCCTATGGGCCTTTGAGCTTACACACCCTACTTTGGACCAATACTCTAATCCAATCTCACAAAGCTCAATTCTAAGCCCAAGCCTTCATCCTTACCCATTTAAATTACCAATATTATTCTTAAAATAAATAATTAAATAAAATAGCAAGTAATGAAAACCTCAGGTCGTCACACATTGCACCATCGGAGCCCTAGCTTTCTACAGATCATTTTTCCTCTCTTTTCATCTCAAATCAGTGCATCATGTGCTCGGTTTCCATCTCGAACCATGAGCTCCAGCTCACTATTTTACCTCTATTTTTCATCTAAAAAAGCGTGAATCTTTTCTTATGAAATCTTGTGGTTGTCATGGCTCGTCCTTTGTGTTTCACACTATAAAAGGTACCCATCGACCCCCTTGCAAATTCACTCCAAATCATGTTTTTGCTCTCCTTTTGTAATAGCCCTAAAAATATTCATCTTAATTTAATTAGTTAATTAAGGGTTAATACACAAGATTAGTGGTAATTGGTGAAAGAACAAAATAGGCTTTGAAGAGATGGGCTTAGGAATGAGACCTTTGGAGAATGGATCAAGTGAATGGCCAAGAGAGCAATAATGAGTCCAAAAGCCCATAGAATGAGCCCATGGCCCATCAAGCCCATAGTAGAGACACTTGTCAATTGAAGAAAAATTCTAGAAAATTATCCAAACACCTATAGGAAAATCTAAGTTGGTGGAGGTTGACTAGTAGTTGGATACATGCCATGAAGGATTGAGTGTAGGATCTAATGGAATGATTTTCCTACCATGGTATCTTGGAGGTACAAGACACCATCCCTTGACTTGCCAAGTGAGATCATGGTGTGTAGGGAAGTGACAAGTGGCATGAGGAGAAGCATGGATGAAAGGAACTAGGAGGTTTCGGTGGAAGGCAATCCGTGGGGTTCATTGGAGAATCTCATGGGGTATGGCCACCAACAAGTGATAAGACAAAGGGGAAGAGTGTGTAAGTGGAGGAAGTACATGTGTAAGAGAGTATGGTGATGTGAAGAGAGGTATGGTGTGGGTGTAGGTGATTGAAATGACAAAAACTAGGAAGAAGAACAAAGATGATTTTCGGTGGAGCTAGCTTGGCCGGTCATGCCTTGCTCAAATTCCAAAAAGCATGGCTTTGGAATCACTTGGATGGACACATGAGAAGATAGGGGAATGATGATTGAGTGAAAAGCAAGAAAATGGATGCTAGAAGCACCAAGGAGCCGCCGGCCATAGGAAGGAAAAGGAGAAAGGAAAATCACCAAGGTATGGCCAAGATTTGATCTTGGAGTGGCCTAGAGTTGTCAATCACTCCATCTATCATTAGCCATGCCTAAACATGATGAGAAGAGTACCAAAGACCCTAGGGAAGAGAGCTGGCCGTGTGACCCCTTAGGCAAACCCCTTAAGCTCATTTCACTTGGACACATGCAAACACCCTCATTTCCTCTCCACCTCTCGGCCAAACTCACTCTAGTCACTCCTACTTTTGCTTCTTCTCTTTTCACCACATAATTTGAAGAACCCTATAGTAGTGAAGCCAAAAAGCAAGAATGGGGAGGTGATCAATTCAATGGAGAAGGTTAGTGACTAAATCCATACAAGTTTAGGAAGAACACACACACACATGTGACACTTTGTTGTGGTTAGAAGGAAATAGGGTTTCCTTTGAGTTTTATGTTCATGGCTAGCCTAATGGGAGATTTTATATGTGTAATTTCAGATTTAAGCTAAAGCCTAATAGGAGTGTGGTAAGTATACTCCCACTTTTTCCTTAACAATTCTTATATATAGTGAAGTGATCATGATTGTTGGATTAATGTTTGCCATTGCCATGTTTGGATTGAATTGATTTTATTTGTTTGTGATATGAATATTATGGTGTAAATCTATATGATGAAATAAGCTTAGAATGTGAGTAGAAATGATGAATCAAATGTTAGTTGCAAAAAGAAAGGAAAAAGCATGATTATTTGATGAATGATGAAAATGATGCAAGAAGGATTTTAGTGTTAAATATTAAATTTTGGTGTTGCTAAGGTAAAGTTTACTTGAGGAAACTAGTGATGAAATTGATTTATTCAAAGAGCATATTGTGTTGAGAAAATGAAAATGGACATGAGAATAATCTATATGATTGATATGAATGGAAATGGTATACACTTGCATATGGAAGAAATGATCACTCGTGTATGATGTATAGAAATGTTTATTTGGAATTTTATAATGTTTAAGGTTGAGATTTGGAAGATTTAAAATTATATTGCTTTGTGGTGATTTTGTTTAAGTTGAGCTCATAGAAGAGACTATTAGAAAAGGAAGTTTGAATAGACTAAGGGGAGGAGTTCCCTAAGTTAGAAAGGTGAATGGAGGAAATAGAAATAACTAAGTTTGGAGGTGAAAATGGTTACTTGGGAAACGCTAAGGTTTCGATTACCCCTTGCTAAGGAGGGTACATGATTTAATTTGATACTTTAAAATTGATTGGAGGAAATTTGAAGTCAAATGATGAAGGAAAGCCCTAGAAACTCTCTAGGAGAATTCGGCCATGATGGGTTGGAGATGGGCCCAATACCCCACTTCAATCCTAGGCCCATTTTGAGTATAGAACCTGATGACTAAGTAGGAAAATTATGAAGTTATTCCCAAAAGAGGGAGGAAAGAAAATGAAATGTGAATGCACTCGAGCTTGTCTCAGGTTCTGTATGAAGTTAAGTGAGCATTGCATGTCCCATGCATACGTCTTGAAAAGAAGGTTTTTAAAGTCAAGTATGTTTTTAAGAAAAAGGAAAAGAAAAAGAAAAGATTGAATTTTTTGAAAGAAAAGAAAAGAAATAAAGTTTTATAAGAACCCCAAAGGCTGGGACGGGGAAGTGCCCCAGTGGAACTCCCTGTCCACTCAGGAGTGATTAAAGTCGAGTGGAAGCCCCTGGGTCGACGAAGAACAGTCGGCGGACCGTGTATGGCACCAAAAGGTGTCCGGAGCGCGGTAGCACCTAACGCTGGTGGGTGCCAAGGACGGATAAGGTGTAAGGACCTGCCGTCTAAAAGTTATATGACGCTCACTCTAGGGTGATGCGGTAACCAGCAGGGAACACGCGGTGCTAGGGGAACCGTGTTGTGTCTCATACATGTTAAGTGAAAAGTCATGACAAGAAGGGCTTTCGAGCCATAAGAAAGATCTGTTCAAGATAAATGGCGCCTAAGAAAGAATGAAAGATACGAAATGTTTTAAAGAAATGTTTTGAAAAGTAATGATGATATGAAAAGAAGTTTGAAAGAAGAAGTCTGCATGAAAGTTTTATGAAAATAAGTCTGAAAGAAGTACGTCTGTTTAAAAGTTTTCATGAGCATGTGCATGAGTCAGTCATTCATTGCATGTGCATTAGTTAAGAATGTTTTGTTCACTTATCTGTATATCTGATGTGTTCTGGTTTAAGTGCTAGTGTACTTGCTGAGATTTCTCCCGAAATCTCACCCCCTTTTATTATCTTTACTATCGCTCCCTTGGGAACGATAGAAGTCATTGCAGGACATGATGGATCCTCGGATTACGACTCTCGAGAAGATGGGTTGGACCCTGATGAGTGCACAAAAATGCACTCTAAATACTCTATTTAAATGTTAAAAGAAATGAGAAAATAATGAATATAACTCATGTTATTAAAATTAATGGTCATTTATCTTGAGATAGATATAAGCATGATTTAATATATTGATGAGAATATAAAATGCCATATTTTCCTCTCTTAATGTTTAATACTTTATTCTTATTTGATGCCTAAATATACTCATTATTCTTATATTTTGATTTAGGACACAAATAGAGGCATTAGGAGCAAATGAAGATAATTGCGGAATTTTAGACAGTTCTGACGTATTTTCGTAATATGGGAATAACTCTCTCATCCAATCTCCGATTGAGCTGATTCAAGATGATATAGAACCGCAAGAGAAATATCTATAACTTTTAAGTTTTATGTTTTAAGAGATATCCACTCAATCCAAGACAAAATCGACCATCAAGTGGACGCACCTGCAC
The DNA here is from genome assembly GCA_036559045.1 of Platycarya longipes. Lineage (NCBI taxonomy): Eukaryota > Viridiplantae > Streptophyta > Magnoliopsida > Fagales > Juglandaceae > Platycarya > Platycarya longipes. The sequence goes on along the minus strand of CM071803.1, from coordinate 30,312,013 downwards.
TTGACGTTCCTGGATATTTTTCAGCCACTTGCATCAAATCCAAATGTCATCATAATATTTTCCAGCAAGCACTCCTACACCAACTTGTAAATGCAATGATCAATTCATATGCAAGATGAAGTGCACTCAAGTTTCTTCAAGACAAATTATTTGACTACAAGATATTAAGTCATACAAGACAACTAATGGGTAGAGAAGCAAAATTGAAACACTCAACCTACAAGCAAAATCCAGCTCATGCATAGTGGGAAAACAAATGATCAAAATGACAACTCACAAGTCACTTGGATTCAAGAATGGCACATGGCAAAACAAGTTGAAATTGTGATGATTTTGTCATGACAACTTGCATGAAGGATGCTTATAAATAGAAGGGAGGGGTGTGTGTTCTAAGACCATACTTAGTGTGGGAGGATGCTTTGGAAGAGCCATTGTTTTGAGAGCTTAAGAAAAGAAAAGAAAAACCAAAGAAGAGAGAAGAAAATAATGGTTGGCTCTTCCATATTATCCCTTGAAGAATTTTTGTTACATATTTTCAATATGTGTAACTAAATTCTCTAAGAGGGTTAGGGATGAACTTGTGTGTGTGATGGTGTTTGTAATTTATTTTTGATTCATGTATTTGGTCTTTAAATATTAAAACTCTTTTGTTCTGTTATTCTCAATTTATTTGTGATGTTTTTCGTCTTCAAATAATTATAGAATCTATTTCGTTTATAGATTCAGTCATGCTTTTTCTATTGAGTGGATTAGTTCTATAATTATGTTTGGAGCAATTGATTGTCTATATTGATTTAATTCTCTGCTGCAATATCGCCTCTTGGGTATATTGTCGTCGTTGGATTTTCTCAATATCGATAACAATTTATGAGAGTTAAGCGCGAAGAATGATTTTTCAAAGAGTTACATGTGATTTAAATTTTGGTTATTAATGTTATATCTTCCGATTAAGAATTTGGACATAGAATTCTTAATTGAGTTATCAATGAATTAAGAATAAATTTGAATACCACAAATATACAAGGAATTCCCTACGCTCTACTTTTCATCTCATTTTTATACTGTTCAAATTACTCATTTAGTTTTAATTTACGTCACACTCTAAAATTTACTTTTCGCACTTATCTATATCTTTTTGTTAATTTCGTTATTGTTCTTCAATTTCTCAATCCATCTCCCTGTGGAATCGACACCCCAAAGCTATACTGCAAACGACCGCGTTATTCTTTGGGCGTAATCAAATTTTGGCGCCGTTGCCGGGGAGACGGTAGAAGAATTTGTAGTTTTTTTTAGTAGTTTGTAAAAAAAAAAAAAAAAAAAAAAAAAAAAAAAAAAAACGGTAACTTCGTTCATTTTTTTTTTAGCTTTCTGCATCTTTATTTTATTTTACTTTTCTTTTCGTAATTATTTTTTTTTTAGTATTACGCTTTTCTTTACTTTGCATGCGCAGGTACAGAGACGCTTTTGGACGGTTTGCTAGTAGACCCGTGCTAGAATCAGATTCAGAATCTAATTTTTCTAATCGCTTGTTTGATAATTCTTCCAATTCTGACGCGATGAGTGAACACGTGGACCAACCTGTTAGAACCCTCCAAGATTATCTTCATCCCGCACGAACAGCCACACCATCCTGTATTATGTTCTCACCTAATGTTCGTCATGTAGATTTCAAAACAGGAATGATACAATTACTTCCGACTTTCCATGGTTTAGAAAATGAAAACCCCTATGTTCATATTAGGGAATTTGAGGAAGTAGTTGCAACATTCCAGAATCAAAATACCACTGACGACACGGTAAGGCTAAAGTTCTTTCCTTTTTCTTTGAAAGATAAAGCTAAGAGTTGGTTGTACTCACTAAGATCACGGTCTATTGGAACATGGAGTGAGATGACTCAAGTGTTTTTCAATAAATACTTTCCCCAACATAAGACCAATGCTTTAAAAAGACAAATCTCTACCTTTGCACAAAAGGATAGTGAGACTTTATACCAGTCTTGGGAAAGATTTAAAGAATTACTGAGTATGTGTCCCCACCATGGATATGAGAATTGGCGCTTAGTGAGTTATTTCTATGAAGGGCTTACGCCCAGGGAACGTCAATTCGTGGAAATGATGTGCAATGGAGAATTTTTACAGAAAAATCCCGATGAGGCCATAGAGTACCTCAATGAGCTTGCTGAAAAAGCTCATACTTGGACTGGACCTAGTGCTACTGATAGCACAAATAGGTCACGACCTACAGGAAACTTGAGTGGTGGTATTTACCATCTAAGGGAGGAGGATAACCTTAAGGCTAAGGTTGAAATGCTCACCAGAGAATTAGAGTTATTGAAAACCAAAAACTCAAAACCAACATACATGGCTAATCATGCAAACTCTTTTGGGCCATGTGTTGTCTGTGGTGGGGTAGATCATCATGCCCAAGACTGTCCTACACATGCTAACATGAGAGGATGGCGTAATCACCCCAACTTCAGCTGGAAGTCTGAAAACCAGCAGCTTGCACAACCCTCTAGATCATATCCTGCACCATACCATGCACCTCAATCTTCTAGAAATTCTTTAGAAGACACTTTGCATGCATTTATTGAAGTACAGGATAAGACTAACCAAAAATTTGAGTCTTTAATTATGCAGGTTGTTGAAGAACAAAAGGAGATAAAGAGCCAAGTGTCTAAAATAACGAGCTTCTTGAGTGTAAATGAGCAAGGTAAGTTCCCTTCTCAAGCTCAGTCTATACCTCATGATCAACATATGGCACAAGAAACTGTGAAGAATGACGAGTGCCATCAGACATACATGATTGACTCACTCATAGACAGGAAAGTTTTCACAACTCATGATTCTGATCCCCTTGAGAATTTTATTGTTGATTTTGAGTTTAATCCTATCAGTGATTCGTCTGATGTAGCTAATATTTGTGAAATTTTTGACAATACTCAAGATTATAGCACACGGGCTTGGCAACTGAAGTTTAAGGAGTTGCTTGAGAAAAATGAAAAACAGATTCCTTCAAGTGGGCAAGTACCAAAAGTTAATCTAAAGCCTTGCCACCTACCTGTGAAGCTCGAGGACCGAGTTTATTGGGCAAATAAGTGTTTCATTTTTGACCCAGGAAGAATAGTTCAAGAAGTAGAAGATAGTCCGGTTGTAGACTTGGTCTATCAACTTTGACCACACCATGCAACAATAATTATTATTATTATTATTATCTTGTTTGTTTTGTTTTATTTTTGTTTACTACTATTTTCTTTATTTTTGTTTGCAGGATAGTTTCATTTTGTCATTTCAGATCACCACTTTTGACGCTTAGCGAGCTATCCACATCCCACATCAGGTGTATTCTACCCTGTTTAGTTATTCAATTCTGATTCTTAAACATTGAGGACAATATTTCATTTAAGTTGGGGGGTGGGAATACAAATCTGATATTTCAATCTCTGTGGCATATTTCAATCAATATATAAAAAATTGCCAATTTTTTTTCACACAAGCATCTTTTCACACATGATACTCATGCTCATTCATAACCATCTTGGTGAATTCAACAAACCCATCTTAAATCATTTTGCTAAAGCATCCACAGAACCATTTATGCACTTCTCCAAACTTTGTGGTAATATGGTGATTTGACACATGTAACTAAAGAATTATTTTGCTCAAGTATTCATGTGAATTTTGTGAGAATTGAGAGCTTACAAATACAGAAATTGTGATAAGTATCCATTGATCTGTTGAATTTGACACTTCTTTTGAGAATATCATTACATGGTTTGTGGTAAGATGGTGGATATACTTGGGATATGACGAAAGTCAACTTAGGATTAACGTTTGAGCCTTTCAAGCTGACCATTTTCATCATATACCCCTAGTAGCCAATTTTGAGCCAATATACACATATGGCCTTTTCTTTTCATATCTGCATCATCCATACCTCTCCACATTGGAGTATAGCTTATACACTATATTTTCCTATCATTTTACTTCCAAGTGTGTACTAGGTGTGAAATTATCATTAAAAAAAAAAAAAAGGAAAACGATGACAAAAATGGCATGGTGCTAGATGTGTCCATCAAATTATTCATGAAAGAGTTCATCAAATTGCGAAGACGCCAGTGGCAAAAGAAGATGGAAAAGTATACTTAGTCAAAAATCTAAAAAATTGAAAAGTACATCAAAAGGAAAGTATAGTCTATTGAAAAATTTAACAGATTCCCTTTTGTGTATACTTGGAAGTTTTTGAAACCTCTTCACTTTTTCTTTTTATGAACCCCAAACCTAAGCCACATTACAACCCTTTGTGTTGATTTTTCCGATCCGAAGTATGCTTGTGGAAAGAATGGTGGAAATCTCATTTGTTAGTATTCCTATCATAAGATCAATGTTTACTTGTTACTTATTTATAATTGGCTAAATTTCCATGAGAGTAAATGTACACCTTTGTCAACTCCATAGAGAGAACCCTTACATGAAACACTTCTATACCCGTGAGTTATGGAGTTGAACCTTTTTGCTTAAGATATTCTAATGTTGCATGTGTCGAAACCTCTGATTTGATAAAAATAGTTTGGAACACATACACACTCTGTGGATTGCTATATTTGAATTACTTGTGAAAGGGTTATTGAATTTCTAAGATTGTTTTGATATGTAAATTTGAAAAATGTGTCTTGATGGCCCCTATGTGTGATTTTCTTTGGTCTTTCTCATCATTTTGCATGAAAATTGCTAGGGACTAGCAATGAGTAAGTTGGGGGGTGTGATGAGTGCACAAAAATGCACTCTAAATACTCTATTTAAATGTTAAAAGAAATGAGAAAATAATGAATATAACTCATGTTATTAAAATTAATGGTCATTTATCTTGAGATAGATATAAGCATGATTTAATATATTGATGAGAATATAAAATGCCATATTTTCCTCTCTTAATGTTTAATACTTTATTCTTATTTGATGCCTAAATATACTCATTATTCTTATATTTTGATTTAGGACACAAATAGAGGCATTAGGAGCAAATGAAGATAATTGCGGAATTTTAGACAGTTCTGACGTATTTTTGTAATATGGGAATAACTCTCTCATCCAATCTCCGATTGAGCTGATTCAAGATGATATAGAACCGCAAGAGAAATATCTATAACTTTTATGTTTTATGTTTTAAGAGATATCCACTCAATCCAAGACAAAATCGACCATCAAGTGGACGCACCTGCACTTGACGTTCCTGGATATTTTTCAGCCACTTGCATCAAATCCAAATGTCATCATAATATTTTCCAGCAAGCACTCCTACACCAACTTGTAAATGCAATGATCAATTCATATGCAAGATGAAGTGCACTCAAGTTTCTTCACGACAAATTATTTGACTACAAGATATTAAGTCATACAAGACAACTAATGGGTAGAGAAGCAAAATTGAAACACTCAACCTACAAGCAAAATCCAGCTCATGCATAGTGGGAAAACAAATGATCAAAATGACAACTCACAAGTCACTTGGATTCAAGAATGGCACATGGCAAAACAAGTTGAAATTGTGATGATTTTGTCATGACAACTTGCATGAAGGATGCTTATAAATAGAAGGGAGGGGTGTGTGTTCTAAGACCATACTTAGTGTGGGAGGATGCTTTGGAAGAGCCATTGTTTTGAGAGCTTAAGAAAAGAAAAGAAAAACCAAAGAAGAGAGAAGAAAATAATGGTTGGCTCTTCCATATTATCCCTTGAAGAATTTTTGTTACATATTTTCAATATGTGTAACTAAATTCTCTAAGAGGGTTAGGGATGAACTTGTGTGTGTGATGGTGTTTGTAATTTATTTTTGATTCATGTATTTGGTCTTTAAATATTAAAACTCTTTTGTTCTGTTATTCTCAATTTATTTGTGATGTTTTTCGTCTTCAAATAATTATAGAATCTATTTCGTTTATAGATTCAGTCATGCTTTTTCTATTGAGTGGATTAGTTCTATAATTATGTTTGGAGCAATTGATTGTCTATATTGATTTAATTCTCTGCTGCAATATCGCCTCTTGGGTATATTGTCGTCGTTGGATTTTCTCAATATCGATAACAATTTATGAGAGTTAAGCGCGAAGAATGATTTTTCAAAGAGTTACATGTGATTTAAATTTTGGTTATTAATGTTATATCTTCCGATTAAGAATTTGGACATAGAATTCTTAATTGAGTTATCAATGAATTAAGAATAAATTTGAATACCACAAATATACAAGGAATTCCCTACGCTCTACTTTTCATCTCATTTTTATACTGTTCAAATTACTCATTTAGTTTTAATTTACGTCACACTCTAAAATTTACTTTTCGCACTTATCTATATCTTTTTGTTAATTTCGTTATTGTTCTTCAATTTCTCAATCCATCTCCCTGTGGAATCGACACCCCAAAGCTATACTGCAAACGACCGCGTTATTCTTTGGGCGTAATCAGACCCTCATGGGCCCGACTAAGGCTGAGACTGCCGGCCAGTGACCCTAGACCTGTTGGGTCAGTGGGCGGCAGAGTCGCTTCCTATGGCGACGTATTTTTTTGACGACCTACGCCCTACGGGGTGCTGTTTGGTGCTGGGAGTTGACGGGCTCCTCCACATGGGACGCCTGTTTACGTCATCCTCTGGGATGATGTGTGACGTAGGTCCAGGACTGAGTCTGGACAGCCTTCGTTATGGCCCAAACTTTAAGAAGATAAAAGAAGAACCCGCCTATTAATATGGTTGGCGGAGGGGGGAGTGGATCAACAGCACCTTTATTTTGTACTCACTGATGTATTTTGTGGAAAAATCTTCCCGCTATTTTGGGAAGTACTTTTGTATAAAAACTGTTTACATTGGTGACTTTATTCTGATATATATATATATGCATGTGACGTTTAATTTGGGTTTTATTTCGTTAACCATGTGATGTGCGACAAGCGTAATGTTTTGTCGTTTATTTACGGCTTGACCCTTTTCCGCTGCGATATAAAAAAAAAAAAAATATCTGTGTATGTTATAAAATAAGGCTCTCACACGTAAAGATGAGGGATGACTTCCTTGTGACGTTCGTCCCCGGCGTCGCAATTTGCGTACGAACCCAAGCGCAAGCTGGGGCGCCGACACCTTTAGTGCTCTGTTTTGGGTCCCTTTTTCCCACACAACCCAAACTCGAGTTTCTCCTCTTCAAACCCTTGAAATCCGAAAATTCAAAGTGGTTCTTTGTTGGTGTTTTTCTTGCTGTTTTAATTGCCATTTTTCACCACATTAAGATATCTTCGATAAGTTCTTCACCTGTTTACTTGGTTAATTGATTTAAGTGTTCATTTAATTTATTTACATAGTTGTATCTTATTTATGTTTAAGTGATTTAACTAATTGTTCATAACGTTTATCGTTGTTATTTGAGTGTTTTATATATGTTGTTTTATTTATGTTAAATTGATTTAATTATTTGTGGTAATAATATGTATTTATTTATTTTGGTATTTTATTTACGGTGGTGTGATGGATGCTACGTCACAGCGAGTTTGTTGGTGGAGGCACAAGATCGCTTGTCGGCATTTTCGTTAGCTTTTAAAATTTTATTGAGCGTATAGTAAGTATTTTCCAAATGATCATTGAGATTTAAATATATTTTTGCATTAACAAATCTATGTGATTTTGGTTGGTTGTATTGGACTGAGTTCGAGGAGTTTGGAGGTCGGTTGGATTGGAAAATGGAGTTGTTTGTGTGATTGGTTGATATTGGGATTTGTTGGTTGTTGGATATTTTTGTGTATTGTCGTATGCATTGCATAGTACACGCATATTCATGTTTGTAAAGGAAAATTGGGTTTTCGCATAATTGCATACATGTTCATGTGTATATTTGAAAACCGGATTTTTACTTGAGAAATGATTTTGGGCATGTTTGAAATATATGGATTGAATGGTTTTGAAAGAAAGGAATTGTAGGGTTGGTGCTAAGCAGGGATGGGGTGGTAAGTAGGGATGGTAGTAGAGTCTTGCTTGTGATTATTGCCTACGATGCACGCAATAAGGATGGTGGTAAGGGTAGAGTTTCGTCTGTGACTCCCCCCTATGGTGCATGCGGTAAGGATGGTGATAAGCAGGGACAGTGGTAGAGTCTCTGGTGCTTTGATAGATTGAAAGATAGAAAAAAAACTATAGGAATGGTGGTAGAGTCTCGCTTGTGATTCCTACCTACATGCACATGATAGGGATGATGGTAAGCAGGGATGGTGGTAAGTAGGGACGGTGGTAGAGTCCCACCTGCGATTCTCTCCTATAGTGTTAAATGAATTTGTGGGCCATTTTCTGGGAAAATGGCAGGTTATGATAAATTGAAATATGTGAACCATTTTTTGAGAAAATGATGGATGTTATCAATAGATTTATTTTTTAGTCTTATGGTTTGTTTGGATTAAACTTACCTGTGGTACCATTTTTGGTGTTGTAAATTTTGATGCAGATGACGAGGAGGCAGCTCCGCCGTTGGAGTGATTTGATGCTATTTGATTATCTTGGAAAATATTTTCCGACTTTTAATAATTATGTATTTTAATATTCTGACTTTGGGATGACCGTGTTAAATCTCCTATTAGAGAATTTGGGTTAAACTAGTTTGTAATATTTAAAAGAAAAAATTGGTACTTAGTTATCGACTTAGTTTATCCGCTGCTTTTTTTATTTTACACATGTTGAATGTTCACACTCTTGGCACTTGTCGTTAGGGTGCGTTACCCGTATTATCATCATCACGATGCCTCGATTCTTGTATTTTTGTATGTGCGAGTTGGGACGTCACATGCTTTATTCTATTTTGTACATATTGATGCATCCTAATTTACTTTTAGACATATGTAGCTTGGTTTCTTCCATCTTGCATCCCCTCTATCACCTACTCCATTAGTAGTACTAGGTTCTTCTTGAATTGGGAAATTTAAGAACAAATCCCTATCTGAACTAGCTACCATCATCACCTGTTGAGGACTCTCTAAAGATTTCCCATGGACTACATCAATTCTCCTTAACCAAATCCTTTCCATTATGAAACTCATCAACATATAGCTTTGCAATCAAGTCCATTCGTAAGGCAAAAATCTGGAAATGAGCTTGCCCATTTATGTAATGGCTTTGAGACACAACTCATACATCACTTGCAGTAGGAGAACTCCATAATACATGGGACACTCCCTCAAATTCCCTTTTAGAGATGTTATATAGATCAAATTCTAATACCTTATTCTTAACCGAATTTTGTAAAGTAGGTAATATATCGTGTATGTGCAGCCTTCCACACAAATATTTTGATCTTCCTTGGTACATTTAAATTTCCCATATGTCTCCAATTAATCAAACCTACTACATCACCAGAACACTCTCCCTTGATTTGTCTATCGAGAGTTTGTTGCAAATAATAAGCACTTCGCACACTAAAAATTCCATTTGCTGGATACCCCCATATCAATTTGTCCTAAGCATCTCTTTTGCTTATTGGAATCTTACCAATGTGTTCCACATCCTCCTGAAAAAGTTGAGATAGCAATACTTTTTTCCAATAGCACTTCTTTTTGCCGATCAACTTAGAAATGTTATAGGAGATTGTACTTTAGTAGGCACTGGTCTTAGAACCTACTTGTCATGCCATATGCTTATGCTATTCCCATTACCAACACACCATGTGCTTCCTTCTTTGATTAAAGCTATTGAGGACCATAAACTCTGCCATATCATAGAAGAATTTGAGCCTTTTTTTTCATTCAGAACATTACCATCTCTAAAATACTTTTTCCTCAATACGTTTTCAAAAAGAGAACTTGGATTATTTAGTACCCTCTGCACTTGCTTTGACAACATAGTTTTATTGAATGATTCCAAGTCCTTCAACCCAATTCCCCCTTTCCTTTTAAACTCCCCCACACTCCCCCACACTCCTCCAATTCTTCCACTAAATTTTATTCTGGTTGTTACTCTATCTCCACCAAAATTTTCCCATCATCAAGTTAATCTCCTTTAACAACCTCTTTCTTTAACAATCTCCTTTAGCTTAAACACACTCATAGTAAAAATAATTGTTCTTCTAGCTTGAAATCTTAGCCCAAATATTTTCTTTGATAGCTCTAAATGATTGATACTTTGACCTTCCAACCATTGTTGGAAGTCCCAAGTACTTTTCATAGTTGTTTGCTGAATCCTCAGTTGCATTTACTAACTCATTCTTCTTGGCTACACTGGTATTGGAACTGAAGAACACAATAGTTTTATCTTTATTTAATTACTGTCCAGTAGCCTTCTCATGGAGTTGTAACAAGCCTTGAATACTTTGCCATTCTTCAATAGTTGCTCTACATAAAAGCACACTATCATAAGCAAAAAGAAGGTGACTAACTGTGACGCCCCCAAATTCTCCTTAAAATAATACGGAAATCGAGGCGTCAGGATGATGACAACACGGGTCACACATCCCAACGACAAGTGTCAAAAGTGTATGCACATGTGACATACATAAAATATAGGTCGCAGCGGATAATAAATTATTATCTAAGTACCAGAATTTTTTTAGAAATATTTTACAAACCAATTTAATATATATTCTCCAACAAGAGATTTAATACAGTCATCTAAAAATTAAATTAAACAAATACATATTTAGAAAAAGGGGAAAATAAATTTCCTGAGATAACAATTAATAATAATAACACCTCAACGGCGGAGCCGTCTCCTCAGGCTCAGCCTCTTCATAATCTGCATCCAAAAGCTACGACGCCAAGATGGCATCGCAGGTAAGTACAACCCAACCAAACTAAAAGACAGAAATACATTAATGCCACAACAACAACCATGAATAATTACCATATGCATGAGGCTTAAAATCATCTTCCTCAAAGTCAATGAAATAACCACACATGCCAAAATCCCAATTTAATCCACAATAAAATCCCAATAAAATCACCCATTATTTTCCATAAAATAATATCCTCAAAACCAATCATACCGAGCCTTACGTATCGCCGTCCCCGATATGATTTACATACACACCCAAAATCATAATGGGCGTTACGTATCACCGTCCCCATTACGATCCACACACACTCATTTCATACCGGGCGTTACGTATCGCCGTCCCCGATATGAAATGCACACCCAATGACCATAATGGGTGTTACGTATCGCCGTCCCCATTATGTCACCACACACACACACACACTGATCACAACGGGCGTTACGTATCGCCGTCCCCGTTATGACTCAACCCAAAACCATTAAAATCCATTAAACTCAATTTAAATCCCAGTTTCCATTCTCAACACATGAATATCCGAAATCATGCAAAAATCTACTTTCCAAATATTTTCATGAGCATGCGCGTAAATACACAATGCAGACAACCATGCACCAGATAGCCAACAATCAAATCATCCAATCAACCAACAAATACCAACATCAACCAACACATAGCAACAATAATCAACACAATAACTGTTGATTCCAAAAATATATTTAAATCTTAAAGCTCGTTTGGAAAGTACTTACAGTGGTTAAAACGTAATTCCTTGAACAACTCCAATCTGCAGCGTTTGTAGCGGTCACATGTACGTTAGGCTAAAATACTCGGTTTGACACCAAAATTTAGGGAGATACTCTTTGAAGGGTGGGGAATCTCATGGAGGTGGTGGTGTGGCGGCACAACCACCGGAAGGTGGCGGATCGGAGTCAAAAGGGGTGAAAACCCATTTTTGGGTTTGGGGTTGTACCGGGAAGGTGAGGCCGTGTATGGGGAAACTGAGTTAGGGGGATGACCGGTTGGATGAGGGAGTCTTTTGGTGGCGGTGGTGAGGCCTACGGTGGCCAGACGGCGGCGCGGCGAAGAACAACCCGTTTAAGACCCATTTCGGGTAGAGGGAGTAACCGGCGGCGAGGGATGACTACCGACGGTAGATTATGCTCGCCGGAGGGTGGGGAGTCTAGTGGTGGTGGTCGGAGGCCAAGGGGTGGCCGGCGGTGGCCGGAAAACGCAAGGGAAGCAAAAATAGCCATTTCGAGTAGGGGGCCGTGTAGGGGTGGTGGGGTGGCCGGAGGTGACACCACCGGTGCTGTTGAACTCGCCGGCATGTGGGGGTGAGGTTGGGCTAGGCGGTGTCGTCGGTGGGTGGCCGGCGGCAGTCCTGGGTGGGGGAGAAGGGACGGGCGAGAGGGAGAGGAGGCAGGGGTTGCAGGCTTCATGGCTGGGAAGGAAAGGAGACAAGAAGAAAAAGAAGAAAAAGAAGAAAAGAAAAGGAAAAGAAAAAGAGAAAAAGAAAAAGACTAACTAGAAAAAGAAACACAATAAATTAAATAAAAGCCGACTTGAAATATTACAATCTAATATCAATAAAATAAAAATATTTAAAGCCCAACAATATAAATAAATTAAACCCAAGCACAATATAAAAAATAAAACAATAATTAATATAACGAAAGCAGATCAAATAGATTCACATAATAAAATAAAGGAATTAAATTCCAATCATTAAAATAATTAACTCATTAAAATAAATAAGAAAAGCAATGTAACTCAATATTAACTAATTAATAACTCAAATAAATATCTTAAACAAATAAAACACGACTAGTAATATTATTAAAATACATTAAAATAATTAATACCGAGAATAAAATAACGTGTAAAAATACACGTAAGTCCGGGATCTCACATTCTCCCCCCCTTAAAAAGAATTTCGTCCTCGAAATTCGCTCGGCTGCAACTAATAAAACTCCAATAACTCACCTACTACATCACTTAATACTCACTCCAAGCATTAGCACAATCATCTATTTTCCTCAAACACAAATGGATTTTATTTCATCATAAACATATAGTCTCCAAATAATATTTCATCTCTAAACTCCTGAGGTAGCCAATCAATTTGAACTCCACATGTACAAGGATCTCAGTACAATCTCCCAAAATCTTAATATTCACTAACTTCATACCACACTTTGTGTCACCCTAAAGTAACTCCCAAGTTTAACTTTCTAAATTAATCGTCGATAAACATAATTTACCCCAACTAAAAGACAAATCCTCATTTACAAGTATCATCCAAAATTTCAAGTCACCACTAATTCCTTGAAATTTACACAAGAATTGAACCTCCTACTACATTGCACTTCATCACGCTTTCGCGCGCACTCTGATAACTCGCTAAATTCATAAAAATTTAAGTCCTCATAAATTATCACCCTTGAGCAAAAACTGGCTCAACACCTATTACAAGAATTCATTTGCCACATTTACAAATCCTAATGCTTTATCATTTCACAATTCAAGTTATGCCACCCAATATCAAAGCCAAAAAATTTCTAACTCCCAAACCACTAATATACTTCTCCATCATTATAACTCCTCACTTTCATCATAGATTAATTATTTAAATCCATATTCTCTCAATCGGTCCTTCATTACCTATGAGATGAAATAACCTCAAATATTTAAACTCTTATGTGACTTCAAGCCAAAACTAAATTCTTTAAGATACCTCGACAAATATTGCTAACCATTAAATTCTCCGAAATATTAAACTTAAATTATCCACTCCAAACAATTCGCCCAGAAGCCTAAAATTTATATCTCTTAAATTTATTTCCATTACATCAATTCAACCTTATCACTTAACAAACAAATTCTCCCAAGTTAAACACCAGCCAAAGATAAATACTCTCCAAAATTTACACGCACATTTATTATACATCAATCTCTAAACATCCACAAATAACATCAAAACTTCACCAAGAAAATAATTGATCGCCTACTATCATAAGCATTACTAAAACAATTTCCATAACAATATATCAATGACTAAGAATTTCTCACTCACATGAAGAGTTCGCCCTGATTACAATTCCAACAATCTCCCAGAAATAAATTAAAACTTAGAAACTCTAACACTCAGTGAGACCCAGGTACTACACATAATTAACATAGGAAATATTAACAAAGAAACCCAATTACATAAATACCAGTAATTATCAAAACGAATCCGTCTCACAAAGATATAACAACATATCCCACCACTAAATAAAACTCAAGTAATTCACATAAATATTATATAAAAACACAAAAGGGGGAAAAGATTTAATAAACAAATAAGTAAAAGCCAACCATTCAAGAAAACAAGCCCACCTTCTTTAATACACACAAAGTCACCAAAAACTTTTATTAAATAAAGGAAGGAGATTAAATTAAAATAAGCACAGCAAACAAAATCAAAAATAAAACTTTAAAATTCTCTACAAAACTCAACTCTTAAAAAGATTATTGTAGAAATCTCTAAAATTTAAAACCTGTTTAAAGAAATGAACCATAATAAAATAATTAAATCGATAAATTAATTAATAAATAAATACAAACAAGTCGCCAAAACAAACCCACTCGTTAAAGTAAATAGATAAACTTTTAAAATAAAACATACGGAAATGTGGAAAGATAATAAATTTTAAAACTTACTTCAAAGCATGTCCCTAAAAATAAAACAACGGAAATGTGAAAAGATAATCAATTTAAATTTATCTCAAAGCATAAACTTAAAAAGAAACATGACAGCGATTCTTTTAAATCTTAGTCTAAATAAATTTCAAACTCTTAGAAATATTTAAAATACAAGAGCCATAATTAAAATAAACAAATAATAAACCAAATCCAAAACTATCTTGTAGAAAACCTATGAACTGAAATTAAAATCAAATCCTGATAATAATTGAATAAAAGTTTAAAAAAATAAAATAACCCACAACAAAAGAAATAAACTTTAAAATAAGGAATTCCATAACACAATTATTTAAAATATCAGATTCAATAAAATAAACGATATAAAATATTAATCTAATCCAAATTATCCAAATTCCAATTTTAACAAAACAAAAACATACATATAAAATAAATAATTAAATAAATACTCGACAACTTAACCAAATAAAATCAACTAACTAAAATCTTAACTGTTACCCAATTACAATATTAAACAAATATTAAAATAAAATAAAACAAAGCCAACAAACCAATCAATCGGAGCTAAGTTAATTATGAAAATAAATAAACAACATACACATTAAAATAAAAAGCACAATACAATGAAATAAATATCGATAATCTTACCATATAAATTAGTAGGAAAACTTAGAGAACAAATAAAATAATAGAATAAAATAAAATAACCAAATCATAAAACAAATAAAATTTTAAAACTACAAACTTTTCTGGTACTGTCCCTAGGTAACTTGCGGATTTACCCAGAGCCGAACAGCTCTGATACCACCTGTGACGCCCCCAAATTCCCCTTAAAATAACACGGGAATTGAGGCGTCAGGATGATAACAACACGGGTCACACATCCCAACGACAAGTGTCAAAAGTGTGTGCACACGTGACATACATAAAATATAGGTCGCAGCGGATAATAAATTATTATCTAAGTACTAGAATTTTTTTAGAAATATTTTACAAACTAATTTAATATAAATTCTCCAACAAGAGATTTAATACAGTCATCCAAAAATTAAATTAAACAAATACATATTTAGAAAAAGGGAAAAATATATTTCCCGAGATAACAATTAATAATAATAACACCTCAACGGTGGAGCCGTCTCCTCAGGCTCAGCCTCTTCATAATCTACATCCAAAAGCTACGACCCCAAGATGACATCGCAGGTAAGTACAACCCAACCAAACTAAAAGACAGAAATACATTAATGCCACAACAACAACCATGAACAATTACCATATGCATGAGGCTTAAAATCATATTCCTCAAAGTCAATGAAATAACCACACATGCCAAAATCCCAATTTAATCCACAATAAAATCCCAATAAAATCACCCATCATTTTCCATAAAATAATATTCTCAAAAACCAATCATACAGGACGTTACGTATCGCCGTCCCTGATATGATTTACATATACACTCGAAATCATAATGGGCGTTACGTATCGCCGTCCCCATTACGATCCACACACACTCATTTCATACCGGGCGTTACGTATCGCCGTCCCCGATATGAAATGCACACCCAATGACCATAATGGGCGTTACGTATCGCCGTCCCTATTATGTCATCTACACACACACACACACTGATCACAACGGGCATTACGTATCGCCGTCCCCATTATGACTCAGCCCAAAACCATTAAAATCCATTAAACTCAATTTAAATCCCAGTTTCCATTCTCAACACATGAATATCCGAAATCATGCAAAAATCCACTTTCCAAATATTTTCATGAGCATGCGCGTAAATACACAATGCAGATAACCATGCACCAGATAGCCAACAATCAAATAATCCAATCAACCAACAAATACCAACATCAACCAACACATAGCAACAATAATCAACACAATAACTGTTGATGCCAAAAATATATTTAAATCTTAAAACTCGTTTGGAAAGTACTTACAGCGGTTAACACGTAATTTCTTGAACAACGCCAATCTACAGCATTTGTAGCGGTCACATGTACGTTAGGCTAAAATACTCGGTTTGACACCAAAATTTAGGGAGATACTCTTTGAAGGGTGGGGAATCTCATGGAGGTGGTGGTGTGGCGGCACAACCACCGGAAGGTGGCGGATCGGGGTCAAAAGGGGTGAAAACCCATTTTTGGGTTTGGGGTTGTACCAGGAATGTGAGGCCGTGTATGGGGAAACTGAGCTAGGGGGATGACCGGCTGGGCGAGGGGAGTCTTTTGGTGGCGGTGGTGAGGCCTACGGTGGCCGGACGGCGGCGCGGCGAAGAACAACCCATTTAAGACCCATTTCGGGTAGAGGGAGTAACCGGTGGCGATGGATGGCTACCGACGGTAGATTATGCTCGCCGGAGGGTGGGGAGTCTAGTGGTGGTGGTCGGAGGCCAAGGGGTGGCTGGCGGTGGCCAGAAAACGCAAGGGAAGCAAAAATAGCCATTTCGGGTAGGGGCGGCGTAGGGGTGGTGGGGTGGCCGGAGGTGACACCACCAGTGCCGTTGAACTCGCCGGCGTGTGGGGGTGAGGTTGGGCTGGGCGGTGTAGCCGGTGGGTGGCCGGTGGCAGTCCTGGGTGGGGGAGAAGGGACGGGCGAGAGGGAGATGAGGCAGGGGTTGCGGGCTTCACGGTTGGGAAGGAAAGGAGAAAAGAAGAAAAAGAAGAAAAAGAAGAAAAAGAAGAAAAAGAAAAGAAAAGAAAAGAAAAGGAAAAGAAAAAGAGAAAAAGAAAAAGACTAACTAGAAAAAGAAACACAATAAATTAAATAAAAGCCGACTGGAAATACTACAATCTAATATCAATAAAATAAAAATATTTAAAGCCCCACAATATAAATAAATTAAACCCAAGCACAATATAAAAAATAAAACAATAATTAATATAACGAAAGCAGATCAAATAGATTCACATAATAAAATAAAGGAATTAAATTCCAATCATTAAAATAATTAACTCATTAAAATAAATAAGAAAAGCAACGTAACTCAATATTAACTAATTAATAACTCAAATAAATATCTTAAACAAATAAAATACGACTAACAATATTATTAAAATACATTAAAATAATTAATACCGAGAATAAAATAACGCATAAAAATACACGTAAGTCCGGGATCTCACACTAACCTTCAATCTACCTCGTGTAGCTGCAACACTTTTAATCTCACCCTTTGTCTCTGCTTGATTTGGCAAAGCCTAAAGCGTTCTGCACATAAGATGAATAGGTAAGGAGATGATGGATCTCCTTGCCTAATCCCTCTCTTTGGTTGAGAAAACCCACCATGTATTCCATTCACAATTATTGAACAGGACACAGTGGCAATACAGTCCATAACTAGCTTTATCCAACTATTTCCAAATCCCAACTTCTTCATAATTGCCTTTAAATACTTCCATTCAACTCTTTCATAAGCTTTTGACATGCCTAGATAGCCATGGTTCCTGTTCTTCCTTTTTGCTGTGTCTTCACTGTGTAACAGTTCATGTGTAGTAATCACATTATTGGTGCACTTTGATTACTTGAGGCTATAAGATGCAATACATGTTTCAGCATATTAGCTAACAAGTTGGAGGCCAATTTATACAATCCATTACATAAACTAATTGGCCTAAATTGATTGACAACAATAACCTCTTTCGTTTTAAGAATTAAAATAATGAAAGTGGAATAAACCCCCATATCCATCCTACCCCTATTAATGAATTCTTAAATAGTGTTACATACCTCATCCCCTGCAATATGCCAATATGATTGGAAGAATTGAGCATTATAATTATCAGGTCTAGCTAGTTTGAAAGCTACCATTTGGTTTAGTGCTTATTCTATTTCGTCCCTTGTGAATATCTTCTACAGTATATTATTCATGTCAATTGTCATCCTTTGTGCAATGCAACTCTAACAACTGTCCAAATCTTCAATAGATGATCATGTCGAGCTAAAGATCTCTTTAAACTACTAAGTGAAAGCATCTTCAAAATCTGTTTGATTCTCCCTGGTTCAACCTAGCAAATCTTTAAAACTCTAAATTTACTCTTCTTCTGTCTTTTTGTTGAACATAAATTAACAAACTTTGTATTTTTGTCTCCAATCTAGTACCAGTTCACTTTTTCTCTTTGTGTCCGCTTGAGATTTTCTTGTTCCAGCAAAATATCGAGTTCCTTTCACAAATTTTTTATATCAACGGTGTTATGAGGACCCTCTCCATCTTGTAGTTTCTTTAACTCATTTGTTTCAACATAACTTTCTTATCACAGTCTATGCTTTTTCCCTTACTCCACTTAGTAAGCTTTTTTAGTGAAATTAGAACATACCTGCTTATTGCTCAATGTAAAAGGGCTCCTTGTCCACTGCAAATCATGCTAACTACTACAAAAAATAGCATGCCTAAAATCTTCCATTTGTCTCTTAGGCCTTTGTTTTTGTGACGTCCCCAAATTTACGTCCGGAATTTAACGTAAACTGAAAAGTCGGGATAGGTAACACAAGACTACATATCCATTGTTTCTGTAAGAAATATTATTCATGTACCTAAGCTTACTAATAAAATACAATGCTTGTCGAAGCGGAATAAAGTCAATTTCCAAAAAGATGCAGAGAGATATAACTTTTGCATAGGGTGATCACATGGCAAAACATACTCATAAGTCTCACAACATAATATATACATAAACACCAGAGTACCAAGTTTTACAGCTCCAAGTGTTTTTCAAAATACATACATAACTCATTATATATCTGCCCCTTCCTACCATAGGGGTTCCTTTTTAATCGCCCGATACTCATTTCCATATCGAAACATATTCACATTGATTTCAAAATCTCGTTGGAGGAATTTTCCTGATGGCGTTACATAAACACCACTCAGAGACAAAGAGCCATCACGGCTCAATGATAGACAACACCCTATTCGAAGCTGCTCTTCATGCAATGCAGATGTATGTTGTCTCACTTCCTCCAACAAATAGTCTTACATAGGGGAGGCAGAGTCGTCAAAAAGAGAGTAATCAGCGAGCCCCTCAAAGCTCATTTGAGTCTCTCGAGTGTCCTGGGTCTCCATCTATTCATACAACAAAATCTATCATTCCAAAACCAATGATAGGTAAAGTTCAAAGAGTAAAATTTCGGAAAAATCTCAATAAGTATACAAATAACATAATAAAAGTATTAACAGTAAATATAGATCACATGTGGATGCACCTGATATGATCATGAAACTTAATAATCTTGGATTATGCATGACTTATGCATGACTTTACCTGACTTATGCACCTCCTTCCAAAACTTGTATCTTTTCGTAAAAAGAACTTGAGTGACACAATTGCATAACTTTTCGTGGTGTGACGTATCCTTTCGTGAAAGTCTTAATTTCATATTTCATTCTTATCCATATGAATCTTAGTTTTAACCATCACGACAAATTGAATCACCTTCACCATCGGGTTTCTTAGCATGACGGAAGATCGAATCGCCTTCACCATTAGCTTTCATATTCATGTCAGTTATCCGACAGATCGAATCACCTTCACTGTCATGACGTGATTTTTCTTATCATGGTGGCAGATCGAATCGCCTTTACTGCCAAGTCATGTCAGTCATATGGTAGGTCGAATCGCCTTCACCTACATGACAGGACTTTCATATTACGACGGCAAATCGAATTGCCTTCACCATCAGCACGTCAATCATCCGGCAAATCAAATCGCCTTCCCCATCATGACACAACTTTTCATAATCTTATTCTTGGAAAATGGTATGACCCAAAACATGAAATCTTGTGACATAAACAGACATACATGTACTATTAGACTTATTCATGCATACTATATGTTTTCATGGGTCGTGTAGTCATATAAAACATATGTTATCAACACATACCATATATATTTGTTCATACTAAAAATTCTTATTCAATTGAAACATAAATAATTCACTTGAAGAATAATAAAATAACTTAATCCTAACCTTAATATATTTTTGGCTGAGTAGGGTAAAATAAATTCTTAAATTCTTTTCCTTTCTTTTAATCTTACTTTTTTTCCTTTTAGCCTATGCTAGAACTTCACAATTTACCCATACTAAGTCCATAGCTGAAGCATATACTCCCTTGGCCACCTATTTCCTTCATCCAATAACCATTCCACCACCACCACACACCTTACCCTATTTTTCAATAAATTTAATAACATAATTTTCCTCAATCATTCAAGGATTTTAAATAAATCACCATATGCATCACTTATAAATTTAAAACTTAAAACACCTCTAGGTATCCTACTAAGGCCGAACCTTTACAAGTCTCAAAATTCAATTTATTGTGTTAGCCAAACTTCGCCTATCAATACTATAAACTTCCATCCATAGTTCTTTAAAATAAACCCTTGCTTTTCAAAAGATTTCCTCCATATATTTTCTTACTCTTCCATAGACTGACTTATCACAATCATAGGTGGAATTAATCATTCAATAAACATGATATTCACTCAAAAAGAGCAACTAGTAGTACGCTATATCTATACATACAAATAAATGCTAAAATTAAGTTAGATGTGCATTTACAACTTTCTCCAGGAAATTTTACTAGTGAAAGATCTTTGCCTTGGAAAATTTCTTTGAAACCACACCTAAAAGCCTTGAAGATTGTTTGATAAGGTAAGTGAGTGTATGAGGAAGTGGAGAGGGTTTTGTTCTTGTCTTTGCCGTGAGCTTGAAATGGAAAAAGGAATGGAACTCGTTAATAGCTTGGTCGACCACTATATATAGAAAGGAGTAGGAAAACAATTTTAGAACCAAAAACACAACCTTTTGCCATGAGCCACTTGTCCCTTTTAGGTTTAGGATAATCATCCCATCTTAGTTTAGGCTTGATTGGTAAGAAAACTATGCAATGGTTCATCTAGTGACACCTAAGAGAAAAGCCAAATCATTAGATCTGCAAATCCTTCCCACTTGAGTAGCATAATCTACAATGAAACTTCAAATGTCTTTCGGCTACCCCTTGATCTCCTTGTGTCATTTGAAGCTTTCTAGATGGAAGTTCCTCACTTGCCACATGTCCTCACACATGTCATGTTATAATATGCTACAAAAAAATATATTTTAAACAAACTAAAACACTAAGTCAGTTCCAAGGGGTCAAAGTCGATGCATCCTTGCTTTCTCCCTTCTCATTTTCGTTGGCCTCATTTAACTAGATGACAAAATATTTTCCTCATGCTTAGTTAGTTCTAGACAAGTTTGCCTCATGCCATGTGTCCTCCCTAACCTTGGACCAATTATAATTTCCATTTAACTCAACATAGCCGAAATTCATCCAAGGAATATCTTCAAATGTTTTGGTTCTTCTCTTCTTCCAATCATCATTTGCTACCTATTACTTCTTGTCTATCAAATAAGATGGATGAATATCCTTGTCTCCCAAGTTCAAACTGTAGCTCCCTTTTAGCACAAAAAAAAAAAAACAATCACTTTTGTTTCACTTTTCAATTCCTAGTCAAGGGTTTGATTTATGCCAAGTGTCACCATCCATGTTCAAATATTTTGGTATTGGAATTTCTAATACATGTCTCTCATGGCCTAATTTCTCCAAAGAATTTCATTTGTTTGTATTCTCATCTATCCCTCCAATAGTCATATGGTACTACCAAAAATAAAATAAAATCTTACCTACTTTGGTGAGCTTAATGCGTCACTAGTAACATAATTTCTAAAAAGTTCCTAATAAAATGTCAAGAATAATTCTAAGGTAAATTAAAATATCCCAAGTATGATAAATAAAGTGGAGAAAATATCGAGTCGTCACAGTTTTCCACCATATTTCTCATGAGAAGACCGAATCTCATTGAAATCTCTCATAAAAAACCAAACTTGATTAAACTTGGTCTGATCATGGAAAGTAGGGCACTAGTACTACTTTTTTTTCTAGTTTCTAGATGACAATATAAACCTATGCAAAACCATTGCATTTGATCCTCTTGCTTAGTTACTAAAACATGTGTATAGTGTTGAGGGTAGTTTATAATTTCCACTACATAGTACATACTCATTGTGCCACAGCATAGCTAGACCACCTTTCTTTCCCCTAGAATCTACTACAAAACAATAGTCAAAACCAAGCTTCCTTTTAATAATATCGAAACAAGAACTCCATAGTTTTGTCTCCATTAGAAAATCTAAGTTGGGTGTTTTTTTCTCTTACTAACAAGCATAGATCATGAACTACTTGTGGGTTTCCCAGACCTTGGTAGTTCCAACTTAAGTGTTTCATAATGATTGGCAGGGTTTCTAGACAGCTTTTGCCATTACACTTGTCACCATATTCTTAGTAGTCAAAACTACAAATTTTCTTTTTTCTTTTTTTATAAAATGTTGATTCATAGAAGTGTTCACCTCTTCCACCAAACTCCCTTTTTTTGATATTGTTCCCATTACTGCATTGGACATCAGGCTCCTTGCTTCCTTGAATACCATGCAATCTAGTTTTTCTATTCCATCATGTAGTAATTTCTCACTTACTCCCTTCATTTAGCATAGTCTTTTGTTCAGTATGGCCTACATTGCCTCCAGTCTCTGAAAAGGAACTTATGGGCCTTTCAATTTGATCCACATAAATTGGACCAGTTAAGGTGGGCCTTGAAACTAAAAGCCCCTCACTAAGATTTGCCCCCTCCATCAAACTCAATAATGCTTCCCTTCTTTCCCCTATCTTTGGAATATTTGATAGTTCAACAACTATATTTCTTTTTTATTCCCATGTGGCTTATCCTTTTCAGATCGAGGATCAAACCCATCTGTTTGTATTCTATTCAGACTCTCCTTGCTCAAATTCAAACTCCCATCCCTGCCCTTCCTTACCTTATATATAGCAATAGATTCTCCTACATTTTCTCCCCTAACTCTCAAAATGTTCTATATGCTATCTTGCCTCAATTCCTCAACTCAGGCTTTTCCTTAACAACCCCCTTCTTCCATTATTGTTGTTCGGAATTGGTCTAATCCTTCTATTCATATTTATTGTAACGATCAATAGCTTTTTTCTAAGAACTAAATCAACACATAGCCATACACCAAATTGATCAATAGCCCCTTCCACTTGACTCACACTGTTACACCCTTAACTATCATGCATGATTCTTCCACATTTAAAACAGAGTTTAGGAAGCCTTTCATATTTCATAGGGATCCATATATTTGAATCATGGACCTTTATCATTCTCCCCTTTGCAATTGGCTTATGCAAAATTATCTCCATCTTAATTCTCAGAATTGTCCTCATCCCGTGGCAAAGAGATGAGGATCATCAAAAGCTTTTAGTGCAAAGAGATTATTGTCAAATAACCAAGGTATTCCAGAATACACTCTCTCCATGTTTGCTTCATTCTCAAAGGTGATCACGAATAGGTTGGGACTAATGTCTTGAAACAAAAAAGTTTTACTCGCTCTCCATATTCTTTATTAGTCACACATTTAAAGCACAACTTTCCCACCAAACTTCTTCCACCTTTTCTGAATGATTTTGCTAAATTATCCACATCCACCACAATACTAATTGCATCCTCTTCCTCAATTAACAACAATTAATCTTCGACTTTTCTTCCAAGATATCCATAATAGAAAACTTCCCTCAATTCAGATCACTGACTTAGGAAGACCCCCACCCTCACAATATCAAACTGTAAGTTGTGACTATGTGCACTTCACCTCTTACTTCCTTTCCACTCCTAGTCTAGAGAGAAGGAGAGGAGAGAAAAGAGAGAAGAATTCTTCGGCTTAATTCTTGTTGACATGCTAACTGAACAACTTATTCAACACAGTTGAGAATATATCCTTAACACCAATTTGCAAATATAATGTTCCTAGAATTTATTTTCCGAACCTTTGAACAATTATTTTTCAAATAATATTGCAAGTAACATCTACCAAATTATTAAATGTAAAATTTGCTTTAAAATACCAAACTTTTCAACAAATTCACACCAAATTGTTCGAATTTATAATTTGAGATAGTTTTGAGGAATTCTTAGAGAAAATGGTTAGCATAAGCACCTAAAGGGCCCCTTAATTATTTGGTCACCGGCTAAACATTGAACCTGATATGATTAAGCGTACAATAAAACCTAAAGGTCACATAGCTAAACAAGAAGATGACAATGGTTGTTCAAACTTCTCATTCTAAAACCTAGCAGCTCATACTTTTCATCTATTTATTTATATAAAAGCTGAGTCTAGACATCTGAGGATTGTTTTCTCTATTGGTTTTTCTCACTTCAGCTCCTAAGGTGGAAGATTTCACCTAAGACATGTCCGTAAAGATTAACTTGGGTCGATTAGCTCGGTTAATTTCGTGTCGTCTCGACGATCATGTTTCCAATTCGAAAAAAAATTGACTTGATAATGGTATTTACTAGATCAGGCCAGTCCATTCGAGAGAGAAAGATAGACCCACAGAGAGAGAGAGAGAGATCGAGAGTGATGGCAGTGAGATAGAGAGCAATGACAATGCTGCCTAACCTTATGCGGAGCCTCCAAAAGGAGTATTCAAAGCCCACGAGCCAAGTGTCATTAATGTTGTTGAGACTCACTTTCTCTCTAAACAATTAAATCAATCTCATCGACATCAAAATGTGCTTTAGGAAATTTAAACTTTATTTTATTTTATTTTTCCTTGGGACTTCGACTTCTCTGCCCGGAACTTAACAGTGTATGATTCGTCAAAGCTGAGTGTTTTCCATGTTTTTTATTAGCCATATGATGATTTTCAATTTTTTTTTTTGTTTTATCTGAAAATACATTTAAAAAGAGCGTGTTCATTCAATAATGCACCATAATATCAATTGTGATAGGTTTTTTTTAATCATTTTCATGATATATGTTGCTAAGTGGGTTGAAATCTTGGACTTCCATGTAGATCATGTGGATGGATTTCTTTATTGAAGCTGAGGGAAAAGGAATTTACATTGGTTAATTCTTAGGAATATAACCAAATTGAAGCCGAGTTCCAACTCTCTTGTGTGGCGTTCATACCAGAAGAACCAAAAAAAGAACTGTATTAAACTCCTAAATATCAGTTGAAAATGGTAAATACACCATTGAGGCCTTAGTGCAAGAAGCTAAGCTCTTTGGTTCCCTTAGGTAATATTTTGGGATCGTTGATTCATTTGGATCATCCTCCTTTAGAAACAATTATCTTTATGCAAATGTACAATCATAAAGAAATTGAAGATGATTTCCTTCGGCTAAATCAGCTAATCCACTCACTGGAGCCAATCTCTGACCTCCATAGGAAGTGCACTACCACGGCAACCATAGCAACCACCAACACTAGCACCAAGAGGATCTTAAGTGATCAACCCGATGGCACAATGAGATATGAGTTCACATGAGGCTGTGGGGCCATTATGGAGTTGAGATCAGAGACTCGCAGTCTGCGGAGTACCGTTGGTTCAGTACGTTCAACGCTGCTAAAGAAGCCTCTTGCACCTATGACCTTGTTGCTCAAGCCATGTGCAGACTCTAGGCTCGAACCAACTTTGTTTACCTAGCTTTGCTGCCTCCTTCTACAATAGATACGTTCCTCCCACTATTTAACTTCCCCCTTGAAATTTTCGTGTTACCCATGATTACACATGTTTATGCTTAATAGAAACTATTAAAATTGATTAGTAACCAACATAAAATATTAAATAAAATAAACATAATATTTGGTTATGAAGGGAACCCCTTTCAAGAATTTCTCAAAAGTAAAACCCTACAAGGCAGCCAAATCCAAGACACCCATTTTATTAGATTGTGATATTACAAGTAAAGTTCTTAGTTCACAAAACTTTTGTAACTTAAACTCTCTTACTCTACAAGATACGCAACCCGCTTGTCTTTTATCGCAGTAGTTTGTCAAAACCTCTGATGTTCTCCGGTCCTTTGTCTTTCCTCCAGGAATCTCCAGTAGCCGATCATGAACACTTCAACTCTCCCTTAGAGTGTGCTTACACTCAATCCCTCAGAATGAGTATCTTAAAAATTCTTCTCTTAAAAACTTTCTCACACACGAATACTTGAACTCCTTTCTCGGCTTCAAGCATCCACCAATACTTATGAAAGTATTTCTAAAGTGTTGCCTCTGGTATGTTCACCAAAACCTCAGTCGAATCCCTCTATAAATAGACCCTACAGTGGTATAGTCATATTAGGATTCCACTAACGGTTTATCCCGTTTGCTAGTCAGTTATGTTGCTAACGACTTGCAAATGTATCTGACAGAAACTCTACTATTGGATGTCTCCAAGTTTAAACCAATTCCAATCTCTTCATATAATTTGTGCATCCCAATCTCTTCAACTAATCTTCAGACTCAAATACTTTTGTAGGATTCTTGAAATCTTTTATCTTTTAATTTAAACATAGCTTGATAAGATTTACATTACAAAACAAATTCTTATCCTTATCGGATTACACTTAGAGTCTTATTAGAATTACATTATCCAATATTCAAATTTAAAACTAGCTCATCTATTTCTAACCAAACTTAAATTACATTTACACCCCAAACAATCTCCACTACCTGTTAAGATCACAACAAACCGTCATCAGTTTAGTCTGCTTTAGGTTGGTCATAGATAATGAACAATTTTATACTTTTTTATAAGATTCATATTTCTCGTTCTTTGTAAATAACAGACTGCATATTGCACAACTTATAGGCTCGTTAAAATTAATCGTAAGTTCTAGAGTCCTATAGAGCTTAAAGTATTGGAACAGACAAAAGAAAAGGTTGCCCAAGCACACATTGATGTGCGTAGAAACCCATTAAATGCTTCCATCTAGACTCCAATTCCCTAAGAAAAATAATATTTGTGCACGACTTATATACCTTTTGCGTACACACCATATACAAAAGTTACTTTTACACATCTTGTAATTTAACTATTTTTGTTTTTATTTTTGTTTCTCTCTTATTATATTTTTAGCTTTTTTGGATATTTTTTTTTTCATATTTTGGCTGACAATGGTATTTTTGTCACGGCATCGATTTTGCAAAAAGTACATGGAGCCCTGTACTCTTAGCATTGAGCTCTAAATGCTTGAATGGAACTGAAAAAGAATGCACTCTACATGCTTGAATGGAACTAAAAAAGAATAACGAAAGAGCATCTTAATAGGCATTATAGGATGGGGAGAGTACACTGCAATCATCTGCATAAGAATGGGAACATCATCTTTGGATATTATTTTCGAAAACTTTTGTAGGCATCACTCTTTTTACAGTCACATGATGGTGTTTTCCAAAAGAGCGTAAAATAAACCTTAAATGCACAATAAAACTTAGAAAAAACTTCCAGTTAATTAAGTTCTATATATAGATAATTATCATTTATAATTTTATTGATCCTCATAGTAAGTGTTAAGCATGTTCTCGAGACCAGAACGAATGTGAAGGTAGAATCCAATAGTGCACATGAAAAACATATGGAATACATTACTACAATAAGCTCATGTTAATTAGAGTCTTCTCTCTTTCTCACATGACGTTAAGTGATAGTCTCTCTACTCCCACTAGGTAGAGGTGTGAATAGTGCTATTTTGTGTTGCCTATTTCAACCAAAATAACGTGTTTTGAGTGATTGTGAGGGATGAAAGATCTTGTGAAGATTCAGCATAAACTACATCTGAATGATGAAGATCATTAGGAGATTATCATTCAGGCAACTCGGTGTGATGTTTAAAAGAAAAAGGAACATCGAAGAGTATTGGGGAAGATTCTATCAAATAGATTAGTAAATAAAGAGGTTGTAAAATCAACTATGCGCAAAATTTGGAAAGTACATAAGGCGGTGGAGTTTGTGGAAGTGAAAGAAAACACTTTTATCATCACTTTCGTAAATGAGCAAGATTGCAATTAGGTGATGGTTTGAAGACCTTGGCTGTTTGATTCAAACCTATTAGTGCTAAAAACGCTTGACAGTAAAATATAACCACATGCTTTAGAATTTAATTCTGAGTCCAAAACTTTTGGGTTCAACTCCATAAATTGCCAATTTGTTACATGAATCAACAATATGGGGAAATGATTGGAAATACATTGGGGAAGTCATGGAAGTGGACGTACCAGAAGATGATTGGGGATGGGCAAAATATAACCGAGTTAGAGTAAATTTGGATTTGAAAAGGGCAGTGACTTGAGGAAGGACTATTACGGTAGAAAACAAAAGCATGTGGGTGCAACTTAGATATGAGAAACTGACCAGAATTTGTGTGGTGCCCCCAACTCCCACATGGGCACGGGTGGAAGTCAAGACACCCGAATGATGACTGAACGGGTCACACACCCTTGTTTGTCAAGTGCAAGTGTGTTCAAACATGTAATATGTGCAACACACACAAAAAAATATCGCAGTGGAAAATAAAAGAGGTTTGCCAAAACTAATGTACCAAAAAAATCAAAACTTTACAACGCAAAATAAAACCCTCCACTAGGTTTATACAGTCATCTATTGAAATTCAACTAAAGGTAAATTAGAACCATACCTAAATACAAGAGGAGATCAATCTCCAACTAATCACTCCTTTGACAGAGCTAGTCTCGCGAGCTTAAACTCTAACTCTGCAACAAAACTGTAGTTGTAATGTCCCCAATTTACGTATGGGGTCTAACGTAAATTGAAGTTTCGTGACTTGTAACGTTAGGCTATATTCATCTTTGTTCATGCTCGAAAATATGTGTATGCTTCTAACTTACTAGCATGCAGAATATATCGCAGCAGAATAAGGTCAATTCCAAAAATTCAGCAAAGAAATCTAATTTTTTGCATTATCACATGGTAAGCTATAGTAAAAATCCATATTCTTATAAAACATAAAGTATAATGCACCAGTTTCCCATTAGTACTCATCACTGTTCGATATTTTCAAGAACAAATATACAACTATTCTTTTTAATAATAAGGGTACTTTCCTAGCTTAGTAATAGATCATATATGAGAGGGATCATTTCTTCAGAAGATGAGTATTTCTTCAGAAGATGAGTATTCTGTAGGACCCTCAAGGCATCTCAGAATCTCCTGTGATGTCTGGGTCTCATGATGGTTCACCTATTCCTGCAAAAACGTATATCATTCTATAAGGAATGATAGATAAAAAAAATAAAAGAGTGAGATTTCAAGAAATCTCAGTAAATGCACAATTAACATAACAAAAACAATAATTGTATATGCAAATAACATGTCAATACACATGATATGATCATAAGATTTATTAATCATGACTTATGTATGAGGCATGCATGACTTATATATGACCTGTGCACCTTTTTATAGAAACATGCATTTTTCTAGAAAAAATGATTTAGTTGACACAAGCGCACACTTTTCGTGATGTGACGTATCTTTTCGTGAAAATATTAATTTCATATTTTCATTCTTGTTTATATAAATCTTAATCTTAACCACGATAATAGATCGAATTGTCTTTACCGTCGGATTTCTTAGCATGACGGCATATCGAATCGCCTTCACCGTCAGCTTTCATATTCACGTTAGTCATCCGACAGATCGAATCACCTTCACCGTCATGACATGATTTTTCTTATCATGGTAGCAGATCGAATCGCTTTCACCACCAAGTCATGTCAGTCATACAGCAGATTGAATTGGCTTCACCGTCGGCACGTCAGTCATCCGGCAGATCGAATCGCCTTCACCGTTATGACGCGACTTTTCATAATCTTATTTCTTTCAAGAACCATGAGGTCAGAAAACATGTGGTTAGTACCATGAATGATCATGCATGTCCACTTGAACTTCCTTATGCATGGTGCACGACTTAAAACATATGATTTGGTGATGTAAATGAACATGCATGTGTTCTTAACCCTTGCATACATGCTACATAATTCATGGGCCATATAACATGTAGAATATTTTCAACTCATGGCATACACGTATCATACTTGCATCAATAATTCATTTTTCACTTAACACATAAATAATTCATTTGAAGGAAAATGCTCCAACCTTAACCCTAAAAGCCTTAATCCGAACATGAAGGTAGGGTTAGTTCAAAATTTCTTTTCCTTTCCTTTAAACCATCTTGCTCTCTTCATAGCATATTTTGGAAACTTCATAAGTTAAACTAATCCTTAGTCAAAAGCCCTAAATCACTTGATGAGTCGTTTTCATTAACCATTCTCTTTATCAAATAACCATTTTACCAACACTAAACATAACATCCTCCACTACTCTTCAAGAAAGACCATAATATGATTTTCTCAATCACCCCAATTAATTATCATGTCAACATAGGGTTGAAAACTCAGAATTCTAAAACATTTCACTAGGGCCAAACCCTATAATTCTTAAATTTGGTTCTCTTCATTCCAACATCACATGCCAACATCCAAACTTCCAACCATAATTTACTAAAATAAATCCTTATTCTTTAAAAGATCTTCTCCAACCGAATATGTCTTTAACTATTTCTCAAGTAAATCAAAGAATATAATTTTATAAATCACCCAAAGATTCATATCATAATTACATCACCAACTTAAGAATTATAAGCCTAAAATTCTTCAAAATAACCACTAGAGCAGAAATCCATAGGCTTCCCAAAATAATATTTTGCTCATCTAAACATACTGCACTAGTATTCAAGCCCTTAACCATAATTTACTAACTAACATCCTTGAGTTCTTCCATCAAATTTTCACTATAAACCTCCAACTATTCCTTAGATTAACACTTAAAAGCATCATCTTAATAAAACATAGAAAAACATAGAAAAATCTTCCCAAGAGATTTAACTTGTGAAAGAGATTTATTTTGAAAATCCTTTGGAAACACACCTAAAATGCCTTGTAGATAGATTGTTAGGGTGAGTGAATGGATAAGAAGGTGGATAGAGTTTTATTCTTGCTTTGGCTGAGAGCTTAAGATGGGAAAAAGGGAGTGAACTTCCTATAAGGTGGTCGACTATAAGCTTGGTCGACCACCTTCTATAAAATTGAGTGAAGAATCTAAAAACACATACACAAGTCTCTCTTGCTGTGAGCTACTTGTCCCTCTTAGGTTTAAGGTGATCATTTTACCTTGTTTAGGCTTGGTTGGCAAGTAAAGGATCAATGGCTTATCTTATGACACACAGGAAAAAATGCCAAAAGTCTAGATATACATATCATCTCCACCTTTGATCAACAATCTAAGGTAAGACAAAAACTTTGATTTAGCAACTCCAATCTCCCTAGATACCATCCGAACTTCATCTTAATCCTAAGTCCCTTCAGTGCCACTTGTCTTTACACATGTCAAGTTATCATATGTGTTACAAAGATTTTTCGAATAAGACAACACACTAAGTCGATTACCATAGGCCTAAGTTGGTGGTGCCATTGCATGAATCGGTTTACATCTCATTTCCTTCCTAATTTCTGGTTGCCACTTATAGCTAGGTGACAAAACTCTTTTCTTATCTATCTCTTTGTTCTAAACCAGTTTATCTCAAGCCAAGTGTCCTCCCTTGACTTTGAACTAATAAGAAATTCCATATAGAATCTCCATTTTCTTCCAATCACCACTTGCTACTTATGGATTCTTGTCTTCTAATCAACAATTTTCACTTGTCTAGATTTTTGCTCAAGAAGTAAACTAAAATATAGTAGCAAAAGCCAACAATAGGAATTCGGTTTATGCATGTCAAATTACTCAATCCAATTGCCTCATTTGAGTTAGAATATTCCTTCAAAATCTTTTACTTATTTACCTAAAACTCCTTATTATTGGCTTCCTTCAATATAATGACATGTGATCTTGAGTCAAATTAGGTAGCTTGAGTGTGCAATTTGAATAAGTATTATTCCCATTTGAATCATCCTAACCGAAATATGTACACATGTTCCCATTTGAATCATCTTATAAACCTTTACATAGCAGTTCACATATTTTGCCTTCATCGTGAGACTCGCCCACTAGCTTTAGGCACAAACCCAACTCCAATATCCTTCTATAGGAACCATTTGAGGTCCGTCGATTGTACTTTGTTGACCTAGGGATTCCACTCGACTTTAAACACTCATGAGTGAATAGCGAGTTCTACTAAGGCATTTTTCCATCCTAGCATTTAGGATCATTATAAAAATTTTGACATTTTCTTTTCAAAACAAGGACCCAAATGCAACTAACGTGTGACCTGAACTCATATGCAAACATTGATTCATCCATGCAAGGTATGAAAGCTGATTAGATACTCTGATTCATAGCATACAGTTCCAAATATAGCTTGAAAATATTTGTGATGCCCCCAAATTTCCCTTAAAATAATACGAGAATTGAGGCATTAGGATGATGACAATACGGGTCACACATCCCAATGACAAGTGCCAAACGTGTGTGTACACGTGACATACATAAATAAAAGCAGCGGATAAATTAAGTCATTAGCTAAGTACCAGAATTTTTTAGATTATTTGACAAACTAGTTTAACATAAATTCTCCAACAGGAGATTTAATACAGTCATCCGAAAGATAAATCATAAAAATACATATTTATAAGAAGGGAAAAATAATTTCCCAGGATAACAATTTTATAAATAAATTTTCCAACAACGAAGCCGCCTCCTCAAGCTTAGCCTCCTCGACACCTGCATCCAAAATCTACAACACCAAACATGGCATCGCAGGTAAGTATCACCCAAACAAACAAAAATACAAAAATACATTCATGCAACAACACTACGCATGAATAGGACACCGTATGCATGAATATCAAAAAGCATCTTCCTCAAAATAAATAAAATAACCACACAAGCCAAAATCCTATTTTGGCCCCAAAATAAAACTCCAATAAAATCATCTATCATTTTCCCAGAAAATGATGTCCATAAATCCATTAAAACCACAACCATTTTCCTAGAGAATGGTCCACATAAAACCAATAACTAAAACCTACCACTTTCTCAGAAAATGGCCTAAATATCCATTTTATTAACCGTATGCACCATGATCTCCCCTATGGACCATCTGCAGACCCTGGCTTTCATCATCACACCGAAGGTAACGATCACGCATGTGACTTCAGATGTAATAGCCCTAAAATTTTCATCCTAATTTAATTTTTTAATTAAATGCTAATATGAAAGATTAGTGATAAATTGTAAAAACAAGCTCTAAAGAGATGGGCTTGGGAATGAAGCTTTGGAGACATGGATTAAGTGAATGGGCCAAAAGAGTAGTGGTGAGCCCATAAGCCCATAGTATGAACTCATGACCCACCAAGCCCATATTAGGGACACTTGTCACTTGAAGAGAAACCCTAGAAAGTCATCCAAGGTTTGTAGGAAATTTTTAGTTGGTGAAGATTTGACAAGTAGGTAGCCATGTAGGATGGAGTGTGGAATCTTATGGAGAGATTTTCCTATCATGGAATCTTGAAAGTACAATGCACCATCCTTTGACTTTCCAATAGAAGTCATAGTGTATGTGAGTGTGACAAGTGGCATGAAGGGAAGGATGGAGGAAAGGAGCAAGGGGTTTCGATGGGGAGGCAATCCGTGAGCTACTTGGAGGATTCCATGGAGTATGGCCACCAAAAAGTTGATGAGACAAGAGAGGAGTGTGTAAGTGAATAAGGTACAATGTGTAAAAAAGTATGGTGATGTGAAGAGAGGTATGGTGTGTGTAAGTGATGGAAATGACAAAGAAAGGAGATGAAGCAAATGGAGGTTTCGGTGGAAGCAAGGTCTTGGCCGGATCATGCCTTGCTCAATTCCCAAAAAGCATGGTCTTGAGATCACTTGGATGGACACATGAGATGATGGAGGGAAGATGATTGAGTGAATTGCAAGAAAAATGAGGACTAAGCACTCAAGGGGGCGCTGGCCATAGCAAGTGAGGGAGAAAGAAAAATCAAATCTTCCAAGCATGGCCAAGATTTGATCTTGGAATGACCTAGTGTTGTCAATCTTTCAATCCATCATTGGCCATACCTAAGAATAGTGAAATGTGTACCAAAGACCCTAGAGGAAGGGCTTGGCCGTGTGACTGTATGCTCATTTTCCTTAGCTTGTTTCATTTGGACACAAGCAAACATATCCCTACCTCACTCTCTCCCTACCTCTCGGCCAAAGCCATCCAATTACCCCCACCATTGTTTCTTCTTCTTCTACCACACAATCTGAAGAATTCTAATTAGTGGAGCTAAGATCAAGAGTCTTGAAGTGGATAATACCTTGGAGAAGGTTGTTAGTGCCTAGACTCATGCAAGCCTAGGAAGAACACACACACACATATAGCACCATTGTTTTAGCTAAAAGGAAATAAGGTTTCTTTTAAATCTTTATACTTACAATTAGTCTAATAAGAGATTCTATGTGTTTATTTTCAGATTATAAGCAAAAATCTAATAGGAGTATAGTAAGTATACTTTCACCTTTTCTTTAACATTTCTTGTATATAGTTAGGTAATCATGCTTGTTGGATTACTTGTTGTATTGCCATGTTTGGATGAAATTTGATTTGTGGTAATGCTTGTCTTTGATATGAATATTCGTGTGTAAATCTCTATGTTAAAATGAGATTAGAATATGAGTATAGATGATGGATTAAGTATTAGTAGCAAAAAGAAATGGAAAGCATGACTATCATATGAAATTATGAAGTTGATGCATGGTGGATTTTAGTATTAAGCTTATAAAATTTCGTGTTGCTAAGATAAAATTTACTTAAGGAAATTAGTAGTATGATTGATTTATTTAAAGAGGATATTGTCTTGAGGAAATGAAAAATGGACATGGGAAGAAAATATATGACTAATATGAATTGTAATGGTGTATACATGCATATGGAAAGAAGTAATCACTTATATCTGATGATTAGTAGTGTTTAATTGGAATCTTATGATGTTTAAGGTTAAGACTAGAGGATTAAAGTATATTGCTTGTTTGTGGAATTATTTTAGTTTAAGCTTTTATAGAAGACACTTGTTGAAGAGGAAACTTTGAATGAATTAATAGAAGGAAATTTTTCCCAAGTTAAAAGGTGAATGGAAGAAGTTGGAATGAAATAAATTTGGATGTAAAAATGTTTACTTATTGGATAATAGGGTTTCGGTTACCCCTTTTTAGAAATGGTATATGTGTTAATTAAACACCTTTAATTCTTGGAGGATGCTTAGAGTGAAATGATGAAGAAAAGCCCTAGGAAATACCCTAGGAGGTTTCGGCCTTAATGGTTTGGAGATGGGCTGAGTACCCTACTTCAATCCTAGGCCTAAATTTGGGTGTTAGAGCATGATGGCTAAGTAGGAGATTGTATAGTTTGTCCCAATGAAAAAGAAGATGAACTACGAATGCAGATGAACTATGAATGCACTCGAGCTCGCCTCGGGTTTTGCATAAAAATACGTAAGTGTTGCATGTCACATGCATAAATCATGAAAAGCATGTTTTTTTTAGAGTCTAACATGTTTTTAAGAAAAAGAAAAGGAAAATTAAGTTTTTGAAAGAACCCCAAAGGCTGGGACGGGATAGTGCCCCAGTGGAACTCCCTGTCCACTCAGGAGTGTGTAAAGTCGCGTGGAAGCCCCTGGGTCGACGAAGAACAGTCGACGGACCGTGTATGGTTCCAGAAGGTGTCCGGAGTGCGGTCGCACCTAACACTGGTGGGTGCCAAAGACGGGTAAGGTGTATGGACCTGCCGTACTATAAGCTACGTGACACACTCACCTTAAGGTAATGCGGTAACCAGTAGGGAACACGCGGTCCTTAGGGGAACCGTGTTGTGTCTCATATATGCTACGCGATAAGTCATGACAAGATGGGCTTTCGAGCCATAAGAAAAGATCAGTATCTGATAAGTGGCGCCTAAGAAAGAATAAAAGATGTGAAATGTTTTAAAAAATGATTTGAACAGCACTGATATGAAAAGAAGTCTGAAAGAAGCAAGTCTGTATGAAAGTTTACATGAGCATGTGCATGAGTTCAGTCATCCATTGCATATGCATTAGTTATAATTGTTTGGTTCACTTATCTGTATATTTGAAATGCTTTGGGTTAAAGTGCTAGTATACTTGCTGAGATTTCTCCCGAAATCTCACCTCCATTTTATTATCTCTACTATCGCTCACTTGGGAATGATAGAAGTTATTGCAGGAAAAGATGGATCCACGGATTACGACTCTCGAGAAGATGGGTCGGACCCTCAAGGGCCCGACTAAGACAGATTCTGCTGGGCCAGTGACCCTAGACCTGTTGGGTCAGTGGGCAGCAGAGTCGCTTCCGATGGCGACCTACTTTTTTGATGACTTACGCCCTACAGGGTGCTGTCTGGTTTTAGGAGTGGATGGGCTCCTCCATATAGGACGCCTGTTTACCTCATCATCTGGGATGATGTGTGATGTAGGCCCAGGTCTAAGTTTGGACAGTTTTCGTTACGGTCCTGACTTTAAGAAGATAAAGAACAACCCGCCTATTAGTATGTTTGGCGGAGAGGGAGGGGGATCGTTAATGCCTTATTTTGTATCACCTTTGAATTTTGAGGGAAATCTTCCCGTTGTTTTGGGAAGTGCTTTTGTATAAACTGTTTACATTGGTGACCTTAACTTTTGATGTATATGTATATAATGTTTAATTTGGGTTTGTATTTCGTTAACCATGTGATGTGCAACAAGCGTAAACGTCTTGTTGAAGTTTTTGGCTAGACCTTTTTCCGTTGCGAGATAATATGAAAAAAAAAAAGAAGAAAAAAAAAAGATACTAAATAATGCTTTCACATGTAACGATGAGGGATGAACTTCTTTGAGACGCTCGTCCCCGGCGTCGCAATTTGCGTACGAACCCAAGCGCAAGCTGGGGTATCGACATCAGAACAGGCGATGCCTAGCTAACTGCACCCAACACATACCATGACCAAGCATCTCCTAGTCCTCGCCAGCAGATGAGCCACGGAGTCGGCACGAGAGTGTTACCATCCTATCCGATCCCGTCGTCGCCCAGCAACAACCAAGGGGACGTCACTCAGTATATTTTGCTCCCGAGTGACCAGAGGAGCTCCACCGAGATAATGCCCCATCTCGACTTGGGGTCGTGATACGCACCCAAAAACCATAAACACATGAAAACCCAGTTTTCATTTCCAACACATGAATATGCAGACGACCATGCATCAAATAGCCAACAACTGATAATTTTCAACAATGACCAAACACAATATCTGTTGATGCCAAAAATATATTTAAATCTTAAAGTTTAATTAGAAAATACTTACAGCGGGTAAAAACGTAAATCCTTGAGCAAATGCCAATCCGCAGCGTTTGTAGCGGTCACTTGTACGTTAGGCTAAAGTGCTTGGTTTGAAACTAAAATTTAGGGAGATACTCTTTGGAAGGTGGGGAATCTCATGAAAGTAGTGGTGTGGCGGCACAACCACCGGAAGGTGGCGGATTAGGCTCCAAAAGGGTGGAAACCCATTTTCGGGTTTAAGGTCGTATAGGGAAGATGGAGCCATGGATGGGGGAGCTGAGCTAAGGGGATGACCGGCTGGGGTAGGGGAGTGGTTTGGTGGCCGTGGTGAGGCCTACAGTGGCCGGACGATGGCGCGGCGAAGATGGATCCATTTAATGACCCATTTCGGGTGGAGGGGCAAACGGCGGAGCTGGGTGGTTCTAGGTGATGGGTTTTGTTCGCTGAAGTGAGGGTAGGCTGTTGGTAGGTCACCGGTGCCAAGGGGTGGCCGGCGGTGGCTGGAAAATGCAAGAGAAGCCATAAAACCCATTTCGGGTTTGTGGCCATGGAGGGGCGGTGGGATGGCCATGGAGCACACCGACGTTACCACTGGACTCGCCGGCGGGTGGGGAGGGTCGTGGGCTGGGCGGTGTGGCCGGAGGGTGGCCGACGGCGACGCTGGCGAAGTGAAGAGAACCGACAAGAGAGAGGAGGCAGGGGAGGGGCTCGTGGGTCTGGGGGGAGCAGGGGAAGAAAAAGGAAAGAAAAGAAAGGAAAAGAAGAAAAAGAAAAGAAAAGGAAAGGAAAAGAGAGAAAAAGAAAAAGAAGAAAAAGTGAACTAAATAGAAAAAACACAATAAATTAAATAAAAGCCAATTGAAAATACTACCATTCAATATCAATAAAATAAGATATTTAAAGCCCAACAATAAACTAATTTAATTTAAAGAACAACTTAATTATAGAACACTAATTATTATTAAGAAAGTATATCAAATAAAATCACATAATAAAATAAAGGAATTTAATTCGAATTATTAAAATAATTACCTCCCATTAAAATTAATAAGAAAAGCAATGTAGCTCAATATTTAATTATAAAAACAACATAAAATTAATATTAATTAATCAATAGATCAAATAAATATCTTAAACAAATAAAAAACAACTAATAATATTATTAAAATAAATTAAAATAATCGACAACGAGAATAAAATAATATATAAAAATACACATAAATCCGAGATCTCGCATTCTCCCCCCCTTAAAAAGAATTTCGTCCCCGAAATTCGCTCGGCTGCAACTAATAGAAACTCCAATAGCTCACCTACCATATCACTCAATATTCACTCTAAGTATTAGTACAATCATCTATTTTCCTCAAACACAAATGAATGTTATTCCTTCATAATCGTATAGTCTCCAAGTAATATTTCATCTCTAAGAAGCCTAAGTTAGCCAATTAATCTGAACTCCATATGTACAAGGACCTTAGTACAACCTCTCAAAATTTAAATATTCACTAACTCCATACAACAATTTATGTCACCCTAAAGTAACTCCCAAGTTTATTTTCCCAACTTAACCATCAATAAACATAATTTACCATACCAAAAAATAAATCTCTACTTACAAGTATCATCCCAAATTTCAAGTCATCAATAATTTCTAAAAATCAACACAAAACTTGAACCTCCAACTAAATTGCAAGACATCATGCTTCCATGCACACTTTAAAAACTCACCAAATGCATAAAATTAAGTCCTCATAAATTATCACCATTGAGTAAAAACTAGCTTGACACCTATTAACAAGAAATCTTATACCACACTTACAAATTCTAATACTTTATCATCTTATAAATCAGGTTGTCATCCATTGTTGACGCCTAAAATTTCAAACTTCTAAACCTCTAATACACTTCTATGTTATTATAACTCATCACTCTCATCGTAGATTAATTATCTAAATCCATATTCTCCCAACCGGACCTTTAATACCTATGAGATGGAATAACCTCAAATATTTAAATTCCTATGTGACCTCAAGTCACAACTAATTTCTTAAGACACCTCAACAAATGCTGCTAACCATTAAATTTCCTAAATATCATACTTAAGTTGCCCATCTCAATTAATTCGCCCAAAAGTCTAAAACTTAGATCTCTTGAATTTAATACCATTACATTGAATCAACATCCATCAATTAACAAAATAAACTCTCCCAAGTCAAAACACAAAACACAAAAAAATAAGTATTCTCCAAAATTTACATACGCAACTATTACACATCAATCTCTAAGCTTCCATAACCAAGATGAAAACTTCACCAAAGAAACAATTGATCATCTACCATTATAAGTATTCTTAAAACAGATTCCATAACAATATATCAATGACCAACAATTCCACACTCACAAGAAGAGTTTATCTAAAATACAGTTCCAACAATCTCCCAGAAATAAATTAGAATTTAAAAACTCTAGCACTCAGTGAAACTCAGCTAATACATATAAACAGCATGGGAAATATCAACAAAGAAACACAATTACATAAATATCAATAATTTATCAAAACAAATTCATCTCTCAAAGATATAATAATATACCCAAACACTAAATAAAACTTAAGTAATTCACATAATATTATATAAAAACACAACAGGGAAAAGATCTAATAAACAAATAAGTAAAAACCATTCATTTAAGAAAACAAGACCACCTACTTTGGTAAATACAAATCACCAAAGTTTTTATTAAATAAAACAATGAAATTGAATTAAAAGAAAAACGGAGAAATAAAATGACAATTAAAGTTTTGAAATTCTCCACAAAATCCAACTCTAAAACGATTTATTGTAGAAATCTTCAGGACTTAAAACCTTTGAAAGAAAATAGCCATAATAAAATAAATAAATTAATAACTTAATAAATTAATAAATAAATACTAACAAATCGCCAAAAAAAACCCATTCGTCAAAATATAACAAACGGAAAGGTGAAGAGATAATAAATTGAAAAACTTACCTCAAAGCATATGCCTAAAAAGAAAACATAGTAACGATTCATTTTAAATTTTTGTCTAAATAAATTTCAAACTTTCAGAAATATTTAAAAGACAAAAGCCACAATTTAAAATAAAAAGACAATAAACATATCCAAAACCATCTTGTAGAAAACTCATGATATAAAATTAAAACCACACCAAATACATATGATCAATGCGTAAAAGCTTAATAAAATAAAATAACCCACAACAAAATAATAACTTTAAAACAAGAGATTCTATAACACAATTATTTAAAATAAATGATTCAATAAAATGAATTATATAAAATAATAATCTAATCTGAAATATCCAAATTCTAATTTAAACAAAACAAAAGCATACATATAAAATAAATAATTAAATAAATGCTCAACAACTTAACTAAATAAAATCAACTAATTAAAATCTTAACTACAACCCAATTACAATATAGAAAAAATATTAAAATGAAATACATCAAAGCAAACCAACCAATCAAAACTAAGTTAACGTTGAAAATAATAAATAAAAAGCACATTAAAATAAAAAGCACAACACAACAAAGAAATATCGAAAATCTTACAATATAAATTAGTAGAACAACTTAGAGAATGATTAGAATAATAAAATAAAATGGTCCACGTAAAATCTTCCCAGAAAATGATGTCCATAAATCTATTAAAACCACAACCATTTTTCTAAAAAATGGTCCACGTAAAACCAATAACTAAACCTGCCACTTTCCCAGAAAATAGCCTAAACATCCATTTTATTAATCGTATGCACCATGATCTCCCCTAGGGACCATCCGCACACCCTGGCTTTCATCATCACACCGAAGGTAACGACCACGCATGTGACTTCGGAATGGGCTATGCCTAGCTAACTATGCCCAACACGTACCATGACCAAGCATCCCCTAGCTCCCGCCAACAGAGGAGCCACAGAGTCGGCACGAGAGCGTTACCATCCCATCCGATCCCGTCGTCGCCCGGCGACAACCCAGGGGACGTCACTCAGTATATTTCGCTCCTGAGTGACCAGAGGAGCTCCACCAAGATAATGCCCCATCTCGGCTTAGGGTCGTGATACACACGCACTCGAAAACCATAAACACATGAAAACCCAGTTTTCATTCCCAACACATGAATATGCGCGTAAATACACAATGCAGACGACCATGCATCAAATAGTCAACAACTGATAATTTTCAACAATGATCAAACACAATATCTGTTGATGCCAAAAATATATTTAAATCTCAAATAGCCAAAAATATATGTTCGCCAGAGTGAAGGGAGGCTGCTAGTAGGTCGCCGGTGCCAAGGGGTAGCCGACGGTGGCCGGAAAATGCAAGAGAAGCCACAAAACCCATTTCGTGTTTGTGGCCATGGAGGGGCGATGTGATGGCCATGGAGCACACTGACGGTACCACTGGACTCGCCGGCGGGTGGGGAGGGTCGTGGGTTGGGCGGTGTCGCCGGAGGGTGGCTGACGGCGACGCTAGGGGAGTGAAAGGAACTGGCGAGAGAGAGGAGGCAGGGGAGGGGCTCGCGGGTCTGGGGGGAGCAGGGGAAGAAAAA
This sequence comes from Platycarya longipes, assembly GCA_036559045.1. Taxonomy (NCBI): domain Eukaryota; kingdom Viridiplantae; phylum Streptophyta; class Magnoliopsida; order Fagales; family Juglandaceae; genus Platycarya; species Platycarya longipes. Next base: position 30,269,682 of record CM071803.1, on the reverse strand, counting down.
GGAAAGAAAAGAAAGGAAAAGAAAAGAAAAGAGAAGGAAAAGAGAGAAAAAGAAAAAGATGACTAACTAGAAAAAGTACAATAAATTAAATAAAAGCCAATTGAAAATACTACCATTCAATATCAATAAAATAAGATATTTAAAGTCCAACAATAAACTAATTTAATTTAAAGAACAACTTAATTATAGAACACTAATTATTATTAAGAAAGCACATCAAATAAAATCACATAATAAAATAAAAGGAATTTAATTCCAAATATTAAAATAATCACCTCACATTAAAATTAATAAGAAAAGCAACGTAACTCAATATTTAATTATAAAAATAACATAAAATTAATATTAACTAATCAATAGATCAAAAAAATATCTTAAACAAATAAAACACGACTAATAATATTATTAAAATAAATTAAAATAATCGACAATGAGAATAAAATAATGTGTAAAAATACACGTAAATCCGGGATCTCACAATATTAAAACATCCAAACACGCTTTACTTTAATAAAAACTTAACTATTTCATGCTTAAAAGGGTAAGAATTGAATTATACAGAACCCTAAGTGGTCTTGGCCAAATCATTTAGACCATCCAAAGTGATCATTTTCACCCTTCTATCTTATAAACTCATGCATCCACTTAACTACTTATCCAAACAACTATGCCAAGTTATTTTCAAGATTTAGCCGAAACTCTAAAGTTCTCTAACATGTTCTTTTTTATCAAATCATCCCAACACATCTTCTAGTTACACTACTTTCTCAAGGCTGAATACATATGTTCTAGCAATTGATAAGTTTACATTATTAACATGTAAGAACTAGTGTAGACCGAAACATGCATCCATTTATACGTTGAAATATCTAATAAAAACATAGCATTTACTCATAGCCAAATCATACAAGTCCTTAAACATTATAGTTTCATCAAATAATCAATCAAACACATCTCCAATCACATAGGCCGAATTATATAGGTCATACCACCTCAATATTTTCACCAAATGGTCCATATATTTCTCAAAACATATAGGTGAAAACCCTCACATATAACTTGAGATAATATTCGAGTAATCAAACAAGAAATAAAGTTTACACAAAAAATACAAATAATATCCAACTTAAGTTAAGAGTTCACTTACAAAAAATCCAAGAATAGTAAGCAAGATAAATCTAAAAAAATAATCATGGAAACATATCAAGATTGAAACATGCAAGACCCTGAAATCCAAAATCTCAAGTGAGGATGAGTGCTTGGTGTTTTAGAAAACCAGTTCTTCATTCCAAAAATCCTAGGGCCGAAACTCTAGGAGATTAAACCCTAGTTTTCCTTTTCTAGTGAAATCCGAAACTGCTCCTATCAAATCTTTTTTTTTTTTACGTTCAAAACAAACACCTAGGGTTCCATTTCAAAGAAGTGAAAACCCTAGTTTTTGAGTGAAAGTGGGTGTTGGTATAAGAAAATCTTTAGAGTGAAAGGTGGTGGTTGTTCTTCACTCTAAATCGTGCATGGTGTGTTTAAACAAATAAGGGATGTGCTTATCTTCGCGTAGTGATCTCCCAATCAAAAAACGATGCTAAAATCATGAAGATTTGAAAGAAAATGGTGACCTAGGGAAGACCTTGTCTTAGCCAAAACCGTAAAGTGGAGGGAGACAATAATCATATCAACCCCCCCTCCTCCTTCCTTCATTTTCGGCTTTAGGTTTATATAGGATCCTCACATGCATTTTTTCATCCAATGCATGCTTGCCATTTGGCCATTTCTTCCATTTTCTCCCTTATGATAGGATGTCATGGGGAAGAAAAAAAGGGTGAGGATTCGGCTAGGCCTTCCCTCTAAAAACCAAAACCCTACTTCTCCCTTCTTTCCCATTTCACCATTCAACTTGTGTCTACGTTCAAAGTATTAAAAGGGCTTCAAAGTCTTTTCACTCAAAATCCTGATCCTTCTCTCTTGCATGGGTGAAATGTGGCGTATGTGGAGTGCGTGAGGAAATCAAGTATGACAAGTGAGTGGATCTTTGATCATTCCCAAGGCAATTTTCCACTCTCACACTTAATCTCCCTCTCTCATGCACTGGCCACACTCTTCTTCTTTATGAAATCATTTTAGAACCCATATTTTTTTCTTCCCAAGACACCTTTTAGAAAAAGCAAAAGTAGATTGTGTTTTAGCTTGACATATGTCCAAGTGGGATTCAAGATCTAAAGTGGTGCCTAACACCTCCATGGCCAAATCTCTTGGGCTTTTTGGGCCTTCATTCACTTTTTCCTTCCTTTCCATAAGATTTAAACAAATGTCCATTGTACTATTTTCCAGAAATATCCATTATATCCTTCCTTATTGCCAAGTGGCACCTCCTTGTTCATCCAAGACTTATCTTGGGCTTTCAATGTTAGAGACATCATGTACTCACTCTCTTGGGCCTAATTTCTTCTATGCCTTAACAAAATAGAAAACCTTGTACCAAAAAGGGGTCCAAACCAAATAAGAGTTGAGATATACTCAAATGGCGCTCTTATGCCAATCCAAACTCCTAAATAATAATAATATATTATTATTATTATTATTATTATTATTAGTTATTCTACATATGAATAAGGTTCTTTATGAAAAATTCAGAATTTTACAGGGGCTGAGCTCAAATTCTTCACTAAAGAAAACACTGTTCTTTACTATGAAACATATCTACACACTATGCCTTTAGCCTTTTTATAAAGCATCTCAATACCGTATGAAAAAGAAAATCAATTGTATCAAAATCTCCCATTTGAATGTTGAGTTGGTTTTATTTCATCTCATGATCTCAACATCTAAATACCGGCCAATACTTAAAAGGAGTGCAACACTCACACATTTTAAGACTACGAAAATTATTTCTATAAAAAATTATATTTTAACAATATTTTCACCTTATAATATTTTTATTCAACTTTTCTTCCTCATTTTCCAAAATCTCACAATAAGGATTTTGACCTTTTGTAGCGCCGAATTTCATTACGAAAACCCCCCTTTTTTGTTGCAATTATATATTTTACGGCGTACAGGATTACGTCGCAGTTTCATTGCAACTGTTTCGTTGATTTAAGTCAAGTGCGTAGGTGAACAATTTTTGACGCAAGAACTCGTTTATTTGCGGCGAATTTATTTCACCACAAATAATTATGTTGGCGACGCAAAAACGAATGATAGAAAAGGCGCCCAGCGCTAAAACAGTTCTATTGCAACGACTTAGTCCGTACCAATTACTGGAAAAGTCGTCGTAACAAGTCTACAACATTTGCCACAGGATTTATTTCCGATGTAACAAGTCATATAGCGGCGTTATTATTCGTCGTAATAAGTACCAATGTCGCTGCTATAAAAAATTTGGGAGAAGTGGTCCTTCGTCGCAAAGACTCCAGTGCAACGTCCAATCTTTTTTTTTTGGCGCTAGATGTACGCCGCAAATACATTTTTCCCAGCCAAATTTACTTTCCCACAAATATCTAATTCTTGTGGCTGGGTTTGCATTTCCATCTTTTTTCGCCGCAAAATGCATTTTTTCAGCTACTTTACCTTCCTTGCAATATCTAATTCTTGCTGCAAATAATACTTTTGACTTTTTTTTTTAAATACCACTGAATATAATTTAAAAACGTGCATAACAAATTTTACTACTATATTCTTTTCCATGCAGTCTGCAATTATTTATTTATTACTGCAGACCACATGATTTAGCAATAGCAATAAACTTGTTTTTGCCTAATTGTAGTATATACTACTAAGAAAAGGATGATAGTAAACATCCCAAATAAAGATTTTTGCCTAATTGTGTGGTCACAATTGAATACAGTATACCTATTTTGATTAAAATGTTAATTAATTCCTTTGTATGGAGTAATATTTATATCATTCCCTGACATCGTTTAACGCATCCAAAAATTATGCAAAGTAATTGCATATCAAGAAGGCAAAGTATTTACACATAATAGTCTTTTATATATAAGATGTTCACATTAAATATATCCCCATCCAAAATGATGAAACAACCTCAAATATTTACTATCTGTGGCTAATTAGAACGATCCACAAACATCCAAGTGTCAACAATGCAGCTACCACTCCTTCCCAACTTTCCACAGATAGCATTCTTGAGGTCTAGGCACCCAACTCTTACAATCATGTGGGATGATATATCTAACAACTCTATATACAGAGTGATGGTAGGCAGCAATGCTTCTAAAAACAGGAAGGCAGGGGTTGGTGCAGGATGATCTTCAACACAGTTGTAAGTGCGATCCTCATGCACTCTCTAATGGGAAACACCAAAAAACATACTTACATTCCATATGTCCTTATGCTCCAAACACTTATACTGGCTTTTTTCATTTTTCATCCACCTTCTTTGGAAATGTCCATAAGCATGTAACATCATCCAAATTTTTCCTGAATTTAAAGAATAGCAAACCACTTAAAGACTTAACCAAATTCTACCATGCACAATCCGCAGCTATACTGAAAATTAAGGCAGGAAATTAGCAAGCCCTCGTTATATATAACAAGTGCTTGTTGTAACAATTTCCTTTTAAGCTTAGGGTATATATATTCTAGACATAATTATTCTTCATCAACTATAAAAGTTTTCCTACAACTTATATATGTATATAAATCATTAATTATCATACAACAATGTGTTTTTTAGTGAATCATCCCGATATAATTAAGAAGAGCTTGGTGACTTAATGATTGCTTAGCCCTATTGTCTCTAGCCTATAAGTGTACCCACCCCTTCCTATCTCAGAGCATGTGATGTTATATGCATAAGTATGTAATGGAATACCCACCCAAAAATAGCTACAGCTTCTTGTTATTGTAATAGTTTTCTGTGCATGAGGCATGTAGTTACTGGTATATGCACTAATAGTGTCAGCTCACCCACCAGCACACACTAATGGGTGGATCATTTGTTGACCCATTTGAGCTGGTTCCAAAACAATTTGAGGAAACATGTAATAATTTTTTTCATTGGAAGTCATTTTTTTCCTATTAACTTTGCATAAGGGTCAATAACCAGCTCAAAAATTGCTACAGTTTCATAGTATGTAATAGTCTCTTCTCATGGGGCAAATTTTAGTATCTTAAATATGTGATGGAAACCAAAACTACTTAATCCTAAATAAGTATCTCTTACATATAAAGATCTTTATGTAAGAGATATTTTCAATTTTTTCTAGTTGTTCTTAAAAAAAAAATACAGCAATAATAGGTAAAAAATGACAGGGAATGGCCAAGTGTCTTCCACATTACCTCTTCTATATGTGTTGTTGAAATTGCGCAATCATGACACATTGCAGCAACGACACCAGATTCTTTAACAAATTTGCCTTCAGTTTGAAGTTTAGCATATTAGGAATTGCAACACTGCCACTTACTTTCAGCCTGCTTACCATTTACATGTACAAGAAAACTATGTTAGCAATGCAAGACACAAATAACTTGAGCTAATTACATATATTACTGTAGGGTTCTGAAGGGCTACACTTACAACTTAGGTATGTCATCCTCATTGTCACGTTTAGTATCATGTATTGTTGCCCACAAAAAGTAGTAAACCCAATACACAAACCTCAATAACTTAGAGCATGTGGATATTGATATCATTCCCAAAAATACCCACGTGCCTAGCTAACACCCCAACATAACTTAAAAATCAAAACCCCTCTTATATGGGTAATATTGCCCCCTCACCATCACTTTTACCAAAAAACCACCCAAAAAAACAACATTGATTTTACCATGGACACTGACTCTCCCGAGAAGAGTCAGTGTCCCTAAGAACATAAATGTCCCTAAGAGAGTCAGAGTATTGTGGGAAATTCATCATGAAACTCTTCAACAACTTCTCAGTTCCATTTTGTCGCTCCAAAAGTGCTTGCATCTGTCCTTGTAGCTTATTTCCCCTTGTAGTGGTCAGCTTCATTTTTGTATTTTTCAACCATAGCTAAAAACTCTTTCTCCCGTTCCCGTTCTTTTTGTCGTGTTGGCTCCGGGATGACCAGATCTCCCCTAGGCCTCTAGCATATCCCGGCCTCTGACCCAAGACCTCCCTAAAGACCAACGATGCTGCCTCTTCAGTGCGCGCCTCAGGTTGTAATTGATCAAGCATACAACACATTTTCTTCTGCATATGGATAGACATGCAAACCATGTGTTTCAAAATTCATCCTATAGTTATGTATATACTTGCTTACTAACAAAAAATCATGAAAAAAAGTACAAGAGAAAGTAATTGGTTCATTGGTTAACAAACACTTACATAATTATTTTCTGTTTCAGGTGTCACAAATGCAGCCTTCTTCTTGGACCAGCGGACATCTTTGTAGAAGTCGACCAAGGTTGCTCGTTCAGCCCGCTGTTTATTGGTTCCATGTGAATATGATGACCACATTGAATTATTGAGACAACATTATACCAAAGTAAGAAGAAATGGAATGAGCATATTCCAACCTATGCAAGCATGGTCTAAACGACAAGCATGAATAATATATGCATTGATCCAGAAAATATTTATTATCGCCATTGTATTTAGTGATATCATAACACAAATTATAATCCAAGATAGACACGAACCATGCATCGATAATATTCATGAAGAATTGAGCATTACCCTTCTAAAATGACATGTCATACTAATAAAACTCGCACTTGCAGCACTTTTTAACCAAAACAAAGTAGGCAGAAAAAACATGTCCAGATTTCACACGACATCCCACTATGAATAGAAGTTATGTTTGACAATGGCCTGACTATTAATTTAATTAAATGTAATGAGTTACCTGCTCTTCTAATATGCGCACGAAGGATTTGCGACCAGCTGTGTGATTTATTTTTAACCTCTTACGATTCTCTCGGTTTTGGGTTGATATTTTCTGACACCATATCCCAATGTTAGCTATAACCACAAATTCATCATCTTTAATAAAAGTGCGGGTTATGTATAAAAAAATTTATTTGGATGTTCATAAATATTCAACTATTACCTTGAATTTGTCACTCCCCCACCTTTGGCATAGCTTGACCGAAACGAGGGGGTCGACCAAACTACAACTAGCAGCCAATGCTTCATCATGGTTGTCAACCGCCAAGTACTTTTTATGCAGTTTGTGGTGGAAGGCATTAAATTGTTGACGCAACTGTTTTATCACTGCCATCCGATGATTCTCCAAGTCCCAGTCTAATACGAAATCAGACTTCAAATATACCAAAATCATAAATAATTAATTCATCAATATACACCCACTTTGTTACAGTTACAATGAAGGTATTATTTTCTTACCTTGACACGTTCAATCAATTCATCCTTCTTGGATTCAGGTACATCAGTCCATCGCGCGTGACTCATGTCTGCATGATGTTTTAATATCCATGTGATGCGTGTTGTGAACAGCGACGCAGTCTCACAACATGGCGCTGTTTCTCCATAATTTATCTTCAATGGAATCTTCCCAAACCTGCGCAGCTTTTCAAACATTGTTAATTTTGCAGGCCCACGTCCCCGCTTCTTTTGGGGTAGGTTTTCTGTAGGGATTGTGGCATTATTCGTCGCTGTATGACAACATCAAATATTTGCACAACATAGTAAACAATCTTCTTATTTGGGGCAAAAAATGTTAAGAACCAAGTGAAATAAACAAATAATTATTCGTTATAGTCAGCCGATGATGTTATGCATATACCAATATCGTTTCTCTCAGGCTCGGGTTCCAACACAGAAGGTGCACCCAGAGGTACGCAAGGATTGCTTGGTGGCTGGGTTGAATCATTAGAGCCATACGCTGTTACCTCCCTTTCGATGATGCCATATGAAGCGAGCCTGACGCCTCGATTGCGTGGATATTGCCAGGGCGGTAAAGGTCTTCTACCTCCAACTAAACCACCTTTCCCTCTTATTCTCTCACTTTGGTCCATAGGTTCACCTATAATAAGGAATTGCAATAAATTAAGAGCCAACAATGTGAAGGTTTTATAGAATAGAACCAGGCTACATTATTGTACAAGATTGAATTAGAGTAGTTAGGGTGAGGGAAAAAATTGTTACCATCATGCAGGTAGTACTGCTAATCAAGAGATTCATTGTGCATACAATCTAAGCCTTCATGTAAGTAGGAAGAATGGTAATAATATTGATACTCTTGTCTGTCTTGCATAACTATTGTTCATTACTTAGTGTTCACTATTTAATGTATGCATAAGATTGAGTTATACCTGTATGGGACAGCAACTAAAAAATACTCAATTAGTCTAATACTATCACTCTCTAAGTCTGAAAACATCTACCTCAGCTAATTTTCCTAACCATTTTGTGATAGGCGTTGCCCACTTTTTATTACAACCCAAAAAATATTAGATGCATGGTGTAATAAAACAGAACTATGCTCATCTAGGTTATAATATTGGAGGTGATAGAGCAGGGGTGAGTAAAAAAATATGCCATGAGTCTACAACTATCAATCAACAAATCTAAATATTCTTATACATTGGTGTTCCACTGTGTTTTAGCTGCTGCTCAATATATTATTTATCATCATACCTACTTATTATGACACAATTAGATGATTAATCAACAACTTTTTAATGACAAAAAATATGAAACTGACATTTAATATCATTCCATCATTAATGAAAGGTTGATATATGCATGAAACTAAGATTTTTTTTTTATATGTGTGTGTGTAATAGTTTGGACAAAACCATTTTAATCAAAACTAAGTAATGCATTGAGTGTGTGTAATCAATGGATCTTACATTAGTTAACATAAAAAAATTCCATAGCCGATGATGTTATGTATATACCAATATTGTTTCTCTCAGGCGGTTCCAGCATAAGACGTGCCTTGGGAGGTACACAGGGATTGCTTGGTGGCTGGGTTGAGTCATCAGAGCCATACTCACTTGCCTCCCTTTCTGGGCTGTCATATGAAGCGAGCATGGGGCCTTGATTGCGTGCATAATGCCAGGGCGGTAAAGGTCGTCTACCTCCAACTAAACCACCTCGCCCCCTTGTTCTCTTACTTTGGTCCATAGATTCACCTATAATAGGGAATTGCAATAAAATAAGAGCCAACAATATGAAGGTTTTATAGAATAGAACCAGGCTACGTTATTGTGCAAGATTGAATTAGAGTAGTTAGGGTGAGGGAAAAAGTTGTTACCTTCATGCAAGTAGGAAGAATGGTAATAATATTGTTACTCCTGTTTGTCTTGCATGATTATTGTTCATTACTTAGTGTTCAGTATTTTTTTTTTAATAGTGAACCCACACACTTATTGTTCACTATTTAACATATACATAAGATTGAGTTATACCTGTATGGGTCAACAACTAAAAAAACACTCAAAGTCTAATACTATCTTTGAATCTTTAAGTCTGAAAACACCTACCTCAGCTAATATGCCTGACTATTTTGTTTTAGTTGCTGTCCACTTTTTATTACAGCCCAAAAACTATTAGATGCATGGTGTAATAAAACAGAACCATGCTCATCTAGGTTATAATATAAGGGAAGGTGATAGAGCAGGGGTGAGGAAAAATATTCCTAAGCATTGGTGTTCCAATGTGTTTTAGCTGCTGGTCAATATATTATTTATCATCATACCTACTTATCATGACACAATTAGATGATTGATTAACAAGTTTTTAATGACAAGAAATATGCAACTGACATTTAATATCATTCCATCATTAATGAAAGGTTGATAAATGCATGGAACTAAGATTTTTTTTTTTATATGAGTGTGTGTAATGGTTTGGACAAAACCATTTTAATCAAAACTAAGCAATGCATTGAGTGTGTAATCGATCGATCTTACATCAGTTAGCATAAAAAAAAAATTCTTCTACATTGACGTTGTTATGCATATACCAATATTATTTCTCTCAAGCTCGGGTTCCGACATTGGAGGAGCCCTGGGAGGTATGCAGGGGTTGCTTGGTGGCTGGGTTGCGTCATCAAAGCCATACTCAGTTGCCTCCCTTTTTGGGCTATCACATGAAGCGAGCCTGACGCCTCGATTGCGTGCATAATGCCAGGGTGGTAAAGGTCGTCTACTACAAACTAAACCACCTCGCCCTCTTGTTCGGCCACTTTGGTCCATTGGTTCACCTATATTCATAGGGAATTGCAATAAAATAAAAGCCAACAATGTGAAGGTTTTATACAATAGAACCAGGCTATGCTATTGTACAATATTAAATTATAAATTAGTTAGGGTGAGGAAAAAAATTGTTACCTTCTTGGAGGTAGTGCTAATCAAGAGACTCATTGTGTATATGATTTGAAATCTTTATGTACCTAGGATCAATGGTAATAATAATGGTACAGTTTTCTGATACCATATTGTTAGTCAAATCTGAAAAACACCGTACTTCTGTCTGTCTTGCATAACTATCGTTCATTACTTACACAAGATTAAGTTATGCCTATATGAATCAGCACCTTAAAAATACTCAATTAGTCTAATACTATCACATTCTAAGTCTGAAAACACCTACCTCAGCTAATATGCTTGACTATTTTGTTTTGGTCGCTGTCCACTTTTTATTACAGCCCAAAAATTATTAGATACATGATGTAATAAAACAAAACCATGCTTATCTAGCTTATAATATTGGAGGTGATAGATCAGGGGTGAGGAAAAAAATATGCCATGAGTCTACAACTATCAATCGACAAATCTGAATATTCCTATACATTGGTGTTTTGAATGACCACTATGTTTTAGTAGCTGGTCAATATATTATTTATCACCATACCTACTTATCATGACACAATTAGATTATTGATTAACTAGTTATCAACTAGGAAATATTGCACCTAACATTTAATATCACCCCATCATTAATGAAAGTCAGATTTTTTATATGAGTGTGTGTAATGGTTTAGACCAAACCATTTCAATCAAAACTAAGAAATTCATTGAGTGTGTGTAATCGATCGATCTAACATTAGTTAACACAAAAAAAACCAGTGGTTTCACTTTTTTTAACCTATAATGATCAGACCCACAACAATTACTGTGTATTGTGATCTTAAGTAGCATAACTCTTTTAGAAAGAATATTTAGCCAACTCTATATGACAGACAAATACTGAATTAACTACACTATTAAAATGAACTTCAGTCTTAGGCGTAATACATTGAGCAAGTTGCATGGAACTTTTAATTGGACTACCTGACTCTACAAAAGCCATGTCATGTAAGAAAACCCATCCTAGAAATTGGATGGAAAGCAAAACAGAGACTTCCTTAAAAAAAATGTATAAAAAGAAAAAAAAAATGTGAGGGGTTCTCGCCTTGTAATTGGGAGTGAGAGTGGGTAAGAAAGAATAGAAGAAGAGGGATATCATTCCACAGAAACACCCCAAAATTTCCCAACCAAGGAAAAGTTCATGGATTTTAACATACCTTGATAGTGTTTTCCAGTGAAAATCTAATATTCTATTGTATTTTCAGATGAACAGTGGTCTCTCAAGCTCGATGTAGCAGACAAGTGTAGTTTCTGGGAGTATTTTTTCTTCTAGAACACATGTAGCTACCAGAAATTTCAAGAGATTTTTGGGGCAGCTCTACCATGCCTAACTGTGTTTCCTCCTCCTTTTAATTTCCTGTGTTGTGCAGGTAAAGAACTTCAGAAGGCAAAGTGCTACTTTGTCCAACGCCTTGAGCAATCTAAAAGAGCCTTGTGTGATTGTGTATTGCGTCCAATTTCAAAAGGTGCAAATCAAATGGAGTCTCGGGAATGCTGCTGTATGAGAACAAAATCCCGCTCAAAAATATCACAACAAATCCCCTGGCGCCACTTTTTCCCCCCAGTGCAGGGCAATTTAATTATTTGGTAATTCCATATAGTACCCCACCTGAGATAAGTACCAAGTTGCTGAAATATGTTGGTTGCCGGGCCAAATTTATATTATTTGCTTGAAGAATATTTGATCATATGTTATGGTACCCCAATATTATTTTTATCTCTACCACTTCCAATTTTATTTTGTTGCACATATTCTATCCCTAACAATATTCGGTCCAGCATGCATATCTAATAGCAAACTAAAAATTATATTTTATTTGTTTTAACATCCATATTGAACTTTCTTCTACATTTGCAAAAGATAGCATTCACCTTACATAAATTCCATCAAGTTACCATATTAATTTATACTTGTAATTTTATAATGAACCATCCCAAATGTTTCTATTATACTTTCCTCTAATTTATATCTCTACACATGGCAATTATCTTTGAAGTTGAAAACGTCACAAATTTATTTTTGGCAAAACTATATTTAAGTATCTTGAATTTTACTGTTTACTTTTCCTACATGTTAAGCACAGTTATTTCCATGAATTATGCAATATATAAATTTGTCATTGTTTCCAACCTAAATGTGGTTAGTATGCTGCAAATTAACCATCTTATTAATTGATAGTATAATAGTTATATTGAAAGTAGAAGAAAACCACTATATTGGCATCACCATCCAAATAGAATGCTGGCTCCAACTTTGGCAACTTATCGGGCGCATGTGGATGTATTTTACCTGTTGCTTGCCACTTTCGCACTTGCCCATATACCACTAAAGGTCTATCCACACACGTTGATAATGAAATTTCTCACTCTTCATCTCCACATTTGGGCCTTTTTCTAGAAGTTACTGTTTGGATTTTCCACAAAAATATTAAGTGCATCAGTAATTGTGGATGTAATAGCTCTAAAAATCTTCATCCTAATTTAATTATTTAATTAAATGCTAATATACAAGATTAGTGGTAATTTGTAAAATAATAAAATAAGCTTTAAAGAGATGGGCTTGGGAATGAGACTTTTGAGGAATGGATCAAGTGAATGGGCCAAGAGAGTAATGGTGAGCCCAAAAGCCCATAGAATGAGCCCATGGCCCATCAAGCCCATAGTAGAGACACATGTCACTTGGAGAAAAACCCTAGAAAATTATCCAAATACTTGTAGGAAAATCCTAGTTGGTGGAGATTGACTAGTAGGTGAACACATGCCATGTAGGATTGAGTGTAGGATCTAATGGAGTGATTTTCCTACCATGGAATCTTGGAGGTACAAGACACCACTCCTTGACTTTCCATTTGAGATCATGGTGTGTAGGGAAGTGACAAATGGCATGAAGAGAAGCATGGAAGGAAGGAGCAAGGATGGATTCGGTGGAGGCAACCCGTGGGGTGTCTTGGGAGGATTTCATGGGGTATGGCCACCAACAAGTTGATAGGACAAGGGAGGAGTGTGTAAGTGAATAAGGTACAATGTGTAAGAGAGTATGGTGATGTGAAGAGAGGTATGGTGTGGGTATAGGTGATGGAAATGACAAAAACAAGGAAAATGAATAAAGTGGGTTTCGGTGGAGGCATAGCTTGGCCGGATCATGCTTTGCTCAAATTCCAAAAAGCATGGCTTTGAGATCACTTGGATGGACACATGAGAGGATGGGGGAATGATGATTGAGTGAAAAGCAAGAAAATGAGTGCTAAACACTCAAAGAAGCCGCCGGCCATAGCAAGTGAGAACGGAGAAAAGAGAATCCACCAAGGCATGGCCAAGATTTGATCTTGGAATGGCCTAGAGTTGTCAATCACTCAATCTATCATTGGCCATACCTAAGTATGGTAAAAAGTGTACCAAAAACCCTAGGAAAAATAGTTGGCCGTGTGACCCCATATGCATTTCCCTTAGCTCATTTCACTTGGATACATGCAAACACTCTCCTATCTCATTCTCTCTTCACCTCTCGGCCAAAACCACTCAAGCCACTTCTACTTTTGTTTCTTCTTCTTTCACCACATAATTTGAAGAATCCTAAAGTAGTGAGGCCAAAAATCAAGAGTGTTGAGGTGATCAATACATTGGGGAATGTTAGTGACTAAATTCATGCAAGTTTAGGAAGAACACACACACACATGTAACACTTTGTTTTGGTTAGAAGGAAATAAGGTCTCCTTTAAAATTTTGTGTTTATAGCTAATCTAATAAGAGATTTCATATGTGTATTTTCAGATTTTAATCAAAAATCTAATAGGAATATTGTAAGTATACTTTCACCTTTTCCTTAACAATTCTTGTATATAGTGAGGTGATCATGTTTGTGGGATTAATGATTGTATTGCCATGTTTGGATTGAATTGATTTTACTTGTCTTTGATATGAATATTCTTGTGTAAACCTCTATGATGAAATAAGCTTAGAATGTGAGTAGAGATGATGGATCAAGTATTAGTTGCAAAAAGAAGTGAAAAGCATGATCATTATATGAAATGATGAAGTTGATGCATGATGGATTTTAGTGTTAAGTATTAAATTTGGTGTTGCTAAGATAAAGTTTATTTGAGGAAATTAGTAATGAAATTGATTTATTCAAGGAAAATATTATCTTGAGGAAATGAAAATGGACATGGGAATAAAATACATGATTGGTATGAATCGAATTGGTGTATACTTGCATATGGAAAGAAGTAACCACTTGTGCATGATGACTAGTAATGTTTACTTGGAATTTTATGAAAAGAAGTTTGAAAGAAGAAATCCATATGAAAGTTTTATGAAAAGAAGTTTGAAAGAAGAAATCCGTATGAAAGTTTTATGAAAAGAAGTCTGAAAGAAGCAAGTCTGTTTGAAAGTTTTCATGAGCATGTGCATGAGTCAGTCATTCTTTGCATGTGCATTAGTTACGAATGTTTTGTTCACTTATCTGTATATTGGAAATGTTCTGGTTTAAGTGCTAGTATACTTGCTGAGATTTCTCCTGAAATCTCACCCCCTTTTTATTATCGCTACTATCGCTCCCTTGGGAACGATAGAAGTTATTGCAGGACATGATGGATCCCCGGATTACGACTCTCGAGAAGATGGGTCGGACCCTCATGGGCCCGACTAAGACTGATACTGCTGGGCCAGTGACCCTAGACCTGTTGGGTCAGTGGGCGGCAGAGTCGCTTCCTATGGCGACGTACTTTTTTGATGACTTACGCCCTACGGGGTGTTGTTTGGTGCTAGGAGGGGATGGGCTCCTACACATGGGACGCCTGTTTACGTCATCCTCTGGGATGATGTGTGACGTAGGCCTAGGACTGAGTTTGGACAGCCTTCGTTATGCCCCGGATTTTAAGAAGATAAAAGAAGAACCCGCCTATTAGTATGGTTGGCGGAAGGAGGAGTGGATCGTCATTATCTTTATTTTGTATCGCCGATGTATTTTGAGGAAAAATCTTCCCGATGTTTTGGGAAGTGCTTTTGTATAAAACTGTTTACATTGGTGACCTTAACTTTGATATATGTATATGATGTTTAATTTGGGTTTTATTTCGTTAACTATGTGATGTGCGACAAACGTAACGTTTTGTCGATTGTTTATGGCTTGACCTTTTTCCGCTGCAAGTTAAAAAAAAATATATAACATAAAACAAGGCTCTCACACGTAAAGATGAGGGATGACTTCCTTGTGACGTTCGTCCCCGGCGTTGCAATTTGTATACGAACCCAAGCGCAAGCTGGGGCACCGACAGTGGATTTATCAATTTATTAAAAAATCATGTATAATGGCTATTGACATTTTGTTGCAACGACTGGGAGGGATGTGTTTCCTATATACAGCATGTTAAACCACAATTTTAGTACAAACATCACATCCCTTATATTGTACCACAACCTGAACGCGAAATCTTCGCAACTTGAGTCAACAAAATTGTTTTTAACGGCCTGCAATACAATCACATACATTGCATTGTCAATTAGTGATCCATAATTGTGTAAAACAAAATTAATTCACAATACAAACAATTTTGCCTAAAGTCCATAGGCTAAAGATAGCATTTACCATGAGATGTTCTACTCCCGCCATCTCGCACGAACTAAGAAATAACACCTAGGTAAAGAACCATCAAAAAGTCATTAATCCAAATATGTCAAAAAAAAAGTAGAGCATTTGTCAATGACAAGCACACCTCACATGGTATGGGGGTAATGGCTAGCCTCACTTGGTAGAAGGTCACACAAGCTAGAATGTATTTACCTCACAAAATTTCAGCATCAACATAATGCCCAGCTAATCTGACATTGACTCATCATCCATGGATAGGTCTTCCGCATCTGAATATTTCCTGTCACCATAAGCATCTTCTGAAGCAGATGCAACCATGCCATCATCTAATAGTTTTGCATGTTTTCTTCTTTGCCTACCCGACTCTATACCTTCTAGTGCATCAACCAGTAATGGTTCTATATCAATCCTACTTAGGTTGTTTGAAACTAGAACATCGAGACATTGAGAAGGTGCATAATCGTATGATGATTCATTTTCTTGATAGGCTTCGTCATGACTAGATTCACTATTAATCTCTTCTAACACCCTCGAGATAGGTGGAATGTCATATATACTTCTATTTGTGAACTTCTGCACAATGAACCAATTCCCTTTCACTCGTAAATATTTGATGTAGAAACACTGGGAAGCCTGACATGCCAACACATAAGGCTCGTCCTTATACGCAGTCCTTGCCATGTTCACACTTGTGATATGGGGGTCCACTCGTACCCCTCTGCTTCGATCACCAATGTCAAACCAATCACATCCAAACAAGTACACCTTACGCCAACCCATGTATTGTAACTCAATGATCTCATTGATCACACCATAGAAGTCTACATTGTTAGCCTGAGAATCACCAGTTACCCATACCCCAGAATTTTGTGTACGCTGACTAAGTTCACGCTGCTTCGTGTGGAATCTTTTACCATTAATTATACAGGCAGAATATGTTGAAAGACGTCGGTCAGGACCGCAAGCTAAGGCATATAGATCGCTGGATACATCAAGTGGGTTGATAGTACGCTGGTCAATAACCTACACAATGAGACATCAATAATGTAGACAACCAGATTTAGGACAACTTTGTTTCGGACAAGTAGGGGTTTATTAGAAGAAATCCAAAATGAGATTCTAACTTACCCGTTGTTTGAACCAAGTTGGGAATTGTTGTTGATGTGTGCGATTGCTAGAATTGGAGCATTGCACCTTACACTTGTCGTAGTACTCCTTGGACAGTAAACACAGTAGTCTAAGCAATGCAATTATTTTAAGTATGGTAGATGCAACGTACTTGGATGAGTTACTTCAAAACTGATTTTTTTGTAATATATATAGCAACAAAACTTACTCTAAATAGGGTCCAATCTCGAGACAGTTGTTAAGCACGTACCACCAAGTAGCAATGAATCGTTTATCTTCTAATAGTAATCTATTAGCCATACCCAAGGGACGAACTTTCTGACTGAAAATTCCGAATCCATCTATAGAGGCCTCTTCTCCTACATCAATATTGCGATCTGCTTGATTAAATACAGTCTCAACATCATGCAAATACATTGAGCAAAATGTTAGGCATTCAATGTGAATGTAGGCTTCAGCTATTGAACCTTCTGAGCGTGCCTTATTCTTGACGTACCGCTTGAATTTTCCAAGATATCGCTCAAATGGGTACATCCACCTATATTGCACAGGACCCCCAAGCATGGCCTCACTTGGCAAATGAACGGCTAAGTGAACCATGACATCAAATAAAGATGAAGGGAATATCATTTCCAACTTGCATAAAATCAATATGATATTACTTTGAAGTTGGGATAGGCGATCAATATGCAGTGTTCAGGCGCACATCTCCTTGAAAAAACTGCTAAGTTCAGTCAACGTCAATGCAATATCACTTCTTAAGTACCCCCAACAAAAATAGGTACTAGTCTTTGCAATAACACATGACAGTCATGGCTTTTTAACCTCGTGATCTTGCAATCACGAACAGAAACACAACGTGAAATATTTGCAGCAAATCCATCTGGGAATTTCACATCGGCTAGCCATTGACAAACTTTATTCCTTTCATCCCCCTATAAGGTGTACAAGGCGTGTGGCATTATAACATGATCACCTACACGCTTCAAATGTAATTCTTTCTTGAACCCCAAGATCTCAAGGTCGCGTCGAGAATTGATATTATCCTTTGTTTTCCTGGGAATGTTAAGCATAGTGCCGAAGATGTTATCAAAAATGTTCTTCTTGATATGTATAACATCTAGATTATGTCGAAGTCGAAGAGTTGACCAATAAGGCAAAGTGAAGAAAATGCTTTTCTTCGTCCAGTTCAATTCTTCAGCGGTGCGTTTCCTCTTCATACGACTCTTGCCAAATTGTATGTCTCCAAGCATATGGAGCTGATTAAGAACATCAGCTCCATCTAAAACCGTCGGTGGCATGCGGTGATCTTCCTTACCGTTGAACAACTGTTTATTGGATCGCCAAGTATGGTTTGGTGGCAAAAATCGGCGATGTCCCATATAACAATGTTTTCGGCCATACTTTAACCAATTTGAATCTGTATTGGCATTACAAGTTGGACATGCGAGTATCCCTTTTGTTGACCAGCCAGAGAGGTTCCCATATGCAGGAAAGTCATGGATTGTCCACAACAAGGCGGCATGCAACATGAACGTTTCCCTCTTGGAGGCATCGTATGTAGGTATCCCATGTTCCCAGAGTTCAAGCAATTCATCGAGCAATGGTTGCAATTATACATCAATGTCATTTCCTGGTGATTTTGGCCTAGGAATAATGAGGGATGTCATGAAAAATTTATCTTTCATGCATAACCACGGCGGAAAATTATAGGGGACAAGGATGACTGGCCAAATGCTGTACGGCTTCGCAATATTGTTGAAAGGATTGAAGCCGTCGCTTGCCAACCCGAGGCGAACATTGCGAGCATCCTTAGCGAACCAATCATGGTCATGATCAAAGCTCTTCCAAGATTCAGAGTCGGTGGGATGTCTCATACATGTCACATCTATCACTCGTTGCTCATTATGCCATCGCATATTAGTAGCTATATTTGGCGACATAAATAGCCACTGCAATCTAGGCTTCAACGGGAAGTGCCGCAACACTTTTTGAGGGATCATGCGTTTCCCATGAGCATTTTCCATCCATCTTGAAGTGTTACATATAGGACATTCATCTAGTTCAGCATTTTCTTTCCAGAATAAGATACAATCGTTGGGGCAAGCATGAATTTTGTGGTATGTGAAGCCCAAGCCTCGCTCCAATGACCTTGACTCTTCATATGAATAAGGGAATTTTACATCTGGAAAGGCAAATCGCAATAAGTTAAGGAGCATGTCAAATGACTTTATTGACCAGCCTCCAACAGTTTTAATGTGTAACAACTTAACAACGAATGACAATTTTGAAAATTTAGTACAACTGCTGAAAAGAGGATGCCTGGCTTCCTCTAATAACTGGTCAAAAGATGTAGTTGGGATGGCCTCAGGTAGTGAAGATCCACTTGGAAACTGAATGTTATCTTGGCGTACATCATTATTTGTGCCTGCCTGTACATCAGCTAACATCTCCTCTAGGTCATCGATGTATTTGTTATCAACGCCATGGTCGACAGCATCATCCACCTCATCATTGACATAAGCTATTTCCTCTTCCCCATGAAAGATCCATTGTGTATAATTTGGATTGATCCTCGTTAGAAACAAGTGACTCTCGACCTCAAATAGAGGCAAAAAGAGGTTATTATCGCATATACGGCATGGACACCGAATTCGATCACGCCCTCGTGCATGGTCTGCAGCCATTGTGAGGAAGTTGTTAACGCCTTCAGCGTATGCAGAGGAACGAAGTCTGTGGGGCTCATTCATCTAGCTTTTGTCCATCTAATAAGAGAATGATTTGACATGATTAGTTAATCAAAATGTTATAAAAAAAGTAGAACTTGGTTAAGTTTCCTTAGCAGAAAACACACAATTATTTTGGGGATGTTCCCATTTGGCACAATGTGCGGATATAAATCAATGCTACATGAGGGATGTTGATGGGCTCAAGCAAGTACCTAGAAAGTGGGATTTTGTGGATACTAGATCAAATAACCACATGATAACCACTTCTTATATGGTTGGCTACCAATATCATTTCTTAATATCTCCAGAAGTTGGAGCTTAAAGGCAATACAATATGCCATAGGGGACTTCATGGAATTAAAGGGGAAGGGGTAAGACATCCAGGTTGTGATTCTTCCACTAAATAGAACCAATTTTTTAATTCTACCAAATTCCAATGTGTATTTTAGTAATACACAACACCTATTGGTAAGTACAACTTTGAAATACCGCACCCATTGGTATGGAGATAGAATTTGCAAAACACCAAGGTGCAAACACATGTACAAAGAATAATAGGTGTGTTCACGATCTCCACTTTGATTAATGATGCACAAAATCTCCCAAGATCTTTTTATACAAATCTGGTACTTCTCATGTTTTAGTACTATATATTCGTTTTAACGCATACCTGCATTATTGTGTGCTTTTGTGACCTATTGTTAATTGAGATAATTTCTAAACCTCTTGCTCAGGTAAGTGGTTATCATTTTGCCCAATCAAGAAACTCCAGAGGATCAAGTTTTGGTGACCTTAAGAATCGTAGCTTGGACCAAAACTTTGGGGCGACTTGACTGGCACATCAATGAACACGACTAATTTCAATATATTATGGCATGGGAAGGATTATTGTTTTAGCATTTCCAAGATAAGGAAATAAGGGATGGAAAAAAGTTTGACGTATACAAATTATTAATATAGATACTAAACCTATAGAGCAACTAAGAAAAGTAATCCTGATCTCTCTACAAGTTTGACGTTTTCTGGGTTTATCATCTTCTATATATTGCTTTCAAGTTAACCCCCACTTCTTGTGCTAAATGCTGCTAATGGTTGTAAGGTGATGTGAAAGTTAGAAATTTCACACATTAATTAGGAGCAGAAGAAAAGAAAAGGAAATGAGGAAGGCACCAGTTTTAATGGTGTAGTATATGGCTTTTATTCTCTCATCCATTTAAATGCCTTTTTCTCCATCAATTAAGTTCTGTGGGTTCATTTCAAGTAATAAGTATGTGAAATGATCATGATGTTCATGCAGCGTTTTGTTTGAGAACTGGTCATTAAGAGATGCATGTTTGATTTGAAGCGAGCAACATTTTCTACTAAGGAAAAAATTTGTAATAAGCTAAAAAGGAATAAGTTAACCACAATATATTGTCCACAATAAATGAAACCAATTTTCACTGATCACAAAAGCAATATTAATGTTCTCAACCCAATGGAAAAACCTAAATATATTAAGAGATGAGAGTTATTGAAGGGATTTCTGTTTGGTACTTTGAATATGCACCAAAATTTGGATCCAAACATTTCAGAAACAATATCAGTACTTTCTCTCATACTCCTCACTAGGCGCTTCCTCTGATGATACTTTATTTAATATGGACTTTGGATTTTTGGTGGTAATCATCAAGGCTTGCTTTTATACGCTTGCAGGATGTTAGCCAGGGAACTTATATTAATACTACCTCAGTATGCAACATGGTTGAGAAAATTTACTAATCCGTAGAATATTCATGCATGCAATGATCTGGCTGCTTTCTCATTGTATACATATATTTTTGTGTATCGTGCATGTAAATATACACACACACAGAGACATTGATTCCAACTTTTGTCAAAAACTTGTTTATATATTTGAGTACTTATTCCTCTTCAATATATATATATATGCATAAAATAGAGTAGTACTGCCTCCAGGCCCCACTTGCATATTCAGAGTTTTGAAGGTATCTAGAAGAATAATGTTGTGAATTATTTGGTATTGTTTGATTGCTCTTATATATCGTGTGGTATTCTCTTTCTCTCAAATAACAAATGGAAAAACTTTATGTCAAGGGTGCTGCGTTATTCTATATTTAGAGAGTATATATAATATTACTGACTTGATCATTAGTTAAAATAATAGCACAGGAGGCCATATAGTGTACTACTGCATGACTATCAATATGTATTAAACTACATGACATGATTCTGGGTTTATTCTGAGAAAATTTATACATAAATTTGAGTGGCAAAAATTTATCCTGATCATGATCATTAAGCCATGCATAATGTATTCATGAAACAATTCTAATTTGGGTTTCCTTAAGAGTGGCTCGATCTATGATTCAATTGAGTTCAGTCAACAGTACTACTGCTTGAATATTACTTATAACAGAACGTCTATATATACTCATGATTAATTTGCAGCTAGCTGCTGATCCAATGATGGTATTTTTTTCATGCCTACCATATATACATACGTACGATCGTGGAGTACTAGAACTTACGTACGTACAAGATTAGCCTGCATATACACACATGATTTATGTATACCCTTATTAAATCATGTCATAGACTGTAAAATATATAGGGTTAATTGGATTGAGAGTGGATCATTAGAGCTATTATATATATACAGATGTGTAATTTTTTATTTTCAAATGGATTTGTAAACCAAAGTAGTGCATATTGCAACATGAAGTCCCATTTAAAAAATTAATTAATTAATTATTTAGTTAGAGTGTGTTGGGGAAGTCGGGGAAGATGGATTAATTGGATCGAGAGTGGATCATTAATTAATTAGTTTTATATTATAATAAATAGTGTGTTTGTTGATCAACGGACGAGAAATATATAGGAGACATGAAAATGAGAGATATCACCACTCGATTGATATTATTAGCATGAAGGTCACAGTCATTCTTTTTAATGTACCTCCCATTTATTACCCTTGTCTTTTCCCTCCATTCCTTTTCCATCCACTAACTGCACTTTGCCTCGCTCCTCCACCATTCCCTTTTCCAAAACAATTTGCAGCCATCTCTAATCTCTACATCCCTCCAATTAAGATTTTTGGATCCATTGACAACTCACCCAAAAAAATATTCAGTGTCCACATCTATTATCCTTTACCATAGCTACTTCATATTTGGAGGACACTAGTGACTACACAGCTTTCAAAATAGCTCTAGCAAGGGAAAAGGTGGCTCTCTTTTTATTCATATAATCAAGAAACCTAAATCACGAGCAGGTAAACGTATGTATAGATTCTTTAATTTAGCTTCGTTTTATATGCTAATAATTGTTTTTTCTATTTTTGTTTTTTGGGTAATCTAAAGGGCAAAGAAAGACTAGATCCCTTTGCTTGGAGAGTTTCTATGTTCATATATACCTCAATAATTACATCGAGTTGCACCAGTCAGATCCTACGTTCTTCCCGTTCTAAAAGGATACAAGCATATTATACCTTTCGAAACATATTTTCAGCTCAGCCTTAACTAGAGTTCTTCAGGGAAAAGAGAGGGAGATAGAGTGAAAGATAGTTGAACCAGAGATCATCATAAAAAGGGGAAACCCAGAATTGAAGAATTTTTTAAAGACTAGGCGCTTCCGAACAATAGATAAGCTTACCCAAAAAAAAACCCACTCGATTAAGGAGAAATTACCTAAGTCACAAGTGTATATTTCATTGACCAGTGAGAGGAAATCCAAGGTTCGAATAAGAAACCCAAAAATTTAAATAATAACAATTTCTAAAACCTACAATAATGCACTGTGTCAAATTTCTAGTGTACTCTGTTGAAATAACCATACCTTTGTTCTGAAAACTTTCGAAGTCTACAGCGTTTACCGGCCACCATTTAGTTGTTGATCTTGAGTGGTGCTCTACGACTGGAAATCGGCATGGGACTATCGAAGATTTGAAAGGGGTTCTATGGGTTCGTACATTGGAAACTGGTGGAAAGAGAGACAACAGGAATAATGAGAAGGAACACATAAAGGCGAAACATCTCCACGGGGAAAAGGTTAAGTTAAATGACTTATTGCAGCGGATGGAAAAAATGCGCCGTAATAAGTAATATTCCTGTTGAATGAAGATGCCGCAACAAGTTTATTATATTTTGCGACGGCAAATTTGCCGTAATAAGTAACCTGTTGACGGTAAAAAGTGTTGATTGTTCACTCGCGGGCCCAGAGACAATTTCATACAATTTAGACAGCGGCATTTTCAATTTCAACGCAATAAGTCTACCATTCGCATCATTATCTATTGCAGCAGCTTCGAAAACTTCGTTTTAGGCCTAAATTCTTGTAGTGTCTTATAAAACATTTGAATGTAAATTATTTTATTACTATTTATAAATCATTTTACGACTATCCATATACTTCTCTTATTATCTAATATCATGGATCTCATCAAATAACACCCAAACAAAACCTTAAAACAGAAATTTATATAAGTGCTAAAATACGAGAAAATTCTATAATTGCCAAACAGTAAACTCATGTAAAGCCTCAATAAAAAACTGCAAGTAAATTATGGGAAACAAATGTTAGAAACGTCGTACAAGAGTCCAGAAAGGGTTTTTTTTTTTCAAATAAGTCGCTCTCGTAAAAATGATTCTGTAGACAATTAACACCAAGGTTGTTTCTATATTAGTCCTGTTCATCATTTTTATACTACACATTATATTTAACTTTTTTTTAAAATTAAAAGAATTTTTCTACTCATCATCTACGTACATTATATATAAGTTAATAAAGAAAAAAAAAATGCCTGATGTATAGTGTTAAAATAATTTTTAATAAAAAATTTAATGATTTTTCATGAAGATTTAATGCAAAACGTAAAACATTGATTTATCTATACTATAGTAATATGCTATGTAGATAGCTCAGAAGCTGATCTAGCTGATTTGTCCCCTTCACCTCCACCTATTTTTTTTTTTTATGAATATGTCACCCGTTAAATTAAGTCCACTTAATTATCATTATTTTTTTTATTTTTTTTTTGTTTCTTGTGCGAGTTATTGATTATTCGGTTTCATTCGATGTTGTTTTACGGGTCCCTGATCACATTTCTGAAACTGTTATGACAGGAACTAGGTGGTGAGCCACCAAATCCTTCCCAAGGCAGCGAGGTTCAGCCATTGACACACAGTATGGTTCTCTCCACGCATTGATTAAGAAAGTCAATGCAGAAGGTGCTGCTTAATTTGCAAGGCTCTGGATGAAATTTTTTGAAAACTTATATTAGCTATTCTGAGTTATACATAGGTTTATGAATGTATTGAATTGATCACATAAATTAATTAATGTAAAATTATATAATTAATTGAATTCTGGACAATGACTTGCTCTGGATAAAGAGCGAAAGCAGCTCTCAATTGAGACCACTGCAAACCAAGTATTGTTATCAGAGCTTTGTTGTTTAAGTGATTGGTTAAAGAATATAGATGCATGTTATGTGCCTGAGATTTTAAGCACGCTTATGTGAAAATGGTAAACCTTTTAGGTGGACGTACGTAGAAAATGTGTATGAAAACATGAGAAATATTTGTTGGCTGGCGTAGTGTATTCTCAGCTTTTCAATGATTCTCACACGAGATATTTTGTTGAAATTAGTTAATTAGATATTATTATAATATAATTTTTAATATTAATTTTATTTTGAGATTTGAAAAAAATAAATTATTAATTATTATATTTTATGTGAAAATTTAAAAATATTATAATGATTATATGAGATGAGATAGTTGGATTTTTGTAATCAAACTAGCCCTGGTCTCTTAAAAATGAAGAGGAGAACATTCAACATTGGTTACATCATACCAATGCGGCATATACAGGTATATATCGTCCTCAAAAGTTATATAATTATGTATGAAGTTGTAGCAGAAATTCTGTTTATTGTAAAGATAATGGTGATTATACTGTATGTTGTCCTCTCCCTGCACGTTATTCGACAACTGTGGAATGGGGAAATGCTGAACTTTGTGGTCATTGTCTGTTCAGAATTGAAATGATCGAATTCATTTTCATTCCTTCAAATTTATAGGGTTCCCAATCCATGGAGTTGAGTGGCAGAAGATGGAAAACCCTGATGATCGATGCATGGCAATGGGAATGGCACCAGATCAGAAGGGTGTACGATCAGAAGAATCCAACCCTCATCTCCTTAAATAACTCAGGTTCTGAAGCCCTTCTGTTGTTATCTTGAGTTTTGATGAGGTTAACATTGCTAATGATGGAACAGGTAAACCCCCATCCCATTCTCCCATAAAGAAATGATCATGATAATTTAGGATTAGAATTTGTTGTAGTAATGTATTCTGTATGTTTTTCATGTGCACTACTGGATACTTCCTTTACGTCTGTACTTCTGGTCTCGACGACAGACTTGAAAAATGTTTACTATGACTACGAGGTTCAATAAAATTACAAATGATAATCTTCTAAATATAGAAACCCGTTAGAACTTAAATATTAACTAGAAGTTTTTTCTAAGTTTTCCATGTAGAGCCCATATATATATACATACATATATATATATATATATCAGGAAAGAAATGTAGCTTGCAAGATATCTATAATATAATTATCGAGAAACTTGTATTTCTTTTCAAGAGAAAGAAGAATGTTATTGAATTTCGATTGGCTTGTACATCATTTATTTTTGCAAGGATAACTGGTATTATTAGTAAGGTAAAAAGACAATTTACCTTTGAGTATAAGTGATCCAGTCCCCAAATATATATAAGAAAGAATTGACATGGGAAAGTAGAACATATTTGGACATGATTTAGCCAACCATTCATCAATTCTTAGCTATGGGAATGGGGTGAATAAACATCTTTAACACGCGGTCCTTAGTCTCATGGTTTTCAATGCCATGCCCATCTCCATGTTGGTACATGAATTGAGACGTCCTTGCAATGTTGGTTGCAATCTCATTATATGTTTCAGAAAATGGAGAACTTGCATTCATGCGATTTCCATTCATTGTCTTCCATGTTGCACTAATCAATGACCTCATGTATTGACGAGCATCTTCCTCACTAGCACCAGTGTCGTTCATGTAGCACTGGATTGATTTAGGATTATCCCCCCTCTTTAACTCGTCCTAGGCAGTACAAAACATATAAAAACATGTTATCCTATGTTCACGTGAAGTAGCCCAATAAATATTAAGAAAGAATTAGTATAGTATGTTTTGCAAACCGTAGATGTTCCAAGATCATCTGCAAGTCGCACAATCAATGATGACAAACGAATTATATCGGGATACTCTTCCAATGAATCCAAGGCTTCCTTTGTAATGGGATTTGTGACGAAAAAATAACAATGCACCAATATAGTCGCTATTGCTATTGTCATCCATCCATATTCAAGGTATTCTTGAAGGCTTGGTGTATATCCGTTGTAAAACCATTTTGCCTCCAACAAATAAGATTTACATATATCTGCCCACTAAAACAATTGTGGTGGATCAATGAATTAGAAAAGTTATAATAGATAATACGTATAATGGTAAATAGTTATGAATAATAAACTCTTGGTAAATGGTTATGAATAATAAAGTCTGGGCCTTACCGACTTTCTCATGTACCAAATGCTATTGCATCCCTTTTCTTTGAGAGTGTCAAAAGCCATTTCATTAATCGTGTTGTAGAGAGAAAGGAAACAAATTTGCATATAATAAGGAAGTTGATCCATTTCATGGGCATCCCATCTGGATCACATGAACAAATTATATGTAAGTATTTGCGTTAAAGATAAGCAGCCATATTTGAAGTATTTGAGGTGTGCTGCTATTAATACAAACCTTTCAATGGCATCCGTGAAGAGTTCAAGCTCTTCTAAAGTGCCATAAACATCATAGACATCATCTATTATTGTCAACAATGCACCAAGCTTTGCTAACATTTTCCTCTCATGTCCAAATTGAGGTTGAAATAATGTTCCTGTAGCCCAAAGGAAATTCTCCACCGCTCTATCCCTTGCAAAGCTCAAATTTTCAAGGCCAGTGTTTCTCCACCACCTTTTTTAGGAGACAAGAAAATAATATATGTTTTAGAAATAGAACATATATTGCATTTTCTTTCCTCTCTATTAATATATATCAAGTAAGGGGATGTTTGGCAAATATGAGAATTCTCAAAATTTTATTTCCAAATGTTACTCAAATATAAAATACTTTTCCATTTCAAATTTTGTAATCTTTTGATCACATTCAAAAACAAAAACCAATATAATTTTTACAAACTTCAAAATAAAAACTATATTAAAAATTTATAGTCAAACAATTTTTAACTTTATAATGTTTTCTTTTAACTTTTTCTCTCTTCTTTTTCAAAAATTTTATAAAACATCTTCACTCAAATCATTTGGCCACATTTCACAATTTCTAAAATACTCCAAATATTCAACCATGCCCTAGATCTCCTCGTAGCTTTTGAGGCTAACTTCCAAGTTATAAAATGAGGATAAACATGTTTTTTACCTTGACACTTCTTTTAGATCTTGTTGGTGGACTGCTTGTACCATATTAAAATCCAGTTCTGCAAACTCAAGCAAGATAGGGTTCATATTTTCTCTGCTTCTATATGTATCAATGAACCACCTTGCTTCCAACCTTATCACCCTCCAATGCAGTGGAAGCTCTAGGGCATGGTTCACAATCATACAAATATGATGATGATCTTTACTTTGATCCACATACTCTTTAAGATGTTTGGTTGCAAAATCTCTTGCTGCCTCCAAAATGCTTTCGCCTTCTCGCAAGTGGAACGAGGCTTCATACAAAGCCAACATTCCTTCAATATCAGCACATAGACATTCTTCAAAATTTCCCTTTTCATTGAAGAAACTTTTGAAAGTCTCTGCAATCAACAATGCTCACCAAATTTTAAAAATAAGTGTGGGGTTGTGAATATGATATTTATTTTTTCAGAGCATTTCTAGTATGTCATTTACCTTGAGGTACATCATATCCATGTTGTCTTAGGAGCCTAAACCCAACAGATGTGGCATATAAACTCTGCTTCTCGCAAACAGCACCATTATAATGAGTATTGTATTTATTTTCCAATATCCTCCTTATTTCATCCTCAAAGTGGTAAGATACTCCAAGTCTTTGCAAAGTGTCAATAAGCTCAAGTTGCTTTATAGGATCCACCACTTTGTGAAACATCATTGTCACTTCTTCCTTCAACTTCTCACTCTTTTGGGTGAATAACTCCCCCTAAAATTTAAACCAATTTTCAAATAAATCAACAACAATTATAAATTAAACTATTGTGACAATCAATAAAAAAATAAAATCGCACACTTTACCACATATTCGCTTCTTATTGATTGGATGTAATTATAATCCCAAATAGTAGGATGATAATTTGCTGATCGTCGGACAATAGTAGAGTCGGTACTTGAATTTTCTTTAGGAGCCATTCTTTGGAACGGATGAGAATCATCACCACCTTTTCCTCTTGTTAAAGCTGAGACAGCTCTTTTAGGTGGGAGCAATGTAGGGAGGTTGCAATTTCGGATTGAATCAATAATGCTAAGATATTGCATTGTATGAGCCATTAGTGAAGCTTTGCTTTTCTGTTTATATGGATTGCTGAGGAACATATGCTTAAGCCTTCTACCATATGACCTATTTATATTGATACTCGGTGGCTATAACCTCCTTGTAATAAGATAATTAAGGGCACACGACTCATGCACGAATTTCAAAGAATCCTATATATATATATATATATAAAGATTTTGTCTTATTTGATGCTATTGACTTATAACATATTTGTCAAGGCTGGAGGCTAATTAATGCGCGGGTTGGTAGGCGCTATTATATATATTTATAATATATATTGTTAGTTGAAAAAAGGTTCTTGAAGAGTTTTTTTAATTAAATCAATTGGATCAGTGTCTAAAATCTTGCTGTTTTGCGTCGCATTCAAGGCTGTCGGATAAGGTTTCAATTTGAGTAGGCTAGCTCCCAACACTACAAGAATTATGGCCTACAGGGGTGTTTTTTAATTTGTCGCAGTTGTAAATGACGGAATAAGTGGGTTTATTACGTTGAAAAATCCTTTGCCCGTACCTAACAATGCGCAAACTCATTCCTGCTGCGCGCGTGACCATCGTATTTGTAGACTCGGCGAATTCTTAGGTACTACGGCGTTTTTATTGTCGCAATAGAGCTAAATCAAATGAAAAATTTTATTCAGCCTTTTACTATTCACACAACTTTCACATATTATATATTATTTTATTTTATTTTTAATCAAATATTTAATATATAAATAATAAATAAAAAAATTAAAATAATTTAAAAAGAACAAATTCAAAAAAAGCATTAAAAAAATAAAATAAAATAAAAAAATAAAAATAAAATGATAGTGTTAAAAAATTAAGAGTTTGTGTAGAACCGTTCTATATAGCGGCGGCTTCATTCTTCATTACTTGTCTAACAACAACGGCGACATATATACATCCGCCGCAACAAACGTTAACTTTACTTTTCTGATCTGCTTCGGGTGCCTTTCCCCATTTGTTCATATCACTCGAAGCTTGTCTCGCTCGAAATGTCCTCGCACTAAACCCATACAAACTCAAGGTCTTCCAAGAGTAATTTCCAGTTTCAGAGAAAGCCATCCATGATGTTTCCACTCATCAAACCGAAATAGGTCCAGTTATATTACGGCCACGGCCACGGCCAGGGGTATGGAATTTTTGTGTTCAGTTTGGGAATTTTGTTTCTCTACATGTAGGGTTTTGCAATTTCATTTGGGAAATACAAACCCTTTTCCCCCCTTTTCTCCAAAATTTTCGAATTTCTCATTCTTCTCTCTACCAGCACTTTAACCAAAACCCATACAAGAACCAACCTACACGATTGTCCTCTTGCAGGTTGCTTCCAATTTGGGTCTCCCATATTGTTGGACTCTGATTTTCTTCCTGATATGGTTTACATTTACTGTGAGGGGCATGGTTTGCATAAACATCATTTTTTCTGAAGCTTAGCATATTGTCCGATCCTTTCCTTTGGGCTTTGTATTTTTTGCTGTCCCTTAGGCTTGCTGATAAACATATAATAGATTTTATATTGAGAACAGGCTCATATAAAAATATTGGGCCAACAGTTAGCTAATCATTTGGCCCTTCATAATATATAAATTTCCCAGTCTATATTCTGTCACATGATACTTGTTTCTCTTTAGGTGCAGTACTCTACTTTAGAAATGCTTCAATATACACTGGTTCAAATGTTGCCAAAGTCAAAATTAGACTACTACAACTTCTGTGCCAGTTTCAAAGATGAGGTTTACACTGTTTGGAGCATGATTTGAACCTTCGAAATTCCTTGACTCATGATGTGCACTAATCATGGAGACAAACTGTGGGTTTTCCTAGACATCTCAATTAATTGGCCTTTCATAATATGTAAATTTCTCCACAGTTTAATGTGTCACATGATACAAGCTTTTTAATATTCAAGTGCAGTGGAGATGTCCCAAATACTTTAACTAAGCCTATGTAGTTCAAATGAGGTTAATATATACGAAGATTTTAATTATACTGATGCCTTGACTTAAATTGGGGAAATGCGAAATTAGTATGTGGGTAAGCATGATGACTTATGCATGGGGGCTGCTTTTGTGTAGGTGTCCGAAATATAGTTTAATTGGGCTGCAATGGTTTGGAAGTATGAATTGCTTTGATGTGGAGATGTCCCAAAAATGCAGGCTGATCAGAGATTGGTTGCAGTGCTGTTGGAGATCTCACCCACAGCTGGAAGAAAGCTCATCATGTATGATATATTGGTGCACATGCATTTGCAGTACTACAATATTACCGACCCCATGTTAAATTAGTAGATCTCATTGGATAGTTAACAGTATCATGAGTATGTACTGTATGTAAATATTAGTGGCCAACTTTGAACATTGTGCTGCCAGCTTGATGATGGGATCACATGGACGTATTATGCATTTAGGCGTTATCAATACATGGCCTTGTAAGGATGAACCCAGACCATGCATGGTTGCTGCATTTATGTGTATATATGAACAAGTGTGAGGTCATGTCATTTAGCATGTTGAATGAGGGTATATATGTTGATATCCATGTGTGTTTCAAGCGTAGCACAAGTAGTACTGAAACAATTTGACTTTGGTGCTATATATGCATAAATTAGTTAGCACTTTCCATAAGATGTTGGCTCATCTTGGGCATCCAAAGGTACCGATCAACTAGTTGGTAATGTCATTTCTGGACTTCTACTAAATGATGTTGTAATGAATGACAGGTTATATATTTTTACTAGTTCTATATAAGGGTATGGACTCTGGAGTACTGGATTTATTACTAAATAGGGGGTAAATAAAATGGAAGGATATTGCATTTAATCAGAAGGGTAATGATATTAATTGCATTTTATTTTTATTCTTAAGTACTGGATTAGAAGCAAAAAGAAAAAAAAATCCTAGCTACATGATTCGCCGTAATGATATCGCCGTAATTACATTTTGCTTTACAAGATTGACTTATTGCGATAGACACTAGCTACTGCTATACTGCGGCTGTTAATAAATCTGCCGTAATAAGTCATTTCGCCATATGCGGCGAATTAAATAAGTTACTACGGCGGTCCCTTAGCGCCACAAGTAGACTTTCACGGCATTGATTAAGGACCATTTTGGTTAGCAATTGCTACGGTTTTTTCAATATTTGCGGCACATGATTTTCGCCGATAACAGGCAAACAACAGCTACCCATATCGCAAAACGAAGCCAAAGAGTTGTATCCTCCCAACATTAACGACGATTCTGCGTCGCTTGAAAGCCGCCGAGGTTGGATATCTGCGGCATTTTTTCCCACTAATTACGACTAAAATCAACGCTGCGAAAGGCCATAATCAAAGGAAAAAATTATAGAAAATATTGATTAGTGTAGAAGATAAAAAAACATTTTGTCTAGAATAAAATCGATATTAAATAAGAAAATCTTGTAAAAAAAAAATAAATATAAAAATTTTACTCACAGATTTTACAATTAAAATGTACAAGATTTTCAAACAATAGTGAAACTGGAATAAAAGTAATAAAATTATGTGTATTTTGTTGTTGATGGCCTTGTTTATTTTCAAAATTAAGTATTAAAAGAAGTCTATATTACTTAAAACAAAAATAAATATTTAAGTTATAAAAAAGTATACTCTAATTATCAAAAAAAAATTAGATTCTCTTTCAAATCTATGTATTACTTATGATATTATTAGTAAAAAAAAAATTCCATATTTGTTTTGCATCTCAAAATCTTCAATAAAAAATTATTATTTTATATTTAAATATTATTATTAATTTTAAATTAAAACATATTATATTTAACGATCGCCTTAAGCTACAAAATATATGAACTACATTGATAACATCCGTATCAAGTTTTTGCAGGATGGTAGAAAAATTTCCACTAATAAATTAATATAATCAAATGTGCATGACTTAATCTACCTTCAAACTTCATGATGATCAAATACCATTCCTTTTATGGAAAAATGACTTTTCCTTTGATAACAATACAAGAATAATGGAATATTAGGGTTGTAAATTACGATGTTTTTACGTTCACTACAAGAAAATTATTTATTTATAATTATTTAATTACGATTAAATAATTATTTGTAATTAAAATTTATTATAAATAATCATTTAGTTATAATTAAATAAGCATAAAAATTTATTTTTCTGATTATGCGTGGAGTTAAATGATCATTTAATCTGCGGGTTGGTTGGCGCTAATATATATATTTATAATATATATTGTTAGTTGAAAAAAAGGTTCTTGAAGAGTTTTTTTAATTAAATCAATAGGATCAGTGTCTAAAATCTTCTTGTTTTGTGTCGCATTCAAGGCTGTCGGATAAGGTTTCAATTTTAGTAGGCTAGCTCCCAACACTACAAGAATTATGGCCTATAGGAGTGTTTTTTAATTTATCGCAGTTGTAAATGACGGAATAAGTGGGTTTATTACGTTGAAAAATCCTTTGCCGTACCTAACAATGCGCAAACTCATTCCTGTTGCGCGCGTGACCATCGTATTTGTAGACTCGGCGAATTCTTAGGTACTACGGCGTTTTTATTGTCGCAATAGAGCTAAACCAAATAAAAAATTTTATTCAATCACTTACTATTGACACAACTTTCACACATTATATATTACTTTATTTTATTTTTAATCAAATATTTAATATATAAATAATAAATAAAAAATTAATTTAATTTAAAAAGAACAAATTCAAAAAAAAAATATTAAAAAAATAAAAAAATAAAAAATAAAAATAAAAAATGATAGTGTTAAAAAATTAAGAGTTTGTGTAGAACCGTTCTATATAGTGGCGGCTTCATTCTTCATTACTTGTCTAACAACAACGGCGACATATATACATCCGCCGCAACAAACGTTAACTTTACTTTTCTGATCTGCTTCGGGTGCCTTTCCCCATTTGTTCATATCACTCGAAGCTTGTCTCGCTCGAAATGTCCTCGCGCTAAACCCATACAAACTCAAGGTCTTCCAAGAGTAATTTCCAGTTTCAGAGAAAGCCATCCATGATGTTTCCACTCATCAAACCGAAATAGGTCCAGTTATATTACGGCCACGGCCACGGCCAGGGGTATGGAATTTTTGTTTTCAGTTTGGGAATTTTGTGTTTCTACATGTAGGGTTTTGCAATTTCATTTGGGAAATACAAACCCTTTTCCCCCCTTTTCTCCAAAATTTTCGAATTTCTCATTCTTCTCTCTACCAGCACTTTAACCAAAACCCATACAAGAACCAACCTACACGATTGTCCTCTTGCAGGTTGCTTCCAATTTGGGTCTCCCATATTGTTGGACTCTGATTTTCTTCCTGATATGGTTTACATTTACTGTGAGGGGCATGGTTTGCATAAACATCATTTTTTCTGAAGCTTAGCATATTGTCCGATCCTTTCCTTTGGGCTTTGTATTTTTTGCTGTCCCTTAGGCTTGCTGATAAACATATAATAGATTTTATATTGAGAACAGTGTCACGGACTTAGAAATTCTTCACACGTCCCGTGCGGCCTTAGGAGGTTTTGTCCCGGACAAAGCTCCCAAGTAAGCCTTCTAAGCGACTCAAGACAAGAGAGAACAACTCTAGAGAGAGAGAGAGAGAGTAGAGAGAGAAGCTCTAGAGAACTTGTTACTCTTATTGCTTGGTGATTTACACAAATGAGAGCCCCTCTATTTATAGGGAACTCTTGGTACAAAGAATGGCTCGGATTGTGACAAGTGTCACAATCTTAACGGTATGGAACATTCTAGACTACTTCTAGAAGTATAGCTAGGATTGTGACAAGTGTCACAATCTTAAAGAACCATCCTAGGGTTTACTATACAACTTCACAACAATCTACTACATTCTAGAACATCCTACAAGGGACTAGGAGGCTCTAGAAGGTGGTAGAATTCTCTAGAAAAATCCAGGTGGTGACATTCTCCCCCACCTAGCTTCGCGACGTCCTCGGCGCGGTATCCTCATGGAACCTTCGGATTTGATCTTCAATCCGCCACAGCGACTCCTTAGGTTCCCAAGTCCTCTCGCTTAAGGGCAATCCCTTCCACTTGATCAGATATTCTTGGCGTGGCTTGTGACCCCTTCGTCTGACTTCCCGATCCGCCAAGATTTCTTCCACTTCTGTATCAAAAGTGGTGGTTGTGCCCAATGGAGTACGCTTAGACTCTCCTCGTATCGGCTCTTCTTCATCACCATGATAAGGCTTCAGACAGCTTACATGAAAGACCTGATGAAGGTCGAACTTGGAGGATAAGTCTAGCTCGTAGGAGGCCTTCCCTATTTTCTTGATGAGTGGGAAGGGTCCCTCATATCGCTGCACAAGCCCCTTGCGCAGCTTCCTTGCCAACACCAAATCACCTACGCGGTATTCCATGTGCCTCCTTCGTTCTTCAAGTTTTGAAGTTGACATGGGATACGGCGCTTTGGCGGGTGGTTTAGTGCTGAGCTTCAACTCAGTCCGATGATCCACCTTTCTCCTAGGTGGTAGTTGCTTGAGCAACTCTGGTGGCCTGACATCCTCGTAGGCCTTGGGGACCTCTTGGGTCTCCTTAGGTGGAGGGGAGTGAATCTTCACTTCACCTTCCTTCATAGTAGCCAAGTAAGATTCCTCATCTTTCTTGACTTGCATAGCCGATAGGAGTTGGGTGGTGTTCGGCTTAGACATGGTGGGTATCATGCAAGGCCCATCCTCCAAGATGCACACCGAGTTGTAGTGAGGAAGAGACACTACATTAAACTGTCTCAGGAACTCCATTCCCAACACGACGTTGAAGTCGTCCATGGGGGCGACGGAGAAGTCCACCTTCCCCTTCCATGTGCCAAGTTGTAGCTCTATGCCATGAGCTACACCATCAAGCGGTTTGGCTTCAGAATTCACCGTCTTCAGCCATCCGTGACCCTTCTTGAGAGGGATGCCTAGCCGTGTGGCTTCTTCCTTCTTGATGAAGTTGTGAGAAGCTCCCGAGTCGACCAGGGCATGGGTCTCCTTCCCATTGACGAACACCTCTACAAACATTAAGGATCTATCCTTAGTGGTTGGCTTGGTGTTTGCCTTCAGTGAGTTGAGAAGTTGCAAGCACCCCATGTGCGACTTCTCTTCAACTTCCTTTTCCTCCAGCATGGCATTTAGAGCCTTCCTCTTAGGACAGTCTCTAGCCCAGTGCGGTCCGTCGCACAGGAAGCAAGCATCTTTTGGCTTCTTGTCTTTGGAGCGCTACTTCCTACCTTCCCTTGGTGTCGAAGGCTTGTCTCCACGCTCTTTGTGTTGTGGGGGTTTGGACCCATTTGCTCCCCCACCTTTATTGTAGTTATCCTTAGAAGACTCGGGCTTTGAAGAGTTATCACTCTTGTGATACTCAAACTCTTCCAAGGTTTCAGCTACGGTTAAGGCGGTGGAGATGTCTTTGACCCCACGACGCTTGAGCTCTTGAGCCACCCATGACTTGAGGCCATCGATGAAGTTGAAGAGAAGATCTTCCTCGCTCATGTTCGTGATTTGAAGCATGAGAGCGGAGAACTCCTCAACATAATCTCTGATTGAAGAAGTGTGCTTCAACTCCTTCATTTTCTTCCGTGCATAGAGGGCCACGTTCTCGGGGTAGAACTGCCTCTTGAGTTCACGTTTGAACTCCTCCCATGAGTTGATGGTACAAGTACCCTTCTCTATTTCACTATGCTTACGACGCCACCAAGTACCAGCAAGATTAGTGAGATAAAGAGAGGCAGTACGTACCTTGACATGCTCGTCTGGCATGTTCAACGCTTCGAAGTAGCGTTCCATGTGCCACAAGTAGTTGTCGAGCTCTTTGGCATCCCGCTTGCCGTCGAACTCCTTGGGTTTGGGGATATCTACTCGAGGTGTAGCCACCATTCCTCCTCCGATGGTGCCCCCATTGGCCACAGCTTGCTTGCACATGGCCCAGTCCGCCCTGGTCTCCTCCAGACCGACGCGGTGTTCCTCCATTTGCTCCTGGAGTTGTGTTAGTTGCCCCAAGACCCGGTCTTGGAAGGCAACGTTTGCAACACGCTGTGCTTCGAGGGTGGGGTTGATGGTGCTTAGAATGGATTCCTTGAGCGATTCGGATTGGTCCTCCAATCCTAGCTCCTCCACACTTTGCTCCATGATGTCAAGACGGTCCTTGACATCCGCCACTGCCACCTCCACCCTGGTCACGGTGTTGTCAAGGGTGCTCACCTCCCTGTGAGACTGATCCCATTCCTCCATCTTGGCCAGTATCTTGGCCATGGTCTTCTCGATGCTATCGAGGCGAGACTCCACGGACAGGGTCGACTCCTTTGACCTCTTGCTCTTGCGTGGCTCCTGGTTCTCTATGGTGACCACACTTGGTTCCGCCATCCCCAGCTCGAGGCTCTGATACCAACTGTCACGGACTTAGAAATTCTTCACACGTCCCGTGCGGCCTTAGGAGGTTTTGTCCCGGACAAAGCTCCCAAGTAAGCCTTCTAAGCGACTCAAGACAAGAGAGAACAACTCTAGAGAGAGAGAGAGAGAGTAGAGAGAGAAGCTCTAGAGAACTTGTTACTCTTATTGCTTGGTGATTTACACAAATGAGAGTCCCTCTATTTATAGGGAACTCTTGGTACAAAGAATGGCTCGGATTGTGACAAGTGTCACAATCTTAACGGTATGGAACATTCTAGACTACTTCTAGAAGTATAGCTAGGATTGTGACAAGTGTCACAATCTTAAAGAACCATCCTAGGGTTTACTATACAACTTCACAACAATCTACTACATTCTAGAACATCCTACAAGGGACTAGGAGGCTCTAGAAGGTGGTAGAATTCTCTAGAAAAATCCAGGTGGTGACAACAGGCTCATATAAAAATATTGGGCCAACAGTTAGCTAATCATTTGGCCCTTCATAATATATAAATTTCCCAGTCTATATTCTGTCACATGATACTTGTTTCTCTTTAGGTGCAGTACTCTACTTTAGAAATGCTTCAATATACACTGGTTCAAATGTTGCCAAAGTCAAAATTAGACTACTACAACTTCTGTGCCAGTTTCAAAGATGAGGTTTACACTGTTTGGAGCATGATTTGAACCTTCGAAATTCCTTGACTCATGATGTGCACTAATCATGGAGACAAACTGTGGGTTTTCCTAGACATCTCAATTAATTGGCCTTTCATAATATGTAAATTTCTCCACAGTTTAATGTGTCACATGATACAAGCTTTTTAATATTCAAGTGCAGTGGAGATGTCCCAAATACTTTAACTAAGCCTATGTAGTTCAAATGAGGTTAATATATACGAAGATTTTAATTATACTGATGCCTTGACTTAAATTGGGGAAATGCGAAATTAGTATGTGGGTAAGCATGATGACTTATGCATGGGGGCTGCTTTTGTGTAGGTGTCCGAAATATAGTTTAATTGGGCTGCAATGGTTTGGAAGTATGAATTGCTTTGATGTGGAGATGTCCCAAAAATGCAGGCTGATCAGAGATTGGTTGCAGTGCTGTTGGAGATCTCACCCACAGCTGGAAGAAAGCTCATCATGTATGATATATTGGTGCACATGCATTTGCAGTACTACAATATTACCGACCCCATGTTAAATTAGTAGATCTCATTGGATAGTTAACAGTATCATGAGTATGTACTGTATGTAAATATTAGTGGCCAACTTTGAACATTGTGCTGCCAGCTTGATGATGGGATCACATGGACGTATTATGCATTTAGGCGTTATCAATACATGGCCTTGTAAGGATGAACCCAGACCATGCATGGTTGCTGCATTTATGTGTATATATGAACAAGTGTGAGGTCATGTCATTTAGCATGTTGAATGAGGGTATATATGTTGATATCCATGTGTGTTTCTAGCGTAGCACAAGTAGTACTGAAACAATTTGACTTTGGTGCTATATATGCATAAATTAGTTAGCACTTTCCATAAGATGTTGGCTCATCTTGGGCATCCAAAGGTACCGATCAACTAGTTGGTAATGTCATTTCTGGACTTCTACTAAATGATGTTGTAATGAATGACAGGTTATATATTTTTACTAGTTCTATATAAGGGTATGGACTCTGGAGTACTGGATTTATTACTAAATAGGGGGTAAATAAAATGGAAGGATATTGCATTTAATCAGAAGGGTAATGATATTAATTGCATTTTATTTTTATTCTTAAGTACTGGATTAGAAGCAAAAAGAAAAAAAAATCCTAGCTACATGATTCGCCGTAATGATATCGCCGTAATTACATTTTGCTTTACAAGATTGACTTATTGCGATAGACACTAGCTACTGCTATACTGCGGCTGTTAATAAATCTGCCGTAATAAGTCATTTCGCCATATGCGGCGAATTAAATAAGTTACTACGGCGGTCCCTTAGCGCCACAAGTAGACTTTCACGGCATTGATTAAGGACCATTTTGGTTAGCAATTGCTACGGTTTTTTCAATATTTGCGGCACATGATTTTCGCCGATAACAGGCAAACAACAGCTACCCATATCGCAAAACGAAGCCAAAGAGTTGTATCCTCCCAACATGAACGACGATTCTGCGTCGCTTGAAAGCCGCCGAGGTTGGATATCTGCGGCATTTTTTCCCACTAATTACGACTAAAATCAACGCTGCGAAAGGCCATAATCAAAGGAAAAAATTATAGAAAATATTGATTAGTGTAGAAGATAAAAAAACATTTTGTCTAGAATAAAATCGATATTAAATAAGAAAATCTTGTAAAA
Organism: Platycarya longipes; assembly: GCA_036559045.1. Taxonomy (NCBI): domain Eukaryota; kingdom Viridiplantae; phylum Streptophyta; class Magnoliopsida; order Fagales; family Juglandaceae; genus Platycarya; species Platycarya longipes. Next base: position 30,229,570 of record CM071803.1, on the reverse strand, counting down.
AAAAAATAAATATAAAAATTTTACTCACAGATTTTACAATTAAAATGTACAAGATTTTCAAACAATAGTGAAACTGGAATAAAAGTAATAAAATTATGTGTATTTTGTTGTTGATGGCCTTGTTTATTTTCAAAATTAAGTATTAAAAGAAGTCTATATTACTTAAAACAAAAATAAATATTTAAGTTATAAAAAAGTATACTCTAATTATAAAAAAAAATTAGATTCTCTTTCAAATCTCTGTATTACTTATGATATTATTAGTAAAAAAAATTCCATATTTGTTTTGCATCTCAAAATCTTCAATAAAAAATTATTATTTTATATTTAAATATTATTATTAAATTTAAATTAAAACATAATATATTTAATGATCGCCTTAAGCTACAAAATATATTGAACTACACTGATAACATCGGTATCAAGTTTTTGCCGGATGGTAGAAAAATTTCCCGTCTACTAATAAATTAATATAATCAAATGTGCATGAGTTAGACTACCTTAAAACTTCATGATGATCAAATACCCTTCCTTTTTTTTATGAAAAGATGACTTTTCCTTCAATAACAACATAAGAATAATGCAATATTAGGGTTGTAAATTACGATGTTTTTGGATTATATGTGGAATTTTGTCAAGAAGTTTGAATAAGTAGTACTGGGAGTTGATAGCCTGTTGTCATGGAATCAGAGGCGGCGCTAGCTAATTAGTAAGCTAAGTCCAACCACGTGAAAATTTTATTTATTATTTATTTTATCATCTTCTTCTCAACATTCCTTAAGATAACCTTAAATGATATGCCTACAAATAAAACATAATTAATAATTTCTAATAATTTAATATTACATAATCATGAAATTATGATCAGAGGATCATAATAAATAGCACTACTAAAAAAATAAACAAAATAAAGATAATATATGTCCATAACTATTTATAAATAAATGAGACTAGAAAAATAATAAAGATAAAATAAATCAATGATACAAATTGATTTACTCAATAAACAAATTTGTTTTTTTTCAATACATTAGCGAGCACGCTAGCGGCCATAACTGCTGGGCAGCCCGCTAGTAATAGTATCAACCTAAACTATATATGGTATAGAATAAGTCATATATATTACCATAAATAAGCAAGGGGACCAATAAATTAGGCTTGGACCCTTGTTTCTTAGCCAAGTCAAGGAGGAAATCATGATCACTATAAAAATAGTTTTAAATCCAACTTGCGGATTCTCAAGACTTCATTAGACAAAAGCTGTAACATATAGTCATATATCTAAAATTGGATGGTCCAGATCGGTGCTGGCTCATTGGAGGGATGAGCGCCGGTGCCGCGCAGAGGCCTCGCATACCTGTGGAGGAGGGTGGAGCTGTAAAGTCGAGATCTGATCGATCTAGAAGTGAGGAATCTAATTGTGTGTGCCATTGCCAAATGATATATTTTGCTTATGAAAAATGCTTTAATTATATATAAAAAGATTACATAAAAATGAATTCATAAAATGATATAGTATGTCAGATTATAAAGATATTTTTATTATAAATTAAATCTAACAAATGTTATAAAGCCACACATCAATTTATGAGTTTTTCTTTGTATAATCTATTTATGCCTATTATAATCTATTTGTGTCTATTTGTGGCTAAAACATTTATGTTACAATCTGGAAGATATAATTTATGTTACTAATATTTTTTAACTTATTACTACTAAATTTTGGGCGTGATTAGTAAACGGTATAACTTAACTTTTCTTTTCTTTTCATTTTTAAAAGAAATTTTGTGGGGTTTATTTATTTTTGTATTACTCGAAGAGGTTAATTGGTTGCCGATGATTTTAGAAATTGATGATATAATTTTAAGGCTACGGACTTTTCTTAAGAAAAATACGTTACTTAGTATTTCAGGCTTAAAGATCAAAATACATAATTGATTAGAGATTTAAGTAAGTTACGTGTCTATTTTTATAAGTAACGATTGATTTTTATTCAACACAGTTGTGAAATATTTTTGAAAAGCTAAAAAGTCCATATAACAGAATTCTTATACTAGATTTTGCATAAAAGTTAATAAACTGAGGTTAGTTTATGAAAAGAGAACTACTACAAATACAAATAAATTATATAAATAAAAACTCATAAACTGATGTGACTTCAAAACATCCATTAGACCGCACTATTGTGTCAATTATGGGCCATTGACACTGGACTATACCGTTACTTCATTCTTTAGTTTTTTTTCGTATTTTTTAATTTTTTAGTTTTTTTCAAAAAACACAGGCTAAAGGAAACGACAAAGCAGAACTAAAATTTTCCTAAGAAAAGATATTTGTTATAACATGGTGATAGAAGCATATCACAATTTTTCCAGCTAAAGTCTGGTAATGTATTGAAAATTTGTCAAAGCTCGTGGTCTAAATTCTAAAAGATGACTCCAGTAAAAAAATGTTGGCTAGGCCAATCAACCGTTAATCTTGCGCGTTAATAAGCATTAGCTAGGAAGTCTCATACTCAGATTTCCAACCCCACGTGCCTCTCAGGTTATAGTTTTCCAACCTGGTCTGTCTTCAAAAATAGCAATATTTAAATAACGTAGAGGTTCCACCTTTTTTTTTTTCTAGCCGCCTTACATATTTCTCTACACTAGGTTGGAAGGAGTTTCCTCCAAGTTTCCAACCTATTTAAATAGTATATTATTTTGATAGTTGGATATAAAACATCAATATTTAAATTTCTAATGTAAGAAAATAATGTTGCATTAAATTAATAGTATTCATTTTAATATTATTTTGTAAAAAAAAATTAAGGGTTACATATATTACATACGTAAGCAAACAATTGCTCTATTTTTTATCATTATATATTTGTTAATTAACTAAGTATATTTTAACAATTGCTTGCAAATCACATGTATGGAAACCGGGTGTCGGGCATAGGCCACTCTACATTAAAAGACTCGATAGTAGAAAGAACATGGTCCCTAAAGAGATAGACACGATCTATCCCTCTAGGTTCCAGTTAAAAATAGCAATCCCCAATTATGAAAAAGCTATAGACTCTCTCATTACTTGAAGTTTCCAAACTTATTTACTAACTTAGGTATCAGATACTTTCCACCAATATTTTTGGTACCATATCGTACTGGTTGTACCGGCTCAAACACTGGCTGTATCGGCCGTACCGAGTTTTATTTTATTTCTTTTTTTTTCCTCAATTTAGACTAGATATTTATATATATGCATTTATATATATAATTTATTCATATATTGACTATTTTTTTAAAATATAATTTATATATGTGTTTATATATATAATCTTTTTATAAATAGACTATTCTGAAACGGTACACGAAACGGTACTGATACCGAAATATTTCGTTCTAGTACCTTAACCGGTACTGGCACCGATACGATATTCAAAACTTTGCTTTCCACCCTCCCAGGCTACTCTCTCACAACATTTCTCTCCTTCCTTTATGTAGGCCCAACATAGAAGATTCGAATTACTTGTAACTTGGCCCAAAGGCGTATAGAAAATGGTGTTAATAATATGGTTAGACTTGAACAAGCCTTTCATCCACTTGGTAGAGTTGTTCTCATGGAATTAACTACTAGGAAATTGGAGTATAAGATAGAAATCACAAATCTCTTTAATCTCAAAAGTCTCAATGCACCCATTAAACTCTCAAAATCTCATTAAAGGAATTTCTTCTATTTTTTCTATGTTTTGGCCACAATACTCCTCAAAAGTAATAGTTGACGAACATTCGCTTGAGCAAGGCGTGTTGGTTAAACAATCTGCTTGGAGTTCACTCGAGCGAACTATCAAGCGGATTTTGAGTTAACTATCTGTTTAGAGTTCGCTCGAGCAGAATGTCGAATGAAGTATTAAGCCAAAATTTGCTCAAGCCACAATCGATCTATATAACAAGCTAAATCTCTGAAATGACATTCTCAATAGAAAATCAAGCCACCATTCAATCCAAGTAATAATAATGTTAAATTTAAAACAGTTACAGATTTATTCGGAGAAAATTGTTTTAATTTTTTTATTAAAAAATTAAAATTAAAATTTTTATTAAAAACAAACAGGGAAGATCAAGTACGCACGTCTTGATCCACTATATGTACTTCATTAATTTTCACATAGATGAACTATTGTATAAGCACTTAGCAGCTTACAACTTTACGGCATTATTATGAAGTCTCGTGGTATATTAATATAGACTTTCTTTTCATAGCTTTTCAATAAACTAATGAAAATATCAAAATTTTGGAGAGAGCCGGCCCCCTTTATGTATTTGTCTCTGAGGTGGAGTTTAGATAGTAAGATGAAAAAAGATAATTTGAATGAAAGTTAAATATTGAATAAAATATTATTTTTAATATTATTTTTATTTAAAAATTTAAAAATTTGAATTATTATATTTTGTACGTAAATTTTAAAAAATTGTAATAATGATATGATGAGATAAAACACTTTTACTACTGTCCAAACGATAGCGTCTTTTTTGTGATCATTGTAAGCAAATTTAAGGTCTAGATGATGACATAAAGTCTAGAATGCAAATCTTTTTTGACTTTTACGTACTCCTAAGACAATTCTGGTCTTAATTAGGTGGTTCTTGGTCTATATAACTACGTACATGAAGACATGAATTTAACCGGCAACTTGGAATTAGGACTTTCTTGCATGTGCTTACGTAATCGATGTGTTTTACTCTGTAATCTTTCGCTTAGCTAAGCATAGTTTGATTCGTCTATGGAAAACCGGCAAATTGGAATTAAGACTTCGACGATTGATCATAGAATGGCATCAGCGCGCACTATTTCGGTTTGCAGGAGAAATGCATTGGCAATTACCTGACCCAGAAAACATTACAATAAAAAGGTCAAACCTGTTCAATAAAGCATTGAGATACTCACGAAGTCTTGAATTTACAATAGCCACATGTTAGACTAAAGATAGTCATCTCTACAAATGATGCTTCAAAAAAAAATAGTCTGTCTCCACCAATTATATTATACTTCACCCATAAATAGCCATCATCAGAAATAAATAGATCATCTCCAACAAAATTTAATCATCTCCCCCAAAAAATATTACTTCTGTCTCAGATCATCATCTTGATGTGAGAGGTCACTACAAGAAAAATGACTTTTTGTAGCCAATTAATTTCATCCAAATGACTAATTACAGTTAAAATTAGTCACAAATAGTATTTTTTTTTACTATTCATTAATCACAAAAGCTAAGATTTCTTGTAGTGGGTGCAATCCCTTTGCACCTAAATGAATAAAAAAGTCACTAACATCCTCTAAAAAAAATAGCATATTAAATTGTTGCCCATATTTCAAGTCGATACTACCTTCATTGGGGGAGCAGTCAGTCGAATACGAAGAGCTAGCCTCCGTAGTGTATACTATATCAGGTGTACTGTACTGTGAGTGGGATAAAAATATATGTTAAAAGAACCATCACATTGAAAAATATGTTATAGCATAATGTACTTTCAAAGTACCTGTGAGAAAGGAGCAGTACGCCCAATACCCAAATAATCCGTAGTATATATTGGTCAGGTGTGTACTGTGAATGCATAAAAAAAATATTAAAAAAAAAAAAATTAAAGGTGTACACCCTCCGACCAACAATTTTTTTTAAACCCTTTAACCATTTGAAAATGAATTATAAACTCATTAAAAACCACCTTTAACCATTAATAAAAAAAGAAAAAAGACAATCGATAGCTTTTCTCGATGATATTTCTCGATCGATGGGAATTTCATTTCCCTTTGTTTTAAAACCCTGTGCTAACATGGGTATACTACAACAAATATCGTTTTAAAACCGTGTGCTAGCATGGGTATACTACTACTACGAATATATTGAAGACAATATCAAATAAGATTATATAATGGAAATGATGCATTAAGTTATAAATGAGTAGGGTATGTTCGAGAGTTAAACCCATATCAACTTATCCATTTGTAGTGGGTCTCACTACTTTTTTAACGTCCAATAAATGTTAAATATATCTTAACCTGTTCATATATTCATAACATCTCAATGGGACATACAAAACACAACTATTCATGTAATAGCCCTAAAAATCTTCATTCTAATTTAATTATTTAATTAAATGCTAATATACAAGATTAGTGGTAATTTGTAAAAAAATAAAATAAGCTTTAAAGAGATGGGCTTGGGAATGAGACTTTTGAGGAATGGATCAAGTGAATGTGCCAAGAGAGTAATGGTGAGCCCAAAAGTCCATAGAATGAGCCCATGGCCCATCAAGCCCATAGTAGAGACACATGTCACTTGGAGAAAAACCCTAGAAAATTATCCAAATACTTGTAGGAAAATCCTAGTTGGTGGAGATTGACTAGTAGGTGAACACATGCCATGTAGGATTGAGTGTAGGATCTAATGGAGTGATTTTCCTACCATGGAATCTTGGAGGTACAAGACACCACTCCTTGACTTTCCATTTGAGATCATGGTGTGTAGGGAAGTGACAAATGGCATGAAGAGAAGCATGGAAGGAAGGAGCAAGGATGGATTCGGTGGAGGCAACCCGTGGGGTGTCTTGGGAGGATTTCATGGGGTATGGCCACCAACAAGTTGATAGGACAAGGGAGGAGTGTGTAAGTGAATAAGGTACAATGTGTAAGAGAGTATGGTGATGTGAAGAGAGGTATGGTGTGGGTATAGGTGATGGAAATGACAAAAACAAGGAAAATGAATAAAGTGGGTTTCGGTGGAGGCATAGCTTGGCCGGATCATGCTTTGCTCAAATTCCAAAAAGCATGGCTTTGAGATCACTTGGATGGACACATGAGAGGATGGGGGAATGATGATTGAGTGAAAAGCAAGAAAATGAGTGCTAAACACTCATAGAAGCCGCCGGCCATAGTAAGTGAGAAGGGAGAAAAGAGAATCCTCCAAGGCATGGCCAAGATTTGATCTTGGAATGACCTAGAGTTGTCAATCACTCAATCTATCATTGGCCATACCTAAGTATGGTAAAAAGTGTACCAAAGACCCTAGGGAAAGGAATTGGCCGTGTGACCCCATATCCATTTCCCTTAACTCATTTCACTTGGACACATGCAAACACTCTCCTATCTCATTCTCTCTTCACCTCTCGGCCAAAACAACTCAAACCACCTCTACCTTTGTTTCTTCTTCTTCCACCACATAATTTGAAGAATCCTAAAGTAGTGAAGCCAAAAATCAAGAGTGTTGAGGTGATCAATACATTGGAGAAGGTTAGTGACTAAATTCATGCAAGCTTAGGAAGAACACACACACACATGTAACACTTTGTTTTGATTAGAAGGAAATAGAGTTTCCTTTAAATTTTGTGTTTATAGCTAGTCTAATAAGAGATTTCATATGTGTATTTTTAGATTTTAATCAAAAATCTAATAGGAATATTGTAAGTATACTTTCACCTTTTCCTTAACAATTCTTGTATATAGTGAGGTGATCATGCTTGTTGGATTAATGATTGTATTGCCATGTTTGGATTGAATTGATTTTACTTGTCTTTGATATGAATATTCTTGTGTAAACCTCTATGATGAAATAAGCTTAGAATGTGAGTAGAGATGATGGATCAAGTATTAGTTGCAAAAAGAAGTGAAAAGCATGATTATTATATGAAATGATGAAGTTGATGCATGATGGATTTTAGTGTTAAGTATTAAATTTGGTGTTGCTAAGATAAAGTTTATTTGAGGAAATTAGTAATGAAGTTGATTTATTCAAGGAAAATATTATCTTGAGGAAATGAAAATGGACATGGGAATAAAATACATGATTGATATGAATTGAATTGGTGTATACTTGCATATGGAAATAAGTAACCACTTGTGCATGATGACTAGTAATGTTTAATTAGAATTTTATGATATTTAAGGTTGAGATTAGAAGATTAAATTATATTGCTTTGTGGTGGAATTATTTAGTCGAGCTTATAGAAGAAACTTATAGAAAAAGAAACTTTGAATAGATTAATGGAATGAATTTCCCAAGTTAGAAAGGTGAAGGAAGGAAGTTAGAAATAATTAATTTTGGAAATGAAAATGTCTACTTGGGGAATACTCGGTTACCCCTTGCTAAGGAGGGTATATGTTTTAATTTAACATTTTTAAATTGTTGGAGGATAATTTGAGTCAAGTGATGAAGGAAAGCCCTAGGAATCTCCCTAGGAAGGTTCGGCCATGGTGGGTTGGGGATGGGCCAAGTACCCCACTTCAATCCTAGGCCCAATTTTGGGTATAGAGAGCATGATGACTAAGTAGGAAGTTGTGAAGTTATCCCAATGAGGGAGAAAAGAAAATGAAATGTGAATGCACTCGAGCTTGTCTCGGGTTTTGCATGAAAATAAGTAAGCATTGCATGTCCCATGCATAAGTCATGAAAAGTATGTTTTTAAAGTCCAAGATGTTTTTAAGAAAAAGAAAAGAAAAGATTGAGTTTTTGAAAGAAAAGAAAAGAAGTAAATTTTTATAAGAACCCCAAAGGCTGGGACGGGGAAGTGCCCCAGTGGAACTCCCTGTCCACTCAGGAGTGTTTAAAGTCGAGTGGAAGCCCCTGGGTCGACAAAGAACAGTCGGCGGACCGTGTATGGCTCCAAAAGGTGTCCGGAGCGCAGTAGCACCTAACGCTGGTGGGTGCCAAGGACGGATAAGGTGTAAGGACCTGCCGTTTTAAAGTTATAAGACGCACTCACATTAAAGTGATGCGTTAACCAGCAGGGAACACGCGGTGCTTAGGGGAACCGTGTTGTGTCTCATATATGCAATGTGATAAGTCATGACAAGATGGGCTTTCGAGCCATAAGAAAAGATCTGTTTAAGATAAGTGGCGCCTAAGAAAGAATAAAAGATACGAAATGTTTTAAAGAAATGATTTGAAAAGTGATGACATGAAAAGAAGTTTGAAAGAAGTAATCCATATGAAAGTTTTATGAAAAGAAGTCTGAAAAAAAGCAAGTCTGTTTGAAAGTTTTCATGAGCATGTGCATGAGTCAGTCATTCATTGCATGTGGATTAGTTACGAATGTTTTGTTCACTTATCTGTATATTGGAAATGTTTTGGTTTAAGTGCTAGTATACTTGCTGAGATTTCTCCCGAAATCTCACCCCCTTTTTATTATCTCTACTATCGCTCCCTTGGGAACGATAGAAGTTATTGTAGGACATGATGGATCCCCGGATTACGACTCTCGATAAGATGGGTCGGACCCTCATGGGCCCGACTAAGACTGATACTGCTGGGCCAGTGACCCTAGACCTGTTGGGTCAGTGGGCGGCAGAGTCGCTTCCTATGGCGACGTATTTTTTTGACGACCTCCGCCCTACGGGGTGCTATTTGGTGCTAGGAGTGGATGGGCTCCTACACATGGGACGCCTGTTTACGTCATCCTCTGGGATGATGTGTGACGTAGGCCCAGGACTGAGTCTGGACAGTCTTCGTTATGGCCCGGACTTTAAGAAGATAAAAGAAGAACCCGTCTATTAGTATGATTGGCGGAAGGGGGAGTGGATCGTCATTATCTTTATTTTGTATCGCCGATGCATTTTGAGGAAAAATCTTCCCGTTGTTTTGGGAAGTACTTTGTATAAAACTGTTTACATTGATGACCTTAACTTTGATATATGTATATGATGTTTAATTTGGGTTTTATTTCGTTAACCATGTGATGTGCGACAAGCGTAACGTTTTGTCGATTGTTTATGGCTTGACCTTTTTCTGCTGCGAGAAGAAAAAAAAATATATATATATATATATATATATAACATAAAATAAGGCTCTCACACGTAAAGATGAGGGATGACTTCCTTGTAACGTTCGTCCCCGGCGTCACAATTTGCGTACGAACCCAAGCACAAGTTGGCGCGCCGACAATTCACATATAAACTAGAGCATGCGCATGACCTAAGATCATCTTAGAGCCCAAACACAACCTAGCTCAATTTTCAAACAAAATACAAAAAAAAAATAATCCCATTTTTTTAAATATTAAAAGAAAATTAATATTAAAATATATATTATAACAATATTGTACTTTTTTAACATTTTTACTCAACTTTTTTTCTCTTATTTTTCGAAACCCAATGAAACATCTTTACTAAAGTGATTTCATTATTATTCACAAATTATTTCACTACTAGCTAATTAATCACATATTTCTCATCCTCTCTCATGCTCCAAATAAGGCTAAATCAATCGAATTGGTGTCAAATTGATTTTGTCCAAATTATTGTTCTATTGTATCACATTAGTATAATCAGGTTTTGTAGATAGCAGTAAAAGTTTTCAACCTACTAAACCAATAAAATCAAATGTGACTTCCAAACCCTACCTTCACACTTTATCAGTTATACTTATTTTTAGAAAAGATAAAATTTATTAAACGAAATATATAAAGACATTCGCGAAACTCGGCACAAATTCAAGGAGGCCATTTTATTTCATGCATGCCAATTCCTTTACCTTTTTACTGGCCACTTTTACGAACTCACAAAAAGAAAATTGCCCATGTCTAAATTCCATTGCCTATGAGAAAATACTACAAGAAAAATGGTCAAATATAACCAATCTGATGCATCGAAAAGGACCAGAAATGACCAATTATGCATCAGATTGATTATATATGACCCTTTTTCTTATAGTGAAATGATATTTTTGGGTGATATTGTAAGAGTTTTATTTAAATTATGTGTCCCACACACCCATCTTATCAGTTTGAAATAATTCAAAATCTTATCGGTTAATATTTGAGTTATGAAGGGATAAGAATTACTCATAAGAGATAAGATTAAATGTCTGTATCTCTAATTATAGTCAGACACAAACTCTTAGATTTCTTGATGGTCGGAAATCTACAAATAGCACTGAGAGGTTCAAGAGTTCTCACCAACAACATTAAAATGTCTCTAGCCATCGGCAGACACTTGTGAGACAAGCGTTGTTAGGGCGATCCTTCTTTCATAGTCAGTATAGTTCTTTATCAATAAGATTGAGAAAAGTACGTTTCTCATATTGTCATTTTATTATTGTAGATCATAGAAAATCTAAGATCCAATTATTAATGTCATATTAAAATATCTAACATGTGGTATCAGAGATTTAGGTTGTAGATTTTTTTTATGATCTCAATAAAATATATAGAAAAAATATATTTGCGTGTAAATATGAGTTTCCCATATCTGATAGCTTAAACGCATAAATTATGATGATATTCCCTTTTATTGCTCACGAATATCCATTAAGTATATATTATACATGTCTTGATTTTCACTCTCACTGTATTGCACCGGTATTAGAAGAAGAGAAGCCTCCCCACATATTGATGTATCTTCAGATTTTGTTTTCACTTGCCCTTGTTGTGTTATACAATTATTTTATTTTTGTATGCTTTGTTAAGATGGAAGAGAAAATTTGAGGGGCTGGTAACCACTGTGTAATCGTGCATTAGAGTCGATTGTTTGGGCATGGTGTGTGGTGGCCATCGGCCCTATAGTGGCAGTTACGTGTGAAGGCGTAAAGGGTTAAGAAGCCCACTCGTTGGCCTCTCAGTAACGGCGGTAAAGAGCACTCAAGCTCTCTGGCTGTGGCCATCCCTGTAAGAAAAAAAATTAATAATAATAATAATAGATAAATAAATTAAAAGGTGACCTAAGGGTCACTGGCGGAAGGAGATCGGCATCTTCTCATCGCCGACAAAGTTCGTACCTGCGGCTAAATGCTGCGGCAATCTCTATTTGAAAGAAGAGGATCGGCGACTCCAATTGCTGGAGGTTAAAGATGAAAATTTAGGGTTTTGTTTAAGTTATGGGACGGATCAATGGGTTTCAGCCCAGTTAAGCTGTATTAAACCTATTAAAGGGTTGGATCTATTGTGGCTCACCCGAAAACCATTTAACCTGACTGGGTCTCGACTCGGTTTGTTGAACAGGACTGGTTTCAACCTGGACCAGACCAGACAGTAAGACCCGACCCTATTCCAACCCAGCTCGAATTAAATATTATTTTTTTTATTATTTTATTAAAAAAACATATTTAATGCATATCTTATTGTTATATGCATGCATTTAGATTATGTACATGTTATTACAATTATCTACATGTATGTATAAAATGTTTATTTAATTTATATACATGTTATTATTTTGATTTTCTTATAAAATCATTTTCGGTTTAAACATAATTTTTTTTTTATGAATTTTGTTGTGGGAGTGCGGATGTGTATAAACTAAGGCGGTTCTATATAGGAGATTGGAAATTCTAAGTGTGTCCGTTGTGACTCTCCAATCTTTCCTGGGAATCTTAAAGTTCTGGCTAGGAAAGATTAGTCTTTCCTGGAAACTTACTTGGTAAGTATTATTCATAACTGTAGTAAAATTTATCAAAGTTTATATTTCATGCATATTATTGTTATATATATTTGTATGCATATTATTATTGTGAACTATCAATTTTGACTCTTATTGTCATGCCATGTATATCCAATATGGGACAAATGATTTACATCAAAATCAAGAAAAGATTGGTTGCCCAAAGGTACAAGATTTCTTTAATTTTGGTGACAAATCATTAAATCCATAGTAAGGTGGATATGATGGAGGGAACAGCTGGTGTGTTAAGATTTACTCTCAAAGGAGGGTCTTGATGATACTACTAATTTATCCATCAAAAGTAAGGTTGGAGGGAACACTTTGTGTGTCAAAGTCCACTCCTAAAATTCTGATGATACAACTAGTTCATCCACAGAATTTAATATTGGAGGGAACACTTTGGGTATCGAGATCTACTCCCAAAGAAGGGTTTTGATGATACTACTAGTTCATCTATAATTGTTTAAATTCTGAATATTGTTTATAAGTGTCTAACTCAAAGCAACTTGTTATAAAAAATTTCTTGCAGTAAGCGTACCCACATCACTATACTCACACTTCATTTGTTCCTGTTTTGAATGGCTCCAATTTTTTTAAATGGGTTGAGAGAGTTAGGTTCACCTTAGGAGACCTTAATTTAGACTCATCTTTATGAGTCCAAAACCATCACCCATCACTGAAACTAGTACCAATGATCAGAAAGAATCCTTTAAACAGTGGGAGATATCAAATAGGATGAGTTTAATGTTTATGAAAATGACCATAGCCAAAAATATCAAAAATTCGTTCCCTAGTATTGAGGAAGCCCAAACCTTTTTGAAATATGCTGAGGAGAGGTTTAAATCCGCTGATAAGTCTTTAGCAGGAACACTGATGGCTAGACTCACCACCATGAAATATGATGGTGCTAAAGGAATGCAGGAGCATATCCTTAAAATGACCAATATTGCTACTAGATTGCAAACCCTAGGAATGAAAGTCGATGAGTCTTTCGTTGTTCAGTTTATTCTGAACTCATTGCCACCTCAGTATGGTCCATTCCAGATGCATTACAATGTTATAAAAGATAAATGGAATGTGAATGAGTTGGCAAATATGGTAGTTCAAGAGGAAGCAAGATTGAAACAACAAGGACATCACTCTGCATTTCGTGAATAAAGAAGCCGGAAAGAAAAATCACCATTACGGTAAAAAGAAACGAACTGGACCACTGAAAGGGAATCAATTTGTGAAAGCTAATCAGATTCAGAACAACAGTAGCAAATGCTACTTTTGCAGGTAATATGGACACATGAAAGCTGAGTGTCCAAAACGTAAGACTTGATTCGAAAAGTAGGGTAAGCCACTTATCTTTATATGTCTTGAATCAAACCTTGTAAAAGTTCCCACTAATTCTTGGTGGCTAAATTCAGGTACTAACGTTCATATTTCTATAACCATGGAGGAATCCCTTACAAGCCAAACACCAAACCCTAATGAGAGGTTCATTTTTATGGGAAATGAGAATAAGGCTAAAGTTTTAGCCATAGGAACCTTTCGTTTAGTTTTGAGTACCGGTCATTGTTTAGACCTTCATAACACAGTATTTGTGCCTTTTGTGAGGCGTAATTTAATTTCCCTTTCTAGAGTAGATACTGATGGTTATTCTTTTTTGTTCCATAATGGTAATTTCAATTTGTTTAAAAACAGTTTATCTATTGATTTTGGGTTTCTTTCCGATAGTCTTTATCAACTTTGCCTTGATAATACATTAATTAAAGAAACCTATACCCAACACCATGAAACATGTATTGGAACAAAAAGAAACATGATGAATGAAAACTCATATGACTTGTGGCATAAAAGGTTGGGGCATATCTCCAAAGAAAGGTTATAGAGATTAGTAAAAGAAGGGATTTTTCCGTACCTTGATTTTACTAATCTTGAAGTGTGTGTGGATTGCATACAAGGAAAGCAAACCAAATATACTAAGAAATGCGCCACAAGTAAATAACTTCTTGAAATAATTCACACAGATATGTGTTGACCATTCTCCACAGATTATTTTGGTGGAGAAAAGTATTTCATTATCTTTATAGATGATTTTTCACGTTTTGGATATATCTATCTGTTACATGAGAAATCTCAAACTACATCGGTCCTTGAGGTATTTTTCATGGAGGTGGAAAGACAGTTAGATAAAAAGGTGAAAATCATCAGGTCAGATAGAGGTGGAGAATACTATGGAAAGTATGATGAATCAAGCCGTAATCCAGGCCCATTCGCCAAACTTCTTGAACAGCGTGACATTGTTGCATAGTACACGATGCCCGAAACGCCACAGTAGAGCAGAGTTGCTGAAAGGCTTAAACGGACCTTATTAAATATGGTCAGAAGTATGGTAAATAATTCTACCTTACACAAATCATTGTGGGGTGAAACTATTAAGACGACAATGTATATCTTAAATCGAGTTCTTAGTAAAGCAGTTCTAAAAACTCATTTCGAGCTATGGACTAGCAGGAAACCAAGTTTGAGACATATGCATGTTTGAGGTTGCCCAGCCGAAGTAAGATTTTACAACTCACATGAAAAGAAATTTGATTCTAGAACAGTAAGCGGGTATTATATTGGTTACCTAGAGAGATCCAAAGGGTACACGTTTTACTATCCTAATCATAGTCCGAGAATTGTTGAAATAGGGAATGCTAAATTCATTGAACTTGGCGAGATCAGTAGGAGAATAGAACCCAGAGATGTGATCATTGAGGAAGTACGGGTAGATGTCCCTATACGTACATCCTCAAAAAAGATAATAGTTCCTCTAATTGATCATCACAATGATACCATGGAACAATTAATTGACCACCCATCTCAGAATGATAATACCATTGATGAACCAAGTTCGGAGTCAGCAGAACAGGTTGTCTTTTGTAGATCTCAAAATTTCGATAGATTATGTGGTGTATCTCCAAGAATCTGAATTTGACATTGGGATAAGTAAAGATCCACTAATGTTTTCATAAGCCATAGAGGGAAGTGATTCTAGTAAATGGATTAATGGCATGAAAGAAGAATTGAAATCTATGGATCAGAATCAAGTCTGGGATCTCGTTGAGTTGCCTAAAGGGAGTAAAAGAGTCGGGTGTAAATGGGTCTTTAAGACCAAACGCGACTCAAAAGGCAACATCGAACGACATAAGACCAGACTTGTTGCTAAGGATTTTACTCAGAAAGAAGGCATTTATTACAAAGAGACATTTTCTCCAGTATCTAAAAATGACTCATTTAGAATCATTATGGCATTAGTGGCTCATTACGATTTAGAGTAACATCAGATGGATGTGAAAACAACTTTTATAAATTGAAGTTTAGATGAAGTGGTCTACATAGAGCAGCCAGAAACCTTCTCAGAAAGGGGTAAAGATCACCTAGTGTGTAGGCTTAAGAAATCGATATATGGACTTAAGCAAGCTTCCCGATAATGGTACTTAAAATTCAACAATACTATTACTGCCTTTGGTTTTAAAGAGAACATCGTTGATCGATATATATACCTAAAGATTAGTGGGAGTAAGTTCATAATTTTGATCCTGTATGTTGATGATATCTTTTGGCTAGTAGTGATCTTGGCTAATTTTATGAAACCAAGGGTTTTCTTTCTAAGAACTTTGAAATGAAAGATATGGGTGAAGCATCATTTGTGATCGGAATTGAAATATTTCGAGATCAAAAGCAAGGACTATAGGGATTGTCTCAAAAAAGTTACATAGAAAGGGTTCTTAAGAAATTTGGCATGAAAAGTTGTTCAACACTGGATACTTTGATATCAAAAGGTGATATGTTTAGCCAATCACAATGTCCTAAAACTAAGTGGGAATGTAAAGAGATGAAAAATATTCTCTATGCTTCGGTTGTGGGGAGTTTGATATATTTACAGATTTGCATGAGACCTGATATTAGCTTTGCAGTTGGCATGCTTGGGCACTAACAAAGTAACCCAGGGATGTCTTATTGGAAAGCAACAAAGAGGGTATTGCGTACTTGCAAGGAACTAAGAATTACCAGTTTAGTTTCAGAAGAACTAACAGTTTGGAGGTAACTGGATACTCAGATTCAGATTTTGCCCGTTGTCCTGATAGTAGGAAATCCACTTCAGGTTATGTTTTCCTGTTGGTTGGTAGAGCGATCTCATGGAGAAGTATGAAACAAACAATCATTGTTTCATCAACAATAGAGGCTGAGTTTGTGGCGTGCTTTGAGGCCACAGTGCATGGTTTATGGCTAAGGAACTTTATCTCAGGGTTTAGGGTTGTTGACTCTATAGCCAGGCCACTGAGAATTTACTGTGATAATTCCTCTATAGTCTTTTTCTCCAAGAATGATAGGTATTCTAAAGGTGCTAAGCACATGGAGCTCAAATACCTAAGCGTCAAGGAGGAAGTACAGAAACAAACAATGTTCATAGAACATATTAGTACTTCGCTTATGATAGTAGACCCATTAACAAAAGGTCTAGTAGCGAAACAGTTTAAAGAATATGTTAACAGTATGGGTCTTATGATGTAAACATGTTATTGAACTGGTGATTGTTATGATTTTATTTAGACACTTAATGATATCAATTATGGTTATTTTGTTTCTGTTTTTTTGTCTTTCCACTTTATATGTATATTGAATGGTGTGGATGAATGATGACAAGATAATGACTACAATAGACATAAATCAGAACCCAAAGGCATTATTGTATTAGTCTTAATTATCCCAATTAAAGATCGTGTGTTGAATTTAGCTACTGGTGTTGTGGTACATGGAAGGGAATCTAGTGATTATATAATAGAGGGCCACCATGACTCGTATTAATAGTTAGTTTGAAATTGATATTATGGAACTCATGAAATGTGTTTAAAGTTATAAAAAGTTCAGGAAATAAATTTGCGTAGTATGATTAATTTTCTGTGATAAGCCCATGAACGAAAAGTATTATTTTATGGATGTATGGGCCAAGTGGGAGAATGTAAGAGTTTTATTTAAGTTCTGTGTCCCACATACCCATCTTATCAATTTGAAATAGTTCAAAATCTTATCGGATAATATTTGAGTTATGAAAAAATAAGAATTACTCCTAAGAGATAAGATTAAATGTCTATATATCTAATTATAGTCAGACACAAACTCTTAGGTTTATTGATGGTCAGAAATCTATAAATAGTACTGGGAGGTTCAAGAGTTCTCACATACAATATTAGAGTGCCTCTAGCCATCGAGAGACACTTGTGAGGCAAACATTGCTAGGGTAATCATTCTCTCATAGTCAGTATAGTTCTTTATCAATAAGATGGAGCAATATACATTTCTTATATTGTCATTTTATTATTGTAGATCATAGAAAATTCAAGATCCAATTATTAACGTTATGTTAAAATATCTAACAGATATGTGATCGGCCAGGGGGGATTTTGTCAAGAAGTTTAAATAAGTAGTGGGAGTTGCATGCTAGTCTATTTTCATGGAGCCAGAGCTTACTTAGCTAGTGAAGATTGACTGATTTACAACTTGATCCGCCGTACTGTTGATATTGACATATTTGATTGATAAGAAAAGTTTAAAATTAAGCTCCCATATTTTGGATTCAAAAATATTTCATTTCATCTAATCTTATAATTATAATTTTTTAAAATTTTTGTATTAAATATAATAAATAATTCAACATTTTCAATTGTCAAAATATTAATAATATTTAATTCAATTTTTATTTTTCATCTAAAATAATCTCATCTCATCTCATCTCATTTAATCTTTGAATCCAAACTGAACCTAAATCTTCTTACAAATAAAATCTTGATCATGTCAACCCAACGAAAATGGCATCTTTCACATACAACATTGCTCTTCTAACAATGATGTAAGAAGCAGGCCGTGTTATTTGATCATGTTGTCAAGACCAAATCATATGCAATTGAAAATTTTGAGGTGATCCATTCTATTTTTTTATTTATCATTAATCATACTTGCATTCAAATAAAACTAGAGAGTACAAGAGGTGGGGTGGGGTATCTCGTCAAAGAAAAAAAATAGGCTTAGAACCTTGTTTCTTATTCAAGCTAAGGAGGTGACTGGTGACTGCTATAAAAGTAGTTTTAAAACCCAACCTGAGGATATGTTGAATGCAATTGTGATCCACATTTTCCATAGAAGCACTGCAATCATCTGATTCCTGGGTCATTGACCAAAATCTTCACGTTCTTTTTTACATTAAGATTCTCGATTAGAATATATAAGTTGTAACATAGCCATATATCTAGAATTGGATGGTCCAGATAAGTGGAGGCTCATTCACCAAATATTATATAGTTTGTTTATTGGAAAAAGTCTCCATCCAAATTGAATTGGAGGAAACTTCATCTATCCAAGCTATCTATAAAATAAAGATATGCATTTATCAAACAAGTGACAAATACATTCATGTAGATTCTTTTGTAAAGTCTAAGTTAAAAATTTATAACTTGCTTACTTGTGTTTGTTTCTTAACCCATGTGTTTTATTGATCTTTTAGTAATCTTTCACTTAGGTAAGCACGATTTGTTTCGTTTATGGAAAATCGGCAACTTGAAATAAAGAATTTGCCGGTTGACAGTTCACTAGCCATACATGAATTGTCTGAGGCAGCTACTAAAAAGATCATATAGAATGGCATCAACACCATTTCAGGTTGGGACGAGGGCTCCATACGCTATTTAGGGTAATATAAGTGTGAGTATTTAAGAAGGGTTACTTTTTCTTAATCATGAGTTTGCATGGGCAAAAACTAGGGGTGGGCCACATGGGGCATGCGGGCCTGCACCACATTACCCCAATGTGTTCCTCCCCACCGTGCTGTGTATAAAAAATAATATTTAAATGTATTTAAATGAATAATTATATAAATATATTATATATAAATATATACAATGTGTTGAATACTTGAAGTTGTATCAAGTTATTGGATTGTCTATTACTCCTCTTAGGCCTTTCCTTTTTGAAAACCCATCTAATTTATTGCTCATAACTGACTTACATAATTTCACTAGAGATAGTGGAATGTATACAAGCATGATAGTCTTCCAATGCATATAAGTCTTCCTCAAGGGATAGAGCGTTTCTAACTAACAGATGAGCAACTTGATTTCCTTCCCTTCTGACATGTAATGTACCTCCTTGGCTCCAATCACTAGCGTCCTTGCTAAGATTATTGATGACCTGCAATGAATAACCCTCCATAATGATATCCTATATTGTGACAGCCCGAATTTTTTCTATAGAACTTTGTTCGTGCTTGGAAGGGATATTTATTATTTTATTCATTCTTTGGAGGTATTTGGAGTCAAACCTAGGCCCTTTTCTTGTATTAGGTATATAGGAGTTTGGCCCAAGAGTGGAAACAAGGCCCAAAGGCCCATGAAGAGAGTGGTGGCCAGCCAAGCTTGGGAGGTAGGCACCTAGGGTTTCTTTTGAAACCTTTCTGGACACTTGGCAAAGCAAGACATCTTGCTTTTGACTTTCCCAAGGAACATTTTGCATGGGAAGTTGAAAAAGTAGGATTTTGGATAAAGGGAATGGTTGGTAGGCATTGTGAAGTGGGAAAAGATCTCTTGAAAAGTGACATGCTTTGACAAGTGACAAGTAAGAGAAGAGTGAATTTACAACCTTTCTTCACACTTTCTCACCACCCAAACTACTTTTTTCCTTGACATACTTGTGTGTTTTCTTCAAAGATTTTGTGGAACCATCTACCTTGGAAAGTGATAATCTTTTGAACCGCTTTTTGTTTCTTCATGCAAAGATTTGGAGAATGTTCCTTTCAAAGTTTCGGCCCCTAATGCTTTCTTATACACTCTTGAGTTTTCATGAAAAACCAAAGCTTTTAGTTCTTTCTAAAGCAAAAATCCTAAACTTTGAGGTTTTCTAAATAAAGAAAAGATTGAGTGGTGAGTCAAGAGTTATTTTTGAGAAACATAAAAGTGAAAACCATGGTTTGTTCTTTCAAAGAATTCGGCCCTAGGGTTTTCTCCAAGAAAATGACATTTTCTTGGAAACCAAACGATTTCTTTTTTAACATAGAACATTTGGTTTTTCTTGAGTAAATGTTCCCTAGATTTAGTCTTGGTTCACTTGTGTTCTTTTATATTTTCTTATCTTGTTCTTGGATGTTTTGTAAATGCACTCTTAATCTAATATTAGCATTATTTTTATATATTGGGTGAACTTGTTGTTGGATTGATTTATATTATCTTTTTGCTTGCTTGATAGATGATCTTTTTATATTCTCTTTATGCATTGTTAAGGTTATACCTTAAGGTTTAGTATAAGAGACATTTCTTGGAAGTTTTGGAATACTTGATGAATGAATATAAGGTATATAACTTAGTGATTTTTGGCTAGGGTTAAATCAAGGCCACGCATACTTTAGATCATAGAAATCTTGTTCTTGAGAACTTATATATTTTGGCCATAGTGAGTTTTTGGAAGTGAGATTTTAGGCATTCAACTCTTGGTTGATGATATGATATTGACCTAATTCATTGAGGGGTTCAAGAGCTAAAAAAAAATATTGAATTCTTTGGTTTATGATTTCGGGTATATGCATTAACTAAGGTGTAGGTTTTGTTTGGTGAAAGTGGACAAAGAACAATGAGACCAATGAGCATCTAGGGTTTTGGTCAAGACCCCTTATGATTTGTTAATTAGTTTATTTATTTCTCTAAGGGAATGCATGGGTTGATAGAAGAAAAAGAGAAGGAAAACTAGGTTTTTGAATCCCTTAAGTGTCTCAGCTTTACCCTTTTGGGTTAGGGTTGATTTTGGTGGTCTTTCTTTTAACTAATGAAATTGATTTTCTTGAAATATAATTATGTTTGCCTCATGTAGCGTGACCAAGATATGGTTTGGAAGTGTATGTTTCATATGTTTCATGAACTACATGCTTTGCATAAGAAGTCACATATCGCATGCATATCCATTTAAGTCATGAGTTATATGCCTTTTGGATTATCATGTTTTTCATAAGAAAATAAGTTAAGAACTTTTTATAAGAACCCTAAAGGCTAGGTCGAGATATTGCCTTAGTGGAGCTCCTTGTTCACTTAGGAGTAAATAAAGTCGAGTGAAACCCTTAGGTTGACGAGAATAGTCGACGGGTCTCGAATAGTTCCTATGAAAGGATTCTGGAGCGAGGTCGTACCTAAAACTAGTGCGTGCCAAGGACGGTGAAGGCGATATATGCGAACTACTGTTAAGAATATGATTATGATGTGGTCACCTCGACTAAAGTATTCGTAGCGTGATGTGGTAACTAGCGGGAAACACACGGTGCATAAGAGAGCCATGAGATATCTAACACGTTATATGTAAAACCATGACAAGAAAGGCTATTAGCCTAAGAATGATATGAATAAGAAGAACGGCGCGTAATGCTATGAATATTAAGAAATGATGCGAAAGTTCATGAATAGTAATGAATACGTGTCAAAGAAAGTCAAAGAAACATGGGAGTCTTTTATGAAAACACATGTGCACAAGTCATGTCATAAGTCTCGTGTTATTATTACGTGCATTTGGTTATGTTTGCATGTATATGCTTGTGATGCCTTTATTATGTTAAATGTGTACTTATTGAGATTTTTCGAAATATCACTCCTTTGATTTTTTTCAACTATCATTCATTCGTAGGATGATAGAAGTGGTTGCAATATAGATGGATCACAGGAGTCAGACTCCCCAGGAGATCCTTAGGAGCCATGAGGGCTCGACAGAGTACTCCCTTTTTGATGAGATGACCCATTTATGGTATGACAAGCTGCTAAATGAGATGAGGAGGAGTGCACCCATGTTGCTAGAGGACCGGTGACCCTAAAGGTGCTATATAGTTTTGAGCCCAAACGGATCCCTGTCCATCGATGGCATTTATGCATCGTCGGCAGGGATAAGTCTTGAGATGGGTTGCAGCCTGAGAATGGGCCAATTTCGTTTTGGATCCAGTTATAAATAAGTGAAGAAGGAACCCCTTTGGGAAGGGGTAGTAGGGTCATTTCCTTTCTACTATCAAACAATGTTTATGTTTTGTAAGTTTGAGGAAATTGTGTACCTTCCATATTTTGGGAGCTTGGTCTTTGGATGACTTGATACATTATGATATTATGTTTATAAAATTTTTGAGATTTTATTTAGTTTTACCATGTGATGATTGGCAAAAATTTTAAATTTCTTGCCTATCCTTTTTGTTTGACCTTTTCAGTTGCGATGTTTATTGCATACTACTAGTAAGTTACACCCATGCATTTTACTTTCTGACATGAACGAGGGGTATATAGCCATGTGCTACATGTCCCCAACGCTTCAGTCTAGGTTCAAACCCAAGCCTAAGTTGGGGGTGTCGACATGTCTTCCTATATCTTGACAGAAAATGGAGGCTATCATCAAAGCATAAGTCTCAACAATGAAGGAATCAGAATGAAGATTTCTTTGTGCATGAAAAGTGCCAACCACTTGACCCAAAGGATCCCTGATAATAGCAGCTATCCCAACTCGACCTATTTCTTTCTTGATTGCTATATCCATGTTCAGTTTGTAAAACCCCATAGGAGGTTTCACCCATCTGCATAATTGTTGTCAAGCAATAGGATTAGTAGAATGTTTCTGATCATGGCTTTGTCTGAATTGGTGTATCTCCTCTGTTGCTTTCATGTTAATTGAATGGGGGTGGGAAAAACATTTTCCATGAACAAAGTTATTCCTCCTGAACCAAGTTAATCTGGTAGTCATTGCAAATTCTACAATCTTATCCTCCTGCAAGGCCCTAATCAACACCTCCTATAGCTCGATAAAAGAGGATATGTGTGTGGTTATCTTTTGGAGCCTTTTACTTTGTGACGCCCCCAAATTCCCCTTATAATAACATGGGAATCGAGGCGTCAGGATGATGACACACGGTTCACACATCCCAACGACAAGTGCCAAACGTGTGTGCACACATGACATACATAAAATATAGGTCGCAGCGGATAATAAATTATTATCTAAGTACCAGAATCTTAAAAATATTTTACAAACCAATTTAATATAAACTCTCCAACAGGAGATTTAATACAGTCATCCAAAAATACAAATTAAACAAATACATATTTATAAAAAGGGGAAAAATAAATTTTCCGAGATAACAATTAATATTAATATCATCTCAACGGTGGAGCCATCTCCTCAGGCTCAGCCTCTTCATAATCTGCATCCAAAAAATTACGACGCCAAGATGGCATCGCAGGTAAGTACAACCCAACCAAACCCAAGACAATAAATACATTAATACCACAACAACAACCATGAACAATTACCATATGCATGAAGCTTAAAATCATCTTCCTCAAAGTTAATGAAATAACCACACTCGTCAAAATCTCAATTTAATCCACAATAAAATCCCAATAAAATCACTCATCATTTTTCATAAAATAATATCCTCAAAACCAATCATACCGGGTGTTACGTATCGCCGTCCCCATTACGATCCACACACACACATTTCATACCGGGGGTTACGTATCGCCGTCCCCGATATGAAATGCACACCCAATGACCATAATGGGCGTTACGTATCGCCGTCCCCATTATGTCATCCACACACACACGCTGATCACAATGAGCGTTACGTATCGCCGTCCCCGTTATGACTCAGCCCAAAACCATTAAAATCCATTAAACTCAATTTAAATCCCAGTTTCCATTCTCAACACATGAATATCCAAAATCATACAAAAATCTACTTTCCAAATATTTCCATGAACATGCGCGTAAATACACAATGAAGACAACCATGCACCAGATAGCCAACAATTAAATAATCCAATCAACCAACAATTACCAACATCAACCAACACAAAGCAACCATAATCAAATACAATAACTGTTGATGCCAAAAATATATTTAAATCTTAAAACTCGTTTGGAAAGTACTTACAGTGGTAAAAACATAAATCCTTGAACAACGCCAATCTGCAGCGTTTGTAGCGGTCACATGTATGTTAGGCTAAAATACTCGGTTTGACACCAAAATTTAGGGAGATACTTTTTGGAGGGTGGGGAATCTCATGGAGGTGGTGGTGTGGCGGCACAACCACCGGAAGGTGGCAGATCGAGGTCAAAAGGGGTGAAAACCCATTTTCGGGTTTGGGATTGTACCGGGAAGGTGGGGCCGTGTATGGGGAAACTGAGCTAGGGGGATGACTGGCTAGGCGAGGGGAGTCTTTTGGTGGTGGTGGTGAGGCCTACGGTGGCCGGACGGCAGGAGGGTTGGGGCCGTGTTTAAGGCTCATTTCGGGTAGAGGGAGTAACCATCAGCGATGGATGGCTACCCATAGTGGGTTATGCTTGCCGGAGAGTTGGGAGTCTAGTGGTGGTGGTCGGAGGCCAAAGGGTGGCCGGCGGTGGCCGAAAAATACAAGAGAAGCAAAAATACCCATTTCGGGTTTAAGCCTCACGCGCCGGCTAGGGGGGTGCCGGAGGTGCACCACCGGTGCAGGAGAGGTCGCCGGCGTGTGGGGAAGGCAGTGGGCGGGGCGGTGTTGCCGGTGGGTGGCCGGCGGCGGCCCTGGGTTGAGGGAGAAGGAACGGGCGAGAGGGAGAGGAGGCAAGGGAGGGGGTACGCGGGCTAGGGGGGTCTCGGAAGGAAAGAAGAAAAGGAAAGAAAAGGAAGAAAAATAAGAAAAAGAAAATAAAAGGAAAAGAAAAAGACTAACTAGAAAAAGAAACACAATAAATTAAATAAAAGCCGACTTGAAATACTATAATCTAATATCAATAAAATAAAATATTTAAAGCCCAACAATATAAATAAATTAAACACAAGCACAATATTAAAAATAAAACAATAATTAATATAACGAAAGCAGATAAAATAAACTCACATAATAAAATAAAGGAATTAAATTCCCAATCATTAAAATAATTAACTCATTAAAATAAATAAGAAAAGCAACGTAACTCAATATTAACTACTTAATAACTCAAATAAATATCTTAAACAAATAAAACACGACTAATAATATTATTAAAATATATTAAAATAATTAATACCGAGAATAAGATAACGTGTAAAAATACACGTAAATCTGGGATATCACATTCTCCTCCCCTTAAAAAGAATTTCGTCCTCGAAGTTCGCTCGGCTGCAACTAATAAAACTCCAATAACTCACCTACTACATCACTTAATACTCATTCCAAGCGTTAGCACAATCATCTATTTTCCTCAATTACACAATAAATGTTATTCCATCATAACTGTATAGTCTCCAAATAATATTTCATCTCAAAAACTCCTGAGGTAGCCAATTAATCTGAACTCCATATGTGCAAGGATCTCAGTACAATCTCCCAAAATCTTAACATTTACTAACTTCATACCACACTTTGCGTCACCCTAAAGTAACTCCCAAGTTTATCTTCCTAAATTAATCGTCAATAACCATAATTTCTCCAACTAAAAGATAAATTCTCACTTACAAGTATCATCCCAAATTTCATGTCACCACTAATTCCTCAAAATCAACACAAGACTTGAACCTCCAACTACATTGCAAATCATCACGCTTCCGCGCGCACTCTGATAACTCGCTAAATTCATAAAAATTTAAGTCCTCATAAATTATCACCATAATAAAAATTGGCTTAACATCTATTACAAGAAATCATATACCACTCTATCAAATCCTAATACTTTATTATCTCACAATTCAAGTTATGTCACCCAATATTAAAGCCTAAAATTTCTAACTCCCAAACCTCTAATACACTTCTCTATCATTATAACTCATCACTCTCATCATATTTTAATTATCTAAATCCGTATTTTCTCAATCGAACCTTCATTACCTATGAGATGGAATAACCTCAAATATTTTAATTCTTATGTGACTTCAAGGCACAACTAAATTCCTTAAAATGCCTCGACAAATGTTGCTAACCATTAAATTCTCCAAAATATTATACTTAAATTATCCACTCCTAACAATTCGCCCAGAAGCCTAAAATTTCTCTTAAATTTATCTCCATCACATTAATTCAACCCTATCACTTAATAAATAAATTCTCCCAAGTCAAGCACAAAACAAAATAAGTACTCCCCAAAAATTTACACACATAATTATTACATAACGATCTCCAAGCACCCACAATTAAAAACTACATCAAAACTTCATCAAAGAACAATTGATCATCTACCATCATAAGTATTCTTAAATCGAATTACATAATAATATGGCAATGGCTAAAAACTTTACACTCACATGAAGAGTCTATCTAAAATACAATTCCAATAATCTCCCAGAAATAAAATTAGAACTTAGACACTCAAACACTCAGTGAGACCCAGGTAATAAATACACATAAATAGCATATACAATACTGATAAGGAAATGCATTTGCATAAATACCAACAAATTATCAAACAAATTCATCTTGCAAAGATATAACAACATATCCAACCACTAAATAAAACTCAAATAATTCACATAAATATTATATAAAAACACAAAAGGGGGAAAAGATTTAATAAACAAATAAATAAAAGAGGTTCTTAAGAGATCAACTCGATGGCACAATGAGATATCGCGGAGTTCACAGGAGGTCGTGGAGCTGTTATGGAGTTGAGATTAGAGACTCATAGTCTAAGGAGTACCGTTGGCTCGGTACGTTCGACATTGCTGAAGAGGCCGCTTGCACCTACTACCTTGACGCTCGAGCCATGTGCAGACTAAAGGCTCGGACCAACTTCGTTTACCCTGTTTTGCCACCTCCTTCTACAACGGGTATGTTCCTCCCACTATTTAACTTCCCCCAAACAATCTATACTGCCTGTTAAAATCACAACAAACCGAGCATCAGCATAGTATGCTTTAGGTTGGTCATAGATAACGAATGATTTTATACTTTTTTTATAAGATTCATATTCCTACTCTTTGTAAATAACGGACCGCATATTGTGCGGGTTATACGCTTGTTAAATTAATCGTAAGTTCTAGAGCCCTATAGAGCTTAAAGTGTTGGAACAAACAAAAGAAAAGGTTGCCCCAGCACACGTTGATGCGCATAAAAACCCATTAAATGCTTACATCCAGACTCCAATTCTCTAATAATGCAGCACAAAATTAACAAAGAAAAAAACATAGAGAGAGAGACAGAGACAGAGAAAGAGAGAGAGCAAAATTTCAGGCTTAGATACACACCTCAGGCAAAATTTAAGGAAGAATCTTTGATAAAGCTGGTATAATCCCGTGTATTCTTGAGATACAAGATAACTGAAACCAATGTGCTCTACATGCCTGAATAGAACCAAAAAAGAATAACGAAAGAGAACAGTAGGCATTATAGGATGGGGAGAGTACACTGTAGCCATCTGCATAAGAATGGGAACATCGTCTTCGGATACTGTCATCCAAAAAGTATGTAGGGATCATGCTTTTTACAGTCACATGATGGTGTTTTCCAAAAGAGCTCAAAATAAACCTTAAATGCACAACAAAACTTAGAAAAAACTTCCAGTTAATTAAGTTCTAATGGGTTTCTATATAAAGATGATTATAATCATTTGTAATTTTATTGATCCCCATGGTAAACATTTTTCAAGATGTTCTCGAGACCAGAAAAGACGTAAAGGTAGAATCCAATAGTGCACATGAAAAACATACGGAATACATTACTACAACAAACTCACGTTAATTAGAGTCTACTCTCTCTCTTTCAAAACTGCCAGAAATTGACTGAAAGAGGTGAAGTGATGGTCTCTCTACTCCCACTGGGTAGAGGTATGAATAGTGCTATTTTGTGTTGCCTATTTCAACCAAAATAGCATGTTTTGAGTGATAGTGAGGGATGGAAGATCTTGTGGAGATTTGGCATAAACTACGTCTGAATGATGAAGAACATAAAGAGATTATTGTTCAGGCAAGTCAGTGTGATGTTTTAAAAAAAAAAAAAAAAGAAACATCCAAGCGTAGTGGGGAAGATTCTATCAAATAGATTAGTAAACAAAGAAGTTGTAGAATCAACCATGCTCAAAATTTGGAAAGTACGTAAGGCGGTGGAGATTGTGGAAGTGAAGGAAAATACTTGTATCATCACTTTTGTAAATGAGCAAGATTGCAATAGGGTGATGGCTAGAAGACCTTGGCTGTTTGATTCAAACCTATTTGCGTTAAAAAAGTTTGACAGTAAAATACAACCACATGCTCTGGAATTTAATTCTGACTCCTTTTGGTTTCAACTCCATAAATTGCCATTTTGTTACATGAATCAGCGGTATGTGAAATGATTGGAAATACGCTGGGAAGTCATGGAAGTGGACGTAGCAGAAGATGGTGGGGATGAGGAAAATCTATTCGAGTTAGAGTAAATTTGGATTTGTAGAAGGCAGTGACTTGAAGAAGGACTATTAAGGTAGAAAACAAAAGCATGCATGTGGCCGAAGCAACTTAGATATGAGAAACTGCCCAGAATTTGTCTCAACTCTGTGGTATGTTTAGTCATGGTGACCAGGGTTGTGCCTATGGTACCGGAACCTCAAAATATAGAAAGGAAGACCCTCAGTATGGATCATGGCTACGGGCAGATGCAAGAATGAGAAGAAGGTCTCTCAGGTCTCAAAAGAATACCAGTCACATAGGGAATGATAGAGAGGAGGAGGTGGAGGAGGGTGGAGAATTTTATAGACGACAGTTTTCCACTACAGTATCATCAAAAAGTGATGGTCTGAAGATTGGTGTGGAGAAAGATTTGACTATAGCAGATCCCGAGAAAGCAGGAACTGTAACTATCTTCGATGTGGACAAGGGAGCAGTTATGGCACGTCTGAAAGTCGTGGAAAATATTGTTAGAAAAGGGGAGGATTCGGAGCACAAATGTAGCTCTGATGTTAAGGGTAATACAGAGGAAGGAAATTAAATTCGAACAGAGAGAGGGATGTTAAGGGTAATACTGTCCACAGCTTCACTAAGGACACATAATATTTCCTAGGATAGTAGCATGCATGAGGGGCTACAACACATGACAGAAACAAAGGAACAGGAAGTTGGCATGATTACTTATAAGTTATGAATGGCCAGAAGAAAAATGGAAGAGACAAGCAAGAATGAATCTTGGTTCTAAAATGAAGACAAGTGACTCTAGAATGACAGGTAAAAGAAAAAACCGAGAGGGGAAACCGAGATCACAAAAAAATATTGTTCAACATACTTTAGTGTGGATCCTATGAGGAGAAGTGGTGGTCTAGCTATTTTGTGGAAGTATGGAACAGATTTTGATATCATAAATTATTCGCGGAGACATTAGTGGTTGGCTTTATGATGAGCATGTAAAATGTAAGTGGAAGCTAACCGGGTTTTATGGTTACTCAGAGGTATGACAGACAATTGTCTTGGGATCTATTGACTAGGATCAATGATGGACCTGTGTCATGGTGCGTTATTGAAGAATTCAATGAGATTCTATTTCAAAATGAGAAGTGTCCCATGAAGAGCTAGACCCAAGCTTGAAATGTCTTCATTTAGAGAGGTTGATAGTAATAATGATTTGACTGGGTAACAAAAAGGGTAAAGGCAATTATAGGAAGGAAAGATTGGATGGAGCACTTGCAAATAGCAGATGGAGAGACATTTATCACTCTGTTACAGTAGAAGGGTTAGTGGGTAGATGTTCTGACCACAAAGCTTTAATCATATCAATTAAAAAATATACGGGTAGGTCATCCACAGCTACAACTTCCCCCACAAAACTACCAATTAATTCTCCATAACTTCAATTTATACAGCAAAAGGGTAGGTCATGTAGTTGTATCCAGAACAGCTTAGAGTTGAATTCCATAGCACGCGGTTGTATGTGACTGTTGAATTTCTTCAGAACAAAAAGACTTGTATCAAACAGCCATGGCCTTCCAGCATTACATTATTACAATCACTTTCATTTACAAAACAAATAACAAAAGTATTGGCCCTTAAATCCACAAATTACACAGCCTTGTTAATCTTCCATATTTTAAGCATCCTCCAACGCACAATCTCTTTGCTCAAAAATCTATCAGATAGGATTTTGCCAATAACACTTTCGTTTTCCTTTTTGATCATACCTCCGCACTTTTCCTCCTGTATATTGATCTCCGATTGTTCTTGTGCATCTAATTTTAGCTTATACCAATTCGCTTCGAGCTCCTCCATCTTTTGCTTTCTCTCTCAAGCAACTATCTTGTCCGAATTGATCGAACAAATGGCACTTTTCTCTTCTCTACTCAGTGGGAATAGAAAGACACTCGCTTCTCCTCTTTCAGTCGAATTATAGAGAGAGAGAAGAGTTTTTGTAATGCCCCGGTCTCGCAAGGGTCTGAGAGTTACTAACTATCACATATACTCACATTCAACACTATAATTATAGACTCCAAATTTCCAAATATCGTATAAAACTTAGTTCGAAAATCACTTTCCTCAATATCACTAATTCCAGAAATGCTAAGTCACCAGAATACAATAATATTTTCTTACTAAACCTTATCAATGTTTATAGAAATTCTCTATACTTAATCAACCATTCTTGAGTCATCTCACCCAATGCTTCATAATCCAATCCTTGGCTAAAATATCTAAACTCATCTAAAAAATATTCAGAGATAAAGGGTGAGTTTAACGATAACTCAGTAAGCAGAGGACATATACAAGAGTGCAAACACGAGCATTTTCAGAAGAAACTCCATATGCATGAACCAAAAATCCTTTTATTTTCATATACAGATTTCTAAAATATTATCAATAAAATATAGCAACTTTTAAATCTTTTTACATTTAGAAAATCACTATTCATTATCAAAAACATTTTGGCACAAGTAACTGTACAATCTCATCTTATCCTCATATCAGAACATGTACCAAGTTTAACCCCTGTGATAGGGTTGTACTATCCCCGGTGGCCAAACCAGACAGTATCATATTGTGAGACTTTCCCTTACTCGTTTTCGGAGCCTCGAGTGTGTACACAGGAAAGAAATACATACAGGACCACTTTGTTTCCAAAATGGTTACACTTCTATCATATCATATCATGGTAGTACCAACCATATCACGTGAATCCATATCATCATATCAGAACCATATTCCAAAGCAGATCAAACATATAAGAATGCCAAAGGTTTTCATATTCATATCATATCATGTCATATCATATCAAATCATGTACCAAACTTGTTCATATCATTTTTAAATAACCAACAACAACTTTAAACATTTCACATCACATAAATAAAACATCATTTTTCATACTCGTTCTTTTATGCATTTCAGAAACATGTTAATATTGCTCATGTCTACATTATACATGAAATAAACATTTTTTTTTTCATATAGATTTCATGAATAATGCAAATAATTGACCAATGTTGTTTTTCCCAAATTCTCATTTATAACAAAAACATGCAAAGTTTTCAGAAAGTCAACCTCGGTTTTAGAGTTGGTGTAAAGCCAAGCATAGAAACCCCGCTTACCTAAACTTTTTAGCCTTTCAAGGATTTTCTCAACCATGTTGAACAAATATGAATCATTACCTATAAAAATAGTCATGTAATCCCCATAAATCTCAACTAATCACAACATTCACAAATAGAACTTGAGATATAAAACTCAATATATTTCTTTAATATCTAAATATTCTCGAAACTCTAAACTTCAAATCTCCCAAAATATTTTCATTTTATCAAAATCCTCTAACTCTCTAAAATATCATAAACTCTCAAATTCCCGATATCACCAAATATCCTTAATCTAATATCAATTCAAATGCCAGTCTATTTAAAGAATCAAAACTTTAGATATTTTGTGAAAAACAACATTTATGATTAATATAACGTGAGGTGCAAAAACCACGTCTAATATATATAATTTATCTGTAAAATGAAATTTGTATACTAGCAGAAAAAAAATGAGATAAAGCCCATATAAAATATTAAATAAATTTTCAAAATTCCTTGAGATCCCGCAAAAGAAGACTCCCCATTACAAAAGGTTATATGCATATGTAATTTAAAACTCAAATGGTTCACTACCATATATGTAAAGATGTTTGGATACATTTCGAATGCATCTCTAAAGGAGGGTATTTTAGTAAAAAGAAATCATGAATTTGCATGGACCTATTGAGAAAACACGAAAACATAAAGTTTGGAGGTTTTTAAGTTTCTAGATTCAAGACCATGCAGCAAATGGATGCTCACCGTGAGGAGAGGGAGTCGCGACGGGAATGGACGGCTGAAATGAGTTCTCTAGCTAGTTGGCGACTATGAAAGTAAGAGTGATGAGAGAGAGGCCACGTGATGAGAGGGAGTGAGACCATTGTAATATTGAGAGAGAGGGATGAAGTTTGTACGATGAAACTTATGGGGAGAACGTGTGGTGGGTCTGGGCTGTCGGGAAATTCTCAGGCGGTATTTTCTGCTGTCCGCTACATTGTTTGAGGTTGCGGCAACTGGTGTGGGTAGTGGCTTAAGAGTAGTGGTTATTTGAGTCCAAAATATTCTATTTCCAGAGCACTGAAACAGAGGCCTATCATTTCTATGATAGATAGCTTGGCTCCATACGAGGTGGAGGTGGTAGCACATGGGGAGGTGATGAAATGCTAACTGGTGATTTACGTAAGGTGGTGGCTATGGGGCTGCACGGTAGTTTCCGGCGTAATAGACTCACGGTAGAGGTAGTTGTAAAGGTGGCCGCAAGGTGAAAGTGGTGCTTTGTTTCGGGGAGCCAAAACAGGGGCCCTTTTTCATTTGGTTTCCAGCGGTGATACCATCGTTTTGGACTCTCGATGATGGTGGTTAGCGATTGCTCACGGTGGAGAGTGTGTCCTTTGTTTTGAGGAGTAAAAACGGAGTGATTTCTCTGAGTTTTTTTTTTAGATGGAGAGATAAGGCTTGTGGTGGTGTCTAAACGTAATGGGTTTACGGTGGCTGGGCACAGCACCACAGGGTGGCTATGGGTGTATTTTTGGCAGTGGAGTTTCGCTTCGATGGTGGTTTTTGTTTTACACGTTGCTGTGTCTATGGTTGTATCTTAGAGAGGGGGATGCAACGGTTTGGTTTGGTTTGGGGGAAAACAATGAGCACGATTTCTTGTAGAGGCAGTAGCGACAGTGTAGTGCTCTGGCTTATGGATAGTTTCAAACATGCTCTCAAAAAGAATTAAACATATATTTTTATATATATAAAATGGCTATCTAACGGAAATTCTTGTTTTAACGGAAATTCTTATTTCTCCGTTAAAGTTAACACTTTCCATCAGTTTCTGTTAAAATTAATACTGCATCTAATGAGAATTACCGTTTTAAACATAATTTATTAAATTTATTCACTGAAATAATATTCTTGGCATTAAAATTAATTCCACCTCTTCAACTTTCTACAATACTAAACTTTCCATTTAAAACTCATTTAACTTATATTTAATACCACTTAATACTTTAAATACAATTCATTAAGCCCATAAATAATGCTAGAAATTTCTATTTTAGAATTCCTATTTAGGACATATTTTTTAATTTTATTTTATGTAAAAGAAATATAGAATAATAATAATAGTATAGAATGACACAATAATAGTATAGAATATATAAATATAACAATATATATAGAAATAAACCATTCATAAAAATTTATACGTTAGAAAGTTTAATTTTATTCATGAAAATTTTATTTCTATTATATGATTAATAATTTAATTTTTTTTAAAATAATTTATAATTTTAAAATGAATGCATTATTTATTAAATTAACTATATATACGGTATATATAGTTAATATACGGTATATACAATTTATTATAATTATATTAAATTGGTAATAATAAGCAATAAATATAATTAATATTATATGTTGGATATTTAATTGAAATATATATGATTAAATAAATTTATATAAATTATAAATTATAATATAACATTCTTATATAAATTATAAACTATATAATATACTTTTTCAAAAAACTCATATTATTTCTTAAAAATAATCACATAACTAAAAAAACATAGATATTTTAATGTCCTCTGTTTTGAGGTCGTACAAAATAATACAAATGTTAAATTATCATCTTGGAATTAAAAAAATATCATAGCTTGAACTAATTTTTTATTAAAACTTTAATCAAAATTATCTCAAACAAGTTTGATAAAATTATATGTTATATTTATTTATGAGACTATGTTATTATTTTTATTAATTTTTTTTTAATATATGAAAACACATAATCATTTATTATCTACTTAATTATGAATAATTATTAAATTTTTATTAAATATTAAATTAAATAAACGTGCTTTGCATGTTATTTTTATCTAGTATATATATATATATATATATATAAATATATAGGTGACTGGGGACCCTATGGAGAAAAATGAGAGGGAGCGTCTGAGTGTTTGATCTGTAGAGAGGTAGAATTGATGTGAGAAACCGAAGGGAAAACTGCAGGAATCGTGGGGACCTAGATTCAAATGGAGAGGATAATACAGTTAAAAGATATATGGTTATTTGATTAAAGTAGTGGTAAATAAAGCTAAGGAAAATCCTAGATAAAATCTGGAGAAACAAACTATACAGTCGACGTGCATGCAGGTGGAAAGTAATTTATGAACCAAGGAATTGAGACGTGAAATGCATAGTATGGCAAACGTGGGCCAAGACAACTAGTAACTGACTAACTTTTAAAATAAATTA
The DNA here is from genome assembly GCA_036559045.1 of Platycarya longipes. Taxonomy (NCBI): domain Eukaryota; kingdom Viridiplantae; phylum Streptophyta; class Magnoliopsida; order Fagales; family Juglandaceae; genus Platycarya; species Platycarya longipes. The sequence continues at coordinate 30,194,413 of CM071803.1, read as the reverse complement.
GATCTTTTCATATATATCGTGCTGTAAAATACATATATCTAAATATAAAAATAATAATAGATAATTCAATAAAAGCCAGGATTTTATAATATTAATAGAAAAAGCATTAGAATTGTTGAAGAAGAACGGCATTCCTCATAATATCACTATAAATAATAGTAATAATAAATGATAAACTATATCCTTATAAACTCTTGGGCCTATAATGTATTCAAATAAATAAATATATATATTGGAGCGGGATGTTGCAGTTTTGCACCATATATATATTCTTTTCGGCCTCAACACAAACAAGTGGCTTCACTTCTAGAGACGAGAGGAGAAAGAAATATTCGTAATTCGTTTGTGCACCGCCGATTGCTTTATTATTTTTGAGAGTTTTTTATTATCCATAATGTATATAGGCAATTAAATTTTTAAATAAAATTAGGAATGAACTTAGATATTTGATGGTATTTTTAATTATATTTTTTATTTATGTATTCGATTTTTATTTATTCCAATTCTTTTGTTTTATCATTCTCTAATTATTGTTAGTATTTTTTCCTTCGAATAATCATAGAATTTATTCCCTTTACAGATTCAGTCATATTTTTTCTATAAATTAGTTTAGATTTTTTATTATATTTGAATCAATTTATTATTTATATTGATTTAATTCGTTGATGCAATATCTATTGTTGTCATTGGATTTTGTTAATAGGAATAATAATTTACATAATTTAAAAATGGTCAATGATTTATCAAAGAGTTATATTGGTTTAATTTGGTTTATAATTATATATCTTCTTATGGAAAATTTTGAAATTGGCTTCTCAATTGTGTAATTTAATAAATTAAAAATAATAAAAATATCTTATTTGTGCAAGAAATTTCCGATATTTTACTATTCGTAATTTTGAGTAATTGTTTCATTAATTATTTAGTTTTATTTTAAAGTACATTTAAAATTAATTTTTGATCTTTTATTGATAATTGAATATTTTCTTCTAATTTTTTATTTTTTTTCTTTAATTTATTTCTCTGGAAAATCAACATATAATTCAAAAACTAACTAAAATTTTATTTCGAAAACTTACCACCCCATCCAGAGCCTTGCAAAACAGCACCTTCTGCATTAATTACTTTCATAATTAATGCTTGGTGAGAACCATAATGTGTCGATGGCTGAGCCTCCCAGCCTTGGGGAGGCTTTGGTGGCTCATGGCTATTTCTTGTCATCATCAATGTTTTGAATACCGTATCAGTGGGCGTACCAATCAAGCCACTGGAATGAAATATTTTGGTATCGATATTGTTTCGTGTACCGTTTCGAAATAATTTATACATAAAAAAATTATATATATAAATGCATATATAAATTATATTTTAAAATAATAATCAATCTATGAATAAACTATATAAATATATATATATATATAATTAATTTAAGCTGAAATGAGATTAAAAATAGGAAAAAATGGAAAAAAAAAAGAGATGAGAGGCCAAAATAGTAAGTTGAGTTGATGCATGATATAACATAATGAATGTTTTTTAAGTCCAAAAACTTCTGAAATAGGAAATTCAAATAGAATAGCTACAAGCCTAGGAATTTTCCTAATGATAAGATCTCGAATAGGAGTTTTCATCTTTGGGATGGAACTTGATCAGATCTTTTTCCTAAAATAGAGCCAAAGAAATAGATTCTAGTAACATAACACATTAAATATATATATATATATATATATATGGGTAATAAACTTACATGCATCATGCATACATGTGAGTAATATAGATAGATATAGTTCATGCTCACCAAAATAAAGGCCAATGATATTTGTGGTGCCTTTCAGAGTAGATGGGCACACGACCATGTCTTTTGCTCAATATTAGTCCTGTTGTTTGCCTAGTAATTAGATAAATAATAAATCGACTTAAGTTGGAAATTGATATAATTAATTATCATATGCATCAAAAAGAAATTAATGGGCATGCTCATCAAGTGTAAGAACTTCACTGAAATCAAGAAAGTACAAACGATAAGAATAAATTATCACATTTCTTTCACTCATTGTACTCTGTGAATATTTGCCTTTCATAACACTACAAAGAATTAAGGCAAAAAGAGGAAAACAAGTATACATGATGATGATCTGATCTCCAAATTGCTTCCCTGACTGATATTATATCAGTTGATGAAGTGATTGATCCCAAGAAGTCCCTTCAATTGTTGAAGACCAATTACTATAGCCGCTCCAGCCACAAACCCGACAATAGAAGCATGGGAGAGGAAGTTCACAAGAAATACTAATCTATAATTTTTTCAAGAAAAAAGAACAAAGGAAATAAATAATCAAATAGTACTAATCAGTCGGATGTCCTCTAGGCTATCAACAAGTAGATAAACACTCACCTGAAAAGTCCAAAGGCAGCTTGAAAGACATAGTAAAGTTGCTGTCAAAACAAGTTTTGTGTAGGAAATTGGATCAGCCATAGGATCGTGTAATTTTTAAATCAATGAGGGCAACAATAGTGAAACAATAGCTACGGGTCCAGTAGCTATCTCCTTTGAAGTCCCCATTACAGCATAAATAAGAAGTGGTACCACACTCCTGTCTAGGACAACCAAAACATAGGTTAAACACAAATCCATGCATTTATATAATGATCATTTATGTCATGAGCAAGAAGTTACCCAAATATTTTGTACTAAATATTGAATTAAGTCACTTACAGAGATCATATTGAGGATCAAGTTTTGCTAAAGTTGCATATCCAATACTCTGCACTAATGAAACCCATGTTAATACAATAGAAAAAACTAATTCTTGTTCATGCTTATTTGGGGAATGCTGAGGCTAGCAATAACTTGACCTGCCACTAAATCGTTCTTAAATTTTTTTACTGTGTAACTTCGACATTATTTATTTTCAAAAAGAAATGAAAGCATTGATAATTTATTTGCAACGAACTAAGACTCTACATAATTCTAATGTACTTAAGAACTAAGTAACTTTTGAAAACATCGTGGGCTAGATGGACTTATAGTGTACAATATCGAAATAAGATTCTCTAAAAACTTTTCTTTTGCGGGCAAAAATCAGAGACATTTTAAATTACTAACATTATGGAGTAGATACAAGTGCTAACTAAAATATTCTTCTGTCCCAAGCCAACTTATAGGATCAACAGTAGATGATTTTCAACTTAAAGTACTGTTTATTAACAAAATAAAGGAACTTGAAAGAATATATATGCCATCTGGAGACTGAGGATATGATGCATGCGCTTTGGTATTGTGAATCGGCTAAAGATGTATGGGGGGCTTGTTCAAAGCAGCTCCAAAAATTAGTCATGAATGAGTGCTCCTTCCTGACCTTCTTTGAAAAATTGAACCAGATGCTGGAGCCCCAATATCTCATTGAATTTGTGGTTGTGGCAAGGAGTATATGGTGGAGAAGAAACAGATTTAGCTTTGAGGGAGTTTTCTATCACCCATCAGTTTTAGTCAAGGAAGCTAGATCAAAACTAGAATTACTAGTCATAGCAGCAGCAGACAAGCATAGTAAGGAGTCTACTTAGTGTTCCTCGCCTCTCATATGGTCTGCTCCTCCTACCTCATGGGTGAAAGTTAACTGGGATGGTGCAATAGACAAACTTCATGGTAACGTAGGTGCTGGTGTGCTTGTTAATGATGATTATGAGATAATCATAGCTACACTCAGAGTTTCCAAACCATGTTCACGGATCCCCTACTGGCAGAATCCTTTAGTGCCTTGCAAGCAGTGAGATTTGCTAGTCACCAAGGATATCAGAATGTCATCCTAGAAGGTGATTCACTTCATGTCTCTAAGGCTCTTGCCTCTACCAAAGAAGGGTGGAATAGCTCAAGCATGTTTTTGGATGAAGCCCGCGTATTGCTTAGTTCCTTAGACAAGTGGAACATCTCTTATGTTAGGATAGGGGGTAATGGGTTAGCTCACTTGTTAGCAAGGGATTCTCTTTCATTCCTTGATCTTATTGTAACACTAGAGGAGTTGCCTCTTTGTATCTCTTCCGCTTATTAAGGTAATGAAATTGAGAAGTTTCTTTCAAAAAAATAAAAAATAAAGACAACATAGAACTTTAGACTTAAGTGGTTCAGCTCAACTAAGCTTACATCTACTGTAAGGATGGTTTCAAAACTTCACTATTAATCAAATGGAGTACAGAGAGAGAGAGAGTCAATAGATTCTTACAACAGAAATTACTCACTTCACGTTTATACATTCAATCCTCACTTGTTTGCACTCAAACACTCAAGAAATGGAAAAGAAATGAGGTATGGGAGATGCTCTGTTCATCGGGCGCGAAAACATGGGATGGAGTTCGTCTGGCAGTGCGGAAGAAATGAAGCTCGTGATATTTATATTTTTGCGATCTTGCTCGAGCGAAAGTTAATCTAGGTCGAGCGAACACTTCTATATTAGACTCGGTCAAGCTGGACGTTGAGAGAGGGTCTCGTGAAGTCTCTACCTGAAATCACGCTCGAGCTGGATGTTGAGCGAGAGTCAAGCGAACTCTCGAGTTGAACTTCGCTCGAGCTGGACGTCGAGCGAAGGTCAAGCAAACTCTCGAGTTGGACTCTCGCTCGAGCGGGACATCGAGCGAGAGTCGAGCAAAAATACTGGGCAGACCATAATTCACGCCATCTCAATAAATTTCCACATTGGCTTGAATTCCCACAAGCCTCAAAAAAATAAACCATCTGTTAACAAAAGAAACCAATTCCATCAAAATCCCCTAAGGGATGTGGATACCTCGAACACCAACCAAGTCCAAACAAAGTTTGAACTTGTGCACTGCAATTGGCTTCGTCATCATGTCTATTGGATTCTCTGTAGTAGCAATCTTCTGAATGCCCATAGTACCATCTACAACTACTTCTCTGAGGAAATGATACCTCACATCAATGTACTTCGTTCTCTCATGATACATTTGATTTTTGGTTAAATATATTACACTTTGAAAATCACAAAATACTGTCATTCCCTGTTGTTGAAGACCCAAGTCACTGATCACTCCCTTCACCCAAATGACTTCTTTAACAGCCTTAGTTGCTGTCATGTATTCTGCCTCCGTAGTTGATAAAACAACAGCTAATTGAAGTGTTGCTTTCTAACTAATGGCAGAATCACATAATGTGAAAACATAACCTGTTAATGATATTCTCTTGTCTAAATCTCTAGCATAGTCTAAATAAACAAATCCAACAACATTAGAACTAAGATAAACATCTGTATCAAATATCAAGCCAAAATGCGAGGTTCCCTCCAAGTATCTCAGAATCCATTTCATGCCAACTGCACTAGAGTAAGGAATTATTGCCATGGACTGTTCCTCCTCATCTGTCTGGAGAGACAGGGAAGCTGAAAGTCTAAAATGTAATGCCAACGGCGTGCTTATAGGTTTGGAGTTAGACATTTCAAACCTATCAAAAACCTTCTCAATGTACTTTATCTAGGACAAGTACAACTTCTCAGCTTTCCTGTCCTTGCAAATTGCCATTCCCAAAATTTTCTTAGCAGCACCTACGTCTCTCATCTCAAACTCATTTCTAAGTTGAGTTTTCATCAAATCAATATCAACCATATTTTTAGTAGCTATAAGCATGTCATCAATATAAAGCAATAAGTGAATAAAATACTTATTAGGCAATTGTTTATGATACACACAACAATCATAACTACTTCTCAAATAACCATGATGAATCATAAACAAATCAAAACGCTTATACCATTGCCTAGGCGATTGCTTCAAACCATACAAAGACTTATTTAGTCTGCATACCTAATCCTCTTTACCTTCAACAATAAATCCTTCTGGCTGACGCATATAGATAGTCTCTTCAAGCTCACCAAGTAGAAATGCTATCTTCACATCAAGCTGCTGAAACTCCAGATCATACAAAGCCGTGATGGCTAGTAAAACTCTGATTGAATTGTGTTTTACAACTGGGGAGAACACTTCATTGAAGTCAATCCCCTCCCTTTGACTGTAGACTTTAGCAACTAGGAGTGTAACAACTAGGAGTGCTTCGTATCTTGCATCTGTATAAGATTGGATTCCCTCTTTTCTTTGAAGACCCATTTGCAGCCAACAACCTTAGTCTTTGCTGGTAACTTAACAAAATCTCATATTTAGTTCTTGTGAAGAGACTCAATCTCTTCAGTCATAGCCGAGCACCACTGAGCAGACTTGGTACTCTTTATAGCCTCTGAGTAACTTGAAGGCTCCTGGCCAACAATTTATTTTGCTGTAGCGAGTGCATACATAACCATGTCTGCTTGAGCATATCTCTAAGGTGGTCTAATCTGCCTCCTCTATCAACCAATAGTTATACTGTACTGCTCCTCAACTGGTGCTTCAGTCTTAGATTTAGAATCATACTCATCAGCTATAGCATGATCTTGAGAATCAGGTGGTGTTCTCTATAGAGCCTGTTGTAGCTCCACATTCTTCCCTGTAGACACAGGAATCTCCTTTCTCAAATTAAGCATAGATTTTTCATCAAAAACAATATCTCCTCTAATCACGAATTTGGGTGACTTGGGATCAGTACACCACAACCTATATTCCTTTATCCCAGTAGCATATCTCATACATATGCATTTCTTTGCCCTAGGTTCTTTACCATTATTAACATGAAAGTAAGCAGGACAACAAAAAATTTTCAAATTTGAATAATCACTAGGTGCATCAAACTATACCTGATTAGGTGTCTTCAAACTAATAGCTGTAGCTGGAGAGTGGTTCACTAGAAAACAAGTTGTGTTGATTGCTTTCGCCCAAAAATCCTTAGACAGACCAGCATTTGAGAGCATACTATGTGCGCGTTCTAACAGAGTTCGGTTTATTCGTTCAGCTACCCCATTTTGTTCTGGAGTGTGTCTAACTATACGGTGTCTGACAATCCCTTCATTCTTGCAGAACTCATCAAAGTCACTTGATGAGTGCACAAAAATGCACTCTAAATACTCTATTTAAATGTTAAAAGAAATGAGAAAATAATGAATATAACTCATGTTATTAAAATTAATGGTCATTTATCTTGAGATAGATATAAGCATGATTTAATATATTGATGAGAATATAAAATGCTATATTTTCCTCTCTTAATGTTTAATACTTTATTCTTATTTGATGCCTAAATATACTCATTATTCTTATATTTTGATTTAGGACACAAATAGAGGCATTAGGAGCAAATGAAGATAATTGCGGAATTTTAGACAGTTCTGACGTATTTTCGTAATATGGGCATAACTCTCTCATCCAATCTCCGATTGAGCTGATTCAAGATGATATAGAACCGCAAGAGAAATATATATAACTTTTATGTTTTATGTTTTAAGAGATATCCACTCAATCTAAGACAAAATCGACCATCAAGTGGACGCACCTGCACTTGACGTTCCTGGATATTTTTCAGCCACTTGCATCAAATCCAAATGTCATCATAATATTTTCCAGCAAGCACTCCTACACCAACTTGGAAATGCAATGATCAATTCATATGCAAGATGAAGTGCACTCAAGTTTCTTCAAGACAAATTATTTGACTACAAGATATTAAGTCATACAAGACAACTAATGGGTAGAGAAGCAAAATTGAAACACTCAACCTACAAGCAAAATCCAGCTCATGCATAGTGGGAAAACAAATGATCAAAATGACAACTCACAAGTCATTTGGATTCAAGAATGGCACATGGCAAAACAAGTTGAAATTGTGATGATTTTGTCATGACAACTTGCATGAAGGATGCTTATAAATAAAAGGGAGGGGTGTGTGTTCTAAGACAATGCTTAGTGTGGGAGGATGCTTTGGAAGAGCCATTGTTTTGAGAGCTTGAGAAAAGAAAAGAAAAACCAAAGAAGAGAGAAGAAAATAATGGTTAGCTCTTCCATATTATCCCTTGAAGAATTTTTGTTACATATTTTCAATATGTGTAACTAAATTCTCTAAGAGTGTTAGGGATGAACTTGTGTGTGTGATGGTGTTTGTAATTTATTTTTGATTCATGTATTTGGTCTTTAAATATTAAAACTCTTTTGTTCTATTATTCTCAATTTATTTGTGATGTTTTTCGTCTTCAAATAATTATAGAATCTATTTCGTTTATAGATTCAGTCATGCTTTTTCTATTGAGTGGATTAGTTCTATAATTATGTTTGGAGCAATTGATTATCTATATTGATTTAATTCTCTGCTGCAATATCGCCTCTTGGGTATATTGTCGTCGTTGGATTTTCTCAATGTCGATAACAATTTATGAGAGTTAAGCGCGAAGAATGATTTTTCAAAGAGTTACATTTGATTTAAACTTTGGTTATTAATGTTATATCTTCCGATTAAGAATTTGGATATAGAATTCTTAATTGAGTTATCAATGAATTAAGAATAAATTTGAATACCACAAATACACAAGGAATTCCCTATGCTCTACTTTTCGTCTCATTTTTATACTATTCAAATTACTCATTTAGTTTTAATTTACGTCACACTCTAAAATTTACTTTTCGTACTTATCTATATCTTTTTGTTAATTTCGTTATTGTTCTTCAATTTCTCAATCCATCTCCCTGTGGAATCGACACCCCAAAGCTATACTGCAAACGACCGCGTTATTCTTTGGGCGTAATCATCACTGCTACAAAATTCCATTGAGAACTTTCCACTGCTTGAAATTCTTGAAAACATCACTTTTCTGCTTCAGAAAGTAAACTCACAGCTTTCATGAGTAATTATCAATCAAAGTAAGCAAGTAGTTTGCTCCACCTTTCGATGGAACTGAGGATGGACCCCAAAGGTATGAATGAATGTAGTCCACTGTACCTTTAGTTCTCTGGAGGCCTATAGCAAAGTGGACTCTGCTCTGTTTGCCAAGCACACAGTGCTCGCACAAATCAAGTTTACCAATATTCTTGCCTCCTAACAACCCCTACTTACTGAGGATAGACATCCTATTCTCACTCATATGGCCCAGTCTCATATGCCATAAACGAGTGACATCTGACTCTGTCTCATTAGATATTGACATTGCAGCTTCACTACTAATAGTACTACCTTGGAGGAAATAGAGACTATCTATCTGATCTCCCTTCATAACAACCATGGAGCCTTTGCTGACTTTCAGTACTCCACCTTGTGTGTACTTAAAACCCAAACAATCAAGACTCCCCATGGAGATAAGATTCTTCTTCAAGTCTGGAATGTGCCGGACATTAGACAATGTCCTAACAATCCCATCAAACATCTTTATCTTCACTGAGCCAATTCCTGCAATTTTAAAAGCTGTGTGATTTCCCAACAAAACAGAACCACTGTTGACTAGTTTATAAGTCATGAACTAATCCCTTTTGGGACACATGTGAAAAGTACAAGCTGAGTCCATGACCCACTTGTCACTAAACCGAATGCTTGAATCACTAATTGCCAGGACCACATTTGAGCCATCAGAATCATCAGCAACACTGACGGCATTAGAGGAACTCGTGGATTCCTCCTCCTTCTTCAGTTTTGTACACTCACTCTTGTAATGTCCAAACTTCTGGCAGTAATAACACTTGATGTTTTTCTTGTTGGACTTGGACTTCGATTTCCCCCGAGACTTCCCTCTGCCCTTCTCTGAACCCGATCTTCCTCTGTTGGAGGAGTCTTTGACAATCAAACCACTACCTTGAGTTTCACTACCCTTATCACTGTACCTGCTCCTCAACTCCTTCGAGTTCAAAGCTGACTTCCCATCCGCTAAGGAGATAATATCTCTTCCATATAACATAGAATTTACAAAATTCTCAAATGATGTAGGTAATGAACACAAAATAATTAAAACTTGATCTTCATCATCAAGCTTGATGTCAACATTTCTAAGATCCATAACAATCTTGTTAAATTCATCTAAGTGTTCAATAATAGACTAACCCTCATTCATCTTGAGTGTATATAACCATTGTTTCAAATACAATCGGTTAGTAAGAGATTTCTTAATGTACAAACTCTCAAGCTTATTCCAAAGACTCGCAGTAGTCTCTTCCTCAGTTATCTCTCTTAGTACACTATCGGATAATGACAATAAAATAGTGTTGTGTACCTTCTCTTCATCATCCTTAGACGGTATAGGAGAATCAGGAGACCTTTCCTCAAGAACTTTGAACAACCTCTGCTAGCGCAACAAAACTTTTATCTTCAAGTGCCACAGACTAAAACTGTTTTGTTCGTCAAACTTCTCTACTTCAAATCTTACTGTGACCATCCCTTTAATCCTTCACAGAGCTAGATAGCTCTGATACCAGTTTGTTAGAAATAAACCTATAAAACTAACAACACAGATAAAAAATCAAATGCAGCTGTAATAACTAAGAGAAGTAAAACAATAAAGAAAATATAGAACACCAGATTTAAGTGGTTCAACTTAATTGAGCTTACATCCACTGTAGGGTTGGTTTCAAAATTTCATTATAAACAAATGGAGTACAGAGAGAGAAATTCAATAGATTCTTACAACAGAAATCACTCACCTCACGTGTATATACTCAATCCTTACTTGTTTGCACTCAAACACTCAAGAAATGGAGGAGAAATGAGGTCTAGGAGATGCTCTGTTCGTCGAGGGCGAAAACAAGGGAGGGAGTTTGTCTAGAGGTACAGAAGAAATGAAGCTCGCGATATTTATATTTATGCCATCTTACTCAAGTAAAAGTTAATCTCGCTCGAGCGAACACTTTTAAGTCAGGCTTGCTCGAGCTGGACGTCGAGCGAGGGTCTCGCGAAATTTCTGCCTGAAATCTCGTTCGAGCTGGATGTCAAGCGAGAGTCGAGTGAACTCTCAGGTTGAACTTCACTCAAGCTGGACGTCGAGCGATGGTCGAGCAAACTCTCGGGTTGGACTCTCGCTTGAGCGGGACGTCGAGCGAGAGTCGAGCGAAAATACTGGGCAGACCACAATTCAAGCCATCTCAACACTCCCAATATGGCTAGCAATTTAATCTCCATAGGATTGGTAGTTTCCATTTCTTTACTATTAGCTGACATAATTACAGACCCTTTATCATCCCTTAAGATCAATCTAACTCCAAAACAACATTTTTCAGCAAAGATAGCACCATTAGTGTTTAATTTTAGACTACCAGTTGATGGAGCTTTCCAGCCTAAATGAGTTTCTAATTTTTTTAACTTTAAACCATGTGCTTGCATATGCTCTTGATATAAAGATAATGATTATCCATTACCTGTTCTGGTATTAACATTAGATTTTCATATAAGTATTGATTTTTGCGATACCACATGGTCCATGCAATCAGAAAAAACTTTTCTAATTCCCCTGTGATACCTCTTTTTCGAACTTCTTGAGCTAACTTGACAAAATTGTACTTCTTTCCATCTTCTGGAAGAAAGTCAAACAATTTCCTCCAATAGTTTCCGATTTGAGTGCAAAAATATGGAGCATGAGAAACATTTTTCACTTTTGATAAGCATAGCTTACATATATCCTCTTGTAGAACTTTTCTTCTTTCCAAATTCTCAAGGGTAGCTAAACATGCTCTCCATGAGAATACTTTAATTTGATTAGGAACATTGAGTTTCCAAATCTTTTACAATCTCATTTCTGCTTCATTGGAGCTTTCCCCCACTTTTTTTCCATATTAAAGAAAAATTTATACACACTTTTCCTTGTGTATATTCTATTTTTCTCATGCTCCCATACTATTTTATCATCTCTATCAATTGAGCCTATTGGAATTTTCAATATCTCATAAACTATAGCAAGAGGAAAAATTCTTTGAATAATATCAGACTTCCACCAGTACGCTCATCTATAAGATCTACCACTCTTTCTAACCCCAAACTTGCATGCTGATTTTGTGGTAAAGGAACAAGTTTGTGATCAGGTGGCCAGAAATCAGTCCATAAATTTATAGATTTTCCATTACTAACTCTCCATAGACAACCTTTTAACAGCGTTGTTTAACCTCCCATATTTCCCTCCAAGTATAGGAGGGATTATTACCCAAACTAGCTTGTATAGATGATGAGTAAGGAAAATAACTGGGTTTGTATATCTTGTGAAGCAACGAGTTTTCATTTTGAAGCACTCTCCATGCTTGTTTTGCTAAGAGAGCTTTATTGAAAATCTATAGATCCTTGAAACCCATTCCACCATTTGGTTTCACTTCACACATCCGTTTCCAGCTAATCCACCTGATCTTGGTCTCTTCCTTCATTTGTTCCACTAGAATTTAGCCATTAAGTTCTCTAATTATTTACACAATGATGCAGATAACCTAAACCAACTCATGGTATAGGTAGGGATTGAAAGGGCCACAGCTTTGATCATTATTTCTTTCCCCTTTGTGACAGCAATCTCTCTTTCCAACTATGTAATCTCTGCCATACTTTATGTTTTAAATCAGAAAAAGTTATATATTTATTTCTTCCCACTACAGGAGGTAACTCGAGATATTTATCATATTGTTGTTGCCTTTAGACCCCTCATAAATTTAAAATCTGCTGCTTTAAATTAGATTGCATAGTGTTACTGAATACCATTTGAGTCATACCACGTTTGATCATCTAACCTGAGGCTTCTTCATAACTCTTCAATAGCTGTTGGATTTTGTGATTTGATTGTAAATCAGCCCTGCAAAACAACATGCTATCATCAACAAATAAGAGATGATTGATTTGTGGAGCTCTTTTGCAAATTTTGATTCCTTCTACTCCCATGGGGATATTAGCTTGCATAAGTAATGTCACAAGACCTTTTGTGCATAACAAAAATAGATAAGGGGATAGTGGATCCCCTTGCCTTAATCCCCTTGAGGGTATAATTGGCCCTTTTGGTTCACCATTAACTAAGATTGAAAATGAAACAGTCTTTTATACATTCCAGCATAAGTTGCCTCCATTTGTTGTTAAAACCCATTTTGCACATTACTTTTTCTAAAAGGCTCCATTCAACTCTATCATAAGTTTTGCTCATATCCAATTTCAAAGACATGTATCCTTTCTTGCCTTTCCCTTTTTATCTTAGGAAATGTATTAATTCATAGGCCATGAGCACATTATCAGTTATGAGTCGTCTTGGGACAAAGACACTTTGTGATATAGAAATTATGTTGGGCAGTATAATTTTGAGTGTATTTGCTAATACTTTAGCAAATAATTTATAAATTACATTACATAAGCTGATCGGTCTTAAATCTGCCACTCTTTCAGCTTTTTTCTTTTTGGGGATCAAAGTTACAAATGTATGATTAATATCTTTTGGTAGAGTGCCACAATTTAAAGCATTAAGTATAGCAGATATAACATCATGGCCAACTACATCCCAATATTTTTGAAAGAAAAGAGGGGCCATACCATCAAGACCAGGGGCTTTTGACGGATTCATCTTATCTAGGGCTAGTTTGATTTCTTCAGCTTTAAAATCTTTACTAAGCTCAGCATTCATATCTTCAGTTACTCGGCCTTCTAATTCATTCAAAAAATCCATATTAGCTAAATTACTAGATGTAGTAAATAGATGCTTAAAATAATTTACAATGATCATATCCCTTTCTGAATCAATTTTCTAGTTGCCAATCTCATCTTTGATCCCAGAAATCAGGTTCTTTTTTTTCCTTGGAGTTGCCTTTCTGTGAAAGAATGAGGTATTCTTATACCCTGCTTGTAGCTAAAGAGCCTTTGATCTTTGCCTCCATAGGATTTCATTTCTTTCTAACCATATCTACATATCTGCTCGAGCTTCTTTCAATTCAAGCATATTCATGTTAGCTTCATTTTCGGCTGTCAGCCTATTTAATTTTTTCCTTGCTTTTTCTATTCTATTGTTCACATTTCCAAAACTATTTTTGTTCCAGAGCATATTTTCCCCACACCTTTGGACTTTCTTCCTCAGAGTTTGCAAATTGAGAGGTTCTAGCACTTCATTCCATGCCATATTAATCACTGATTTGCACTCCTCAGTTTCAGTCCACATTGCTTCAAATTTAAAAATCTTTTGTCCTTTCTTCTTTATATTATCTTCTATGTTTCTCAACACAATTGCTAAGTGATTTGAATGAGGCACAGGAATATGTTCCACCCCTAACATTGGATAGTCTTTATGCCACTTAGGATTGCCCAAAAATCTGTCTTGCCTTTCCCAAATACAACGTCCATCTTCTCTACCATTTGTCCATGTATATTTTGGTCCCTCCCAAGTCAGACAATACACAATCATTGAGTACTGATCTAAATTCAGCCATTTGAGATTCAGATCTTGCTTTTCCACCTTTCTTTTCATGAATACTTAGAACTTCAATAAAATCTCCTGTTAACAGTCAAGACTTATTAATAGGGACATTCAGTGATCTTATCAAAGACCAGGTTTCATACCTTTTTGATGCCTCTGGTTGACCATAAATTCCTGTAAGAAAAAATGGTTCAACTTCATCTTCATCCTTCTTAACTATTGAGAGAATATGTGATTTTGAGAATTTTAAGACTTCAACCTGCATATTGTTCTTCCACATGAAAGCTAGACCTCCTCCCCTTCATTGATTACTTACAGCAATATAATTCGGATACCCCAAACTATATTTTTTCCTTTCCATTTTTCTTGCAATCAACCTGGTTTCTTGTAAAAATAAAATGTCGGGATCTTCTTTTTTTTACCAAGTCCCGAAGGACCCTCATTCCCTGTGGGTTCCCAAGCCCATGGGAATTCCAACTTAGGATAATCATGGCTCCCGGCAGGGCTGGTGTCTAACCTCTGCCGATATAACATGGTAAGAAGACATACAAATCTCTTTCTGATCCTTTCCAGCTTCTATGAGCTGACCTTTATCTTGATGATCTTTGCAAGACTTTTTAATCTTTTGTTGATCGTTACTTATTCTAGACTCAATAAATGGTCTTTTCTTACTATTATTCTCATTTGTCACACGAACAGTAGTCCCCTTTGCTCTTGCTTTTTTCTTCCACTTACCATCTTTAATCTGTCTTTTCTACATTACTCCCCTGACGTCCCTGTAAAAACTCTCTCTTTATCTGCATTTGAATTTTCAAAAAATATTCCAGATCCAACTTTCTCATAGCCTATATAAGTTGTATCATTAATTTGGGGCTCCATTCTATTATTCAGTGTATCATCTGAAGCAACCATATGCATGATTTCTTCTTGTATAACTTCCTTCTTTGGATTTTTTGTTTGTGGACATACCTTATCAGATGAAGAAATCCCTTTATCAGAACCATTTTCTATCTCAGCATTATTAAATTTGTCAGTTATCCTTTTAGCTTCTTCTATATGTACTCCTTTTCCTTTTGGATTCATATTCTGAGCAAGGATCCTCTTTCCTTCATCCATATCCTGATAGTTTGCCCAACTTTGTGATTGGTTAGATGGACTATATTGTTTTCTTTCTTGCCAGAACCTTCTGCGTCTGTTCTGTTCTGCTTTTAACCAGGTACCAAATTGTTTAGTGTTGCTTGATCGATTTCCATACGGATGACAGCCATTTTCTTCATGCACAATTCTTCCACAATTGAAGCAACACCTTGGTAGTTTCTCATATTTAATGGGGATCCAGTGTTTCTGACCATTAATAGCGATAGTTCTACCTCTAGCCAATATTTTTTTTAGATCTATCACTATCTTCATGCGTAAAAATTCTCCCCATCCTCTATCATCATCACCAACTTCAACTTCTAATACTTCTCCTAATGATTTTCCTACCTTTATCCCACTGTCTCTGTTCATCCCTACAAAAGGAAGATTATAGAATTGCAACCGTAACGGTGCTTTGTCAAACTGTAATTTGTTAGATTGAGAAAAACCATCAAATGGATTTATAACAAACAGATCATTATTATCAAAGAACCATGGTCTACCATTCTCAATTCTATTTTTATCAGCATGATTTGCAAATATCATAATAAAAACATTTGATCCCACTTCTGGGAATTTTGCTTGTTTACTTAATCTCCATACCTGACCAAGTATATACTACGTACGAATTATTGGGGTATTGGGGGTACTGCTTCTTCCTCACAGGTACTTTAAAAGTACATTATGCTATTGCATATTTTTCAGTGTGTTGTTCTTTTAACAAATTTCTTTTATGCCACTCACAGTACAGTACACCTGATCGAGCATTATACGACGGAGGCTAGCTCTTCGTTTTCGACCGGCTGCTCTCCCAATGAAGGTAGTGTCGACTTGAAATATGGGCAACAATATGCTATTTTTTAGAGGATATTAGTGACTTTTTTGTCCATTTAGATGTAAAGGGATTGCATCTCTCGGATCAGGATGATGATCTGAGACATTATTTCTAAATGATGCAGTTTTGGGGAGATGATTAAATTTTGTTGGAGATGTCTATTTATGGGTGAAGTATATATAATTAGCCTGTGGACTAGACGACTATATTTTCGTGAAGCATCATTTGTAGAGATGACATATTTTTCGGTGGGGTGTATTTTGTCTCTATTGTAAATTCAAGATGTTCAGTATTTCAATGCTTTTTTGAACAAGTTTGACCTTTTTAATGTTTTCTGGATCAGGTAATTGCGGCCAAGCAAGCAAGTCATAAATTTATGTCTTCATCATGTACGTAGTACGTAGTTATATAGACCAAGAACCACCTAACACCAGAATTGTCTTAGGAGTAAAAGTCAAATAACGGTAATTGCAAGCAAGACTTTGTGTCATGTAGACCTTAAATTTGCTTGCAATAATCACAAAAAGATGCTACCGTATCAAAGCATTTCATATCATTATTAAAAAGTTTTAAAATTTATGAAAGATATAATAAATAATTCATTTTTTAAAAATTTTCAAATAATAATAATATTAAAAATAATATTTTATTTAATATTTAACTTTTATTTAAATTATTTTATCTCATATTATTATCTAAACTGCACCTTAAAAGGCCTGCCGCAGGGCCCTCTCTCCCAAAATTTGATATTTTCATTAGTTTATTGAAACGCTGTTAGAAGAGGGTCTATGATATACCACTAGACATGCGGTTAATGAGTTTAGACTTCATGATAATCCCGTCAAGTTGTAAGGTGCTGCTGCTTATAATCACAAGGTTTTATCTATGTGAAAATTAATGAAGTACATAATGGAAGGCGTACTTCTCTCTATCTGTTTGCTTCAAAAAGTTTTTAAAATTTCAATTTTTTAATAAAAAAATTAAAAACAATTTTCTCCAAATAAATTTGTAACCGCTTTAAATTTTAATATTATTATTGCTCGGAATGAATGTTGGCTTGATTTTCTATTGAAAATGCCATTTTTTTTTTAAAAGAGAAATCCGCATATTATATTAATTTAAAGCAAATTGCTAATACAATAAGAGAATGATTCTAAATGAATGCATTCCTCATCAAGGTTCAAAACATTTTTGACCAAAACATGGGCTACCATATTAACTAGCGTTGGGGTGTGAACAATAGAGACCCCTATAAGGTTCCTAATCATCTGTCTAGCATCTCTTATGAGGAGACAACCATTACTCCAGTCGGTGTTATGACAGTTTAAGCCATCAACGATTACTTTGGCATCACCTTCTAGTATCAAGTTTGTGTGAAGCCCGAGATCCACGCAAAAGGAGATAACTCGAGTTGCCACCACCGCTTCTCCTAATAAGGGATCCGGGAAAAGATGTCTGGATGCTTGGAAAGTGCCGAGTACTTGCCCTTCGTGGTCACATATGATCACTCCTATGCCGAGCTTGCAATTGATTTTGTCGATTGCCGCGTCCCAGTTTGCTTTGATATATCCTATAAGGGGGTTCCGCCAAGTGGGAGAGGGTACCGGTGTTGGAGATTTCTTCTGTTTGTTCTTCAAGCTTTCTAGGTATACGCTCAAGTCTATTAACCCCGATCGAACCTGCTGTATCACTTGCGAAGGGGGGAGAAAGTATGAATCAAAAACCACTTTATTTCTTCTCTTCCAGAGTCCTTTGAAGGCGTAAGCTGCTTCTGCAACTACTTCCTCCAAACTTGTAGAAAAAATGACATCATGTAAATCAATAAAAGACCCTTCCCTGATAGGTAATTTTTGGATTTGCCTAGAACAATTACTCCACACATCTTGGGCGCCTAGACACTCCCAGAGGGCATGCATAATGGTTTCTGGATGTAGACTGTAGATAGGACATTCCGGGGAGACGAGTATCCTCTTCTTAACTAGGTTAACCTTGGTTGGCAGAATATCTTTCCCGGCTCTCCATAGAAAGGTTTGAATGGCATGTGGCACCTTTAGCTTCCAAATAATACTCCATATTTTTAAGTTTGAGATCGGTTTTGAAGTTGGCCGAATCTTTCTTCATTAAGGTTGCCTTGTAAGTGGTAGGTGGATCTCACTGTGAATTTTCCATTTGACGTACATCTCCAGGCTAGTTGATCCGGGTTTCCGCAAGGGTTGATTGGGCTCCACAGGATGGTCATAACTTCCCCGTTGCCTATCTTCCAAATGAGACCTTCACAAAGGAGAGGCTTAGCTGCCATGATACTCTGCCACACAAAGGATGCTCTAAGTTTTAAAGTTGCAGTCATGAAGTCCTTGCCCTTGTAATATTTTGCTTGAAGGACTTTAGCGGCCAAAGAAGTCAAGGATTGTAGAAGTCGCCAACCATGTTTTGAAAGGAGAGCTAGGTTGAAATCCTCAAAGTCCTTGAATCCGAGTCCCCTGTTTTTCTTTGCTTTACCCATTTATTTCCGCCAGTGTAATTTGGAGCGATTGTCTTTCTGGCCCCACCAAAAGTCTTGCATTAGCTTGTTGATCCCCACCAAGTTGTATGTGGGGATCGCTTGGATGACTGCCTTGATGAGTATCTCTTTACAAGCAAGAGATAGGAAATTGGTCTTCCAATTGCTCATTTGGGTCTTGATCTTGTCTAGAATAGGGTTGAAAGCTCTTATTCTATGTCTTCCGATGAAGGGGGGAAGACCCAGATATTTTTCAAAGGGCCCGTTGCTCTTATCCCTGCTGTCTCCAGTATAGTACCTTGGACTTCGCTCTTGGTGTTCTTACTAAACATGATGGAAGTTTTTTCCAAGTTCAGTCTCTGACCCGATGTTGTTTCATACGCTTGCAAGATACTGTGTAGCTTGTTCCACTCCGATGGGAGAGCCTTGCAAAAAAGTAAATTTTCATCAGCAAAGACTAAATGATTAATAGTAAAAGAGTCTTTTGTCATCGGGATACCAGAGATTAGGTCCCTTTGTTCAGCATGTAAGAGAGCGTGACTAAGTATTTCAGAAAAAAATGATAAAGAGGTAAGGGGAAAGAGGGTCTCCCTATCTAATGCCTCGTGAGAGTTGGATGGGGGTTTGGGGCATTCCATTGACAAGAATAGAATATGACACGGATTATATATTGCATGATAAGTTCAACCACTAAAGTATCAAAGCCCATCTTGATCTTAGCTGCTTTCAAGAAGCTCCACTTGACTCTATCATATGCCTTGCTCATTTCCAACTTTAGTGCCATGTATCCTTCTTTTTTGCTCTTGATCTTGTTTTGCATGGAGTGGACGAGTTCGTAAGCCACTAGGATGTTATCATAAATGAGTCTCCCAAAGACAAAGGCGCTTTGTGTTGGTGAAATCAAGGATGGGAGGATTTTTTTGAGCTTGTTAGCAATGACTTTGGCAATAATCTTGGATAGAATGTTGCACAGGCTGATGGGTCTATAGCTGAAACCAGTCTGGGGGCTTCTTTTTTGGGGATAAGTGTGATGAATGTCTGATTTATACAACTAATCCCAGACCTAGAGTGTAGCATATCCAAGACTGTGGCAATAATATTTTCTCCAACAATGTTCCAATGATCCTAATAAAAAATGGCAGGTAAATCGTTCGGACCAGGAGAGCCAAGGGGGTTCATACTTGTGATGGCTAGTTACACTTCCTCCCTGCAGTTCTGGTTAGCAAAAGGTTCATATCTTTTGTGATGCTGGGGGAAATGTTTGCCATGTAGGAGTCAAGTCCCACTGGGCTAGTTGTGGAAAAAAGCTGAGTATGGTAGTTCTGAAATTCCCTTGCTACGTCCTCCGGAGTATGCCAAGAGTGGCCCCTTTCATCACTGATCTACCGGATGGTGTTTCTTTGTTTCCTCTGAGTTGCGTATTTGTGGAAATAGGAGGTGTTCCTATCCCCATCTTGTAACCACCTTTGTTTAGCCCTTTGTTCCAAATGATATCTTCCTCTTCTAAACTTGTATCCAACTCTTTTTGAAGCTGCTTGATTTGCTCAAAGTTATGATTGGGATCGTTTCCTGGAGGCCTCTTAGATCTTCCCTCTTCCTGTTGATCTCTTTTTGTTTGAAATTCCTCTCTACCCGGTACCATTCCTTAAGTTGGAAACCACACCTCTCAATGCCTCTCCTAGTAATCTCGACATTAGGACCCGTTTGTCTAGCCCCTTGCCAGGTATGTTTAATCACCTCCACACATTTCGGGTGTTTGGACCATGCTAGCTCGAACCTAAATAATGTTTTGGTGGCTAAAGCTCTGAGTATAGAGTCACTGCTACCGACTAAGAGGGGATAGTGGTCAAAGCATTGAACCGGCAACACGAAGACCGAATTAATAGAAAACAGATTGTTCCAAGCGTAATTAGATAGAGCTCTGTCCAACCGTTCCCTTGTTAATTCCTGACCAGGTCTATTGTTACACCAGGTGAATTTTGCGCCTTCGAAACCAAGGTCCCCTAAATCACAATCGGTTAAGGTAACCTTGAAGTCCACCATTTGCCAATTAGGTCTAGAGTGCAAACTGGTGGTCTCATCTTGGGATATAAGCTCATTAAAATCTCCCATACAAAGCCATGGGGTAATAGACTCGGGTTTAAGAAATTTCAATAGACTCCACCCTTCCTTTTACCAGCCATAGGATGCCTATAGAATCTGGTCACCAAGCCAACATTAACAGAATTACCAATGGGAAAATTAAGGGAAATGTGACTCAATGAATAAGAAACTAAATTAAATGCAATTCTTGGGGACCAGAGGGCGGCAAGGCCTCCGCTTCGTCCCACACAATCAACAATAAAGCTAAAAGTAAATCCAAGCTTGTTACAAATGGCCTCCATTTTGTTCCTTTTACATTTTGTTTCAATCAGGAAAACCAAATTGAGGGATTTTTCTTACACTATCAAGTGGAGTTCCCAAACTGTATGGGGATTCCCCAAATCTCAATAGTTCCATGCTAGGCAATTGATGGGGATTGGCAGGGCTGTAACACAGCCTCTGCCAACAAGATTTGTTTGAGTTTCTTTGAACTCTTGGCTAGCTTTCCATTAAGGCTAACTGTCCTTTTTTTTGTATTTTTTTAACTCCTAATTTGGATGGGGAGAGGAGTAATGGTTTCGGAAGACCAGTGGCCTTGCCTTTAGCCCTTCGTTTCCAATTGGAAGTAGGGGATTTGTGAGGGGCTATTGGAGGCAGGCCAACTGTAGGGGAAAGAGGACTTACCTGGGTCTGATGCTCATCGAGTTCCATCACCAGGTCTTGTGGTCCTGGGTCCGAAAGCATCTTCCCATGGATTAGCACGTCCGTGTTCTCTGCTTGGCATTGTACTTGTTGCTTGTAGCAGACCAACACATCCAAGTCTTCTTTTAGTGCCGTGGTGGGCTCTGAGTATGGGTCAGAGAAAGTAGGCCGCTAAAACACTTTGTTGGGAGCCACGTCCACGCCAACGGCTATTTTATTATTATCTGGTGGTTCTTCAGTCTGGGATTGGTTAATAGAGAGCCTTCTCAGGAGCAGTTCATCTTCTCGAATGGTGCATGTTTCTCCTTTACCGAACCACTGGCCGCTAGACTGATCTTTTCGACTAGATTGGGCTTCATCCTCTTCTTTTTGGCTGCTGGCGAAGGTGGGAGTGATCTCTGATTTTGCCGGTGTCCCTGCTCTGATCCATGTCCCATGCTACAACTGGTGTGTGTCCCGAGTTCTTCCATCAGTAGTTGCCATTGTGCATCCCATTTGCCCATGACTGATTTTGCCACAATTAAAACAAAAATTGGGCAGACGTTCATATTTATAAGTTATCCACCTACGGAGGCCCCCGAAATTGAGAATTGGGCCCCCCTGGCTAATGGTTTTGAGATATCGACTAGGACCTTAAGCCCTATGAAACTCCCCCAAGCTCGCTCGTTTGCATTCACATCCACTAATATGATTTGGCCGATTGAAGCACCTATCTTCTCACCCATTCTTTTGTTCAAGCTTGCGAATGGAATGTCATGCAGTTGAACCCAAAAGGGTTCAGTGGTGAATTTCAGTTCTTGGGGTGAAATATGTCCTTCGCATTCTTGAATGCATACCAGGTGTTTGTCGAAAACCAAGGTCGCCCCTGGGTAACTCTGAGTTTTACTTCTGCCGTTTGGAACTCTACTAGGAATTTATTCCACCCCAGGTCTTTGATGGTTACCTTACCTTCGAGTTTCCAACCCTTGGCCATCGTGAGCTTGAAAGCCCCTTTATTCACTTCTCTGTCTGCTACTACCATGGCCACTAGACATAGCTTAATTGCTTCCTTACCGAATAAAGTTTCTTCGTCAGACAGTGAGATTTCATCCCTCTCACTTTTTGTAAGCTTCAGCCTTTCACACAGATTGATTAAAAATTCTTCCATTCCCACTCGAGATTGAGATGAAGGAGAGATCTCTTGGAATCTAAAGATTCAAGAGAGGGAACCTAAACTGCTACAAGAGAGTTTAGAGAGAGCTCTCACGTGGGAGAGGAAAATCACCAACCAAAAGGCTAGAATTCTATTGAAAATGCCATTCGAGAGACTTGGTTTGACTATAATTCGATCCACAATTTTTGGCTTGACACTTCATTCGACATTCCGCTCGAGCGAACTCCCGACATAATGTTCACTTGACATCCGTTTGACAATTCACACAAGTGACCTCCAAGTAGATTGTTTAATCGACACCTTGCTCAAGTAAATGATCGCTAACTAGGGTTCCTACATAGTTTTGAAAAGTATTGTTGCCAAAACAGAGAGAAAAGAGAAGGAACTCCTTTAGTGAGATTTTGAGAGTTCATTGGGTATATTGAGACTTTTAAGATTAAAGAGTGATTTGCGGTTTCTCTCTTATATTCAATTTTGTAATGGTTAAGTCCATGAGAATGACTTTGCTAGGTGGACGTAGGCTTGTTCAAATGGAACCACATTGTTAATATCGTGTTCCGTATGCCTTTCATGAACTAGGTTCTAGTAACTCGGATCTTCTAAGTTGGGCCTGCAAAAAATTAAGGTGAGAAAGGCTAGGAGAGAGTGGTCTAGGAGGCCAAGGGGACTCCGATGCCTAAGTTAGTAATAATTTCGAAGCTTGAAAGTAAGGAGAGAGTCTAGAGCTTTCTTGTATCTAGGGGCATATTTTTAACTGGAACCTGAGGGGATAGATCGCATCTTTCTTCGTGGGATCCATGTCCTTTTTACTAATTTTCTTTACCAGGATCTTTTAATGTAGAGTTGCCTATGAGACAACATCATTAATGCGGCGGGTAGTCCGGGTTGTGGTGCCATTAATGCGGCGCAGCTTTCCAATCTACTTTATTCTACAGGTGCTTTTAGTAGCTCGGTGTACTCCTGTCACAGCATTGAGGGTTCTCATTGCTTTCTATACTGCCTAGTACAAGTCTCCATGAGTAAGATGCTATTGAGTAGCGTTAGGCCTGTCTGTCCTATCAGTTATTATTATTATTTCCCCTACAGGTGAGTTGCTTCGTGGACTAGTTTGGACCCTAGGCCGGCTACTTGAGTGAGACCAACTACCCTCAATTAAGTGCCTAGTAGGCTTTTGGTTGAGAGGAAAATACACTTACACATGTAAATCTTTGTGTTATTTGTATGATTATCAAATTTCTTTGTTTGTTTGTTTTTGCTATTATACTTCAATTACTTGCTAGATATCTAGTTAATCCCAACAAACTCTTTTTAGAGAGCCAGACTCAGTGTAAGACCTTGAGGGATGGATATGGCAAACTTTGAAGTAGAGAAGTTCGATAGTTAGAATAGTTTCAATCTATGGCAGCAAGATGAAGGCTTTATTATGACAACAAAGCTTGAAAAAGGTCTTGAATAAGAAGGTGTTAGATGAATCTTCAACACTAACAAAGGAAGATAAAGAGAAAGTACATAATGTTATTTCTCTCAGATGGAGTATTGCAAGAGGTCGCTGATGAAGAGACTATTGCTAGTCTTTGGAAGAAACTAAAGAGTTTGTACAAATAAGTCGCTTATTAATCATTTGTAGTTGAAACAACAATTATACACTCTCAAGATGAGGAAGGGGTTCCTACTTCTGATTATCTAGATAAATTTATAAAAATTATTATGAATTTAAGAAATACTGACATTAAGCTTGATAGTGAAGATCAAGTCTTGATTGTATTTGTGTTTATTGTTGATTTTGTTTGCTTATCGTGTAACCCTTAATTTATTTTACAAAATAATATTTAAAATGAATACTATTAATTAATACAACATTTTTTCCTAACATTAGAAATTTAAATAATGATGTTTTATATATATCCAAATATCAAAATAATATACTATTTAATAGGTTGGACTTTGGAGGAAAATCCTTCCAACCTAATGTAGAGAAAAATGTAAGGCGGCTAAAAAAAAAACGTGGAAGTCTATGTTATTTAAATATTGCTATTTTCTTGATGAGATATAAATATTGCTATTTTTAAAGACAGACCATGTTGGAAAACTACAACCACAGAGGAGGCACGTGGGGTTTGAAAACAAGTCTGAGTATGAGAATTCCGAGCTCGTCTTATTAAACAAGTGACTCCTTGGGCGTGCAATCGGAAGATTTTGATAGTTGATTGACCTAGCCGACATTTTTTACTAGAATATTCATCTTTTAGACCACGAGCTTTGACAAACTTTCAATACATGACCAGACTTCTAGCTAGAAAAATTGTGACATGCTTCTTATCACCATTTCATAATTATATATATTTACTTATGAAAATTTTAGTTTTGCTTTGTCGTTTCCTTTAGTATTGTGTTTTTTGGAAAAAAAAAAAAAAGTTTAAAAAATATGCTAAAAAAAAAGAAGAAAAGAAGCCAGAGTACATCATTCGGCAATGGCACATGAATTAGACTCCTCTCTTCTAGATCTGTTGGATCACGATTTTACTACTCCACCCTCCTCTACATGAGGTATGCGAGTCCTATGCACGGGCACTGTCACACTAATTAAGAGTCTTGAGAAGACAAATGTGAATATTTGTGTTAATGACTTCACAATCCAGATAAGATGATTGCATGCAGTGCTTTCTTCGCAAATGCAGATCACATCTGCATTCAACAATCCGCAAGTTGGATTTCAAAACTATTTTTATAGTGGTTCTCTTCTTGGTATGGCTAAGAAACGAACGTACAAAAAAAAATGAATTTTTATTATCAATTTTTTACGATAAAAAAATTATTTACAATTAATTTTAACTGTAAAGAATTATTTCGTTGAAATTAACTGGCTGCAAATAAATAGTTTCTTGTATTAATTATAAAAAATTTTTTTATCTATGATCAGTTATTTTTACATGTCAAAATAAGTATTTACGTAATAAATAATCATTTTTACTTCAAATAATCTGTTATGAATATTTGCTTTTCTTGTATTGAGTTAATAATGACCTCTAAGCCTAATTTATTGGTCCCCTGATGCTTCACAAAATACGAGGACTTACAACATTCATAAAAGAGAAATGTTATATCACTACAACATATTCAATCATTCCCGGCGGTTACTTTCGCCACTAATACACATATAAATTGCCGCTAAATCAAATTAGCAGTAATTACTATACGCCGCACATTCTCCGCTATTGAAAAGCCCAAATTATATATTTGCAGCGAACTCACTAAGTCACTGCAAATAAACACTTATTTGCAGCAAAAATATTCGCCGCAATAGGAGACTCTTCGCGCCGCCATTGTATCTCACATGTAGATCTAGAAACGCTGCGAATTAATATTTGCAACAAATTTATACGCTGCTTATAATTTTAATTCGCCTGAAATAGTGCCATCCAATATTTTGATTTTGAATGTAGCGGCGATTTATGTCGCCGTAAAAAATTGTAGCGTAAACGAACCACCAACTTTCGCAGCGATTAATTTTTGCCGAAAGACTGCGCTAATATTTGCAGCGAGTTTAGTCGCCGCTAAAAAATGAGGTTGCTGGCACCAATTAACTTTAGCAGCGATTAATTTTCGCCGGAAATAGGTTAATTTCGTCGGAAATGACCGGCTTTATTGGGTGATTAAGCTTGTTTCATTCACGGAACTCCTTTCTTTAATTAACCTGTTAAGCCTAAAATACATCCATTTTGCATAATCCCAATACAAATAACTAGCCATCCAATAACTTTTCATCCAATTTCATATATATATATTGAATGATCAATATCCAATATCAATGATCACCTGGTACTTGATAGTTATATATCGAACTAGTCATTCAGTTTCATACATATATATATATATATAAAACCATAATTAGTCATCTAATATGGTTTACTGGCCTTGGTGCATAAATTAAGGCAATTAATTAAATAGTACATCAAGTCACATTAGTAGTGTTTCATATAATCAGAACTTCATTTATCTTCTCAGCCCACCATTGTAGCAATGCCTCTAGATTCTGCACATAGGTCATGTGATGTGTACTGCAGCACATCTTGACAGTCCAACATTGATCAACTTTGCATCAATATTCAAAAAATACATAAGCCAAAATCCAACCAGGCATATTATAAAGTACTGAACATTTAAAAAAGCAATATAGCATATACACTCATATGCTGGAACAGAATCAAATTTAACCTCCCCCTAGTAAGAAGGTCACAAACGAAAGAGAAAGTTACCATGCAGTCATCATTTTCACTGGCGATTCTGATGGCTGGACAAGAAGCAACTTCACAATGAATGTGCGGCTGGTACTATAACTAGTAGAATGGCATCGTTGTGCTCTGCGTTTTCACTAACCTATACAAGGATCATTTAGAACATGGAATAAAAGAAGTAAGAAACCTCTTTTTATTAATGAGAAGTTATAAGGCTTAGTCTAAGTACAGGATCATTCTGAACATTATCAATCAAATTGCACAGTTTACAATAATAATTCAAGTGCACCAAAACTATCGCAAGAAAACTCATTGAGAACCTATTTGTAAAAAGTAAAAAGTATCAATGAACTGAAATTATCGGAGTCTATTGCAAGAATAATAAACACTTAGGCCTAGGCCACCTATGCCTTGATAAGCAAAAGGTCTAGATGTAATTTAGACCACTTACCAGTGAGTCATCCATGATCCGTTGATCCAGCCCAGGTAAATCAATCAACTCCATGAAGATGCTGAGAAAAAATACGTCATATAGAATTTAAAATCATCCAGCTCCAATAAATCAAAGAATACATGCATGACAACAGGAGATCAAATGATACATGCACCAACATCTTGGAGATGTCAGTATAATATGGAGTGAACTTTATAAAAAAATTTACTGCATGTATCATAAGAACATTAAACAAATGCACCCAAATTTCTACATGTGCATTCTACACATATAACAAAATGCATGACTCATCCCAAACAGATATTTGGCACTATTGTAATGTGAAATGGCTTGTCAATGACCCATCTACTTCAATTTTCTGCATCTATAGTGGAAAAAGAGAACAAAAAGACTTTCTTTAATTTAATGCATCTAAAGTGGAAAAAAAAGAACAAAAAGACTGATCTCAAAGGCTTTTAATTCCATGTTAGCATCTTTTTCATGGCTTGCCTTTGGTCGGCAAAGGCTATTAATTCCATTTGTGAGGAATGTAGTTAAATGTATGATGCCTTCATTTTCACTCACTTCAGGATCGCTTAAGATGTGTTTGTGTTTTTGTCTGATAGAGAGAGAGATTGGAAAGATGTGCTGCCATTGGCTGGGGTTCCATCTCAATTTATTTTCGACTCTCTTCAATTTTGAATGACCAAAATGAGAGCCTAAGAGATACCTATGAAGAAACAATTAAAATGATGTGGTTAGGATGAACCAACTTACAGGACGCCATCATTGGGAATTTATCATACATCTTCTGTTTAAATAGTTAGTTATACTACTCATTCCTATTTGCAACATCCAAGTGAAGTTGTATGCTCTTATTCATCTAAGGTGGAAAAATGACCGCAAGCTATGAAAAGAAACAACACACTTCAACAAAAACATAAGATGTACTTACCCAAGCTCCAAACTTAATCTACCAACCAAAAAGTGCAACATGTGTTAAAGTAGACCATCCTTGTCTAACACTTAGATCCAAAATAGGAATTGAGAGCCACCTGCATGAGCGTCATCAGCACAAAAAATTAGTTCATCATACTACAAAAACAGCCACCTCACACTCAATACCAGAAAAGTGTGCATACTACAGAAAAAATTATTGTGAGGCAGATACTTACATGTCTGATGTTACCATTGTTGCTCCCTCAAAATGTATATTTGATTAAGCCTCTCAAAATATATCAAAATATAATCACCAAAAATACACCGAAAGACCAGTCAAAAAATTATTTCAAAAGTTTGATTTAACTAAAAAACCCAGCTCATTGCGTCTCTTGATGAGACGCAACGATGGACCCACGCTGCCCCAGCAACTCGCGCATAAGTCGACCAGTTTCCTCCTATCTTTGTTCAAGAGTAGCCAACTTTACCTTCACAGCCTGCAACTCATTAGTGGAAGCTTCAACCTGTAGCTTATGCTTCTCAATTGAAGCAAGGTATTCTCTCTCCCGTGCCTGGTCGCGCTGTCTTTTAGCCTCTGGGATGACCATCTCCCCCAGTCGTCTTGAGTAACCTGGTCTATGACCAAGTACCTCCCATGCCTTCACAGCCTAAAAACACCCGCGGCTGCTTCAGTAGTTTGTTGCTCCGGTTCCAGAGTCTCGATCACTTTTGCCATTTTATTCTGCAATAGGACATAAGTCGCACAGTTAATAGTGAGCATTTAGTATTCTGCCAAAAAAAAATAAGGGAACATAATTTGTAAATTGTTGAAATGGCAAATAATAATTCGCTTCAGGAGATTGTTACTAACATAAGCTTCGCCAGTCTCTTCTATGACAAATGTCTCTTTCTTCTTCGACCAGTGAGTATCCTTGAAGAAGTCCACCAAAGTTCCCCCCTCACCACGCTACATGTATTTGTAAGGTGTATTATAAAAGATCCATGTTCATAAGAAAATTAGTGGTCAGCTTTATTTAATTTAATGCTAAATTGATATAGTTGTGCATTGATTCTGAAGACACAAAACAATTTGAAATACTGAAGCTAATAAGTGTATGTTAGAGCTTATACCTTCTGTTCTAGGGCCCTAACGAAGGATTTACGACCGGATGTGTGGTGATTTTTTGCTTCTTTCTGTTCTCTTGATTCTGCTCTGATATTTTTTGTTATTCCAAAATGGAATGAAGTTGCTCTTTTCAAAGTTTTAAACTACCAAGCACTACTTTGGATTGAAGAAAAAAACAAGGAATACCTTGAAGTGGTCGCTGCCCCATCTCATGCAGAGCTTAACCCAGACTATGGGGGTGACCAGACTACACCCAGCCACCAAAGCTTCGTCCTCGTTTGGGAATGACGTATAAATCCTATGCAGTTCATGGTGGAATGCATTGAAGCGCTTCTTGAGCTGTTTAGTCACTGTCAAACGATGATTCTCCAACTCCCATTCTAATTCAAAATCGCCCTGCAATTCAAGTAAAAAAATAAATTCAAACTAAAACACCAATCCCAACATCTTAACTTAAAATCTATCACTGCCTATGCATTTCAGTCTTACCCGAATCCGTTCGATCAAGTGATCCTTCATTGCTTCAGGTACATCACTCCAGCGGGGATAACTCATATCGCAATGCTCTTTAACTATTCATGTTATGCGAGAAGTAAACATGGATGCATTCTCACAGCAAGGAGCCATTTCCCCAGGATTTATCTTCAGCGGCACTTTACCATGTTTGCGTAGTTTGTCAAACTCGGCCAACTTTGCGAGCCCACGACCACGTCTGGACGTCTCCGGCTGGGTGGATGGGGTGTTCGCTTGGACATTCTCACCTAATCATTAATGGTAATAAATTCATGGTCAAGGGCCTAAATGCATGGTCAGGGAAAATAATATACGAAGCATATATAGTAAATTATGATTGCTTAAATAAAAGTTTAGATACAAGATTTGTAGACTATACCGATTGGTCCGCTCTCAGCCACTGGTTCTTGTATCGGCTCTGGTAGAGTATCTAAAGTGTCTGTCTCCAGCTCAAATCTATTCATTTGACCATTTGGCCCAACCTCTGGAATTGGGTCCGCAGACATGGACTTAAATGGTTGGCTCGGAGCATGAGTGGAGTCATCTACCCCAACCTCTGGAATTGGATCCGCACACATGGGCTCAAATGATTGGCTCGGAGCCTGAGCGGAGTCATCTGCCCCAACCCCTGGAATTGGATCCGCACACATGGGCTGAAATGATTGGCTCGGAGCCTGAGTGGAGTCATCTGACCCTACTTCATTAGGCCGGGCCAATGCTGGGCTTTCACATTCACTTATTCGGCAGCCACGTGGCTGGTTCCCTCAGGATCTTGGACGAACCCAACGAGGAAAACCTTGGCCTCGTCCGTGGGGTCGACCACAGCTCAGAGCCTCTGTCTGGTCACCTGCAGACAAAATGGTTAAGTTAGTAAAAGGTTGATGTATAAACCATTGATATGGTTAAGTTAGCACAGTTAACAAAATGCCATTGATATGATTTTTTGATACCTGGGCCGTTGATGGTTCGCATGCTATTCAATCTGTTAAAGAACCTCCAAATCGGTTGGCTTATATGCGAGCACCTGACATGTAACAAAAACAAACATGATTTAGATGTTTAGATTGTAGTCCGAAGTCGAAAAAACAAATATACATGTAACACCAGCATATGTTATAAATCTATTTGAATTCAATATACATTGATATATAGCATGAAGGTAATGGTATTTCATCTAACATATTGAAATACCATCCATACGCAGTTATACTTATTCTAGCTTAGACTCTTCCCTGGTGGATAGCTTGTTATCATATGAAGTTTCCTCATCACCATCTTCGTCTCCAGAGCTAGTTGGAACTACTCCATCATCAATAAAGTCATCCAAGTTTCTCCCATCGTTTGAGGGCGTCACAAGGTCCTGTGTATCGATATGGATAGGTTCTATATCAACCCTACTAAGTGAACTTGACACTGGACATACCCCGCAATGCAAAAGTGGATAATCATATGATTGCTCATTTTCTTGATAGGCATCATCATCGCTTGATGCATCATCAATATTGTCCAAAACCCTCGGCGCACTTGGAACATCGTAGATATTCCTATTATCATACCGTTGAACAACAAACCAATTCTCCTTTGCTCTCAAATCTCTAATGTAAAAACACTGTGAAGCCTGACATGCCAACACAAACGGTTCGTCCCTATACCAAGTCCTATCAATGTTGACACTAGTCATGTGATTGTCCACTCGGACTCCCCGTTTCTTATCTCCAACATCAAACCAAGCACAACTGAACAAGTATACTTGACGACCTCCCATATAGCGTAACGCCACAACATCATTGATAACACCATAAAAGTCTACGTTATTAGTATCTTCGTCACCAGTTACCACAACTCCTGAATTTTGTGAACGTCGTTGGAGTTCACGCTACTTGGTATGGAACCGTTTACCGTCTATGCTACAACCAGCATATGAAGCAACCCAACAGTCAGGACCGCAAGCTAACACATACAAATCGGCTGACACACTTAGTGAATTACATGCACGCTCCTCCTGAACCTACAAGATGATAAGGTGCCCAAATCACGTAAAAGAGTAATAACGCAAATTATGACCTAGGATCATCATTATTCTAAGTAGACTGGATGAACTGAAATTAACTTACACGTTGCCTGAACCAAATTGGGAACTCAGTCTAATGCGTGCCCTCAATAGCAGTTGGGTTCGCTGTCTTGCATTTGTCGTAATGCTCCCTGCATTTGGAGAACACAACCACGGCGAAACAATACAATAGTTAGTTACGTAAAGTAAGATAGTTCCATGTGGAATCCCAATCATGGTCCATGAAGAAGTCATTAGTGGAAGCTTACTCTATATAGCTTCCAATCTCTTCACAGTTGTTCAGCACATACCATATAACTGATGCATGAAGTTTATCTTTTAATTGCACATTACTAGCTATGCCCAAAGGACGAAATTTTTGTGACAAAATTTTGAATCCGTCAACATTCAAGTCTCCATCCACGTCAATGTTGCGGTCTGGCCTTCTAAACTTTGTCTCAACATCTTGGAGATACATTGAACAAAATGTCAAACATTCTCTATGAATGTAGGCTTCTGCTATTGATCCTTCTGGCCGGGCTTTATTTTTAACATACCGTTTGAACTTGCCTAGATACCTCTCGAAGGGGTACATCCATCTATATTGAACTGAACCTCCAAGCATGGCCTCACGGGGTAAATGGATAGCTAAGTGGATTATAACATCAAAAAAACATGGAGGGAATATCATCTCCAGTTTGCATAGAATGGTGACTATATCATTTTGAAGTTGTGAAAGGCGGTCTACATTCAGTGTTTGGGCGCATAACTCTTTGAAGAAACTGCTAAGTTCTGTCAAAGCCAAGCCAATATCACTTCTTAAAAGCCCTCCCACAGCAATAGGGAGCAATCTTTGCAAGAAGACATGACAGTCATAACTTTTTAATCCTGAAATTTTGCAATCTCGTATAGACACACAATGCGTGATGTTGGAGGCGAACCCATCTGGAAATTTCACATCTGCGAGCCATTCACAGAATTTATTTCTTTTATCCCCATGTAATGTGTACATGGAATGTGGCATTGTAACACGGTCATTGATCCGCTTTAGATGTAATTCTTTTCTATAGCCCAAGACTTCTAGGTCACGACGAGAATTTATACTATCCTTAGTTTTGCCAGGAATGTTCATTAAGGTGCCCAATATGTTATCAGATATATTCTTCTCCACATGCATGACATCTAAATTATGTCGAAGCCACAATGTAGACCAATAAGGAAGCTTGAAGAAGACGCTCTTCTTTGTCTAGTTCAACTCCTCTGTAGTTTGTTTTCTCTTCCTAACAGACTTACCAAATTGAAATGGTCCAAGCATTTGTAATTGAGTCAAAAGTAATGCTCCATTGGGAATATTTGGTGGCATGCGATGATCCTCTCTACCATTGAACAAACCCTTGCTTGATCGCCAATTGTTATCTATTGGTAGGAAACGTCGATGTCCCATGTAACACTGTTTCCTGCCATACTTCAACCAACTGGAATCGGTGCCAACGTTGCATGAGGGACAAGCCAATTTTCCTTTTGTTGACCAACCTGATAGATTTCTATATGCAGGAAAGTCATTTATTGTCCACAATAAGGCAGCATGAAGTACAAACATTTCCTTAGTGGAAGCATCATATGTAGGTAGACCATCTTTCCACCATTCAAGTAATTCATCAATCAACGGTTGCAAATAAATATCAATATCATTCCCCGGTGATTTTGGACCAGGGATAATGAGAGATGTCATAAAAAACTGGTCTTTCATGCATAACCACGGTGGCAAGTTATATGGGACAAGAATCACTGGCCAAATACTATACGGTTTAGCCAAATTGTTGAAGGGATTGAAGCCATCACTGGCCAGACCAAGACTAACATTGCGGGCATCCCTTGCAAACCAAGTATGATCTTGGTCAAATGTCTTCCAAGACTCAGAGTCGGCAGGATGTCGCATAATATTATTATCCCCGGTCACCCGCTTCTCTTTGTGCCATCTCATATCACCTGCTATCTTGTCTGAGACAAACAGACGTTGCAATCTTGGCTTCAAAGAAAAATGTCGCAGCACTTTTTGAGGAATCACTCGTGACCCGTGGGTATTTGGTACCCAACGCGAAGCCTTGCATACAGGGCACTCATTCAGATTAGCATTTTCCTTCCAGAATAAAACACAGTCATTGGGGCATGCATGGATTTTCACATACTTGAAACCCAAACCTCGCTCCAAGGATTGTGCCTCCTGATATGATTGTGGTAATGAAACATTAGGAAAGGCAGACCGTAGAAGGCTTAGGAGCATATCGAAAGACTTGACTGACCACCCACCAAGTGTTTTGATGTGTAACAACCTCACAATGAATGAGAGCTTTGAGAATTTTGTACAACCTTCGAACAGAGGTCGTCAGGCATCCTCGAGTAGTTGTTCAAAATTTGCATTTGGATGTGGTTGTGGTATCTCTGACTGGGTAGGGAATGTAGTGTTGTTTTGCCTTCTATCTCTGTCTGTACCTGTCTGTATGTCATCTAACATGTGGTCCATGTCATCAATGAACCCTTCCTCCACTCCAATAGAAGGATCATCAAATATATCGTCGTCAATGACGGGGAGAATTTCCTCCTCTCCATGAAAGATCCATCGAGTGTAGTTTGGATTTATTCCCTTTATGAACAAGTGAGATTCCACTTCAAATATAGACAAGTGAAGATTATTTAAACATCTACGACAGGAACACCGAATGCGATCACTTCCCATAGAATGGTTTCGTGCCATTGTGAGAAAATTCCTAACACTTTCAGCATATGCAAGTGACCCAAGTCTATCTACCAAATTCATCCAGCTTTTGTCCATCTAAAAAGAAGATATGTGAGGCATAAAGATCATAAAGATAAGTCAATTGTAGAACTTCAATTTAGGTAGATGGAGTACAAGTCACACATGGAGCTACTAGGAGTTTGCAAATGTGGTGGAGAATTGATGAATAAAGGAAAGCTAAGGCACAAGATTGTGGGACTAATAGGAAGGAGGGGGAAATATAGATCACATGCACTTAAAAGCTGGATTTTATGCATTACAACAATGCATAGTTTTCACTTAACAAGCTAGTGTATATATACACCTATTTGCATATGGAACCGTTTAGGTTTTGGAACTTATTTATTTATCTGTGATATATTTCTTTTTCTGAACTTTTTGGGTTCTAGATTACCTTTTCCTGCATTCTAAGAAGTTACCCTCTTTTACAATTTTATGGATGGAATAAACACTTAAGCAATTGAATTACAGATATCATTCAAAACAATATATATATATGTGTGTGTGTGTGTGTGTGTGTGGGATACTTTCCATCATACTAATTATTAGTTCGATTATGTCAAGACATGATATAATAGCCTATTTTCTCCTTATGATAATTTGTAAAAGTAATGAGTATTACTTCAGCCATCCAGTTGATAAATACATTTTTCTTTAACACAAGATTCATTTTTTAGGTGATAGTAGTAATGAATATTAATATATATACATATATATATATAGATAGATATGGATATATATAGAACTATCATCAAGAGATATTAGAAGTAGTAAAGTATGTCAGATAATGGGGAAGCATAGTAATTATTATTTTTAGCTTTTTTGGTGAGAATTAGATTTTCTAATTAGATATGGTTTCTACATATGTAATTTGCTTTTTCCTCTTTAAATCTTTCCCAATTTGCCCAAGAGTAAAGAGATTTCTTTCCTTATTTTGATTTTAGTGTTTATGATAAAAAAAAATAAAGAATATGAGGGGTTTTGATCCCTCTGTACTACAGGACCCATTTCGTATGTCTATATCTTTCTCACTCTAGACTTGAAGGTTTTTTTTAATACAATTTTTTTAAATACATTAGTTAAATTTTTTTTTTTATATATATTACATGATACCATATCATGTATTTTCTATATATATTATATAGCATATAGTATCATGTATTTTCTATCACGCTCTAGAGTTCAGGTAGGACAAAAAGAAAGATATCCAAAATGGTGTGCAAGTAGCAACAATTTTTAAAAACAGATTCAAAGATTAGTTTTTAACCATTAATTAAATATTTACCTTTTTCCTCCCTTAAAAACAGAAAAAATGAAAACATAAATAGAAAAATACACGTAAGAAAGCAAAAGATAACACCTATTTGAGGATAAATAACAACTATTTATACACATTATTTTCTCATAGGATTTTTCTATCAATCAATGCTGTATTAATTCTCATTTTCTCTTAACCGATAACCGACTTTTTTATTTTTTAAAGAAAATATATTTATAGTCGGTATAAAAATGACTTGCACTCCTTTTAATAAGAATAATTCTTCTTATCATATTTTTACACATTACATATCACACATATTTTATTTTTATATAATAAATATGTAGTGTATAAATGATAAGTATAATAACTTAATTAATTTAATAAGAATAAAATTAAATAAAATTAAAACTAAAAAAATATTAAAAAATATAAAATAATTTTAATATACACAAAACAATGTGATATAAGATAATGAGTAGTATTTTTCTACCTCATTATCCTCCAAAGCATCTTTAGCTAAAGACATGAGCTATAACTTTATCTTCTCTCTTAAGATATTCTATCCTCCATTCCTCAAGACAATTCCACTAGAGAACTTAAGAAGTAATTTATCTCAGAAGTGATCAGCACAGTAGAACTTAAGAAGTAATATATTCTTTTTTTTTTTTAGAACAAATATAATAATGGATGTGAGCAGCACAACTGCAATGGAAAGATCATCAGAGGAGGCCATGTATGCTAGTGTATGATTGATCAGTTTTAACTTCGAAGGGGCTATCGAGAGTGATCTATATTCATGACTGGTGGACGGTGGTTACCTCCAGAAGCCAAAATGATAGAGGGAGATGCAGAGAAACTCATGAGTTGCTATAGTTTAAATTTCGTTTTGTTTAAATTGTTTGATCGGACTTTTTTGTTTTGATATAGTATTCGGGACTATATTATACCTCTCCATTTCATTTCATTTAAATTTCGGCTCATTTGGATTCATTCTAGCCATTTCGGTCAGGATTGTGTGGGATTTTATTCCTCTTCTATCCTTGTATTCAAAGCTATCTGGCCACTGCTTATAAACTTTTGTATTTTAGAAATATGAATAGGTAGCTAGGTAAAAAAAGCAAGTTCTAATTTGTTGATCATCAATTGTATATAACTATTTATATATATATATATTGTATTTGCAGTACTAGGATATGCAAGTCCCACACAAAAGTTTGCCCCCTCCCGAAGTTTATTTTCATTCGAGGGAATAAAGTACGCAAGAACAACACAAATCATGTGAAATAGAAACTTTAATTGATGTATAGTACTAGATGTTGAAGGATTACGTACCACTGAGTGTATCGAGAACAACGCGTGCAATCCCTAGCTACGAGAAATCCCCTTCAGCCTGCAGCAAAATAGAGGATAATACATAAGAAATTGTAACACTCAAATGGCAAACCAAATGAAATGATTTGCCCCAAAAACAGAGAAACCCAGCAAAAATGATTTTGCCATATTCGAGAAATGATTAAACTCATGAAGCTGGATATTGCCGCAGGTGCAGGCGCGAGCTCGTGCACGACGTGGCTACTCTCGGCGGTGCGGGTGGCCAGAGCTCGTGGGAGTGGCGAACGATGGCCAAAGAAGGGGCTTTCGGCGTGGCGAACAGGGTGCTGAGGGCCATGATGGGTTTTTGGCTTGGCGAGGGTAGTGGAGGAGCAAGGGTTTTCAGCTTTGATTTTATCAATGGCCAGAGCTCGTACTGGGCGAACAATGCCGGTGCCGATCGAGGGTTTTCGAGCTGATATGGTGAAGATGTTGGTAATATTTGGGGGGAAAGTGTTTGGGGGGGAAAATAATAAAGGGGCCGGGACATCCACGCGTTTATTAAAACCCATTTGCGGCGAAAATACTCGCCTCAATAGCGCATAAAATAGTCCAGACATTGCGGCGAAATAAATCGCTGCTATTATCAAAAAATCGCTGCAAAAACATCCGGCGTGCAAATCATTACCTCCTGCGCGGCGAAAATTATTTCGCTGCGAAAAATTTTATACACGGCGAATTTATTAGCGGGGAAATTAAATTCACCAGAAAAGGTCCCATTTGTTTTAGTGTATATGGAAGATACAGTTTTCATCATATAATTTTCATAACATGATCACGATTTAATTTATAAGATGACTTAATTTTAAACTTCTCTTGCGCTAATCAAATAACATTATCGAGGATCATGTGTCGTACAAATCAACCTGTAAATATAACTAGCTTTATTTATTTGCTTACTCTTTTGTGTTAAAATATTATGTTAGGGTATTACCATATTTAAAAATTATTCATAATATTCTTAGATTTATGGTCATATATATGACTTATTATGTACCGTATTAATTTAGACGTTTGAGGCATTGCCAGTGAGCTGCCCAGCAGTTGCGGGTAGTGTGCCCGCTAGTATATTTAAAATTTTTTCTTCTATTTTCTTTTTACCATTTTTTTAATATCCTTAGTAATTAAAAAAAAAGAAAAATAACACACACACCTTCCCTAATAATTACTTTCTTATTCATTAAATAAAAAACATAAATAAAATAATAAAATAATCAAGCGGTAAATTCGAGGGGGCTCCACTATCATTGATTTATTGTATCTTTATTATTTCTCTAGTCTTATTTCCCTATAAATAGTTAGGAATATATAATCTATATTTATTTTGTTTTATTTTTTGAATAATACTACTCATAATTTTTGTCATTCCATGATCATGTAATACTAAATTATTAGAGACTATTAATTATATTTTACTTGTAAATCAGTTATTATTGATTTATTTTATATAATCACTTATTTCGCGTGTTTAAAACAGGCTATCAACTCCCAGTATTACTTATTCAAACTTCATGACAAAATTCCACATATCATCCAAAAAGCGTTTTCTCAACATAACATGGTATCTTTATGTAAAATATATTATTCACAACGCTAATATTCCATTCTTATGTTGTCACCCGTCGATACCTGTGGAAAGGGGACTTTTTTCTTCTTGCGAGTTGTTAACCGCATGCATTCATGATTGAAGTAAAAGCTCCTTCCACTTTTGTAACTAATTAAATATTGCATCTTTCCGAAAAAAGAAGGGTACTTGATCATCATGATGAAGTTTGAAGGTAGACTTGACTCACCGAGGAAATTGCCCTTTCGCGGTGATTTTAAATTTGTTGCACAAAAAATTGCCGCAATTAATAGATCTTAGCAGCGAATTATTAATCTCCATACAATTATTACATGTGTTTTACACCTTGGACTTTATCAGCGAAATAATGATTTATATCGGCAAATTAAGTCACTGTAAAAATATTATTGTGTAATACAACGAAATTTTTCGCTGCGAATAATCTCAATACAGGAATATTATAATTATCCCTATTACGACGTTATAATTCGCCATAATTATTTTATATACATTTCTATGTACTTTATTACGGCAAAATAAAGCGCCGTTATAAAGTCAAACTAGCGTAATATAATACTGCATGCACCCATTCGGCCGTAATCATTTAATGTACTGAATTATCAAACCAACGTAATATAGTACTGTACCCATTTGGCCAGTCATGTACAACTCTTTGGTATTGATTAAAACCGTGTTATAGTGACTGCATGCTGCGTATATGTATATGCAATTGGAGTTACAGTTTCTTATTTGTCTAATTTAGCAATTTGATGCAATAAAAATAGTCTTAATATATTTATAATATTATTAATATAATAATATGAATAACTGTCGGAACAGATCTTCACAAGTTATTAGAATCAATATCTGTATAGGTATTTAAATAATTAGGTTCAGGTATTAAGATAATTGCGGTGAAATAAATCCCCGATAAAAGCATAACATATTGACGTTTAGGCAGTAGCAGCGGGTCTATTTCGCTATTAAAAACCTTGCGGCGCATAAAATTGCCGCATATATCTAAAAATTTTCAAACTTCCCTGCCAATTTTTACAAATCGCCCAGAAGAATTACATTTTCAGCGGTTAAATTTGCTATACTTGTCTTTGTCTAGCACCACATTAAGTTATTCACGGCGAATTAAAGCGCTGTCTACAGGATATAGACGCCGATAAATGAATATTTGCAACGAAATAAAGTGTCGAGAAATGTTAAAATTGCATACCGTTAGGTGTGTTGCAGAGGGTATAATTTGCTCCTAATAATCTTGCAGCGCCACAAATCGCCGCTTAGAGATAAAAATTTTCGGCTAATTCCCTGCGAATTTCTACAAATCGCCAAGAAGAAAGACAACTGCAGCGATTTTATTCGCCACAGTAGTCTTTTTGTATTGCCTAACTACGATGTCTAGTGGATGATATGCGGCGCTTAAATGGATATAGGCGGCGAATTAAATCGCTGGAAAGGATAAATCCCAGCTAACTACAATAGCAAGATGGACCGTAGCGCCCTCAAAGATAACAAAGCGACGAATTATTTCGCTGCAATTGTATTTTGAATGCGGCAAAAACTAAGATAATCTGGGTTATGTTTTATGCAGAGAAATAACTGTGGCGAAGAAGCGGCGTTCATATATTCGCGTAGATAATTTATGTACAGCTTATTTTGGTGGCTATTACAGTGAATTTAGGCGCTAGAAAAAGTCGAATTCCTTGTAGTGACTATATATATATGTCTGCATAAGTGGCGGAGCCACATTGCAAACTCCTTCCACTTTTGTAACTAAAATATTTCATCTTTCCAAAAAAAGAAGGCTACTTGATCATCATGATGAAGTTTGAAGGTAGACTATATATATCTGCATCAGTGGCAGAGCCATGTTGGGTCCCTCCCCCATGACCCCAGCTCTTTTTAACAGAAACAAATATAAAAATAAATATATGTTATAAAATTAAAATAAAACCACTATTGTAAGAGAATATAA
This sequence comes from Platycarya longipes, assembly GCA_036559045.1. NCBI lineage: Eukaryota > Viridiplantae > Streptophyta > Magnoliopsida > Fagales > Juglandaceae > Platycarya > Platycarya longipes. The sequence goes on along the minus strand of CM071803.1, from coordinate 30,153,473 downwards.
AAGAAAATATTTAGAACTCTTATTATTATTCAAGAATTAAATTTTCTCTCTTGCTTTCTTCTTTTCTCTTTCTCTCTTTTCTTTTCTTTTGTTCTTCGTACATATAAAACATTCTCAAACTCTCTTTATATAGAGAGTTTGAGGATGGGAAGGGGGAAGAGTGACCATTCACAATGGTCATTCACAAAAATGCAGGGGGGACATGAGGATAGTGAGGGTATACACCGCTCCCCTTTATGACTTTCTATACAACACTCTCTCTTGAATAACCATTCATAAAAAATCCATTTCGTTAAAATTTAGCCAAGGAAAAACCCAATAGGAAGAAAAACCAATGGCGAAGGAAAAAGAGTATAGTATTCTTATGTACTTCTAAGTGCTTTAAGATTGCCTCATTAAAACCTTACAAAGGAAAATCTAATGGAACAAAACCTTAGCGAAGGAAAAAGAATACAATCAGCATAAGTCTTCAATAGATTTACTCTACCTGAAAAGTGCATAACAAAGATATGGGAAGCTCCATATCCTCATCCGGTATGATCCGCTTTGGTACTTCAAGGCCTCACGGGTTTAAAACATGTCAGATAAGGTAGATGGAGTCTCACATATAAGGCACTTGACAGCGCCGCACGAGCGATGTGTGACTCTTTAAGAGTTCACAACTGCATAACGATAGATCTTTAAGTCTTCGCATTCCAATGTTATGCATAATTTTCTTGAATGTTGCAATTGATAATACTTTTTTGAATAAATCTGCCAGATTATCACTTTTCTTGAATAAATCTGCCAGATTATCACTTTTCTTGAATATGTTGAATCACTGATCTCAGTCAAATATACTCTCAACTTCCTTCATGAATTGCAATTATATTTGAGTGATTTGAATATGTGACAGATAGTGTTTACTTGATAGACTTAGTAGAAATCTGAGATCTGCAGTAATATTTAAACTTTCTCTGAGATATGCGTCAGTGTTTCAAGAAATAAACAAACTTAATTTTAGCATATATAATAGAGTTAAGAATTCAAACATGATTTCCATATAAATAATGCATTAGAGAGAACATGTTAATATTTTAATCTAAAATTTCTTTCCCCTTTCGGCGTTATTAGGGAGAACATGTTCATGCACAACGAATAGAGTATTGGAAACCACTCATGTTTGAAAAAATCTGTAAAAACTTGAGATTTAGTTTTATCAATTTGGCGAAAATTCAAATCCGTTTGATATTATTGACAAATGAGATTTTTGTGGAGATTTGAAAGTTTTGGGTTGCTGTTTAAAAATGATCATTTTCACCCATCGGATACTTACGCAAGATTTCATATTTCTCATTATTCCAATTGTTGTTCATCCAGAACGATACTATGGCTAAGAGAAATTCTTTTATTAATGTCTCATATTTGAACCAAGAACCATTTACACCTTAACCACTTATCTTTATTTCTGAGGCTGTCAACATCATAATAGGAGCAGAGATACATCATTCTAGTAAAACTGATCATGAAATTATTGCAGTATCATTAACCCTCAGTGCTCAATATGCTGTTTCTATTACAATCATGTCTCGGAGGTTACTTGCGAGAGCAAGTGAGGTTAATCATCTTAATAATCAAATATCTGAATTGCATCAAAAGCTTGTAACTAAAGATAGAAAGAATAAAATGTTACGACAAGGAAATAAGGAGCTGAAGAAATTTGCAGACTGGTATTCTCGTGACCTGAAACCACGAATAGAAGAGCTGGAACGAGAGAAAGATCAAATAAAAATTTAACAACAGTAGCTGACAGTAGAGGTTCAGTGTTTACGAGAAAAATAGAGATAACGGCAATTAATCTCGCTTGCTTTTGAAAATATGCATCTAGCATATCTTGTAATCTTGACTAAGTGAGATTTGAAGAGATAATGGTTTGTATTGTTCTTATTTTCATCTCTATAAGAGCAAGTTCTAGTTTTATCTAATTCGCATCAAATTTTCTTCTCATCTCTACAATTCATCTGCATTTTTATTCTACAAATTTTCAATGGCTCATCAGTTTCCTTTCAATATTTCTCACGATCAATATATAAGATATCCTTCACCTCAGTTATAAATTATTCCTGCATCTTCCGTGGGAACCATGTTATAGCAAGCGAATGATCTGGCTAATAAGTCAGATCGTGAAATGTTTATGACTTGGTGACTCTCGAAACTCGATACTCCTCCTCTATTGTCAGGTTTTTTGACTAGTTACAATCCAAAAATCGTAAGATTGAGAAGTTTACCGAGAAGGTTTCCGTACTTCAATGACCTGTTCAAGAGTCTAACAGAAAGAGATCAATTTTCAAAATTTAGGCGAGAAATTCAAGAGGAAGTGATAGAACCAAAAATCAAACACTTGATGTGCCAAAACGAGTTCTCGGGCTGGTCTATTGAGTTTTTTTGTAATAAGCATAACTCTTTCATATGAGGTTAGAACGATGTGATTCTAATTCTTATAAAACCTTAAGAGGAAGATATAGAACTTTCATGTTTTAGGTTTTTGAGAATAAGGATCAGATCAAGGACTAAATCTGGTGTAAAGTGGACGGACAGGAATAGCAATCAACTGGTAACCAACTTAAGTAAAGTGCATTGATCTTGGCCATGTGAAGAAAATTCTGATGGGTTCTTATTCTTTTTGACATCTTAACAGGCGTAAGGGGTATGGGGTAAAAAATAGAGAATTCATCTAGAAGCTTTGGTTGGCAAGAAAATAAAGGAAAACCAATGGAGAACTTGGATTGGATGTTCTCGAGTGGTTTTGACATATTTCGGTGAATTAATCATATATCTCCCATTTGACCTCTTATTTAGCTGATTTAAAATCCTATGGATCACTAAGAGGATGACCTAAAACTTTCTTGTTTTGGGTTTTTGGAAAATCAAAGTGGATCAATGGGTTATTTGGGCTGGAAGTGAGCTGATCTGATTTGAGCGTAAACTGAAGCCCGAAATTGAATCACACTACTGACTTACTTTAGAAGCTAGAATTTGATTGGTTCTCTACATGTTTATCTTTTGGACATATGTGAAAAGGTTTGTACTTGGTGGTGGAAGAGTTTCTAGAAGGAAAATTTGTCTATAACTATGGGAGAAGTAGGACCAAATCTGATTGGTGTAGAACCAACCAAGTCAGCCAAGTTTCCCCTCCATTCTTAACCAATAGCCAACCAAGCTTTAAGGGAATTCTTCCAAAATGTCGCAAGTGTGCCAATGAGGGCTGGACCATGTGGCAAGAAGGGAAGAAATGCTTTAGAAGTCATGGGGTGTAAGGAGAGGCCAAGTGGCCAGTTGAAGCTCCCATTTGATTTTCCAGACTTTTGATTTATTTTTATATCCATGTATTGTAATTATTTGAGCCATTTATGAATATTATTTTAGAGGTGGATTAAGCCTAACCATTAGATAAAAATCTCAGCAAATTTCTACAGGATTTATAGTGATCATGAAGTTATAAACATAGGCACACATCACAATCAGCTAAATGGGGGCTGCTGAATTGCTCAAGTGTTTTCCCCTTAAACACCTTGCCTCCAACACCTCTTATGCATATATATAGGTGTGTTAGTTTCAATTATTTCCCCTTTAGAGAAACCATTCGACCATGTGAGACCCCCGAATTTTTGCATGTCTTTATTTTGCTTATATTTTATCATTGGATGTTTTGATTTATTCTAATAAATTAAAGTGTTATCTCACTTATTATATTTTGGGTACGTTTTAGTTACGATTGGGGTTAGTTATTGTGAAATCCATGATTTTAATACTCTTAGTTGTTAAATAATTATTATAGCTTTTATCATATGAATTGTTATCAATGTTATTTTGATTTAGTAGTTTTGATTCTATTGTTGTTACAAGCTTTTGTGAGATTCTTGAATAATAGTGCTTTTAGTTATTTTAATTAATCGTTACTACTGGTCTTCCCATTTGAAATGCTATCTTCATTGTTTTTGGTTTTAATTTTCATAATGTCTGGTTTGATTTGTCGTATTTCTTTAATGAGCATTTATTTTATTTTATTTGACATTATCTGATTCAATGATCTCACCTCCACTGCCAAAAGCTTCCCCTACCTCAGTTTGCTACACCTCTAAAACAGTTTCTTCATCCATGGCCCCACCTCCCTTATACAAACAAAAATTCAAAAATGAGTTTCCACCCTATTGAGCCAGATCTACCATCTTCTGGTGGTTGCATCGCCTCACTACCACCACCATGAGATTTTCCATTCTCCAATGTATATTAACCTAAATATTGGTGTCAAATGGAGTACCCGAGCCCAACCCATCACTTGCCATGCCAGGAGATGAATAATGCACGACTTACCCGCTATGGATCGTGGATCGGCGCAATGCTTGATTGGCGTTCGTTTGTGCGCTGTAAGTAACAGACATTTATTTGTTGTTTGATTGACTGTTTAATTGTGTGCTAATCTATCTTTTATTTGCTTGAAGTGTTAGCTAGTGATGATAAGTAATTCAGAAGTAGGTTGGTTAGGCCTGAGGCTATTTAATGGAGATTGAGATCACCCCGAGTTAATCTTACTGTGATTAGATAATTGTGAGGATATTAATTGTTGGTGATATAATGACTTGGTTGGATGAATCTGTTACTTTTTAGAAATTCTTGGGGATAAAATGATTAAATTGGATGATTTCGTTACTGTTTAGAAGTTGTTGGTGGTAAAATGATTTGATCGGATGATTCCGTTACTCTTTAGTAATTATAGGTGGTATAATGGTTTAATTGGATGATTCCGTTACTTTTTCTCTATGTTTCATTAAGGTGATACAGTAGAATTTTAATCTAAGAGATATATGGATGAATATAGTGAAAATCTGATGAGGGAACTTAAGAAGTATAGTCAAGTGTAATTCGGCTAAGGGTTGAACAATGGCATAACATGTTGGACGATGAAAAGTTTACTTTTTGGCAGTTCATTAGTTTCAATCATGGCATACTTCTTTGGAAAAACATTAGGCTTTAACTCATGGCGGATGTGTAGTTATGACTTGAGTTGTTGGATGAGATATTAAAGTGTACTCTTAGATTGCCTTGATATATAGTTTGAGAAGTGTTTGGGTTTAGAGAAAATATCATATGATGGCACGTTGTTGAGGAGAATAACTCTATAAGCAATATAAATGTATTGGCTAATGATTGGTTCTAACTTGGTTATTAGGTTTTGAGAAAACCTTAAGGAAAAATGTGTGTTTTAGTAAAGAGAAAAGAGAAGAAAAGTTTAGGTTTGACTCCACCATAAGTTGAGTCCTTAACCCCTTTAGGACAATATTGGTTTGATTCAATGTGACCTGATTTGATTATCTCTTCATTAGAATATGCACGACATGTTGGAAAGAAGATAAATTAAAAGGGAAGTCTGTTCATATGTTAATATGTACGAAATATGACTTGTGAATATATGATTCATATGTTTCATGATGTATATGTTTTGCACAAGAAGTCACATGTCGCATGCATGTCCCATGTATGAAGCACGAAAATCATGTTTTTGAGTCAAACATATTTTCAAAAGAAAAGAATTAAATTTTTATAAGAACCCCAAAGGCTAGGACGGGGTAGTGCCCCAGTGGAACTCTCTGTTCACTCAGGAGTGATTAAAGTTGAGTGAAAACCCCTAGGTCGACGAAGAACAGTCGGCAGACTATGTATAGCTCCAAAAAGTGACCAGAGCGTGGTCACACTTAATGCTAGTGGGTGTCTAAGGACAGTGTTGGTTTTAGTCTTACCGTATAATAAGTTTGTAGTAGCTCAGTTTAAGTGGTTACCGAGTGATGAAGAGCGGTAAACGCAGTCGCCCTGGCTTAAGTGGTCGCCTTGGCATTGCGGTAACGCGTAACGTATTCACTTCGACTTGAGTGGTCACTGGGTGAGATAGTAACTAGTGGGGAGCATACAGTGCATAGAGGAACTGTGAGGTGTCCAAATAAGAAGTCATAAAGAAAAAGATAGGCTTTCGAGCCACAAAAAAGTTTGAGTACGTGTTAAAGAAGTTAAAGTTATATGAAAACATTTTTATGAAAAGCATGTACATGAATCAAAGTTCTGAAGAATGTCAAGGTTTATGAAAGTCTTTATATGAAAGTGCATGTGCATAAGTCATGTCGTAAGTTTCATGTTCATAATACATGCACCCATTGTGTTGATGTGTATATGTTAATGATGTTTTGTTATGTGAATTGGTTGTATGCTGTCTGTTGTTTACTGGGATTCACATCTCACCGGTGGATCGTGCCCACCTACGGTCCCACATTACGGGATCGTAGTTTGTGATTGCAAAGAATGAAATTTAGCCCGAGATACAGACTCCGCATGAAGAGAAATATGTTGAGAGAATAAAGACCGAGATTATGATCTCAGAAGCAATGTTGTTTATTTTTTTCTTTTGAAAGACTGTATAATCTCTTGTTGGAGAAATTGATTTAAATTGATTTGTAATTTTTAAGAATCTCTGGTATTAGAATGATTGACTTTTATTTACTTTTTCGTTGTGAATATTTATTGTATACTTTATACATGCTTCACACATTCTACAAACACTAATCGATGGGATGATTGGTCTGATGTGATGATTGTCATGATGTCGTGAGTCATTCTAAATCCTAGGGGGGATTTGTGGGCGTCAAAGGCCACCTTGAGAAAAAGTCAAGAAAAATACCCAAAATACCCAAAAGTCAAGAAAAATACCCAAAATACCCAAATTTCAAGAAATAAATAAAAACGTTTAAGCTATGTGATTATGCAAAATCTTAACTTGAGTTAAATAAGTTAAATGAACAAATAATCAAGAATAAATTTCCCATCAAAATTCGGCCAGCTCTGATTAAAAAAAATTTAATATTTTATTTAATTGCATACGTATTATTTGCTAAGTTTTGACGTTATGAATTTAAGTGACGTATATTGATTACGCCCAAAGAATAACGCGGTCGTTTGCAGTATAGCTTTGGGGTGTCGATTCCACAGGGAGATGGATTGAGAAATTGAAGAACAGTAACGAAATTAACAAAAAGATTTAGATGAGTGCGAAAAGTAAATTTTAGAGTGTGACGTAAATTAAAACTAAATGAGTAATTTGAACAGTATAAAACTGAGACGAAAAGTAGAGCGTAGGGAATTCCTTGTGTATTTGTGGTATTCAAATTTATTCTTAATTCATTGATAACTCAATTAAGAATTCTATGTCCAAATTCTTAATCGGAAGATATAACATTAATAACCAAAATTTAAATCACATGTAACTCTTTGAAAAATCATTCTTCACGCTTAACTCTCATAAATTGTTATCGACATTGAGAAAATCCAACGACGACAATATACCCAAGAGGCGATATTGCAGCAGAGAATTAAATCAATATAGACAATCAATTGCTCCAAACATAATTATAGAACTAATTCACTCAATAAAAAAAGCATGACTGAATCCATAAACGAAATAGATTCTATAATTATTTGAAGACAAAAAACATCACAAATAAATTGAGAATAATAGAACAAAAGAGTTTTAATATTGAAAGACCAAATACATGAATCAAAAATAAATTACAAATACCATCACACACACAAGTTCATCCCTAGCCCTCCTTGAGAATTTAGTTACACATATTGAAAATATGCAACAAAAATTCTCCAAGGGATAATATGGAAGAGCCAACCATTATTTTCTTCTCTCTTCTTTGGTTTTTCTTTTCTTTTCTCAAGCTCTCAAAATAATGGCTCTTCCAAAGCATCCTCCCACACTAAGCATTCTTAGAACACACACCCCTTCCTTCTATTTATAAGCATCCTTCATGCAAGTTGTCATGACAAAATCATCACAATTTCAACTTGTTTTGCCATGTGCCATTCTTGAATCCAAGTGATTTGTGAGTTGTCATTTTGATCATTTGTTTTCCCACCATGCATGAGCTGGATTTTGCTTGTAGGTTGAGTGTTTCAATTTTGCTTCTCTATCCATTAGTTGTCTTGTATGACTTAATATCTTGTGGTCAAATAATTTGTCTACAAGAAACTTGAGTGCACTTCATCTTGCATATGAATTGATCATTGAATTTCCAAGTTGGTGTAGGAGTGCTTGCTGGAAAATATTATGATGACATTTGGATTTGATGCAAGTGGCTGAAAAATATCCAGGAACGTCAAGTGCAGGTGCGTCCACTTGATGGTCGATTTTGTCTTAGATTGAGTGGATATCTCTTCAAACATAAAACATAAAAGTTATAGATATTTCTCTTGCGGTTCTATATCATCTTGAATCAGCTCAATCAGAGATTGGATGAGAGAGTTATGCCCATATTACGAAAAGATGTCAGAACTATCTAAAATTCCGCAATTATCTTCAGTTGCTCCTAATGCCTCTATTTGTGTCCTAAATCAAAATATAAGAATAATGAGTATATTTAGGCATCAAATAAGAATAAAGTATTAAACATTAAGAGAGGAAAATATGACATTTTATATTCTCATCAATATATTAAATCATGCTTATATCTATTTCAAGATAAATGACCATTAATTTTAATAACATGAGTTATATCTATTATTTTCTCATTTCTTTTAGTATTTAAATAGAGTATTTAGAGTGCATTTTTGTGCACTCATCATATATGCATGTAGGTTTTTGTGATATGCTTTTCTATATCATATGCTTTACGAAAACATGAAACATGTTTGTCAGAAGTCTAAGTTTGTATGTATATTGCATTTTGTTACATGCATGTCGTCATAAGTCATGACATCCATTTCTAAGAAAAGTCCATATTACATGTCATCATGTAAGTGTTGTCACTGGTCATGACAAACATTTAAGAAATAAGATCAGGATACTTTATATGATATGGCCCAACCACAGATAATAATAGTGGCATAGTTCGAGTATTGGTAACATTAGTTTATATGATATGGCCTGACCACGGGTAACAATAGTGGCATGGCCCGACTAAGGGTAATAATGGTAGGTATGACCCAACTACGAGTAATAATAATGGATATAAGTAAAGACTTATACGAATAAAAATTTTAAGATAAAAATGAAAGGTTCATACATGATATAAATCTATTTGGGCAAAAAGGACATCAATGTAAGTCCATATAAGAGATAAGTCTAAGTCATACATGAGTCATATAAAGCATACCATTAATATATATTCTAGTTATTTGGCTTGTATATGATTATTTTATAATGTCTACTATTTTATTAAGTTACACGTGTATTTACTTAGATTTCCAAGGAAATCTTATTCTGGTATGTTTCTTTTCTTTTTGGAATATGATTTTCACTGCAGAGTTAGATGACAATCGTGGGCTATATGGACTAGATCCCAGTTGCTCGAGAGACCCGGAGAAACCCTGAAGGGTCCCCAGAGTGCTCTCTCTCTCTCTCTCCCTCTCTCTCTCCCTCTCTCTCTCTAGATGTTTTGACCCAATTAGTAGTAGGGACCAGCATCGGCGTGGACAAAGGGTTTCCCAAAGTGAAAAAGGAGTCTAGGCGGCCCTAAGTCGAAGTTTTGATAAATTTGTAAATTGGTTAAGAAAACTAACTGGTTTATGCATGTAAGGGTATGATATTATTTTATGAACGAATGATGTGGATATTGTGGTTTGTTTTATGCTACTATGTGATCACTAGAAATTAATTTTATTCAAAATTTTTTCGCTACAATTTGCATTAAATTTCTATAAGTACGGGGGTGAGTAGCCAAGTGTTACTTATCCTGACACTCCTGTTTACGTTAAATCCTAGACGTAAATTGGGGGCGTCACAGTCTGCCCCTCGGGCTCATCTTCATCCTCTACATCACAAACTACGATTCTATAAAACGGAACCGTAGATGGACCCAATACACCAGTGAGATGCAAATCTCAGTAAGAAACTATGATAACCCTAATTTTGTTTATTCCTTTTTAATTTTCATGTTTGGTATGATTATATTTCTTTAAAATTATTTTTGTAATTTATTGAAACTTTTTGAAAATATATTTTGCTAGTGATATTTTAAGCCTACAATGATATGAAAAATCAAATTGAACTACTAGAGAGATTTGAAGGCTACGGTTTGGATGTACTTGGAGGAAAAATATATTCTTTTTCACTTTGTTTGGAAGACAAAAATCTATAGGTGACAGTGGTGATTGGAAAAAAGGAAGAATCAAACACTAGATATCTTCTTAGGTGGCATTTGGCCGTTGTGATTCTAAAGGAAATTTCTAATTTGTTCAAAGTCAATGAAAGACACTTGGCTTGAGATAAACTTTCCTAGAACAAAGAGGTAGGTAGAAAAAGAATTTTTGTCATCAAGCTGAGTGTTGGGCATCGAAAATGGATGGAAATGAGATGGGGAAAAGCCAACTTAGGTATGCTATGTGTAATCAGATTGACTAATGGTGTTTTCTTGGAATCTCAATGCAATGAACATGTTCTTTGACAAGTGTGAGACAAGTGACGTCCAATGAACCTTGGTACATGATGAAATTTGGATGGAAAAGGTAAAGGAAGGTGGCTAGCCAAAACTTCCTTTGTCTTATTACCATGTGTATAGTATTTCAAATATTTTTCAAAGGTATGGATGATGATATGAAATTAGTCTAATTTCGTCATCTTCTACACAAAGGGAAATAGATGGCATGTGTGTTTCTAGAAGCTCAAACAAGGGAGACCAATAATAGGAGAGTTTTAGTCACACAAGTAAGGGATTTTTGAAGAATATTCCTAACTACATGAAGCAATCGGATTGGGCAATATTGGAGGCTATGGATCAACTTTTTCACTTATTTTTTTCATCATGCTTTAGCTTAATTCTTAAGAAAAAGGTTAGGTAAGTTGAAGGAATTGATTGGAAAAAGAATACTTGACTTTTCCTATATGTATTTCGGCAAACCATGGGACAAATTGGAAGAAGTGTAACCGACTTAGTATTTTGTAATTTTCTACTACAAACTTAGCTCACCTATTTGGTAAGAATTGAGACAAGTGGCTATTGATTATTGGAGGAAATAATCTTGGAATTACCTATATATGTTTTGGCTGAAATGGGATACCAAAAGAAGAAGTGTTAGCCAAAGCAATCCAAGGACTTATCTCCTAGAAAATCTCAAACTATGGATAAGTAATTTATCAAGTCAATTGCCACTTGATTACGCCCAAAGAATAATGCGGTCGTTTGCAGTATAGCTTTGGGGTGTCGATTCCACAGGGAGATGGATTGAGAAATTGAAGAACAGTAACGAAATTAACAAAAAGATTTAGATGAGTGCGAAAAGTAAATTTTAGAGTTTGACGTAAATTAAAACTAAATGAGTAATTTGAATAGTATAAAAATGAAACGAAAAGTAGAGCATCGGGAATCCTTTGTATATAATCGGTATTTTAATTATTTTCGATTCATTAATAACTCAATTGAAAATTCTATGTCCAAATTTTCAATCGGAAAATAAAACATTAATAACCAGATTTAAATCAAATGTAATCTTTCGAAAAATCATTCGTCGCAATATAAAAACAGGAATTGTTATCGATAATAAGGAAATTCAACGTCGACAATATACTCGTAGAGCAATATTGCAGCAGAGAATTAAATTAAAATAGATAACCAATTGAACCAAACATAATTAAAGGATTATTGCATTCAATAGAAAAAGCATGACTGAATCTATAAATGAAATAAATTCTAAGATTATTTGGTGACGAAAACATTTATAATAAATTTCGAATGATTAAACAAAAGAGTTTAATATTTGAAGAACACATATATGAATCAAAAACAATTATAAATACCATCATATATACAAATTCATCCCTAGCTCTACTAGAAAATTAGTTACACATATTGAAAATATGCAACAAAAATTCTTCAAGGGATAATATGGAAGAGCCAACCATTATTTTCTTCTCTCTTCTTTGGTTTTTCTTTTCTTTTCCCAAGCTCTCAAAAACAATGTCTCTTCCAAAGCATCCAAGCACACTAAGTATGGTCTTAGAACACACACCCATCCCTTCTATTTATAAGCATCCTTCATGCAAGTTGTCATGACAAAATCATCACAATTTCAACTTGTTTTGCCATGTGCCATTCTTGAATCCAAGTGACTTGTGAGTTGTCATTTTGATCATTTGTTTTTCCACTATGCATGAGCTGGATTTTGCTTGTAGGTTGAGTGTTTCAATTTTGCTTCTCTACCCATTAGTTGTCTTGTATGACTTAATATCTTGTAGTCAAATAATTTGTCTTGAAGAAACTTGAGTGCACTTCATCTTGCATATGAATTGATCATTGCATTTCCAAGTTGGTGTAGGAGTGCTTGCTGGAAAATATTATGATGACATTTGGATTTGATGCAAGTGGCTGAAAAATATCCAGGAACGTCAAGTGCAGGTACGTCCACTTGATGGTCGATTTTGTCTTGGATTGAGTGGATATCTCTTAAAACATAAAACATAAAGTTATAGATATTTATCTTGCGGTTCTATATCATCTTGAATCAGCTCAATCGGAGATTGGATGAGAGAGTTATGCCCATATTACGAAAATACGTCAGAACTGTCTAAAATTCCGCAATTATCTTCATTTGCTCCTAATGCCTCTATTTGTGTCCTAAATCAAAATATAAGAATAATGAGTATATTCAGGCATCAAATAAGAATAAAGTATTAAAAATTAAGAGAGGAAAATATGGCATTTTATATTCTCATCAATATATTAAATCATGCTTATATCTATCTCAAGATAAATGACCATTAATTTTAATAACATGAGTTATATTCATTATTTTCTCATTTCTTTTAACATTTAAATAGAGTATTTAGAGTGCATTTTTGTGCACTCATCACACCCCCCAACTTACTCATTGCTAGTCCCTAGCAATTTTCATGCAAAATGATGAGAAAGACCAAAGAAAATCACACATAGGGGCCATCAAGACACATTTTTCAAATTTACATATCAAAACAATCTTAGAAATTCAATAACCCTTTCACAAGTAATTCAAATATAGCAATCCACAGAGTGTGTATGTGTTCCAAACTATTTTTATCAAATCAGAGGTTTCGACACATGCAACATTAGAATATCTTAAGCAAAAAGGTTCAACTCCATAACTCACGGGTATAGAAGTGTTTCATGTAAGGGTTCTCTCTATGGAGTTGACAAAGGTGTACATTTACTCTCATGGAAATTTAGCCAATTATAAATAAGTAACAAGTAAACATTGATCTTATGATAGGAATACTAACAAATGAGATTTCCACCATTCTTTCCACAAGCATACTTCGGATCAGAAAAATCAACACAAAGAGTTGTAATGTGGCTTAGGTTTGGGGTTCATAAAAAGAAAAAGTGAAGAGGTTTCAAAAACTTCCAAGTATACACAAAAGGGAATCTGTTAAATTTTTCAATAGACTATACTTTCCTTTTGATGTACTTTTGAATTTTTTAGATTTTTGACTAAGTATACTTTTCCATCTTCTTTTGCCACTGGCGTCTTCGCAATTTGATGAACTCTTTCATGAATAATTTGATTGACACATCTAGCACCATGCCATTTTTGTCATCGTTTTCCTTTTTTTTTTTTTTTTTTTTAATGATAATTTCACACCTAGTACACACTTGGAAGTAAAATGATAGGAAAATATAGTGTATAAGCTGTACTCCAATGTGGAGAGGTATGGATGATGTAGATATGAAAAGAAAAGGCCATATGTGTATATTGGCTCAAAATTGGCTGCTAGGGGTATATGATGAAAATGGTCAGCTTGAAAAGCTCAAACGTTAATCCTAAGTTGACTTTCGTCATATCCCAAGTATATCCACCATCTTACCACAAACCATGTAATGATATTCTCAAAAGAAGTGTCAAATTCAACAGATCAATGGATACTTATCACAATTTTTGTATTTGTAAGCTCTCAATTCTCACAAAATTCACATGAATACTTGAGCAAAATAATTCTTTAGTTACATGTGTCAAATCACCATATTACCACAAAGTTTGGAGAAGTGCATAAATGGTTCTGTGGATGCTTTAGCAAAATGATTTAAGATGGGTTTGTTGAATTCACCAAGATGGTTATGAATGAGCATGAGTATCATGTGTGAAAAGATGCCTGTGTGAAAAAAATTTGGCAATTTTTTATATATTGATTGAAATATGCCACAGAGATTGAAATATCAGATTTGTATTCCCACCCCCCAACTTAAATGAAACATTGTCCTCAATGTTTAAGAATTAAAATTGAATGGGGAGTAACTAAAAAGGGTAGGATACACCTGATGTGTGATGTGGATAGCTCGCTAAGCGTCAAAAGTGGTGATCTGAAATGACAAAATGAAACTATCCTGCAAACAAAAATAAAGAAAATAGTAGTAAACAAAAATAAAACAAAACAAACAAGATAATAATAATAATAATAATTATTGTTGCATGGTGTGGTCAAAGTTGATAGACCAAGTCTACAACCGGACTATCTTCTACTTCTTGAACTATTCCTCCTGGGTCAAAAATGAAACACTTATTTGCCCAATAAACTCGGTCCTCGAGCTTCACAGGTAGGTGGCAAGGCTTTAGATTAACTTTTGGTACTTGCCCACTTGAAGGAATCTGTTTTTCATTTTTCTCAAGCAACTCCTTAAACTTCAGTTGCCAAGCCCGTGTGCTATAATCTTGAGTATTGTCAAAAATTTCACAAATATTAGCTACATCAGACGAATCACTGATAGGATTAAACTCAAAATCAACAATAAAATTCTCAAGGGGATCAGAATCATGAGTTGTGAAAACTTCCCTGTCTATGAGTGAGTCAATCATGTATGTCTGATGGCACTCGTCATTCTTCACAGTTTCTTGTGCCATATGTTGATCATGAGGTATAGACTGAGCTTGAGAAGGGAACTTACCTTGCTCATTTACACTCAAGAAGCTCGTTATTTTAGACACTTGGCTCTTTATCTCCTTTTGTTCTTCAACAACCTGCATAATTAAAGACTCAAATTTTTGGTTAGTCTTATCCTGTACTTCAATAAATGCATGCAAAGTGTCTTCTAAAGAATTTCTAGAAGATTGAGGTGCATGGTATGGTGCAGGATATGATCTAGAGGGTTGTGCAAGCTGCTGGTTTTCAGACTTCCAGCTGAAGTTGGGGTGATTACGCCATCCTGGGTTGTAGGTTTCAGAGTAAGGTGTGAACGGCTTTTTATACATACCCAGAGCATTACTTTGTTCCTCATACATACCATTCATGTTAGTATGTGTAGGACACTCTTGGGCATGATGATCTATCCCACCACAGACAACACATGGCCCAAAAGATTCTGCATGATTGGCCATGTGTGTTGGTTTTGAGTTTTTGGTTTTCAATAACTCTAATTCTCTGGTGAGCATTTCAACCTTAGCCTTAAGGTTATCCTCCTCCCTTAGATGGTAAATACCACCACTCAAGTTTCCTGTAGGTCGTGACCTGTTTGTGCTATCAGTAGCACTAGGTCCAGTCCAAGTATGAGCTTTTTCAGCAAGCTCATTGAGGTACTCTATGGCCTCATCGGGATTTTTCTGTAAAAATTCTCCATTGCACATCATTTCCACGAATTGACGTTCCCTGGGCGTAAGCCCTTCATAGAAATAACTCACTAAGCGCCAATTCTCATATCCATGGTGGGGACACATACTCAGTAATTCTTTAAATCTTTCCCAAGACTGGTACAAAGTCTCACTATCCTTTTGTGCAAAGGTAGAGATTTGTCTTTTTAAAGCATTGGTCTTATGTTGGGGAAAGTATTTATTGAAAAACACTTGAGTCATCTCACTCCATGTTCCAATAGACCGTGGTCTTAGTGAGTACAACCAACTCTTAGCTTTATCTTTCAAAGAAAAAGGAAAGAACTTTAGCCTTACCGTGTCGTCAGTGGTATTTTGATTGTGGAATGTTGCAACTACTTCCTCAAATTCCCTAATATGAACATAGGGGTTTTCATTTTCTAGACCATGGAAAGTCGGAAGTAATTGTATCATTCCTGTTTTGAAATCTACATGACGAACATTAGGTGAGAACATAATACAGGATGGTGTGGCTGTTCGTGCGGGATGAAGATAATCTTGGAGGGTTCTAACAGGTTGGTCCACGTGTTCACTCATCGCGTCAGAATTGGAAGAATTATCAAACAAGCGATTAGAAAAATTAGATTCTGAATCTGATTCTAGCACGGGTCTACTAGCAAACCGTCCAAAAGTGTCTCTGTACCTGCGCATGCAAAGTAAAGAAAAGCGTAATACTGAAAAAAAAAAAAATTACGAAAAGAAAAGTAAAATAAAATAAAGATGCAGAAAGCTAAAAAGAAAATGAACGAAGTTACCGCTTTTTTTTTTTTTTTTTTTTTACAAACTACTAAAAAAAAACTACAAATTCTTCTACCGTCTCCCCGGCAACGGCGCCAAAATTTGATTACGCCCAAAGAATAATGCGGTCGTTTGCAGTATAGCTTTGGGGTGTCGATTCCACAGGGAGATGGATTGAGAAATTGAAGAACAGTAACGAAATTAACAAAAAGATTTAGATGAGTGCGAAAAGTAAATTTTAGAGTTTGACGTAAATTAAAACTAAATGAGTAATTTGAATAGTATAAAAATGAAACGAAAAGTAGAGCATCGGGAATCCTTTGTATATAATCGGTATTTTAATTATTTTCGATTCATTAATAACTCAATTGAAAATTCTATGTCCAAATTTTCAATCGGAAAATAAAACATTAATAACCAGATTTAAATCAAATGTAATCTTTCGAAAAATCATTCGTCGCAATATAAGAACAGGAATTGTTATCGATAATAAGGAAATTCAACGTCGACAATATACTCGTAGAGCAATATTGCAGCAGAGAATTAAATTAAAATAGATAACCCATTGAACCAAACATAATCAAAGGATTATTGCATTCAATAGAAAAAGCATGACTGAATCTATAAATGAAATAAATTCTAAGATTATTTGGTGACGAAAACATTTATAATAAATTTCGAATGATTAAACAAAAGAGTTTAATATTTGAAGAACACATATATGAATCAAAAACAATTATAAATACCATCATATATACAAATTCATCCCTAACACTCTTAGAGAATTTAGTTACACATATTGAAAATATGTAACAAAAATTCTTCAAGGGATAATATGGAAGAGCCAACCATTATTTTCTTCTCTCTTCTTTGGTTTTTCTTTTCTTTTCCCAAGCTCTCAAAAACAATGTCTCTTCCAAAGCATCCAAGCACACTAAGTATGGTCTTAGAACACACACCCATCCCTTCTATTTATAAGCATCCTTCATGCAAGTTGTCATGACAAAATCATCACAATTTCAACTTGTTTTGCCATGTGCCATTCTTGAATCCAAGTGACTTGTGAGTTGTCATTTTGATCATTTGTTTTTCCACTATGCATGAGCTGGATTTTGCTTGTAGGTTGAGTGTTTCAATTTTGCTTCTCTACCCATTAGTTGTCTTGTATGACTTAATATCTTGTAGTCAAATAATTTGTCTTGAAGAAACTTGAGTGCACTTCATCTTGCATATGAATTGATCATTGCATTTCCAAGTTGGTGTAGGAGTGCTTGCTGGAAAATATTATGATGACATTTGGATTTGATGCAAGTGGCTGAAAAATATCCAGGAACGTCAAGTGCAGGTGCGTCCACTTGATGGTCGAGTTTGTCTTGAATTGAGTGGATATCTCTTAAAACATAAAACATAAAAGTTATAGATATGTCTCTTGCGGTTCTATATCATCTTGAATCAGCTCAATCGGAGATTGGATGAGAGAGTTATGCCCATATTACGAAAATACGTCAGAACTGTCTAAAATTCCGCAATTATCTTCATTTGCTCCTAATGCCTCTATTTGTGTCCTAAATCAAAATATAAGAATAATGAGTATATTTAGGCATCAAATAAGAATAAAGTATTAAAAATTAAGAGAGGAAAATATGGCATTTTATATTCTAATTCAATATATTAAATCATGCTTATATCTATCTCAAGATAAATGACCATTAATTTTAATAACATGAGTTATATTCATTATTTTCTCATTTCTTTTAACATTTAAATAGAGTATTTAGAGTGCATTTTTGTGCACTCATCACCACTTAAGTCTAATATGTCATGAGTGCCCTAAGGTCTAAAGGGACACTTGGCTTCATGAGGAAAAATGTTAAGTTTTGGTGTCCTTCGATCTAAGATGTCGCCTAACACAATCACACACACCCCTCACTTGGTTCCATTTGGTAACTCTCGGCCAAACTACTCTTTATCTTCTCCATTTCTTTCCTTCTTCCTCCTCACCTTCCAAACACTCTTCCATAATATATTTGGGTGAATTCTTTTAAGAATTTGGTGGAAAGCTCTAGTTTACAAGAAGGTTACTTTTGAAAATCCTCTTAAAGTAGTAAGTGTTCATATAACCGAACTTTAGCATTGTTTTTATATATATACTTGATAAACTTATTATTTAGAGTTTTATTTGTTATTTGGTTGTTGGAAGAAATATTTATCTTTGATAAATGATAAGCAGTGTAAAGAATATTTTCTATTAATAATTTGTTGATGAATGATTAGTTTATAATCTCTTTATGTTTATCTAATAGGATAACTTGAGATTTAGTTTAAAGAACTATTTTAGAAATATATGATGAAGAGCTTAAGGAAAGAAATTGTGGATATGAGTGGAAAATGGTGGAATAAAGCTTTAAATTATGGTATGTTGTGTTTGAAGATTACAAATTTAAACTTTGAAGCTTAAGGGTTTGGCTATTGAGTATTTTTTTGAAGAGAAATTTTAAGTTTTATTTCTCATGAATGATATGATTAAAAGAAAATAGGAAGATATTCCTTAGATATTTGAGAAATAATTAAAAATATGTGAATGGAAGGTGATGTGGTGAGAATGAATTTAAGAAATTATTTTATAAGCCTTCATTGAATGTTTGGCCAGGCTATTTTAAGTTAAGGGTTTAATTATTTCAATTACTTCTTTGATGGATTATATACGTTTTAATTGAAAAGATTTATAAACACATGTTTAGTATGAATATGTTCTAATTTGGTAAATGTATGCATCATACGTCACATGAGTCATGCATTATGCATGAAAAAGATTTAAGTTGCATGCATTTTGTAAGTCCCATGATTTGAGTTATCATGGTTTTTTAAAGAAAACAAGAATATGAATAAGAAAGAACAATAAAACAAAAAGTGATGTCACGACGGTGAAGACGATTCGATCTGCTGAATGATTGACATGTCGACAGTGAAGGCGTTTCAATCTACTGTCAAAAAATGTAATGTTACGTCATGACGGTAAAAGCAATTTGATTTACCGTATGACTGACGTAACTAAGAAAATTGACGGTGAACGCATTTTGATCTGCCGTCATGCTAAGAAATATGACAATGAACACATTTCAAACCGCCGTTGTGATTAAGAAAAAGTCTTGTCATGACGGTGAAGGCAATTCGATTTGCCAAATGACTGACATGAACAAAAGAATCCAACGGTGAATACGATTCGATTTGTCGTTGTGGTTAAGAAAATGATAGTGAAGGCAATTCGATCTGCTGTACAAGATTGTAAGAATATGAACAAAGAAACGAAATGTTAAGAAAATTTCGAAAAGGCATAGTTTTTATATGGAAGGTTTTGTTTACGTGTCATGAAAGTCATTTCATGAAAAGCATGACGTTTTTATTAAAAGTGCATCGTGTATAAGTCATCTCATGAGTCACATGATCATGGAATATGCGTGCTTGTTTATTGACATATATATATTGATGATGTTTTCAATGTGTTATATGTGCTCTTACTTAGATTTTATGAAATCTCACTCTTTTGTTTATTTTCACTATCATTCCTTTTGGAATGATAAAAGTTTTGGCAGGATTAGATGACACAATAGGAGACCGAGACCTCCCAGGAGGCTCTAAGGAGCCCTGAGGCTCTCACTAACTACGCTACTTTTACGGAGATGGAGGTCATTTTGGTGACCACCTTTTGAGTGTGATGTGGCAAAATGGAGTAGAGGCACCGTAAGGGCGAAGATCTATGGGGTGTTACTTAGTTTTAAGCCCAAATGGCTCATTAACCCTAGATGGCGTTTATGCAATGCCTATCAGGATAAGTTATCGTCAGGGAAAAAAGATCAGCATGGGTCGATTCAGGTTCAGTCCTAGTTATAAAAAAGTGAAGAAGGAACCCCTGTAGTGAGTTAAGGGGTATTTGTTGTATTAACTAATGTTGTTATGGTCTGTATCTTTTGTTGGGAAACAAGAACTTGTACTGACACTGAAACTTTATGTATATTATAAAGCTTATGGGTTTGATGTAGTTACCTTGTGATTACCTACAAGGCTTTAAATTCTTTACCTCTTTCAGAGATTTGACCTCATTTTGCTGCGATATTTGTTTAGCATGCTATTAGTAAGTTTATGTGCATTTGTATTATCTTTGACTTGTACAAGGTTACTATCAAGAACAAGTATCTGTTACCACGGATAGACGATCTGTTAGACCAATTGCAAGGAGCAACGGTGTTCTCAAAGATTAATCTCAGATCAGGGTACCATCAACTGAAAATCAAGGAACTGGATGTACCCAAAACTGCCTTTCGAACTCGTTATGGACACTTCGAGTTCTTAGTTATTCCTTTTGGACTAACCAATGCCCCAGCAGCATTCATGGATCTGATGAACATGATTTTTCGACAATATCTGGATAGTTTTGTCATGGTGTTTATCGACGACATCCTAATATACTCCCGGAATGATGAAGAGCACCGAGAGCATTTAAAGACTGTGCTGAACACTCTACAGGAGCATCATTTATATGCCAAGCTTAGTAAATGCGAGTTTTGGCTTCGAGAGGTTAAGTATCTGGGTCATGTTATTTCCAGTAAAGGAGTGGTGGTGGACCCAGCAAAAATAGAAGCAGTGATGGAATGGCAGAGACCGAGAAGAGCTCACGAGATACGAAGCTTCCTCGATCTAACAGGATGCTACAGGAGGTTCGTAGAAGGATTTTCTAAGCTGTCTGGTCCCCTGACGGCGTTAACTAAGAAAAACGCTAAGTATGTCTGGAGTGATAAGTGCGAACAGAGTTTCCAAGAGCTCAAGAAAAGACTAACGTCGGCACCAGTACTATCTCTGCCAGAACCTCACAAACTGTATGTGATATTTAGCGACGCCTCGAAGATGGGTTTGGGATGTGTCCTGATGCAGGAGGGACGAGTAGTGGCCTACGCATCCCGACAGCTTAAGGATCACGAATGCAATTATCCTACACACGACCTGGAATTGGCAGCAGCAGTGTTCGCACTAAAGATTTGGAGACATTACTTGTATGGGGAAGGTGTGAGATATATACTGATCACCAAAGCTTGAAGTACCTATTCAGTCAGAAGAATTTGAATATGAGACAAAGGAGATGGGTTGAAATCATCAGTGACTTTCAGTGTGAGATCAAGTACCACCCAGGAAAAGCTAATGAGGTGGCTGATGCATTGAGTCGAAAGACGCGGATGGGAGAGTCACCAATACTGACAGCTATGCGGAAAATGCTGGTTAAGGACCTACCCCAAGGGGTGATACTACTGGCAACGCAAGAAATCGTATCTCTGACTGAAGATGAAATACGAGAAGGGCAGCGAAAGGATGCTAAATTGGAAAAGATTCGACAGAGACTGCTAGAAGGGCAAGGATCACCCCACTTTACCATATCCGATGATGGAACACTGTGCTTTGAGAAAAGGACAGTAATACCAGACGATCCAAAATTCAGAGAAAAGCTTATGAGGGAGGCACATTGCACCTCTTATACAGCTCACCCAGGGAGCACCAAGATGTACCAAGACTTGGAAAAGAAATTTTGGTGGGAAGGCATTAAAAGGGACGTGGTTATGTTCGTAGCCAAATGCTCGATATGCCAACTAGTTAAAGCCGAACATCAATGTCCGGCTGGAATGTTACAGCCCTTACCAATTCCGGAATGGAAATGGGAGGACGTGTCTATGGACTTTGTAGTGGGATTCCCGAGAACATCGGCAGGAAAGAATACAATCTAGGTAATAGTTGACAGATTCACCAAGAGTGCTCACTTCTTGCCAATAGCCAATACGGATTCCATGGAGAAGTTGGCACGAGTATATGTGAAAGAAATAGTGCGCCTGCACGGCGTGCCCAAAACAATTGTTTTGGATCGAGACCTCAGATTCACATCTCGTTTCTGGCAAAGTTTACAAAAGATAATGGGATCAAATTTAAAGTTCAGCAGTGCCTATCACCCACAAAATGATGGTAAAACGGAACGGACAATTCAGACCTTGGAAGATATGTTGCGAGCATGCGTACTAGACTCGCGCGACAACTGGGAAGGTCTTTTGCCTCTGATAGAGTTTGCCTATAATAATAGCTTTCAAGCTACTATCTAAATGGCACCCTATGAAGCCCTGTATGGAAGAAAATGCCGATCGCCTCTATACTGGGACGAAGTTGGCAAGAGTCGAGTATTAGGGCCTGAATACTTATAAGAAGTCTGAGCTCAAGTAGAATTGATACGAGAAAGGATGAAGACCGCACAAAGCAGACAAAAGAGCTACGCGGATCAACGTCAAAGACCCTTGGAATTCGAAGTCGGTGATTAGGTATATATTAAAATTTCACCGATGAAGGGAGTAACTCGATTTGGTAAAAAGGGAAAATTGAGTCCCCGTTACGTAGGCCCTTATGAAATTCTTGAGAAAGTCAGGTCGGTGGCTTACCGTTTCCCACGAGTTTACAAGGGGTTCACAATGTATTTCATGTGTCTTCACTGAAGAAGAGTCTAGGTGAAGGACCGGGAATTGTTATAGACCCCGACAGTATTGAATTATGTCCTAACCTGACTTATGAAGAATGGCCAACCCGAATTAAAGACTACAAAGAACAAGAACTAAGGAATCGAAAGATTTTGATGGTTAAAGTGCTATGGAAAACCCCGCTTTTCAAGAAGCGACGTGGGAACGCGAAGATCTCATGAGGGCTAAATACCCTCATTTGTTTGTAAACAATTAATGTATCTATAGTCTTTTGGAAAATGATATATGTGTGCATGTATGAATGTATGAGTGCTTTGTGACATTATGTTTGTAATCGCTTGACTATTCCTTAGAACTATAGTGACTTATGAATTTTAATCAGGAGATGGCCCGAACTAGAAGAAATCCACGTATGTCCATAGCCACCGTAGCTCAAATAAAGGAAAGAAGGGAAAATAGACAAAGGATAATGCGCAGAAGGTGCGAAAGATTGAGAGTACAGGGATTAGCGCACTCGGAACAATACGAGTGGCACCGCACCCATATTATGAGCATAACTCGTAGAGGAGTACTTGTTCCTCGGCGAGCTCTGCCTCACGAAGAACGACAACCACCTAGAAACTGGTTGAGAGTGTAGAGAAGACAATTATGTAGAATAATCCGAGGTGGGGCAAGCAAACCAAACTTAGAACCCCTGAACTTTTTCGACACTTCCGAGGACCAAATTAGACTAAGAGAGGAAGGAGTGCCCCGAATAGAGACGGAGGAAGAGATTACTCGTAGGTTAAACGAGTTGAGGGTGAACATGTAATATGACCCGTACGTGGATGCTGTATTCTACCACTCCCAGGACTCTGTGATGGAGGAGGAAGACATACCCACCTATTCTTCTTCAGAGGAATCTACTGCGACTAGCACAAGAGGTATATATATAGAGATGTGTGTATAAAAAAAAAAAAAAACCATCCTTTATTTGTCTTCTTGTGCATGCCTTAGCGATTTCGAGGACGAAATCTTTTTCTTAGTGGGGGAGGATGTGACGACCCCAAATTTCCCATACCTTACTTTTATTAAATTAAATATGAGGAGCTTAGTAATTTAGGCATTTTGGTGGATAAGGCCTTAAAAAGGTAGGCTTAGGAGTCCAAGGCCTTAAGGCCAAAACCAAAGTTTTGGGCCTAAGTGGGAAAAAGACAAGCCCATAGGTCCATGAAAAGAAGTCCACTAGTCAACCCAAGCCCATGCTTGATGACACATGTCAAGCTAGGAGAAGTTTAGTAAGTTGAATCAAGACTAGTAGTTGAGAGAAGAAAATGCTAGTAGGTGAGATAGTTGACTAGTTGTTTTGTTGGAGAAAGAAAAGAGAAGACAAGAGTGGAATTTTTTCCATCTTTTCCTACCTAGATAAGTGTGTGAGGTATAGGATTTTGCCAAATAAGATCAACATGGGATCCTACCATATATAGTAAAATGATGAAGTAGGATTTGAAAAGATTTAGAGATGAGAAAGGAGAGAGGTTTCTGTGGGGGGGCTATGGCCAAATGGCCTTAGGGTTTTCTCACCCAAAATATTTCCAAATCTAGATGAAAGGGACATGAGAGATTTGTGTAAGATTACATAAGACTTGATATGTGAGAGGGTGTAAGAAAGAGGTGACAAGAGATGTGAGTTGATGGATCAAAAAGTGGAAGAAAGGAAATGGAGGGTTTCGGGTATGGCCTTGGCCGACTCCCCCTCCCTTGTTTGACTTCCTTTTTGCCACCAAATCTAGGCTATAGATTTGTGTAAGAGTGATAGGACAAGCTTGTGTGAGATGTGAGGTGATTGGTTGATGGAAAGAGCATGTGACAAAAGGGAAATGAGAGTGAGATGAAGGGAGGGTTTCGGATGGAGGCTATGGGATCCGAAACCCCACTTGTGTGTCATCCCAAAAAGGGATCCTCAAATCCCTTGGAATGACATGTGATATGAGTGTTGGGGAGACAAGAGGTGATGTGAGATGATGGAAAGGGGTTGGAACCCTAGAATGATAGGCCGGCCATGAGGAGAAAAAGAAGGAGCAAAATCTCCAACCTAGGAAGAGATAGATTAGGGTTGATGTGATCAAGTGATGGGAGTCACTCAAGGGTCTTTCAAGCTCACCACATGTCACTCAAACCTAGGGGAATGAGTGGCCTAAGAGCCTAGTGGAGCATCTTGGCCGAATGGCCTTGCTTCCCCATTCTTTTGGTTTGCTCATTTTGGACACACACACACACACACACCACTCACTTTGCACCTCACGGCAACCACTCCCCATTCCCTCCACTTTGCTTCACTTCTTTTCACCACTTAGACACCTAAACACTCCAAGCTTAGAAGGAGAAGAAGATAGTGATTGTGGAAGGAGGAAAAACTTAGAAGAGGTAAGTAACCTAGTTGCTTTAAGATAAAACCTAGAAGCATAAGGAAGAACCCTATGTTCATGCTTTCTAAAAGGAAAACCTTTTCTTTTGAAAATGGTAAATTCTTAGCATGTTCTAACTATGTAATTCTTTTATTTTTAGAACTCTTATAAGCTAGATAGGAAGATTGGTAAGTATATCTTTACTTTGCCTTTAACATTTTTAGTATATTTTTGAGTGAATATGTTTGAATGTGCTTGAAGATGCTTGTATATGCTTGTATTGTTTGGTTACTCGCTTTATACTGCCATGATGAAACCTTATGGGTAGAAATACTATTTTGGGTTAGAATCCATGTGTAGAACCTATGATCTTCTTGAATAAAAGGTTATGTGAAAATCGGTGATCTTGATGGGTTGATGAGGAAAAGCATGTAAGCATAAAGATGTTGAATTAGTGAGTATTGGGAAAATATGGGGTATATGCATATATGTCATTTGAAGAAGCATCTTGGTTTTTGTTGTAAATATCTTACTTATTGAGATGCCATGCTAGGATGAACATGTATAAAGTATTGGTGGAATCTAGTTATATTGCTCTTGGAAGATATTGCTAATATTGTTGCTTGATGGTTACAAAGAAAAAAAAATGCATGCTTGTGGAGTTATATTTTGGAGGATTTGTTGGAGTGAAAGTCTTGAAGTTTCAATTTCCATTTTTATTTAATATGTGTGTGTTCAGATATTTTGGATAAGTAGAAATATGTATATTGGGAGGATGATATGTATGAATTTGGTTTCGCATAGAGTATTCAAGTAGGACACTAGCTTTGAAGGGATAAGAAAAGGAAACACAAAACTTGAGGGCTATAGGTTTTGGGTTTGCCCACTTGTAAGGCTAGGAAATTTGTTTTACATATTGAACTAGGGCTAGATGATGTTAGGAAGAACAATGGAAGAAGAGAACATCAATGGGAGACAAAGTGGGTTTCGGCCCAAACCCTAGGGGTGGAGGCCGAGCACCCTATCCACCCTAATGCACTTGTTTAAGTGTTTTTACATAAGTATGATTTAAGAAGAACAAGGTTTTGAAGGAAAAGCAACCAAATATGTGTACTCGAGTTCGCCTTGAGTTTTGCATTCACAAAGTTAGAAGTTGCATGTCTCATGCATAAGCACGAAAACCCATGTTTTGAGTTAGATATGTTTCGAAAGAAATGAATTAAAGTTTTAGAAGAACCCTACTGGGACGGGAAACTGTCCCAGTGGAACACTCTGTTCACTCAGGAGTGCCTAAATTGAGTGAAAACCCTTGGGTCGACGAAGAACAGTCGGCGGACCACGTATAGCTCCAAAAGGTGTCTGGAGCGTGGTCGCACCTAATGCTAATGGGTGCCATAAAAGCGGTGTTGGCCTCGGCCTCACCATCTGATAAGTTTGTAGTTGCTCGAAGAGAAATCCCCGAGTGACGAAAAGCGCAAGAGGGCACGAAACGTATTCACCTAGGTTGACTTGGTCGTCAGGTGTGACGGTAATTAGCGGGGAGCACACGGTGCATAAGGGAATCGTGAGGTATCCAAAATATGAAGTCATGACGAAAAGAAAAGGGCTTTCGGACCATATATGATATGATAAGTGGCGCCTAAGATAAGAAAAGATGAACGTTTTTGAACAAAGTGTTTCTTTGAAAGAATCTATATTAAAGAAGTTTTGCTACGTGATTTTGAACAAGTATGCATTGGAAATTAAGAAAAGGATGAGAAAGATGAATTTTTGTCATAAGCATGTGCATCGGTCTAAGCATGGTCCCATGTTATCGCATACATATAAAATTTGTTTGTTATTCACTTAACTATATGCCTGAAATGCTTTCGTTAAAGTTTAGATGTATTTGCTGAGATTTCCCTCGAAATCTCACCCCCTCTTTATGTCCTTACTATCCTTCCCTCTTGGGAACGATAGAAGTAATTGCAGGTGAGGATGGCTCAAATGAGTATGACCCCCGTGATGACACCTCGGATCCTCAGGAACCCGATTGAGGCCGCCCTTAGAGGGCCAGTGACTCTGAACCACCCAGGTCAGTGGGAGGTGGAGTCACAAAAGATGACCATGTACAGTTCAGTCGGTCTATACCCTGCGGGGTATTGCTTAGTATTAGGGTTTGACGAGTGCTTTCACTTGGGGCGTATTTTTGGATCGCCTTCTAGGGCGATATGTGAGGTAGGGCTTAGCATAGAATTAGATCGGCTTTGCTGGGGCCCGAACCTTAAGAAGGTGAAGAAGGAACTCATCAGTTGAATCCTATGGGCAGTGTTAAGACCCATTTTATTTTGTGATGCCCTGTATTTATGCTTTTGGAAAAGTCTTCCCGACTGTGGGAAGCATTATTTTAACTACTTGGACAAAGTTATGTAAATTTTGAAATTTGGGCTATGTATGATATCATGTTTGGGATCCATAGCATAACCATGTGGTGCATGTTATAGAAGGCTTGACCTTTTTATTTCGCTAAGAGAACTTTTCTTTGACGTTTCAAAAAAAAAACGTACACGTATGATATGACGAGGGGTGAACTTCCTTGCGTTGCTCATCCCCGACGCTTCTATTCACGTGCGATCCCAAGCGTGTATTGGGGCGTTGACATCAGGTCTTGGTTCCACGCACATGGAGTGGTTGGCTGGAGGTGACACCGCACGTGTGGATAAGGTCATTCACATGAGGGAGTTCAGCTGGAGGGCCGGTGATGCTGGGCGGCTGGCGGTCGAGCTTGGGTGGAGCTCGAAGCCGAACAGCCATGGAGGGTTGCAATCCACACAAGAGAAGGGAGAGAGAGGAGAGATATAGAGAGAAGGGAGAGGGAGAAAAGTGAGGGCTTTAGGCCTGATCGGGCTATTTATAGGCCATACACGCTGGATCTTCAAACTGACAAACGATGCGCTTAAAACACTTATCTGAAAATACGTAAAATCAATTTAACTTAAAAACACTCAGAGGAATTAAAATATAATATTATTACAACTTAACTTTAGTTTATATAAAATATTCCTCATCAATGATTAAAATGATAAAGCTTACTAATTATTTAAAAGAATAAAGTCATATATTTAAATCAGAGATTTAAAGTATAATTAAATTCCCACAATATTTTAAATAACTAAAATTGAGTTTATAAAATGATCTTATACAAATATAATGTTTTGGAACTCTTTAAAATACCACCAAACTAAATATAATAAAAATAATAAGACCCAATAATTTAATAAGTTAAAATCAATGAACCAATCACAAAAGGATCAATAAAATAAAATGTTCATTCAAACAAATAAAACACAACAAATTGGATAACCATAAAATATAATAATTAAAACCAAAAACAATAAAGATGGCAATTTAAATGAAATGATTAATATTAATATGTGAACAAAAATAATAAAGTCAAAGAATCATACAAAAGCTACTAACAAAATAAATAACGTAATCTAAATAATAAATAGAAACACCAACAAGAATGATAAAATAAACCAACAATTAAAAATAAAAATAAATGCAAAGTATATAAAACTTGGGGTCTCACATCAACTTATCTCAATGTGCATAACTATTTCAAGTTTATTAGTTTACATCCAATACAAAATAGTACTTATGTGTTGATCTCCATGTAGTAAACATATTTCATGATTCTCTTGGAATTCCATTTAGGGAGGAAAAATCAATCTCAAAGGGTAACCAATTATATGAAAGTCCAATAAGCACTTTCAGTTCAACGAAAAATTATATACTGTAAATTAAAACAATCTTATGACAGGAAAGTCACCATGATCCAACAACATAGTACCTCTTCAACTAATTTTATTCTCATAATTTGAAACAAGTATATATCTATTTGATCAAATTGGAATCATAAAATTATAGTGCCCCACTAGGGCAAACACATACCTTTGGTATGATAGCATGTTACTTGAATGTGATGAACCAGTTGATATGTACTCCTAATTCCCCATGTAGCATTAGGGAATGAACTAAGTATATCATGATGATGTGTTTTATTCTAAACACAAATTTGAAAATCAAAAGATGAACATCAGACAGGCAAAAATATTTAAAATCAACTTCAACGAAATGAAAGAAAACTGAAACCAAGATTAAAAAAAACAAACCTCATCAAAAGAGAACCGTTCATATGGAGAAAGAGGTGTAACAACCCCACCCTTGAAATGGTAGAATCGTACTTTCGTGGCTTTTCTTTTTCTCAAAACGATTTTAGAAATGAGACTGATTTTTTTTTGTTTTAAAACATTTCAATTCATACCTAGGGTGCAAGACTCCACAATATAAAATAAAATATGCTCTTATAATAAAAGAGGTTTACAATAGAAAGACATAAAATAAAAAGGGCTTTTCATACTTTTTCTCTTCATGCCTAGACTGTCGTGCTCTTTCCTTTGAACTGTTTGCTTCTTGCTATGCACTCCTGTATGGGAGAGGGACACGCGGGAAAACTAAAATGAGTTGAATACTCTGTAAATATTACTTCATACCGTTTAAAATATAACAAAATAGGTTTTTTAGTCATGCAATCAGCACTCATATATATGTACATATCATATATACAAGACAATTTATATATTCTATTTCATCAAATGGGCAAGCAATCAACTACTAAGCATGTATAACAAATATACCAAGCAAATATCAAACAGGCAAAGCACAACAACCAGCAACTACAATAATTCATAAATAACTAATAAACAACCATTCATACGTATCATATATGCCATATGCATCGTACATAACATGACATCCAGTCTTATCCTTTTCTCATTTTGTGGACCTTCCTTTGGATCTCAGGTCTCCCTTTGGACCCTGGGTCTTCTTTTGGCTTACGTATTTTTATACATCATAGCATGCATTCCTTCATTCATTCTTTTTCTTTTCCTTGTTTTCCTTATCTTTTCTCTATTCTCTTATCCTTCCTATTCTTTTTCTCTTTTCTTTTTCTTAGTCACTTCTTTTATAGAACATATTGTTTAGAAGCATATCCATGAACCATTTGCATGCGCGTGCACTTAATATCATCGAGACATAGGGTCATCGCATAGAGACATCGGGTCATCGCATAGTATCCTCATATAGCTTCAGTTTGTGGTATTCTTCCATAAAATCATGAGACAGAAATCTCAAGTTTCATTTTATACTTTTCAGAAATATATCCAATAATTACTACGTATAGGCATCTAATCACAAGCATATAATTACGTATTTGGGACTCGATAAAAGGGCTACCAAGAATAGCCATACTGTACATATAATAGCATTTCCAATCCTATTATCTTTTATTTACTAATCCGGTAAAATCTAGAGGTGTATGAACATAACACTTACCTAGTCTCCATGCTATTCTCATACTATGCAATCCAGTCACAAGCACATCATAGCAATCAACCTATAAGCATATACATAACTAGCATCAGTGTATATATATATATATATATATATATATAGTACACAAACCATTAAACTAGAAAGAACTTACACTTTACTTAGGACACTCTTCAACTATTCTCATGTCCTTGTAGTCCTTATCCACTATGCTAAAACCATTGGGGACCCACTTATGGACATTGGAACACTTTCCTTCTATCCCTGGGTTCTCACATAACCCTTACTATGCTTCACTTTTGGGGATCATTTTACGGACAATACCTTTTCCAATTAACCTCATTATGATGAATAACTTAGGCTGACCAAGTCATGCATTTTAATACTATATAATACACCCGACTCTACCGCATCCAAGCCTACGCATCTTCCTCATCCTCACCCATACACACCATGTGACTTTAGGCAAGTTCTAGGACTTAACATCGAATGCCCTTGCTCAAGATAGAGTATCCATTACATATGGTAATTATGTTCGGTACATGTGTTATCAGATACTCATGTACCCTACTTTCACGTCACCTAAGATCAACATAGAATATATTGATCATCTGCTTGTACGACAAGCACCATAGATCGATATCAACCTTCTTCATACTGGTTGGCAGGACTATTCCTACTTCTCGGCCATTTAAGAATTCATCCCGACACTTAACACAATAAGGTCCATCGCAAATGTACCTCCATCATGTCACGTAGTCTTGTCATACCATGACACTTAGTCACATTTCCAGTACGTCACTGTTACATGACTCCATTGCTATGCACGTACTTCGAGACATAATATAGCTACACAATGACACCTATCACTAGGACTACCGGTCACATCACAACCACTCTTGGACACTATTGCACAGTTGCCGACACTTCAAGCACTCTACGTTCCTTAGTCATGCAACTATTCATCTTTGTGACACAGCTTATGATGCATCACGACTACAATACATGGAGTACACTCTACACGTACTCCTTTCCAACCATACAACACCACATCGAGTACACTCACATGTACTCTCTCCACAATACATTATGCCATATCTTGTACGATACACACTACCCAGTGAATCGCTTTACGCTATAGAGTGCACTCCATGTGTATTTCCTACAAACACCCTACTCCACATCACCATATGGTGCACATCACACGATGCATTGCTCTACCATATAGAGTATACTCCATGTGTACTCCCTTCACAATGCCTACTAGAACACCATAAATGTACACAAAGCACCCCCCATACTTTACAACACAGACTACAACACTACTTCAAGCACGATTCCCAACACTCCAGTACATAGCCACAACTACCACAATACAATTAACCAACTCCCAACAACTACATAGGGAACTCCACAATACCATCATTATAGCCAACCAATAAATAGTATAAATACAAGAGAGAGATGGTTATACCATTGCGGGATAAAGTTGTACATTGCTCGCTTCCTGGCACGACTAGTGGCGTCAGAAGCCGCTCTGTCGATATCGGTTTGGGTCAAGGATTTTGGTTACTACATTTGGATCTTGTGAGGGTAGCCATCATAGTAGGGAGTTCGTTGGTGGTGGTGGAAGGGTCATACATTGCGGCTAACACCACGTATAGTGATAGTAAACCACGTACAATGGCAGTTTGGGCTAGGGTGCTCAGTTTGACACTGAAAGTTAGGGGTGAATCATTGGAGGAAGGGGAATCACATGGTGGTGGAGGTAAAGCGACCACTAGAGGGTGGCAGATGTAGCTTGGAAAGTGGGGAAATCCATTTTCAGGTTTATTCCTAAATGAGGGAGGTAGTGCCATGGTTGGGGGAATGGAGCTAGGGGGAGGTCGCCTGAGCTGAGGGAGGCCATTGGTGGCAGTGATGAGACCATATGGTGGCGTACGACGGTGCTGTGGTGCTTAACCCATGCGTTACAAGATCCATTTTGGGCTTGGTGGGTTTAGGGCGAGGTTGCTGCTGGAGGTCGCTAGAAGGCTATCGGTGGTGGTGTGGTGGCGTGGGTGGCTGAGGTTTGGCACTGGCAAGGCTTGAAGAGCAAGAAACTTATTTCAAGTTTGGGCTTTCACGTGGGAGGTGGGGCTACTGACGGGGCTCAGTTTACCGAAGGTGGGTTGATGGCATGAGGGGCTTCTAGCGGTGACGTCGCTAGTGGCTGGTAGTGGCTAGGCTTGGGTGAGATCCAAAAATAGTAAGGGGATGAGGGAAGAACGTGGGCTAGGAGAGAAAGAGAGGAGAGAGAAAAGGAGAAAAATGATAAGAGAAAAGTGAGGGGTTAGGGTTTCCTCTTTGGGCTATTTATAAGCCCTACGCCTTGGGGTCTTCAAATGGACAAACAATGCACTTAAAACACTGATCTGAGAGGGGTCAAGATATAATATTATTTTAACTTAACATTAGTTTATAAAATAAGATTCCTCATTATTAATCAAAATGATGAAGCCTAACTAATTATTTAAAAGAATAAAACCATATATTTAAATCAGAGATTTAAAACATAATTAAAATATCACAATATTTTAAATAACTAAAACTATGGTAATAAAATGATTTTGTACAATTATAATATTTTGTAGTGCTCCCAAATATTATCATTGTTTTTTTTTATAAATATGGCTTGGGTCCAATAACACTAGAATACCTAATATAATATTCACAAGACATTTAATATTCGAGAGTTTTAAAACATTGGGCAATGAACAGTTAACTTTTAAAAATAGCTATCAGGGTCTAGCACATGCTTCAAGGCCTAGCACATGTTTCGAGGCTCGTCCTAATCGAAAAAGAGATGAACGGATTGTTACATCATTTCATTGGGATTTGCTAAGCATTAAAGAATGGAAGAAATGGGTGTTACACACGGTGCTTGTTGAGCTAAACCTCATTTGTCTTAAATTCATAGTTCAAACACATATGTTATATGTTACATATATAACATACTTTTAAATTTTAAAATTGACTTAATGTTAATAATAATTATATAATTCATAGGTAAATGATGCAACTCTTTTTCTTTTCAAATTTATACATCTTAATAAATGATTAAGAAGGATTCATTAACAAATCGTGCCAAAAGAGGAAAAGAAATGTTCAAACAATTACATGGTTGTCCACAGAAGTTAAAAATAGAGGGAATAAAATATTGTGCAACATTTAAATTCATGTCTTTAAACTTTATATTTTCTTAATAATCTTTCCTGCTCTTCAGGGTAGCTAAATTAGTCACAATAAATAAGAATATTTTGATGAATCAAATATTCCTATGTCAACATAGTGTTTTTTTCTTTTAAAAAACAGGACTTCCATTGATTATAGATAGAAGGAGAGGAGAGAAAAGAGAGAAGAATCCTTCGGCTTAATTCTTGTTGACATGCTAACCGAACAACTTATTCAACACAATTGACAATATATCCTTAACACCAATTTGCAAATAAAATTTTCCTATAATTTATTTTCCAAACCTTTGAACAATTATTTTTCAAGTAATATGGCAAGTAACATCTACCAAATTATTGGACATAAAATTTTCCTTAAAATACCAACTTTTCAACAAATTCACATCAAATTGTTCGACTTTATAATTTGAGATAGTTTGGAGGAATTCTTAGAGAAAATGGTCAGCATACGCAACTAAATGGCCCCTTAATTATTTGGTCACTGGCTAAACATTGAACCTGATATGATTGAGCGTACAATAAAACCTAGAGGTCACATAGCTAAACAAGAAGATGAAAATGGTTGTTCAAACTTCTCATTCTAAAACCTAGCAGTTCATACTTTTCATCTATTTATATTATATAAAAGCTGAGTCTAGACATCTGAGGGTTGTTTTCTCTGTTGGTTTTTCTCACTTCAGCTCCTAAGGTGGAAAATTTCACCTAAGACATGTCCGTAAAGATTAACTTGGGTCAATTAGCTTGGTTAATCTCGTGTCGTCTCGACGATCATGTTTCCAATTCGAAAAAAAATTGACCTGATAATGGTATTTACTAGATCGGGCCAATCCATTCGAGAGAGAAAGATAGACCCACAGAGAGAGAGAGAGAGAGAGAGAGAGAGAGAGCGATGGAAGTGAGATAGAGAGCAATGGCAATGCTGCCTAATCTTATCTGGAGCCTCTAAAAGGAGTATCCAAAGCCCATGAGCCAAGCATCATTAATGTTGTTGAGACTCACTTTCTCTCTATACAATCAAATCAATCTCATCGACATCAAAATGTGCTTTAGGAAATTTAAACTTTTTTTGTTTTATTTTTCCTTGGGACTTGGACTTCTCTGCCCAGAACTTAACAGTGTATGATTCGTCAAAGCTGAGTGTTTTCCATGTTTTTTATTAGCCAAATGATGATTTTAAATTTTTTTTTTGTTTTATTTGAAAATACATTTAAAAAGAGCATGTTCATTCAATAATGCATCATAATATCAATTGTGATAGGTTTTTTTTTAATCATTTTCATGATATATGTTGCTGAGTGGGTTGAAATCTTGGACTTCCATGTAGATCATGTGGATGGATTTCTTTATTGAAGTTGAGGGATAAGGAATTTGCATTGGTTAATTCTTAGGAATATGACCATATTGAAGCCGAGTTTCAACTCTCTTGTGTGGCGTTCATACCAGAAGAACCAAAAAAGAACCGTATTAAACTCCTAAATATCAGTTGAAAATGGTAAATACACCATTGAGGCCTCAGTGTAAGAAGCTAAGCCCTTTGGTTCCCTTAGGTAATATTTCGGAATCGTTGATTCATTTGGATCATCCTCCTTTAGAAACAATTATCTTTATGCAAATGTACAGTCATAAAGAAATTGAAGATGATTTCGGTCGGCTATATCAGCTAATCGACTCTCTGGAGCCAATCTCTGACCTCCATAGGAAGTGCACTACCACGGCAACCATAGCAACCACCAACACTAGCACCAAGAGGTTCTTAAGAGATCAACCCAATGGCACAATGAGATATGAGTTCACAGGAAGGCGTGGGGCCATTATGGAGTTGAGATCAGAGACTCGCAGTCTACCGAGTACCGTTGGTTCAGTACGTTCAACGCTGCTAAAGAAGCCTCTTGCTCCTACGACCTTGTTGCTCGAGCCATGTGCAGACTCTAGGCTCGAACCAACTTCATTTACCTAGCTTTGCTGCCTCATTCGAGAATAGATACGTTCCTCCCACTATTTAACTTCCCCCTTGAAATTTTTGTGTTACCCATGATTACACACGTTTATGCTTAATAGAAACTATTAAAACTAATTAGTAACCAACATAAAATATTAAATAAAATAAACATAATATTTGGTTATGAAGGGAACCCCTTTAAAGAACTTCTCAAAAGTAAAACCCTACAAGACAGCCAAATCCAAGACACCCATTTTAGTAGATTGTGATATTACAAGTAAAGTTCTTAGTTCACAAAACCTTTATAACTGAAACTCTCTTACTCTACAAGATACGCAACTCACTTGTCTCTTATCGCAGTAGTTTGTCAAAACCTCTAATGATCTCTGGTCCTTTGTCTTTCCTCTTGGAATCTCCAGTAGCCGATCATGAACACTTCAACTCTCCCTTAGAGTGTGTTCACACTCAATTCCTCCAAATGAGTATCTTAAAAATTCTTCTCTTAAAAACTTTCTCACACATGAATACTTGAACTCCTTTCTCGGCTTCAAGCATCCACCAATACTTATGATAGTATTTCTAAAGTGTTGCCTCTAGTATGTTCACCAAAACCTCAGTCGAATCCCTCTATAAATAGACCCTGCAGTGGTATAGTCATATTAGGATTCTACTAACGGTTTATCCCTTTTGCTAGTCTATTATGTTGCTAACGACTTGCAAACGTATCTAACAGAAACTCTACTATTGGATGTCTCCAAGTTTAAATCAATTCCAATCTCTTCATATAATTTGTGCATCTCAATCTCTTCAACTAATCTTCAAACTCAAATACTTATGTAAGACTCTTGAAATCTTTTATCTTTTAATTTAAACATAGCTTGATAAGAGTTACATTGCAAAAAAAATTCTTATCCTTGTCGGATTACACTTAGAGTCTTATTAAAATTACATTATCCAATATTCAAATTTAAAACTAGCTCATCTATTCCTAGCCAAACTTAAATTACATTTACACCCCAAACAATCTCCACTACCTGTTAAGATCACAACAAATCGTCATCAATTTAGTCTGCTTTAGGTTGGTCATAGATAACGAACAATTTTATACTTTTTTATAAGATTCATATTTCTTGTTCTTTGTAAATAACAGACTGCATATTGCACAGGTTATAGGCTCGTTAAAATTAATCATAAGTTCTAGAGTCCTATAGAGCTTAAAGTATTAGAACAGACAAAAGAAAAGATTGCTCAAGCACACATTGATGTGCGTAGAAACCCATTAAATGCTTCCATCTAGACTCCAATTCCCTAAGAAAAATAATATTTGTGCACGACTTATATACCTTTTGCGTATACAGCATATACAAAAGTTACTTTTACACATCTTTTAATTAACTATTTTTTTTTTCTCTCTTATTATATATTTAGCTTTTTTGGATATTTTTTTTTCATATTTCGACTGACATGGTATTTTTGTCACGTCATCGATTTTGCAAAAGGTACATGGAGCCCTATACTCCTAGCATTGAGCTCTACATGCCTGAATGGAACTGAAAAAGAATGCACTCTACATGCTTGAATGCAACTAAAAAAGAATAACGAAAGAGCATCTTAATAGGCATTATAGAATGGGGAGAGTATACTGCAATCATTTGCATAATAATGGGAACATCATCTTTGGATATTATTTTCGAAAAATTTTGTAGGCATCACTCTTTTTACAGTCACATGATGGTGTTTTCCAAAAGAGCGTAAAATAAACCTTAAATGCACAATAAAACTTAGAAAAAACTTCCAGTTAATTAAGTTCTATATAGATAATTATCATTTATAATTTTATTGATCCTCATAGTAAGTATTAAGTATGTTCTCGAGACTAGAACGGACATAAGGGTAGAATCCAATAGTGCACATGAAAAACATATGGAATACATTATTACAACAAGCTCATGTTAATTAGAGTCTTCTCTATTTCTCACATGACGTTAAGTGATAGTCTCTCTACTCCCACTGGGTAGAGGTGTGAATAGTGCTATTTTGTGTTGCCTATTTCAACCAAAATAACGTGTTTTTAGTGATTGTGAGGGATGGAAGATCTTGCGAAGATTCAACGTAAACTACGTCTGAATGATGAAGATCATAAGGAGATTATCATTCAAGCAACTCAGTGTGATGTTTAAAAGAAAAAGGAACATCGAAGAGTAGTGGGGAAGATTCTATCAAATAGATTAGTAAATAAAGAGGTTGTAAAATCAACTATGCTCAAAATTTGGAAAGTACATAAGGCGGTGGAGTTTGTGGAAGTGAAGGAAAACACTTTTATCATCACTTTCGTAAATGAGCAAGATTGCAATTAGGTGATGGCTTGAAGACCTTGGCTGTTTGATTCAAACCTATTAGTGCTAAAAACACTGGACAGTAAAATACAACCACATGCTTTGGAATTTAATTCTGAATCCAAAACTTTTGGGTTCAACTCCATAAATTGCCAATTTGTTACATGATTCAGCGATATGGGGAAATGATTGGAAATACATCGGGGAAGTCATGGAAGTGGACGTACCAGAAGATGATTGGGGATGGGCAAAATATAACTG
Organism: Platycarya longipes; assembly: GCA_036559045.1. NCBI lineage: Eukaryota > Viridiplantae > Streptophyta > Magnoliopsida > Fagales > Juglandaceae > Platycarya > Platycarya longipes. The sequence goes on along the minus strand of CM071803.1, from coordinate 30,115,067 downwards.
AGTTAGAGTAAATTTGGATTTGAAAAGGGTAGTGACTTGAGGAAGGAATATTACGGTAGAAAACAGAAGCATGTGGGTGCAACTTAGATATGAGAAACTGACCAGAATTTGTGTGGTGCCCCTAACTCCCACATGGGCACGGGTGGAAGTCGAGACACCCGAATGATGACCACACGGGTCACACACCCTTGTTTGTCAAGTGCAAGTGTGTTCAAACATGCAATATGTGCAATACAAAATAAAATATCGCAGTGGAAAATAAAAAGGGTTTGCCAAAACTAATGTACCAAAAAAATCAAAACTTTACAACCCAAAATAAAATCCTCTAAGCAGGTTTATACAGTCATCCATTGAAATACAACTAAAGGTAAACTAGAACCATACCTAAATACAAGAGGAGATCAATCTCCTACTAATCACTCCTCTGACAGAGCTAGTCCTGCGAGCTCAAACTCAAACTCTGCAACAAAACTACGGTTGTGATGTCCCCAATTTATGTATGGCGTCTAACGTAAACTGAAGTTTCGTGACTTGTAACGTTAGGCTATATTCCTCTTTATTCATGCTCGAAAATATGTGTATGCGTCTAACTTACTAGTAGTATGCAGAATATATCGCAACGGAATAAGCTCAACTCCAAAAATTCAGCAAAGAAATCTAATTCTTCGCGATTATCACATAGTAAGCTATAGTAAAAATCTATATTCATATAAAACATAAAGTATAATGCACCAGTTTCCCATTAGTATTTATCATTGTTCAATATTTTCAAGAACAAATATACAACTATTCTTTTTAATCATATGGGTGTTTTCCTACCTTAGTAATAGATCATATATGGGAGGGATCATTTCTTCAGAAGATGAGTAGTTCTTTAGAAGATGAGTATTCTGTAGGACCCTCGAGGCACCTCAGAATCTCCCGTGACGTCTGGGTCTCATGATGGTTTACCTATTCCTGCAATAACGCATATCATTCTATAAGGAATGATAGATAAAAATAAAAGAGTGAGATTTCAAGAAATTTCAGTAAGTGCACAATTAAGATAACAAAAGCAATAATTGTATATGCAAATAACATGTCAATGCACATTATATGATCATAAAACTTATTAATCATGACTTATGTATGACGCATGCATGACTTATATATGACCTGTCCACCTTTTTATAGAAACATGCATTTTTCCAGAAAAAGGATTTAGTTGACATAAGTGCACACTTTTCGTGACGTGACATATCTTTTCGTGAAAATATTAATTCATATTTTCATTCTTGTTCATATAAATCTTAGTCTTAACCACGATGACAGATCGAATTGCTTTACCATCGGATTTCTTAGCATGACGGCATATCGAGTCGCCTTCACCGTCAGCTTTCATATTCACGTTAGTCATTCGACAGATCGAATCGCCTTCACCGTCATGACATGATTTTTCTTATCATGGCGACAGATCGAATCGCTTTCACCGCCAAGTCATGTCAGTCATACGGCAGATCGAATCGCCTTCACCGTCGGCACGTCAGTCATCCGGCAGATCGAATCGCCTTCATCGTCATGATACGACTTTTCATAATCTTATTATTTTCTTATTTCTTTCAAAAACCATGAGGTCCGAAAACATGTGGTTAGTACCATGAATGATCATGCATGTCCACTTGAACTTCCTTGTGCATGGTGCATGACTTAAAACATATGATCTGGTGATGTAAATGAACATGCATGTGCTCTTAACCCTTGCATACATGCTACATAATTCATGGGCCATATAACATGTAGAATATTTTCAACTCATGGCATACACATATCATACTTGCATCAATAATTTATTTTTCACTTAAAACATAAATAATTCATTTGAAGGACAATGCTCCAACCTTAACCCTAAAAGCCTTAATCCAAACATCAAGGTAGGGTTAGTTCAAAATTTCTCTTCCTTTCCTTTAAACCATCTTGCTCTCTTCATAGCATATTTTGGAAACTTCATAAGTTAAACTAATCCTTAGTCAAAAGCCCTAAATCACTTGATGATTCGTTTTCATTAACCATTCTCTTTATCAAATAACCATTCTACCGATACTAAATATAACATCCTCCACTACTCTTCAAGAAAGACCATAATATGATTTTCTCAATCACCCCAATTAATCATCATGTCAACATAGGGTTGAAAACTCAAAATTCTAAAACATTTCACTAGGGCCGAACCCTATAAATCTTAAATTTGGTTCTTTTGTCATTCCAACATCACAGCCAACATCTAAACTTCCAACCATAATTTACTAAAATAAATCCTTATTCTTTAAAAGATCTTCTCCAACCGAACCTGTCTTTAACTATTTCTCAAGTAAATCAAAGAATATAATTTTATAAATCACCCAAAGATTCATATCATAATTACATCGCCAACTTAAGAATTATAAGCCTAAAGTTCTTCAAAGTAACCACTAGAGCAGAAATCCATAGGCTTCCCAAAATAATATTTTGCTCATCTACACATACCACACTAGTATTCAAGCCCTTAACCATAATTTACTAACTAACATCCTTGAGTTCTTCCATCGAATTTTCACTATAAACCTCCAACTATTCCTTAGATTAACACTAAAAAGCATCATCTTAATAAAACATAGAAAAACATAGCAAAATCTTCCCAAGAGATTTAACTTGTGAAAGAGATTTATCTTTGAAAATCCTTTGAAAACACACCTAAAATGCCTTATAGATAGATTGTTAGGGTGAGTGAATGGATAAGAAGATGGAGAGAGTTTTATTCTTGCTTTGGCTGAGAGCTTGAGATGGGAAAAAGGGAGTGAACTTCCTATAAGGTGGTCGACTATAAGCTTGGTCGACCACCTTATATAAAATTGAGTGAAGAATCTAAAAACACATACACAAGTCTCTATTGCCGTGAGCCACTTGTCCTTCTTAGGTTTAAGGTGATCATTTTACCTTGTTTATGCTTGGTTGGCAAGTAAAGGATCAATGGCTTATCTTATGACATATAGGAAAAAATGCCAAACGTCTAGATATACATATCATCTCCACCTTTGATCAACAATCTAAGGTAAGACAAAAACTTTGATTTAGCAACTCCAATCTCCCTAGATGCCATCCGAAATTCATCTTAATCCTAAGTACCTTGAGTGCCACTTGTCCTTACACATGTCAAGTTATCATATGTGTTACAAAGATTTTTCAAATAAGACAACACACTAAGTTGGTTACCATAGGCCTAAGTTGGTGGTGCCATTGCATGAATCGGTTTACATCTCATTTCCTTCCTAATTTCTGGTTGCCACTTATAGCTAGGTGACAAAACTATTTTCTTACCTATCTCTTTGTTCTAAACCAGTTTATCTCAAGTCAAGTGTCCTCCCTTGACTTTGAACTAATTGGAAATTCCATTTAGAATCACCATAGCCGAAATTCATCCAAAGAGATGTCTAATATTTTGGTTCTCCATTTTCTTCCAATCACCACTTGCTACCTATAGATTCTTGTCTTCCAATCAATACTTTCCACTTGTCTAGATTCTTGCTCAAGAAGTAAACTAAAATATAGTAGCAAAAGCCAACATAGGATTCGATTTATGCATCTCAAATTACTCAATCTGCCTCATTTGAGTTAGAATATTCCTTCAAAATCTTTTACTTATTTAACTAAAACTCTTTATTATTGGCTTCCTTCAACATAATGACATGTGATCTTGAGTCAAATTAGGTAGGTTGAGTGTGCAATTTGAATAAGTCTTGTTCCCATTTGAATCATCCTAACCGAAATATATACACATATTCCCATTTGAATCATCTTATAAACCTTTACACAGTAGTTCGCATATTTCTCCTTCATTGTGAGACTCGCCCACTAGCTTTAGGCACAAACCCAACTCCAATATCCTTCTATAGGAACCATTTGAGGTCCGTCGATTGTACTTTGTCGACCCAGGGATTCCACTCGACTTTAAACACTCCTGAGTGAATGAGTTCTATTAAGGCATTTTTCCATCCTAGCATTTAGGATTGTTATAAAATTTTTGACATTTTCTTTTCAAAACAAGGACCCAAATGCAAGTAACATGTGACATTAACTCATATGCAAACATTGACTCATCCATGCAAGGTATGAAAGCTGAATTAGATACTCTCATTCATAGCATACAATTCCAAACATAGCTTGAAAACATTAAAACATCCAAACACACTTTACTTTAATAAAAACTTAACTATTTCATGCTTAAAAGGGTAAGAATTGAATTATACAAAACCCTAAGTGGTCTTGGCCGAATCACTTAGACCATCCAAAGTGATCATTTTCACCCTTCTATCTTATAAACTCATGCATCCACTTAACTACTTATCCAAACAACTATGCTAAGTTATTTTCAAGATTTAGCCGAAACTCTAAAGTTTTCTAATATGTTCTTTTTTATCAAATCATCACAACACATCTTCTAGCTACACTATTTTCTCAAGGCTGAATACATATGCTCTAGCAATTGATAAGTTTACATTATTAACATGTAAGAACTAGTGTAGACTGAAACATGCATCCATTTATACATTGAAATATTTAATAAAAACATAGCATTTACTCATAGCCAAATCATACAAGTCCTTAAACATTATAGTTTTATCAAATAATCAATCAAGCTCATCTCCAATCACATAGGCTGAATTATATAGGTCATACCACCTCCATATTTTCACCAAATGGTCAATAATCATTTCTCAAAACATATAGGCGAAAACCCTCACATATAACTTGAGATAATATTCGAGTAATCAAACAACCAAACAACAAATAAAGTTTACACAAAAAACACATAATATCCAACTTAAGTTAAGAGTTTACTTACAAAAAATCCAAGAATAGTAAGCAAGATAAATCTAAAAAATAATCATGGAAACATATCAAGATTGAAACATGCAAAACCCTAAAATCCAAAATCTCAAGTGAGGATGAGTGCTGGGTGTTTTAGAAAACCAGTTCTTCATTCCAAAAATCCTAGGGCCGAAACTCTAGGAGATCAAACCCTCGTTTTCCTTTTCTAGTGAAATCCAAAACTCCTCCTATCAAATCTTTTTTTTTTTTACGTTCAAAACAGAATACCTAGGGTTCCATTTCAAAGAAGTGAAAACCCTAGTTTTTGAGTGAAAGTGAGTGTTGGTATAAAAAAATCTTTAGAGTGAAAGGTGGTAGTTGTTCTTCACTCTAAATCGTGCATGGTGTATTTAAACAAATAAAGGATGTGCTTATCTTCACATAGTGATCTCCCACTCGAAAAATGATGCTAAAATCTTGAAGATTTGAAAGAAAATGGTGACCTAGGGAAGAACCTGTCTTAGCCAAAACCGTAAAGTAGAGGGAGACAAAAATCATATCAACCCCCCCTTCATTTTCGGCTGTAGGTTTATATAGGATCCTCACATGCATTTTTTCATCCAATGCATGCTTGTCACTCGTCCATTTCTTCCATCTTCTCCCTTATGATAAGATGTCATGGGGAAGAAAAAAAGGGTGAGGATTCGGCTAGGCCTTCCCTCTAAAAACCAAAACCCTACTTCTCTCTTCTTTCCCATTTCACCCTTCAACTTGTGTCTAGGTTCAAAGTCTTAGAAAGGTTTCAAAGTCTTTTCACTCAAAATCCTAATCCTTCTCTCTTGCATGGTTGACATGTAAGTGGATCTTTAATCATTCCCAAGGCAATTTTTCCACTCTCACACTTAATATCCCTCTCTCATGCACTGGCCACACTCTTCTTCTTCATGAAATCATTCTAGAACCCATATTTTTTTCTTCCCAAGACACCTTTTAGAAAAAGCAAAAGTAGATTTTGTTTTAACTTGACATGTGTCCAAGTGGGATTCAAAATCTAAAGTGGCGCCTAACACCTCCATGGCCAAACCTCTTGGGCTTTTTGGGCCTTCATTCACTTTTTCCTTCCTTTCCATAAGATTTAAATAAATGTCCATTGTACTCTTTTTCAGAAATATCCATTATATCCTTCCTTATTGCCAAGTAGCACCTCCTTGTTCATCCAAGACTTATCTTGGGCTGTCAATGTTAGAGACATCATACTCTCTTGGACCTAATTTATTCTATGCCTTAACAAAATAAAAAGCCTTGTACCAAAAAAGGGTCCAAACCAAATAAGAGTTGAGATCTACTCAAAAAGCGTTCTTATGCCAATCCAAACTCCTAAATAATAATATATTATTATTATTATTATTTATTCTACATATGAATAAGGTTCTTTATGAAAAATTCAGAATTTTACAGGGGCTGAGCTCAAATTCTCCACTAAAGAAAACACTGCTCTTTACTATGAAACATATCTACACACTATGCCTTTAGCCTTTTTATAAAGCATCTCAATACCACATGAAAAAGAAAATCAATTGCATCAAAATCTCCCATTTGAATGTTGAGTTGGTTTTATTTCATCTCATGATGATCTCAACATCTAAATACAGCCAATACTTAAAAGGAGTGCAACACTTACACATTTTAAGACTACAAAAATCATTTCTATAAAAACTTATATTTTAACAATATTTTCACCTTATAATATTTTTATTCAATTTTTCTTCCTCATTTTCCAAAATCTTATGAAACATTTGAATGTAAATTATTTTATTACTATTTACAAATCATTTTACGACTATCCATATACTTCTCTTATTATCTAATATCATGGATCTCATCAATCAACACCCAAACAAAACCTTAAAACAGACATTTATGTAAGTGCCAAAATACGAGGAAATTCTATAATTGCCAGGCAGTAAACTCATGTAAAGCCTCAATAAAAAACTGCAAGTAAATTATGAGAAACAAATGTTAGAAACGTCGTACAAGAGTCCAGAAAGGTTTTTTTTTTCTTTCTTTTTTCAAATAACTCGCTCTCGTAAAAAAGATTCTATATTAGTCCTGTTCATCATTTTTTTACTACACATTATATTTAATTTTTTTAAAAAAATTAAAAGAATTTTTCTAATCATCTACACATTATATATAAGTTAATAAAGAAAAAAAAATATGCATGATGTATAGTGTTAAAATAATTTTTAATAAAAAATTTAATGATTTTTCATGAGGATTTAATGCAAAACGTAAAACATTGATTTATCTATACTATAGTAATATGCTGTGCAGATAGCTCAGAAGCTGATCTGTCCCCTTCACCTCCACCTTTTTTTGTTTTTTTGTTTTATGAATCTATCACCCATTAAATTAAGTCCACTTAATTATCATTATTGTTTTTTTTTGTTGTGTTTCTTGTGCGAGTTATTGATTATTCGGTTTCATTCGACATTGTTTTGCGGATCCCTGATCACATTTCTGAAACTGTTATGACAGGAACTAGGTGGTGAGCCACCAAATCCTTCCCAAGGCAGCAAGGTTCAGCCATTGACACACAGTATGGTTCTCTCCACGCATTGATTAAGAAAGTCAATGCAGAAGGTGCTGCTTAATTTGCAAGGCTCTGGATGGGTTGAAATTTTTCGAGAACTTTTATTAGCTATTTTCTGAGTTATACATAGGTTTATGAATGTATTGAATTGATCACAGAAACCAATTAATGGAAAATTATATAATTAATTGATAAAGAGCGGAAGTAGCTCTCAGTTGAGACCATTGCAAACCAAGTATTGTTATCAGAGCTTTGTTGTTTAAGTGATTGGTTAAAGAATATAGAATGCATGTTATGTGCCTGAGATTGTAAGCACGCTTATGTGAAAATGGTAAGTCGATGGTGAATAGGGAAACGTTTTAGGTGGACGTACGTAGAAAATGTGTATGAAAACATGAGGAATATTTGTTAGTCAGCGCAGTGTATTCTCAGCTTTTCAATGATTCTCACATGAGATGTTTTGTTAAAATTAGTGAATTAAATATTATTATAATATAATTTTTAATATTAATTTTGTTTTGAAATTTAAAAAAAATAAATTATTAATTATTATATTTTATGTAAAAATTTAAAAATATTATAATGATTATATGAGATGAGATAGTTGGATTTTTGTAATCAAACTAGCCCTGGTCTCTTAAAATTGAAGAGGAGAACATTCAACATTGGTTACATCATACCAATGCGGCATATACAGGTATATATCGTCCTCAAAAGTTATATAATTATGTATGAAGTTGTAGCAGAAATTCTGTTTATTGTAAATATAATGGTGATTATACTGTATGTCGTCCTCTCCCTGCACGTTGTTCAACAATTGTGGAATGGGGAAATGCTGAACTTTGTGGTCATTGTCTGTTCAGAATTGGAATGATCGAATTCATTTTCATTCCTTCAAATTTATAGGGTTCCCAATTCATGGAGTTGAGTGGCAGAAGATGGAAAACCCTAATGATCGATGCATGGCAATGGGAATGGAACCAGATCAGAAGGGTGAACGATCAGAAGAATCCAACCCTCATCTCCTTAAATAACTCAGGTTCTGAAGCCCTTCTATGGTTATCTTGAGTTTTAATGAGGTTAATATTGCTAATGATGGAACAGGTAAACCCCCACCCCATTCTCCCATAAAGAAGTGATCATGATAATTTAGGATTAGAATTTGTTGTAGTAATGTATTCTGTATGTTTTTCATGTAAACTACTGGATACTTCCCTTTACGTCTGTACTTCTGGTCTCGACGACAGACTTGAAAAATGTTTACTACGACTACGAGGTTCAATAAAATTACAAATGATAATCTTCTATATATAGAAACCCGTTAGAACTTAATTATTAACTGGAAGTTTTTTCTAAGTTTTCCATGTAGAGCCCATAATTATATATATCAGGAAAGAAATGTAGCTTGCAAGATATCTATAATATAATTATGGAGAAACTTGTATTTCTTTCCAAGAGAAAGAAGAATGTTATTGAATTTTGATTGGCTTGTACATCATTTATTTTTGCAAGGATAACTGGTATTATTAGTAAGGTAAAAAGACAATTTACCTTTGAGTATAAGTGATCCAGTCCCCAAATATATATAAGAAAGAGATGACATGGAAAAGTAGAACATATTTGGACATGATTTAGCCAACCATTCATCAATTCTTAGCTATTGGAATGGGGTGAATAAACATCTTTAACACGCGATCCTTAGTCTCATGGTTTTCAATGCCATGCCCATCTCCATGTTGGTACATGAATTGAGATGTCCTTGCAATGTTGGTTGCAATCTCATTATATGTTTCAAAAAATGGAGAACTTGCATTCATGCGATTTCCATTCATTGTCTTCCATGTTGCACTAATCAATGACCTCATGTATTGACGAGCATCTTCCTCACTAGCACCAGTGTCGTTCATGTAGCACTGGATTGATTTAGGATTATCCCCCCTCTTTAACTCATCCTAGGCAATACAAAACATATAAAAACATGTTATCCTATGTTCACGCGAAGTAGCCCAATAAATATTAAGAAAGAATTAGTAAAGTATGTTTTGCAAACCGTAGATGTTCCCAGATCATCAGCAAGTCGCACAATCAATGATGACAAACGAATTATATCGGGATACTCTTCCAATGAATCTAAGGCTTCCTTTGTAATGGGATTTGTGACAAAAAAATAACAATGAACCAATATAGTCGCTATTGTTATTGTCATCCATCCATATTCAAGGTATTCTTGAAGGCTTGGTGTATATCCATTGTAAAACCATTTTGCCTCCAACAAATAAGATTTACATATATCTGCCCACTAAAACAATTGTGGTGGATCAAAGAATTAGAAAAGTTATAATAGATAATAGGTATAATGGTAAATATTTATGAATAATAAACTCTTGGTAAATGGTTATGAATAATAAAGCCTGGGCCTTACCGACTTTCTCATGTACCAAACGCTATTGCATCCCTTTTCTTTGAGAGTGTCAAAAGCCATTTCATTAATCGTGTTGTAGAGAGAAAGGAAACAAATTTGCATATAATAAGGAAGTTGATCCATTTCATTGGCATCCCATCTGGATCACATGAACAAATTATATGTAAGTATTTGCATTAAAGATAAGCAGCCATATTTGAAGTATTCGAGGTGTGCTGCTATTAATACAAACCTTTCAATGGCATCCGTGAAGAGCTCAAGTTCTTCTAAAGTGCCATAGACATCATAGACATCATCTATTATTGTCAACAATGCACCAAGCTTTGCTAACATTCTCCTCTCATGTCCAAATTGAGGTTGAAATAATGCTCCTGTAGCCCAAAGGAAATTCTCCACCGCTCTATCCCCTGCAAAGCTCAAATTTTCAAGGCCAGTGTTCCTCCACCACCTTTTTTGGGAGACAAGAAAATAATATATGTTTTAGAAATAGAACATATATTGCATTTTCTTTCCTCTCTATTTTTAATATATATAGAGGGGATGTTTGGCAAATATGAGAATTCTCAAAATTTTATTTCCAAATGTCACTCAAATATAAAATACTTTTCAATTTCAAATTTTGTAATCTTTTGATCACATTCAAAAACAAAAATCAATATAATTTTTACAAACTTCAAAATAAAAACTATATTAAAAATTTATAGTCAAACAATTTTTAACTTTATAATGTTTTCTTTTAACTTTTTCTCTCTTCTTATTCAAAAATCTTATAAAACATCTTCACTCAAATCATTTGGCCTCTATTCACAATTTCTAAAATACTCCAAATATTCAACCATGCCCTAAATCTCCTCATAGCTTTTGAGGCTAACTTCCAAGTTATAAAATGAGGATAAACATGTTTTTTACCTTGACACTTCTTTTAGATCTTGTTGGTGGACTGCTTGTACCATATTAAAATCCAGTTCTGCAAACTCAAGCAAGATAGGGTTCATATCTTCTCTGCTTCTATATGTATCAATGAACCACCTTACTTCCAACCTTATCACCCTCCAATGTTACTAATATTTTTTAACTTATTACTACTAAATTTTGGGCGTGAGTAGTAAACGGTGTAGCTTAACTTTTCTTTTCTTTTTATTTTTAAAAGTCTATTTAAAAGAAATTTTGTGGGGTTTATTTATTTTTGTATTCTCGAAGAGGTAATTAATTGGTTGCCGATGATTTTAGAAATTGATGATATAATTTTAAGGCTACGAAAATTTTAGATTTTTCTTAAGAAAAATACTTTACTTAGTATTTCAGACTTAAAAGATCAAAATACATAAATGATTAGAGATTTAAGTAAGTTACGTGTCTATTTTTATATATAACGATTAATTTTTATTCAACACAATTGTGAAATATTTCTGAAAAGTTAAAAAGTCTATATAAATAGAATTCTTATACTAGATTTTGCATAAAAGTATATAAACTGAGGTTAGTTTGTAAAAAGAAAACTGCTACAAATAAAAATATATTATACAAATAAAAATATATTATTCAAAACATCCATTAGACCGTACTATTGTGCCACTTGTGGGCCATTGACGCTGGACTATACCGTTACTTCATTCTATTCAGTTTTTTTGCATTTTTTAATTTTTTAATTTTGTTTGAAAAACACATGACTAAAGGAAACGACAAAGCAGAACTAAAATTTTCCTAAGAAAAGATATTTGTTATAACATGGTGATAAGAAGCATGTCACAATTTTTCTAGCTAAAGCCTGGTAATGTATTGAAAATTTGTCAAAGCTCGTGGTCTAAATTCTAAAAGATGAATCTAGTAAAAAAATGTTGGCTAGGCCTATCAACCGTTAATCTTCCGATTGCACGACCAGGGAGTCACTTGTTTAATAAGCACCAGCTAGGAAGTCTCAAACTCAGACTTGTTTTCCAACCCCACGTGCGTCTCTGTTTGTAGTTTTCCAACCTGGTCTGTCTTTAAAAATAGCAATATTTAAATAACGTAGAGCTTTCACCTTTTTTTTTTCTAGCCGCCTTACATATTTCTCTACACTAGTTTGGAAGGAGTTTCCTCCAACCTATTTAAATAGTATATTATTTTGATATTTGGATATAAAACATCAATATTTAAATTTCTAATGTAAGGAAATAATGTTGCACTAAATTAATAGTATTCATTTTAATATTATTTTGTAAAAAAAAAAAAATTAAGGGTTACATATATTACATACATAAGCAAACAATTGCTCTATTTTTTATCATTATATATTTGTTAATTAACTAAGTATATTTTAACAATTGCTTGCAAATCACATGTATGGAAACTGGGTGTCAGGCATAGGCCACTCTACATTAAAAGACTCAATAGTAGAAAGGACATGGTTCCTAAAGAGATAGCGCGATCTATATATCCCTCTAGGTTCCAGTTAAAAATAGCAATTCCCAATTATGAGAAAGCTATAGACTCTCTCATTACTTTGAAATTTCCAAACTTATTTATTAACTTAGGTATCAGATACTTTCCACCAATGTTTTTGATACCGTACCGTACCGTATCGGTCGTATCGGCCCAAATACTGGCCGTATCGACCTGTAGCAAGAATTGATCTATATAACAAGCTAAATCCCTGAAATGACGTTCTCAATAGAAAATCAAGCCACCATTCAATCCAAGCAATAATAATGTTAAATTTAAAACAGTTACAGATTTATTCGGATAAAATTGTTTTAATTTTTTTATTAAAAAATTAAAATTAAAATTTTTATTAAAAACAAACAGAGAAGATCAAGTACGCAGTCTTCTACTATATGTACTTTATTAATTTTCACATAGATGAACTATTGTATAAGCACGTAGCGGCTTTCAACTTTACGGCATTATTATGAAGTCTCGTGGTATATTAATATAGACTTTCTTTTCATAGCTTTTCAATAAACTAATGAAAATATCAAAATTTTGGAGAGAGCCGGCCCCCTTTATATATTTGTCTCTAAGGTGGAGTTTAGATAGTAAGATGAGAAAATATAATTTGAATGAAAGTTAAATATTGAATAAAATATTATTTTTAATATTATTCTTATTTTAAAATTTAAAAAATTGAATTATTATATTTTGTATGTAAATTTTAAAAAATTATAATCATAATATGATCAAATAAAACACTTTTACTACTGTCCAAACGATAGCGTCTTTTTTGTGATCATTGTAAGCAAATTTAAGGTCTAGATGATGACATAAAGTCTAGAATGCAAATCTTTTTTGACTTTTACGTACTCCTAAGACAATTCTGGTCTTAATTAGGTGGTTCTTGGTCTATATAACTACGTACATGACGACATGAATTTAACCGGCAACTTGGACTTTCTTGCTTGTGCTTACGTAATTCATGTGTTTTACTCTGTAATCTTTCGCTTAGCTAAGCATAGTTTGATTCGTCTATGGAAAACCGGCAAATTGGAATTAAGACTTTGACGATTGATCATAGAATGGCATCAGCGCGCACTATTTCGGTTTGCAGGAGAAATGCATTGGCAATTACCTGACCTAGAAAACATTACAATAAAAAGGTCAAACTTGTTCAATAAAGCATTGAGATACTCACGAAGTCTTGAATTTACAATAGCCACATGTTAGGAGACAAAATACACTAAAGATAGTCATCTCCACCGAAAAATATGTCATCTCTACAAATGATGCTTCACAAAAAAATAGTCACCTCCACCAATTATATTATACTTCACGCATAAATAGCCATCATCAGCAATTAATAGATCAAACAAAATTTAATCATCTCCTCCCAAAAATACAAAAAAAATGAATTTTTATAGTCAATTAATGCCAGCTAAATGATTATTTATAGTTAAAATTATTTGTAAATAGTATTTTTTTTACTATTTATTAATCATAAAAACTAAGATTTTTTGTAATGGGTGCAATCCCTTTACACCTAAATGGCCAAAAAAGTCACTAACATCCTCTAAAAAAAATAGCATATTAAATTGTTGCCCATATTTCAAGTCGATTCCACCTTCATTGGGGGAGCAGTCAGTCGAATACGAAGAGCTAGCCTCCGTAGTGTATACTATATCAGGTGTACTGTACTGTGAGTGGCATAAAAATATATGTTTAAAGAATCATCACATTGAAAAATATGTTATAGCATAATGTACTTTCAAAGTACCTGTGAGAATGGAGCAGTACGCCCAATACCCAAATAATCCGTAGTATATATTGGTCAGGTGTGTACTGTGAATGCATAAAAAAAATATTAAAAAAAAAAACCCCTTTAAAGGTGTACACCGGCCTCCGACCAACAATATCCCCAAAAAAACTCACCGGACGTGCAATTTTTTTTTTTAAATATTTTTTAAACCCTTTAACCATTTGAAAATAAATTATAAACTCATTAAAAACCACCTTCAACCATTAATTAAAAAGAAAAAAGACAATCGATAGCTTTTCTCGGTGATATTTTTCGATCGATGGGAATATCATTTCCCTTGTTTTAAAACCCTGTGCTAGCATGGGTATACAACAACAAATATCGTTTTATAACGGTGTGCTAGCATGGGTATACTACTACTACGTATATATTGAAGACAATATCAAATAAGATTATATAATAGAAATGATGCATTAAGTTATAAATGAGTAGGGTATGTTTGGGAGTTAAACCCATATCAACTTATCCAATTATAGTGGGTCTCACTACTCTTTTAACGTCCAATAAAATGTTAAATATATCTCAACCTGTTCATATATTCATAACATCTCAATGGGACATACAAAACGCAACTATTCACATATAAACTAGAGCATGCGCATGACCTAAGATCATCTTAGAGCCCAAACATAACCTAGCTCAATTTTCAAACAAAATACAAAAAAAAAAAACCTCACTTTTTTAAACTTTAAAAGAAAATTAATATTAAAAAAATATATTATAATAATATTGTAATTTTTTAACATTTTTATTCAACTTTTTTTATTTTATTTTTCGAAACCCAATGAAACATCTTTACTAAAATGATTTGATTATTATTGACAAATTATTTCACTACTAGCTAATCACATATTTCTCATCCTCTCTCATGCTCCAAATAAGGCTAAATGAATCGGATTCGTGTCAAATCGATTTTGTCCAAATTATTGTTCTTTTGTATCACATTAGTATAATTAGGTTTTGTAGATCCCAGTAAAAGTTTTCAGCCTACTAAACCAATAAAATCAAATGTGACTTCCAAAGCCTACCTTCACACTTTATCAGTTATACTTCTTTTTACGAAAAGATCAAATTTATTAAGCGAAATATATAAAGACATTCGCGGAGCTCAGCACAAATTCAACGAGGCCTTTTTACTTCATGCATGCCAGTTCCTTTACCTTTACTGGCCACTTTTACGAACTCACAAAAAGAAAATTGCCCATGTCTAAATTCCATTGCCCATGAGAAAATGATATTTTTGGGTGATATTGTAAGAGTTTTATTTAAATTTTGTGTCTCACACACCCATCTTATCAGTTTAAAATAGTTCAAAATCTTATCGGTTAATATTTGAGTTACTCCTAAAAAATAAGATTAAATGTCTGTATCTCTAATTATAGTCAGATACAAACTTTTAGATTTCTTGATAGTCGGAAGTTTACAAATAGCACTGAGAGGTTTAAGGGTTCTCACCAACAACATTAAAGTGTTTCTAGCCATCGGGTGATACTTGTGAGATAAGCGTTACTAGGGCGATCATTCTCTCATAGTCAGTATAGTTCTTTATCAATAGGATTGAGAAATGTACGTTTCTCATATTGTCATTTTATTATTATAGATCATAGAAAATCCAAGATCCAATTATTAATGTCATGTTAAAATATCTAACAAGTGGTATCAAAGATTTAGGCTATAAATTTTTTTTATAATCTCAATAAAATATATAGAAAATATATATTTGCATGTAAATATGAGTTTACCGTACCCGATAGCTTAAACGCATAAATTATGATGATATTCCCTTTTATTGCTCATGAATGCTCATGAATATCCATTAGGTACAAATTATACATGTCATGGTTTTCACTCTCGCCATATTGCACCGGTATTAGAAGAAGAGAAGCCTCCCCACGTATTGATGTATCTTCGGATTTTGTTTTCACTTGCCCTTGTTGTGTTATGCAATTATTGTATTTTTTTATGCTTTGTTACGATGGAAGAGAAAATTTAAGGGGCTAGGAACCACTGTGTAAACGTGCATTAGAGTCGATTGTTTGGGCACGGCGTGTGGTGGCCATCGGCCCTATAGTGGCGGTTTTGAGCAAAGGCGTAAAGGGCTGAGAAGCCCACTCATTGGCCTCTCGGTAACGGCGGTAGAGAGCACTCAAGCTCTCTGGCCGTGGCTATCCCTGTAATAAAAAATAATAATAATAAATAAATAAATAAATTGAAAGGTGACCTGAGGGTCTTCGGTGGAAGGAGATCGGCATCTCCTCATCGCCGGCAAAGCTCGTAGCTGCGGCTGAATGTTGCGGTAGTCTCCGTTTGAAAGAAGAGGGTTAGCAACTCAAGTTGCTGGAAGTTGAAGATAAAAACTTAGGGTTTTGTTTAAGTTATGGGACGGGTCAATGGGTTTCAGCCTAGTTAAGCTGTATTAAACCTATTAAAGGGCTAGATCTATTGTGGCCCACCCGAAAACCATTTAACTGGACTGGGTCTCGACCCGGTTTGTTGAACAGAACCGGTTTCAACCTGGACCAGACCAGACAGTAAGACCCGACCCGATTCCAACCCAGCTCGAATTAAATATTATTATTTTATTTAAAAAAAACTTATTTTAGGCATACCTTATTGTTATATGCATGCATTTAAATTATGTACATGTTATTACAATTATCTACATGTATGTATAAAATGTTTATTTAATTTATATACATGTTATTGTTGTGATTTTCTTGTAAAATCATTTTCGATTTAAACATAACTTTTTTTTATGAATTTTGTTGTGAGAGTGCAGATGTGTACAAACTAAGGCAGTTTTGTCTAGGAAATTGGAAATTCTAAGTGTATCCGTTGTGACCCTCCAACCTTTCCTGGGAACCTTGAAGTTCTATCTAAGAAAGATTAGTCTTGTCCTGGGAATTTACTTGGTAAGTATTATTCATACCTGCACTAAAATTTATCAAAGTTTATATTTCATGCATATTATTGTTATATACATTTGTATGCATATTATTATTGTGAAATGTCAATTTTAGCTTTTATTGTCATGCCATGTGTATCCAATATGGGACAAATGATTTACATCAAAATCAAGAAAAGATTGGTTGCCCAAAGGTACAAGATTTTCTTAATTTTGGTGACAATTCATTAAATCTATAGTAAAGTAGATATGATGAAGGGAACACTTGGTATGTTAAAATTTACTCTCAAATAAGGGTCTTGATGACACTACTAATTTATCCATCAAAAGTAAGGTTGGAGGGAACACTTTGTATTTCAGAGCTCACTTTCAAAGGAAAATTCTGATAATACAGCTAGTTCATCCACAGAATTTAATATTGGAGGGAACACTTTGTGTGTCGAGATCTACTCCCAAATAAGGGTTTTAATGATACTACTAGTTCATCTATAATTGTTTAAATTCTGATTATTGTTTATAAGTGTCTAACTCAAAACAACTTGTTATAAAAAAATTCTTGCAGTAGGCGTACCCACATGACTACACTCACAGATTTCAGCTGTTCCTGTTTTGAATGGCTCCAATTTTGAGAAATGGGTTGAGAGAGTTAGGTTCACTTTAGGAGTCCTTGATTTAGACTCATCCCTTATGAGTCCAAAACCATCACCCATCGCTAAAACTAGTACCAATGATCAGAAAGAATCCTTTAAACAGTGAGAGAGATCAAATAGGCCGAGTTTAATGTTTATGAAAATGACTATAGCCGAAAATATCAAAAATTCACTCCCTAGTACTGAGGAAGCACAAACCTTTTTGAAAAATGTTGATGATAGGTTTAAATCCGCTGATAAGTTTTTAGCAGGAACACTGATGGCTAGACTCATCACCATGATATATGATGGTGCTAAAGGAATACTCCTCATATCCTTGAGATGACCAATATTGCTGCTAGATTGCAAATCCTAGTAATGAAAGTCGATGAGTCTTTCGTTATTCAGTTTATTCTGAACTCATTGCCATCTCAGTATGGTCTATTCCAGATGCATTACAATGCTATAAAAGATAAATGGAATGTGAATGAGTTGGCAAATGTAGTAGTTCAAGAGGAAGCAAGATTGAAACAACAAGGATATCACTCTGTCAATTTCGTGAATAAAGAAACTGGAAAGAAAATTCACCATTACGGTAAAAAGAAACATACTGGATCACCGAAAGGGTAACAACCTGTGAAAGTTAATTAGATTCAGAACAACAGTAGCAAATGCTACTTTTGCAGGGAATATGGACACATAAAAGTTGAGTGTCCAAAACGTAAGGCTTGATTCGAAAAGTAGGGTAAGCCACTTACCTTTGTATGTCTTGAATCAAACCTTGTAAAAGTTCCCACTAATTCTTGGTGGCTAGATTCAGGTGCTAACGTTCATGTTTCTATAACCATGCAGAGATACCTTACAAGCCAAACACCAAGCCCCAATGAATGGTTCATTTTTATGGAAAATGAGAATAAGGCTGAAGTTTTAGCCATAGGAACATTTCATTTAGTTTTAAGTACTGGTCATTGTTTAGATCTTCATAACACAGTATTTGTGCCTTCTGTGAGGCGTAATTTAATTTTCCTTTCTAGACTAGATACTAATGGTTATTCTTTTTTGTTCCATAATGGTAATTTCAATTTGTTTAAAAACAGTTTATCTATTCGTTCTAGGTTTCTTTCCGATGGTCTTTATCAGCTTTGCCTTGATAATACATTCATTAAAAATACATATACCCAACACCATGAAACATGTATTGGAACAAAAAGAAACATGATGAATGAAAACTCATATGACTTGTGGCATAAAAGGTTGGGGCATATCTCCAAAGAAAGGTTACAGAGATTAGTAAAAGAATGGATTCTTCCGCACCTTGATTTTACTAATCTTGAAGTGTGTGTGGATTGCATAAAAAAAAAAAAGCAAACCAAACATACTAAGAAAGGCGCCAAAAGAAGTCAAGAGCTTCTTGAAATAATTCACATAGATATATGTGGACCATTTTCCACAGATTGTTTTGGTGGAGAAAATTATTTCATCAGCTTTATAGATGATTTTTCACATTTTGGATATATCTATCGGTTACATGAGAAATCTCAAGTTGTATCAGTCTTTGAGGTATTTATCATAGAGGTGGAAAGACAGTTAGATAGAAAAGTAAAAATCATCAGGTCAGATAGAGGTAGAGAATATTATGGAAAGTATGATGAATCGGGCCGTAATCCGGGCCCATTCGCCAAATTTCTTGAACAACGTGGCATTGTTGTACAATACATGATGCCCGGAACGGCACAGCAGAACAGAGTTGCTGAAAGGCGTAATCGGATCTTATTGGATATGGTCAGAACTATGGTAAGTAATCCTACCTTACCCAAATCATTGTGGGGTAAAGCTATTAAGACGGCAATGTATATCTTAAACCAAGTTCCTAGTAAAGCAGTTCCAAAAACTCCTTTCGAGCTTTGGACTAGCAGGAAACCAAGTTTAAGACATAGGTTCCAAAAACTCATGTTTAGGGTTGCCCAGCGAAGTAAGACTTTACAACCCACATAAAAAGAAATTGAATTCTAGAACAGTAAGCGGGTATTTTATTGGTTACTTAGAGAGATCCAAAGGGTAGGTTATACTATCCTAATCACAGTCTGAGAATTGTTGAAATAGGGAATGCTAAATTCGTTGAACTTGGCGAGATCAATGGGAGAATAGAACCCAGAGAAGTGATCATTGAGGAAGTACGGGTAGATGTCCCTATACTTACATCCTCAAAAAAGATAATAGTTCCTCTAATTGATCATCACAATGATACCATGGAACAATTAATTGACCACTCATCTCAGAATGATAATACCATTGATAAACCAAGTTCGGAGTCAGCAAAACAAATTGTCTTTTGTAGATCTCAGAGAGATCAGAGACCTGCCATTTCGATAGATTATGTGGTGTATGTGACGCCCCTAACTCTCACTCACAAAACATGAAAATCGAGGTGTCGGGATGACGACAACATGGGTCATGCATCCCAACATTAAGTGCTAAGTGTGTGAATATGTGACATGCATAAAATATAAATCGCAGCGGATAAATTAAGTCGATATCTAGGTACTAGAATTTTTAGGAATATTTTATAAAACTGTTTAACACAAATTCTCCAACAGAAGATTTAATATAGTCATCCCAAAGACAAAACATAAATATACATAATTATCAAAAAGGGGAATAACAATTCTCAAGATTATAAATTATAATATTATACTTCAACAGCAGAGCCGCCTCCTCAGACTTAGCCTCCTCGACATCTGCATCCAAAGTCTACGATGCCAAAAATGGCATCGCAGGTAAGTATAACCCAAACAAACTACAAGATATAAAATATATTCATGTAACAACAATATGCATGACACGACACCATATGCATGATACTCAAAATCATTTTCCTCAAAATAAATAAAATAAACACACGACAAAATCCCATTTGGCCCAAGATAAACTCCAATAAAAACAACCATCATTTTCCTAGAAAATGATACACCTAAATCTTTTAAAACCACAACCATTTTCCCAGAAATTGGTCCAAGTAAAACCAATAATCAAAACCCGCCACTATCTTAGAAAATGGCCTAAACATCCATTTTATTAATTGTATGTACCATAGTCTCCCCTAGGGACCATCTGCACACCCTGTCTCTCATCATCATATTAAAGGTAACGACCACGCATGTGACTTCGGAACGGGCGATGGCTAGCTAACCGCGCCCAGCACGTACCATGACCAAGCATCCCCTAGCTTCCGCCAGCAGAGAAGTTATGGAGTCGGCACGAGAGCGTTACCATCCCGTCCGATCCCATCGTCGCTCGGCAAGAATCCAGGGGACATCACTCAGTATATTCCGCTCTCAAGTGACCAAAGGAGCTCCACTGGGATAATACCCCATCCCGACTTGGGGTCGTGATACACACGCACCCGAAAGCTATTTAACACATGAAATTCTAGTTTTCATTTTCAACACATGAACATGCATGCAATTATATGAAAACCCAATTTTCCTTTACAAACATAAACATGCGTGCACAATGCAATGCATACGACAATACACAAAATATCCAACAGCCAACCAATATCCAATATTTGTTATTGTAAAATATATTTAAATCTCAAAATTTATTTGGAAAGTACTTACAATATGCTCGCTAATAGTTCCTGAAGTTATCGAAAATGCAGAACAACGATTCTGCGCTTCCACCCGCGTACTCGCCGCTATAGTCATGCCCAAAGCGCCAACGTATATAAATCATTATAAGTAAATAAATATCAATATCGAAAACAACTAAAATAATTAAAAATAGACATAAAGAGAACACCAATAAAATATGGTAACATCAATAAAAACAATAAATAATATTAACAAATTAATTAAACATATCACGTAAATAGAACGATTTTTATTTATAAATAACCAACACGGAAAATAATCCCAAATATTTACAGCCAAAATAAATTAATCATCATAATGCAAATAAATAAAAATATAATTATTATCTAACTATACTGTTCACTAGATCATAAATAAAATCATACTACAAAAATAAATTAAGATTAACACATAAATAAATTAATCAATTAAATTAGAGAAAATGCTTACCGAGAGCATCATAGGCAATATAAAATGGTGAACTTACGGCGAGAAAATGCCCAGTCAAACACTACTATAATTTTTTAATTACAAAGGAGTTTTGAAGAAGAGATATTCTAGTTTAAGAGAAGAAGAAGAAATGATGAAAAGTGATGTTATACGTTCGGATTTATAGATGAGAAAGAGAGCTTTGGACACGTTACTAGCAAAGGATGTCAACGCCTTAAATAGACATGAAATCGAGTGATTGAGAGTGGGAATGAGCGGGAAAACTCAGGTAAAACACCACAAAACTGAGCCAAAATAAACCACAAGATTCTATGGAAGAAAATCTCAAATTTTCGGATAGAAAACAGAAGGAATACATTGGTTTGAAGCTCACAATTTGAAGCAGAAAATTGACACGTGAAACACTAATTTGAGAAGAAAAGAGAGGGGAAATGATCTGCAAAAAGCTAGGGCTCTGATAGTGCAATGCGTGAGTGAAACGATATGAAGGAAAGCTTCAAAATTAGAGCTTTAGGGTCATGGGTTTCATCACTAAATAGAGAGGAAAGGAGGAAGAAGAAGAAATGCTGCATGGGCTACGCGTGAAGGAGAAGACCAAAGGATTTCATTAAAATTGATGTTCAAACGATGTCGTATTGCGCATAAGAATTGGCTGGTGCACCAAAATAAAAGGAAGGCAATTCATGTAATTGAAGAATGTTGGACGAAAATGTAACAAGCAAAGAAATGAGGCTGGATTAATTAACTACATGGGGCCGGCTTACAAACACAAAGGCTGGGCTATATCCAAAACACTACACACACACACATCTATATAATTTTAAAAGCTCATTTCGAAAATCTTTAAACAAAATAATAATAATATAAAACCAAACCACAATTAAATTAATTACTCACATAATAAAATAAAGAGATTTAATTCAAGCATTAAAATAAATGTATCACAAGAAATTAATAATATGAAGAAATAAATTAACTTATAACTACATATGAAAATAATCTTTAAATGAAGATGAAATATTTAAATATTTTAAACACAAGTACACTAAAATAATATTAATATCAATCAACTCATAACACAATATTTATATTAATAAACATTACATATTTAAGATTAAAATATTAAATTACAAAGGTCGTAAAATTACGAGTCCTCACATCCTCCCTCCCTTAAAAAGGAATTTTGTCCTCGAAATTCGCACAAACGATCTGATTAGAGAAAATCGCTATTGGTCTTCGAACAAATACGAGTATCGCTCCCTTATGTCCGCTTCTTTCTCCCAAAAAAATCCTGAGCCAGAGGATCTCCCCACGACACTTTAACTAAAGGTATCATCTTAGACCTCAGCTGCTGCTCTTTCCAATCCACGATCTGAGTTGGCGCAACTTCGAAAGTCAAATCTGGCTGAAGTTGAATACTCTTTGGGTCAACGAAGTGTGGTTCCTGCTGACCAAAACTCTTCTTCAGCGACGATACATGGAAGACATCGTGAACATCTCCAAAGTAGTCTAGCAAAGCGATCCGATAAGCGATAGGTCCAATCTTCTTAAGAATCTGGTATGGACCAATGTATCTCGGACTAAGCTTCCCTTTCTTCCCAAAACGCTTGACGCCCTTCATAGGAGATACCTTGAGGTAAACCCAACCACCTTCTTCAAAAGACAAATCTCTTCTTCTCGTGTCAGCATAACTCTTCTGACTACTCTGCGCTGTTGCCATCTTATCTCTAATAATTCAAACTTGATCTTTCATCTCTTGCACGATCTCAGGTCCAAGCAATCGACTCTCGCCACCTTCGTCCCAACACAGAGGTGATCTACACTTCCTTCCATACAAGGCTTCATACGGAGCCATCTGAATGGAGGTGTGAAAGTTGTTATTATAAGCAAACTCTATCAGCAGCAAGTGATGTTCCTAGCTACCCTTAAACTCCAAAACGCAAGCCCGTAGCATATCCTCAAGAGTCTGAATGGTGCGTTCTGACTGGCCATCTGTCTCAGGATGATAAGCGCTACTGAACTTCAACTTGGTGCCCAAGACTGACTGCAAGCTTTTCCAAAAATGAGATGTAAATCGAGGGTCTCGATCAGACACTATAGTCTTAGGTATTTCATGAAGATGCACGATCTCTTTAACATACAACCGAGTTAACTTTCCCAAAGTGTCGGTATTAGTAACTGGCAGAAAATGAGAACTCTTAGTCAAGCGATCAATAATCACCCAAACTGAATTCTACCCCTTGTTCTTGGTAGACCAACTACAAAATCCATCCCAATGTTATCCCACTTCCACATAGGGATAGGAAGAGGTTGAAGTGTACCGGCGGGTCTCTGATATTCAGCTTTAACTTGACGACAAGTTGTGTGACGTCCCCAACTTACGTCTGGGATTTAACGTAAATTAAGGTGTCTGGATGAGCAACACTCGGCTACTCACCCACGTACTTAACAAGACTAAAAAGTATAAATCACTTAAATCGCAGCGGATCAGGTTTTAGATATAAGACTTTCTAAAGATCACACAGAAATACATATACAACATTCATTAAAGCTTAACATTGTACTTTATACATATACACAACCCAACTGTAGCAAAATATATTACATTCATCCCAAAAGAACTTTCCTTCATCTCACTCTTTCTCCCTCTTAACCTTGGGGTATTCTCTCCCATAGCGAAACCTATCCATACTAATACTAAAGTCTCGTTGGAGCTGTTGTCCCTGTGGAGTCACACAAACTCCACACATGGACAATGAACCATCTACTCCTAAGGTTATGCAGCATCCCGTACGTCGCCTCTCCTCAGCAAAAGAGGATGCGTCCAGACTCCAAGCTCCGGTGGGTCGACTACTGATAGGAGGTCCGAAGGAAACAAAAGAAACGTCCATATAAGGACTATAATCGGAAAGTCCCTCAGGACTCCCCGAAGTCTCCTGCCTCATCGGGGCTGTCCCCCGGCTGGTCATCGAATCCTGTATGAAATAATATGCACAAAATATATGGAGCCACAAAAGAGTGAGATTTCGAATGAAATCTCAGTAAGTACATAAACAGCTTAAAGGAAACAGGGAAAACAACCATAAAGTTATACCACAACTGACAAGGGAAATTACCCTAACATACCCCTCACAAGACCACTGTCTAACTGACACTTTTCTTAACTCACCCATGATCTTATATTAAATTACCCCGTTTTCCCTTAAGATTTTTATATTCTTTCTTATCACTGATGGGCGTTACGTATCGTCGTCCCCATCACATACACTCATCAATCATCCGGGCGTTACGTATCGCCGTCCCCGTTATGATGAGTCTGGTGTCAATCATCTGGGCGTTACGTATCGCCATCCCCGTTATGACATGAAATATATACACATAGTACTGCGGGCGTTACGTCTCGCCGTCCCCGTGAGGATCAATCACACGGGCGTTACGTCTCGCCGTCCCCGTGGAGATCACAATTTCATATATCACGACAGGCGTTACGTATCGCCGTCCCTGCCGGCACGTCAGTCATACGGGCGTTACGTATCGCCGTCCCCGTCATGACGTGACTAACTTAATCTTTAACTTTATTTCCTTTTTTATTCTTTTCTTATACACATGAGTTATTTCACTCATAACCCTTCCCATTTGAAACTCCCAACTCTATTCTAAGGAAACCCTAAGTCTAAGCAAAACAGGGCATCTCGCTCGAGCGGCTTGTCGAGCGAGTATTGAGCGAAGTCTCGGGTTGGGACTCGCTCGAGTGGGGTATCGAGCGACAGTCGAGCGAGGGTTCAGATTTTGCCTTCGCTCGACTCACATGTCGAGCGAGAGTCGAGCGAACTGACGGCTCTAAGGGTTTTTCTACTCAAAACATGCCAATCTTTTCCATACACTCCATTTATCTTCTTACAAGCTTAAATCTAAGTTTCTACAATTTTATTAAACACATTAACAAGACAAATATAATCAACCCTACTCATGTGTCCATTTCCACTCAATCATGTTCTTAAATATTCACTACTATTAAACATAACTCAATCATGCCAATAAACCACTTCCATGCTTAAATTAAGCTAGAATATGGACTTACAATTCCTTCCAAGCTCAAGAGAATTGTTCCACCAACTTCCTACAAGTTTTCTCCCACACACACTCACTTAGCTCACAAGTGATCACTTTGAGGGTTTGGGGAGGGTTTTCTGGTATGGCTTCAAAAGGCAAGTGTTCTCTCCTTCTAAAGGAGCTTAGGAAGCTCTCAAGGCTCTATTTATAGGGTGGTGGTCGACCAACATGAGGGAGAGAAAAGGAATTGCACCTTAGGTGCCCTAGTTGCCAGATTTGCATGTGATGAGGTGTCCATCTAGGGAAATCTAATGATGAGGATTAAGCCTCCCAAATCCTAGGCTTTGCAACTGGATTAGTCATCCAAGGGTTCACAATTGAGGTGGTTTGGCTGCCCATTTTGATCCATGGCTGAGAAGCAAGCTAAAGGGATAAGAGGTGAGGTGGCATTTCACCTAACCATGCATGCATCTCCCATCTCCAGCTCTCCCCTTGTGTCACACGCCCATCTCCAACTTTTCCTACCCATTTGGTTCCTTCCCAACTCCCTTAGGTCTCTCCTTAACAAGTTCTAGAAGGTCACTTCATAGTTTAGTTAAGGTAGAGCCAAATTTGATCCACTTAGTTACCTATCAACTAGATTTTGGCTCCCCTTGAGTTCCCATCACACTAACCATTCAATTGACTTCCAAATCAACTTTCCATCCATTCCTAACTATCCCTAAACATGTCCTAATCCCAGAGAATCCTAAAACCAGTCGCCTAATTAGTTACATGCCCCAATCTAGTTCAATTATCCAATTCGGGTTCCATTTAAGCCCATTCCAAAGCTGCCTACTTGATTCCTAAATATGTTATTGATTCCTTCCGAATCTCAGGAAACTTCAAACATAAAAGTTGTAGATATATCTCTTAAGGTTATATACTAATTGGAATCACCTCATTTGGACGTCATATGGCTGACTTATGATCATTTCCATAAAACTCGACAGATTAATCCGAAAGTGCCTAATTCCCAATACTAAATGTTATCTCACATTCCTCAACTAAATCTCCCACTCTAATTTCCTAATAAATAAATGCATTATATAAATCTCCTTAAAATAATATCCCTAAAATAATTTACCTTAGAAAATTTGGGCTATTACATCCTCCCCCCCTTAAAAAGGATTTCGTCCCCGAAATCGCTAAGATATAAATAATTAAGGGTTAAGGAGTCTATACCTCGGTTGCTAGCAGTAGATTCTTCTGAAGAGGTAGGTACTTTTTCCTCATTAATTAGTGAATCCTGAGAGTGATAAAATATCATGTCTATATCGGGATCATAGTACATATTCACACTAATCTCTTGCAACATACGAAATCTCTCTTCCTCGGTCTCTTCTATTATAGGTCCCTCTTCACACTGACGTTTACGCTCTTCAGATCCATCAGATGACTCTATTATAACAGCTTTTCCTTTGTCCTCTCTTCTCAAAAATCTTTTCTCTGCTTTTAACCATTTTCTAGCGGGTTGTCTTTCCTCACCTGGTAACGCTTTTCTACTTATAGGGTTACCTTTCTCGTCTATGTCCATAATGTGGGTTCTGTGCTTCTCACTTTTATTTAACCAGCTCAATCTCTCAGCTTTCCACTGTTTCAGTTTTTCTCTACGAAATCTCTCTCTAACTCTTTCAGATCTTTTCTTTAACTGATCTACAGGGGTGACTGACATACGTGCGGTTCTTTTTGGAGCCATAATCCTGTATAAGGTTAAATATTAATGAATATAAATATAAAAGAAAACACAATTATCATACAAATGTAATGCAGCTAATTCAATTATAACGCATATTATTACAACTATGTTTCAAACAAGTGGGGATAATTAACTCTCATTACATCCTCACGTTCCCAAGTGGCTTCCTGAAAAACAGGATTATTCCAAAGTACTTTTACTAACACTATGGTACGATTTCGAAGGGTTTGTTCTTTCTGATCTTCAATTCGTACAGGCCACTCTTCATAAGTTAAATTGGAACGTAAATTACTAGGACGCGGATCCATTACCGCCACTGGTTGATCATTCCAACACTTTTTCAGAGAAGATACATGGAAGACGTTATGAACTCCTTGCAAATCATCAGGTAGGGCTAAACGGTAAGCCACTGGACCTACTTTTTTCAAAATTTCATAAGGTCCAATATAACGAGGACTCAACTTCCCTTTCTTACCAAATCGCATGACTCCCTTTAGCGGCAAAATCTTTAAATATACCCAGTCTCCCACCATAAAATCTAAAGCCCTTCTACGATTATCTGCATAACTCTTTTGTCTACTTTGTGCTGTCTTTATCTGATTTCTAATCTTTGTGATCTGCTCTTTAACTTCTTGTAAATACTCGGGTCCCAAAACACTACTTTCACCCACTTCATCCCAATAAATAGGAGACCTACATTTCCTCCCATAAAGTGCTTCATATGGTGCCATCTGTATAGTAGCTTGAAAACTGTTATTATATGCAAATTCAATTAACGGTAACAGACTTTCCCAATCTTTGTCAAAATCTAACACGCAGGCTCGCAACATATCCTCCAAAGTCTGAATAGTTCTTTCTGTTTGCCCGTCCGTTTGAGGATGATATGCGCTGCTGAAATTTAAATTGGTACCCATCATCTTCTGTAAACTTTGCCAAAATCGAGATGTAAATCTAGGGTCTCTGTCTGATACTATAGTCTTGGGTATTCCATGTAAACGAACTATTTCCTTCACATAAACTTTTGCTAACTTTTCCATAGAATCCGTGTTGGAAATAGGTAAAAAGTGAGCACTCTTCGTCAATCGATCCACTATCACCCAAATCGAATTCTTTCCCGTAGATGTTCTTGGAAATCCTACCACAAAATCCATAGATAGGTCCTCCCATTTCCATTCAGGGATTGGTAAAGGTTGCAACTTACCGGCTGGTCTTTGGTGTTCAGCTTTTACTAACTGACACACTGGACACCTGGCGACAAAGGTCGCAATATCCTTCTTCATTCCTTCCCACCAAAACTTTTCTTTTAAATCTTGATACATCTTAGTACTTCCAGGATGAGCAGTATATGGCGTACTATGAGCTTCCTTCATCAACCTCTCTTTCAATTCTGGGGCATCCGGAATGATTTTCCTTCTTCCAAAGTATAACATTCCATCGCCTGAAATCATAAAGTGTGGAGACCCTTTTCCTTCCAGCATTTGCTGTTTTATCTTCTCCAGCTTAGCATCCTTTTGTTGTTTTTCCTTAATTTCCTTGTCCGTTAAAGGAAAAATTTCTTGAATCTCCATTAGCTTGAGGTCCTGTGATAATCTGTTCACCAGAATTTCTCGCATCGCTGCCAGCACTGAAAGTTCTTCTGTTTGAACTTTCCTACTCAAGGCATCAGCTACCACATTCGCCTTTCCAGGGTGGTATTTGATTTCGCATTGAAAATCACTTATAGTCTCTATCCACCTTCTCTGTCTCATATTCAAGGTTTTCTGGCTAAAAGATACT
Source organism: Platycarya longipes (assembly GCA_036559045.1). NCBI lineage: Eukaryota > Viridiplantae > Streptophyta > Magnoliopsida > Fagales > Juglandaceae > Platycarya > Platycarya longipes. The sequence continues at coordinate 30,085,814 of CM071803.1, read as the reverse complement.
TGAGACTCTTATGGTCCGTAAATATTTCACACCTTTCTCCATATAAGTAATGCCGCCAAATCTTTAGAGCAAACACTACAGCTGCTAACTCTAAATCATGCGTGGGATAATTCTGTTCATGATCCTTAAGTTGTCGGGATGCATACGCAACTACTCTTCCTTCTTGCATTAACACACACCTCAATCCCATTTTTGAGGCATCACTATATATCACATAAGGTTTATGAGGTTCTGGCAAGGCTAAAATTGGTGCTGTAGTCAATCTCTTCTTTAGCTCTTGAAAACTCTTTTCGCATTGTTCACTCCAAACGTACTTAGCATTCTTTCTAGTCAATGCTGTCAGAGGTGCAGACAGTTTGGAAAATCCTTCCACAAATCTTCTATAGTATCCAGCTAATCCCAAGAAACTTCGTATTTCATGTGCATTGGTTGGTTGCTGCCACTCCATCACTGCTTCTACCTTTGCCGGATCCACTGAGACTCCTTCACTTGAAATAACATGACCCAAAAATTTAACTTCTTGTAGCCAAAATTCACACTTGCTAAGTTTGGCGTACAGTTGATGTTTCTGTAAAATTTCCATTACTACTCTCAAATGCTCTTTATGATCTTCGTCAGTCTGAGAGTAGATCAAAATATCATCAATAAAAACCACCACAAACTTGTCCAAATATGGTCTGAATATCCGGTTCATCAAGTCCATGAATACTGCTGGTGCATTTGTCACTCCGAATGGCATAACCAAAAATTCGAAGTGCCCATATCGGGTTCGGAAAGCCGTCTTAGGTACATCTTGCTCCCTGATTTTCAATTGATGATAGCCAGATCGAAGGTCTATTTTTGAAAACACAGTTGCTCCTCTTAATTGATCCAACAGGTCATCTATCCGTGGTAACGGATATTTATTCTTAATGGTAACTTTATTCAATTCCCGGTAGTCTATGCACATCCGCATCGTCCCATCTTTTTTTTTCACAAACAACACTGGCGCTCCCCATGGGGATGAACTAGGCCTGATAAATCCTTTTCTCAAAAGTTCTTCAATTTGAGCTTTCAATTCTTCTAATTCCACCGGTGCCATACTATACGGAGCCCTATGAACTGGAGTTGTGGCCGGTTCCAATTCAATAACAAATTCTGCTTCTCGATCAGGAGGTAATCCCGGTAGATCATCAGAAAAGACTTGAGGAAAGTCTTCCACCACAGGAATTCCTTGAATACTTTTAACAACTTCTGAGGAGTTTAACATGATTACCCAGTAGCCCTTAGTTTCTTTGTTAATACTTTTCATTATTCGCTTAGCAGTAACTATGGAGGAAATTGCCTTCAACGTTTCCCCCTTGTAACAAAATTTCCCTTCCTTGGGTAAGTCAAAAATTATTTCCTTTCTGCGACAGTCCAGTTTAGCATAATACTTGGCCAACCAATCCATACCTAAAATTAAATCAAACTCCATCAAATGGAATAGTATCAGATCAGCGACTAGCTGTGAACCTCCAATTTCCAAGGGGCAATTTCTCACCATCCGGTGGCATCCTGCTACCTTTCCATTGGGCATGACCACTATAACTTTTTGGGTCAACAATTCAGTTTCTAAATCACACCTTTGGACACAATCATAGGAAATAAAGGATCTGGTTGCTCCCGAATCAAACAAGGTATAAACCACGCATTGCTTCAGCTTAAGTTTACCAGTAATGACGTTAGCATCTATTGTCTCGTCTGCCTCCATATCTACTTCTCCAGGCGTGATAGCATAAACTTTAGCTTTCGCAGGAGCTTTGGCTTTTCCTCCGGGTAGAGCTACTCCTTGAGAGGTATTCTGAGGGCAGTCTCTGATCAGATGTCCTGGCCGACCGCATCTATAACAAACTCTATGGTCCACTCGACAATCTCCCTGGTGTCGACGTCCACATTTTGCACGTTGCGGAAATAAAATCGGCACGTTTGGATTAATTGCTACTCCTTTTCCTCTATCCGTGGATCTAAAATTTGGTTTCCTCCTAGCATCATTTCCTCCAGAAAATTGAAATCTTCTTTTTCCATATGCTTGAGTTTGCGCCATAACACTTCTCTGTTCAGCTTCCGCTATGGCTGCCACATTCACTAGTTCTTGAAAATTCTCAATTTGCAAACATGCCACCTGCATACGAATTCGTGGCTGCAGTCCTTCTTGAAACTTCTGGGCTCTCATCTTTTCAGTAGCTACCAGATGCGGAGCAAATCTCGCCAATTCCATAAATCGTGCTGAGTACTGTTCCACCGACATACTGCCTTGTATTAACATGGTAAATTCCAAAGCTTTCTGCCGCTTCATCGATTCCGGAAAGAATCGATCGTTGAACTCTTTCTTGAACCTTTCCCATGTAGGCACTACATTTTCTCCCAATTCTAACTTTAACAGCTTTCGCTTTGTGTCCCACCACAGTCCGGCTTCTCCTTGTAACAGATGTCCTGCATATTGCACTTTCTGAACTTCGGTGCAACTACTAATTTCGAAGGTGCGTTCCAAGTCTACAATCCATTTATCTGCCTTTAATGCTCCTTCCGTTCCCATAAAGGGCGGGTATCGATACGCTAGAAACTTTTCATACGGACACCCTTGAGCTTCTCTTCTATTTTCATTCTGCTGATGATAACGGCTCTGTTCTATTTGTTTTTTCACCACTTCCGCCATTTGCCGAATAGCTTCAGCTATTGCCTGGCCTCCTTCCAATGGGGGATTTTGCGCTACTGATCCCCCTTCCAAGGGTGGGTTCCGTGTCCTCGGCTCTTCTCCCGATAATGGATCTAATACAAGACCTAATTCGTTGGAAGCTGATTAGAGTGGATAGATTGCAGGGAGGCCTTTATATACTGCAACAGTTAGGCCTTTTTATTCCTAAACCTATTTTTTTTTTCGAGTACATAAGCAACTTGTTTACCTAATACAATACATTAACATGTTTTTTTTATTTTTTCCAGATGCTCTAATTATGAGTTTTGGCATAATAGACTTAGTCATCCTTTTAATTCTTTTTTGAATAATTTTGTTTCTAAATTGATTGTTCCATGCAATCCTTGCATGGTTTGTCCTTTAGCTAAACAAAGCAAATTACCTTTTTCTAATAATGTTCATTTGTCTGTTGCCCCTTTTGATCATGTTTATTGTGATGTTTGGGGTCCATAATTTATTCCTATTGTTGAAGGTTGTAAATATTCTTTTAACTATTGTTGATCATACAACTCGCGCTACATGGCTTTATCTTATTAAGCATAAATACGAAGTTTCACATATTTTTCAAGTTTTTTTATAAAATGATTAAAACACAATTTCATCTAAAAATAAAAACACTTCGCACTAATTAGGGTACATAATTTTCATTTGCTTTTTTTTTTTTTTGCATTCTAAAGGCATAATACATCAACGTCGTTGTGTTGAAACTTCTCAACAAAACTCAATTATAGATAGAAAGTATCAGCACATATTTAATATAGCTAGAGTAATGATGATTCAGTCTAATCCGCCTATTGATTTATGGGGTGATGCTATCTTAACAGCAACGTATCTCGTTAATAGGCTTCCTACTGCTCTTTTAAAATAAAAATCTCCTTTTGAGCTTTTGTTCAAAACTCCTCCTTCTTATGATTATTTAAGAACTTTTGATTTTCTTTACTACTTTAAAAGGATTTCGAACCAAATTTGATCCTAAGGCTCATTTTTGGGGTGATGCTATCTTAACAGCAACGTATCTCATTAATAGGCTTCCTACTGCTCTTTTAAAATATAAATCTCCTTTTGAGCTTTTGTTCAAAACTCCTCCTTCTTATGATCATTTAAAAACTTTTGATTTTCTTTACTACTTTAAAAGGATTTCGAACCAAATTTGATCCTAAGGCTCATTTTTGGGGTGATGCTATCTTAACAGCAACGTATCTCATTAATAGGCTTCCTACAGCTCTTTTAAAATAAAAATCTCCTTTTGAGCTTTTGTTCAAAACTCCTCCTTCTTATTATCATTTAAGAACTTTTGATTTTCTTTGCTACTTTAAAAGGATTTCGAACCAAATTTGATCCTAAGGCTCGTACCTTTTTTTTCTTGGTTATCATTTTGGTATAAAAGGTTACAAACTTCGTAGATGTTAAAACTAATCAATGTTTTATATCAAGAAATATTGTTTTTCATGAACTTTTTTTTTCCTTTTATTTCTCAAAATTTCAATGATTTTTCTTCTGTAATTCCTTATGATTTTCCTATTGAATCTTCAACTTTAGATTCTTTAACTGTGTCTTCAACAACACCTTCTACTTATTTACCTCTTAACTCCCTCTTCACCTTCTAATTCCACTAATTCACCTGTTTAGTCTTCCTCTTCTCCAACTTCTGTCACTAGACCATTGCCTTCTGATCTTTCCAGAAGATCTTCTAGAATCAGAAAGGTAATTGGTTATTTGTGGAATTTTCATTATAATTCCTCTTGTAATAGCCCACTAGAAATTCAATGGTGAAATTTTTATAGGTTTGAGGAATCTCATGAAAATCCTGTAAGTTTTCATGAATCGGCTAATCACGTATGTTTTAGTCTGTCAGCATAGTCAGTGTTACTACTCACTATGGTGTCAAAAGTGTATTTTTATTTATTTGAGATAGTTAGAAGTGTTGAATTGAGTTATGGTTTGTGCCATTAGACTCCGTTATTTATTTAGGATTTTATAGTGCAATAATCTCATTTTCAATTTTCAGTCGATATGATTCTTAGAATTCTCATTTTGATTTTTTCGAGGGACTTCGGGATCGAATTTCATTAAACGAATTGCACTTTTAGCTTAGTGTTATTATTTAAAATTTTTTAGTATAAAATTTAGTTTTCACTTTTTTGGAGTAATAGTAACCTCCTTAGTAACACCTAGCACAATGTTTTCAGAATCACAGTGTGGGATGTCCAAATTAGATTGGAGAAATTTTATTTGGACACTTAATAAGATCTTAGCCACAGTTGGTGAGTATTATTGGATACTTCGCACCAAGAGGAACCAAGAGATGTTTTGTAAAGGAATCGAGATGTAAGACCATGCTACTTAAGTAAAACCCTATTTTTCATCTGACCTTCCAAATTATGCCGATTTAAAGAGGGTTTCAACCGTAGCAAAACCTTAAATGGTTGGAATTCACTTGAAATCCAAACAGCCTGGTTGAAATCAAAATCCAAAATGGTTTTTTCCAAATCCTTAAGTTAGCATCCAAACCCTTTTTGATCCAATTTCTAGTATTGTCTTTAATCACTTGATTAAATTACTTCCACATACTATTAATTCCTCAAATTCATGTTATAATATCATTATCCAACCTTTTAAATCTTGAAAATTTGATTAGGCTAAGAAAAATTGAATTTGAACTTAATAGTATCCCAAACACTAACCAAATCCCTTTTAAATCCCAAATTGAAGCCCACTTGGTTGAGGCTCACGAAATTGGCCGCCTTGACAAAACTTATTGAGGAATTTTTCTCTCCCACATAGCAGGGCATTCCCTTTCCTTGGCTGCACTCAATAGTGTCTTGATGTGAAGTACAAATCTACCTTACCACCCTTCATGCTTTACAGCTGCAGTAGCTAACCTTACTCCTTTCCATTCTTTATTTTATATGACCTAATCACCTCCAATCAAGGGTCATTCAAGATCATACCTTCCCCCTCCAAAGGTTCATAGTCGTGCAAGAATCCCTTAACAACATTTCATCACCTCTTCACACACTCTTAAAGAGAAATCCGAAACAACTTTCTCAGACATATTTTTGTGTCTTCTTGCATTGTGATTTTGGACCATTTGTAAGTATTTTCTTTCTATAACTCCTTCATGAAAGTTGTTCATATTTGAGTCTAGTTTTTGTTGATACATTGTTAGTTTCATTTCATGGTCACTTGATTTGATCATGAGTTTTGAAATTAGAAGAATTGTAACAAAAATAAAGGAAAAAGCCTATGCATGTTTTTAGCCCTTATAGATTTTTCATGGTTGTGTTTAGTTTCAAATATTTCTGAGTTAGTAGTTGAATTTAGGACAATATATATATGTGGAATGTAAATTTTGATAATTTTTGGAATTATGATGTGAAATCCTTAAGTTAGGGATAAAATGATCATTTTTCCATATGTAGAAGGTAATTTTGATCTAAGTTAGTATTTTTGGTGTTGCTAATTATTAATAATTAAGTTCTAACCTTTAGAATCATTATTTTCAGTTCTTCATATTTCACGTTCTAATCTCGTAGAATACGACGATCGAGATAAATTAGCTCTTAGTTTACTAGTAGTTTATTGTGTATGTGTGATGGGTAAAGAAACTACTGTTTGTGTATGTATGTTATTATATATGCCATGTTATGCCATGTCATTACATATTATCTGTTATACAAATTATGTTATCACGAAATGCTTATTTGTTATATAATATATTTTGCCACAAATGCTATTTGTTGCCAGTATGTCATATTACGTATGCCATCTATTATATGTATGTCATATTATGTAATATTCTCTGTTACATATTATGCCATATGATAAAATGTTATCTGTTACATGTTATGTTATGTTATAAAATATTATCTGTTACATGTTATGTGATGCTACTAAATATTTTTTGTCTCAGAGTATGTCATGTCTTTCGTTTCACATCACGTCATGTCTCGAGTACAGAGTGTCTCTATAAAACAGTATTATTTCAGTCAGTCATGCCCGTGAGCGATGTAATCATCATGATTGTCCGAGCATCTCCATTTATAATTCTTGCAAGATACATCTGCGTAATCAGTTTTGAATTTTAGAATACCTCTGCCCAAATGCTCTTGACGTAATCATTTTGATTGTCAGAGCATTACTATGTACTCTTAGAGTAGTCATTCTGATTGTTAGGGTATCTCATGTAAAATACTTATAATGTAATCATTATGATTGTCTGAGTATCTCTGACAATATATGTTGGGCAGAATCATTCTGATTATTCACTATTCTTGAGAAAACAACTGGTGAAACCATTTTGATTATCAGTGTTCAAGTTCACCTTTATGTTATGTTTCAAGTTTCAAGTTTACGTTTATGTTATGTTCAAGTTCATGTTCAGTCATGTTCACGTTCAAGTTCAATCATGTTCACGTTCACGTTTAGTCATGCTTCAAGTCCATGTTCATGTTATTCAGATCAAGTTCATGTCATGTCAAGTTTTAAGTTCACATCTACTTCTCTATCATGTTATGTCAGTTTATGCTATGTTATATGTTAAGTTATTTTATGCTTGCTTATGATTTTGATTATGTATTCATGCTTTTACTATCATGCATGCATCATTAATCTGTGTGGAGATTCTTAGTTAACTTATTGAGATTTGTAATCAAATCTCATTGTGGTAGTCACAACTATTATTCGTCTTGAATGGTAGATCTTGTTGCAAGACTCGAAGGAGAACTGGGATTTGACCAGGTAAACATAATCGACTGATCGACGGTGCGATGTCAATATTAATATAATAGTTAACTTGAGTTATTACTTATATTATGGAGTTGCATCTCTAGTACTATTTGATCATAGTCATTTTAGACTAGCGTCATGTTCTTAGTTGTTTATTATGTCCAATTGTATGAATGATGTTTTAAATATTTGAGATAAATTTACTTTGGTGCATAGTATTGCCAAAGAAAAAAATTATTCGCTGTGAATATTGCATATTGTTATATGCATGCTAGGTGTATTGAATCTTTTTTTTGTCATGAATGGGGGTATGTAACATTGTGGTACATGTCCTAATGTTTTAGATGTCCGTCCAATTCCAAGCAGAATCTGGGAGTGTCACACCTCTTCTGCACACTCCACATCAGATCCTTCAACAATTTCTCCTTCCTCAGGTTCCTCTTCAATTTTGTCTTCTCCTAAATATGATATTTTCAATTTCCTTTCTTATGCTAATCTTTCTCCTTCACATAAATCTTCTGTGATGTCTATTTTTGTTGATACTGAGCCCGAATTCTATCATCAAGCTGTCAAGCTTTCTCATTAAAGAGATGCCATGTCAACTAAGATTGTAGCATTATAAACTAATAATATATTGTTACTTCTTTACCTTAGGGTAAGAAACTCATAGGCTGCAAATGGGTTTATAAGATTAGGTATTGTGCTGATGGTTGTATTGAAAGATATAAGGTAAGGTTAGTTGCCAAAGATTATATCCAAACTGAATGATTAGATTATTTTGAAAATTTCTCACCTGTTGCTAAAATGGCTACTGCTTCATATCTTTTGGCCATTGCTGCTGTGAAATGCTGGCACCTATACAGCTTGATGTAAATAATGTATTTTTGCATGGAGTTTATCTAAAAAGTTTATTTGGTTTTACCTCCTGGTTTTCATATTAAGGGGGTTCCAGGTTTGCAAGTTGAATAAACCCCTATATGATTTGAAATAAGCCTCAAGAGAATAGTTTTCCAAGTTTTTAGCTTCTATTCTTAGTATGGATTTTCAACAATACAAAACTGATTATTCTCTTTTCACTAAGGTTGAGGGTTCCTCATTTGTCGCCTTTTTTGTTTATGTTAATGATATTCTCATATCTAGTAATGATTTAAAATCTATTGAGCTTTTGAAGTCCTTGCTTGTTGAGAAGTTTAAGCTTAAGGATCTTAGTAAGCTCAAATATTTCCTTAGTTTAGAAGTGGCTTGATCTCCTACTAGTATTTCTTTGTGTCAAAGCAAATAATATTTGGAGATTCTTCAAGATGCTGGTTTACTTGCCTCTAAACCTATTTATTTTTCTATGGAACAAAATGTTAAGTTGAGTAAGAATGTGGGACACTTGTTGCCTGATCCTACATTTTATAGAAGACTTGTAGGTCGACTAATTTACTTTACATTGACTTGGCTAGACTTGTGTTATTCTGTTAATAGGCTTAGCCAATACATGGATCAACCAAGACAGTCCCATTTACAAGCAGCCTACAGGATTCTACAATACATTAAAAGCACTCCTGGTCATGGTCTTTACTTCCCAACTACCAATTCATTATCTCTCAATGCATTTGCTGATTCTGATTGGGCTCTTGTCTTGACAGTCGAAGATCTACAAGTGGATATTGTGTTTTTCTTGAAAAATAAAGATACAAACTACTGTTTCCAGATTTTTGTAGAAGCTAAGTATAGATCTATGTCTTCTATAACTTGTGATATTATTTGGTTTTTCACTCTCCTATCTGATTTTGGTATTTCACATACTCATATTACTCAACCTTTTTGTGATAGTCAGGCTACCTTACACATTGCTATCAATCCAATTTTTCATAAAAGAACAAAATACATTGAGCTAGATTGTCACTTTATTCGAGAAAAAATCCAAGCTTGCATTGTCAAAACTTTTCACTTGGCCTCCTCTAATCATCAACTTTCTGATACATGATGTGATATCCTGTATTTATGTGTATCTTTATTGAAAGATTATTTAAATTATTATAATTAATGGTTCTATTGTTTTAAATTAAAGGTGTTTTTCTTTGCTTTATTTGCGTTTTATTTTAAATTGTGGAATTTAAATTGATGTGCTTTCTATATATTAATTAATGTTTCGTATTTAAATTAATTTATTGTTGGGCTTTAAATATTTTATTGAAATTGAAATTGAACTGTAGCCTTTCAGTTAGTTTTTATTTATTTCTTTGTGCTTTTTTCTAGTTGGACTGCAATTCTTTGTCCTTCTTTTTCTTTTTCTTTTCTTCTTTCCTTTTTCTTTCTTTTTTCTTCTTCTTTCCTCTACTTTCCCCCCAGACGCGCGACCCCCTCCCCTTATTCTCTCGCCCTTCTTCCTCTCTCCACCTAGCGCTGCCGCGCGCGGTCGTGACCGTCACCGCCCCTTCCATTCTCTTCCCCACCGGCCGGTGACCATCCCCTTTCAATTTTAGCCCAGCCTGTGCCGCCGTTTGTCCCCACGCCCACCTCCAAGCCGTGGCCTTTAAATGCTCTAGCACCGCTGTCGCTCCAACACCTGCCATAATCTCTTCACCACTTCACCACCATTCTCCCAACTACCTAACCCACCCTTCCTCAGCCTCGATCCGCCACTCTTGAGGTCCCTTGAGCTACATCTCTATTTTATACTATTCGGCTTCCTACTGCCGCCCATGCCGCCACCTACGGCCAACCACCACCACCATTCACTTCACTAGCACCTCTAAGCTCTTCCCTAGCCATCCCAAGTCTTCGTCTGTCCCTATTCAAAAGTTGGATTTTTGAGACCTGCGGCTATTGTCCGTTTTGCACTGTTACGTTGCTTGCCGCCATCACTTGCACCTCGGTGATGCTTTGAAAATTATATTATAGCGCTGTAAGTATTTTCCAAATGATCATTGAGATTTAAATATATTTTTGCAGTAGCAACTTAGTGTTTGGTTGATGATTGGACTTATTGAATGTTGGATATTTTGTACATGGTGATATGCATTGTGTAATTGCACTCTTGTTGATGTGTATATTTGATATTTGAGGTTTTTACGTGAGACTTGATTTGGTATGTTGAGATGATTCAATTGATGGTTTTAAAAGAGAGGTACTGTAGGGATGGTGGTAATCAGGGTGGTAGTGTAGTCTCGCCTGTGATTCCCGCCTACAGTATTATTGGGTTTATGGATTTTAACAGTTTTGACGGAGTCATAACGGGAACGGTGATATGTAACGCCCGTTATGGTCCGTGGGTGTATTTCATATCGGTGACGGCAATACGTAATGCCTGCTATGAAAAGAGTGTGTGTAAGTTATAATGGGGACGGCGATACGTAACGCTCGTTATGATTGGTGATGTGTATATGTCATATTGGGGACGGTGATACGTAATGCCCGATATGATTAGTGTGTGGATGTCATAATGGGGATAATGATACGTAATGCCCATCATGATTGGTATGTATGTCATATCATGGACGGCGATATGTAACGCTCGATATGATTGGAGTGTTTGTGTCATTACGGGGACGGCGATACGTAACGCCCGTATGACTGGTATGAATATGGGGGTAAGTAGAAAATGGTGGTAGAATCCCTCCTGCGATTTCCACCTTCTGTGTTATTTGGATTTGTGAGCCATTTTCTAGGAAGATGGTGAGTTTTGATAAACTGATTTGAGTACCATTTTCTGAGAAAATGATTGTGGTTTTAAAGGATTTACGTGTATCATTTTCTGAGAGAATGATGGATGTTTTTATTGGAGTTTATTTTGGACCAAATGAGATTTTGGCATGCGTGATTGATTTATTTATTTTGAGAATGATGATTTTAAGTTTCATGCATATGGTGTTACGTTCATGTGTTTTATTGTTGCATGAATATATTTTATATCTTGTGGTTTGTTTGGGTTATACTTACCTGGGATGCCATTTTTGACGTCGTAGACTTTGGATGCAGATGTTGAGGAGGCTAGCCTGAAAAGACAGCTCCGCTGTTGAAGTATGGTATTATAATTTATTATCTTGAAAATTGTTATTCCCGTTTTTGATAATTACGTATCTTTATATTTTGTCTTTGGGATGATTGTACTAAATCTCCTATTGGAGAATTTGTGTTAAACTGTTTTATAAAATATTTCTAAAAAATTCTGGTACTTAGATATTGACTTCAATTATCCGTTGCTTTTACTTGTGCATGTCACATGTTCACACACTTAGCACTTGACGCTAGGGGTCCGTGACCCATGTCATTATCCTAATGCCTCGATTCTCGTGTTCTTTAAAGGAAATTTGGGGGCGTCACAGGTGATATCAGAGCAGTTCGACTCTCGGTAAATCCACAGATTACCTAGGGACAGTACCAGAAAAGTTTGTTGTTTTAAAATTTGTTATTTGATTGTTTGGTGATTTTACTGTATTTTATTATTTTAATCGTTCTCTAAGTTTTTCCTATTAACTTATATTGTAAGATTATCGATATTTATTTTGTTGTGTTGCGCTTTTTATTTTAATGTGTATTTTGTTTATTATTTTCATAGTTATCTTAGTTCTGATTGGTTGGTTTGCTTTACTTTATTTTATTTTAATATTTATTCAGTATTATAATTGGGTAGTAGTTAAGATTTTAGTTAGTTTATTTTATTTAGTTAAGTTGTTAAGCATTTATTTATTTCTATATATGCCTTTGTTTTATTGAAATCTGGGTCTTTCTGAATAGATTATTATTTTATATCATTCATTTTATTGAATCCTATATTTTAAATAATTGTATTATAGAATCCCTTGTCTTATAGTTTATTATTTTGTTGTGGGTTATTTTATTTTATTAAGCTTTTGTGCATTTATCATATGGATTTGATTTGATTTTAATTTCATTTCATGAGTTTCCTACAAAATGATTTTGGATTTTGTTTATTATCTTTTTATTTTAAATACGATGTTTTGTCTCTTAAATATCTTGGAACTTTGAGATTCATTGAGACAAAGATTTAGACGAAATCGCTGTTCTGTATTCCTTTTAGAGACATGCCTTGAGGTAAGTTTTTAAATTTATTATCTTTCATCTTTCTGCTTGAATTATTTTAAAATTTTATCTATTTATTTTGACGAGTGGGTTTGTTTTGGCAACTTGTTAGTATTTATTCATTAACTTATCTATTTAATTATTTTATTACAGACTGTTTCTTTTAAAGGTTTTAAGTTCTGGAAATTTCTACAATAAATCTTTTTAGAGTTGGATTTTGAGGAGAATTTCAAAATTCTGTTTTTTTTTGTTGTTGTTCCAATTTCTCACTCATCTTTTTAATCCAACCTCTTTGTTCTTTTTCATGAAAGCTTTTGGTGGTTTTGTGTTTGTTAAGGGAGGTGGACTTTTTTTTTTGAATGGCTGGCATTTATGTATTTATTAGATCTTTTCCCTCTTTCTGTTTTTATATAATATTTATATGAATTACTTAAGTTTCATTTAGTATTTGGGTATATTATTATATCTTTGTGAGATGGATTCGTTTTGATAATTGTTGATATTTATGTAATTGTATTTCGTTATTGATATTTCATATGATATTTATGTGTATTACCTGGGTCTCGCTGAGTGCTTGAGTTTCCAAGTTCTAATTTTATTTCTGAGAGATTATTGGAATTGTACTCTATATGGATTCTTCTTGTGAGTGTGGAAGGAATCATTGCTAAATTTGTTTTAGGGATACTTATGAGAGTAGACGATCATTTATTTCTTTGGTGAAATTTTGATTTTGGTTGTGGATGCTTAGAGTTTGATGGGTAATAGTGGTGTGTGTGTAAATTTTGGAGAGTACTTGTCTTTGATTTGTGTTTGACTTGGGAGAAGTTGTTTTGCTATATGATAGATGTTGATTTGATATGATGGTATTAAATTCAAGAGATCTAAATTTTAGGCTTTTAGGCAAATTAATTGGGTGAGTGATTTAAGCTTGATATTCGATGAATTTAATGGTTGCCTTTGTTGAGGTATCTTAAGGAATTAGTTATGACTTGAGATCGCATAGGAATTTAAATATTTGAGGCTATTCTATCTCATGGGTATTGAAGGTCCGATTGGAAAAACCATGTGTGGTGTTTGTCTTGCTAATTAATTTGAGTAGAATTGATAGGATTATTATGTGATGTACAATGGAGCTTAGGTGTCAACTATAGTAATGTAATCAAATTATGAGATATTACAATTTTAGGAATTGGAAGTAGTATAGGATTTATTGTTAATAGGTGTTGAGCCAGCTTCTACTCATAGTGATAATTTATGAGGACTTAATTTTATACACTTAGTGAGTTATCAGAGTGCGCGCGAAAGCGTGATGTCTTGCGATGTAGTTGAAGGTTCAAATCTTGTACTAGTTTTGAGAGATTAGTGGTGACTTGAAATTTAGGATGATACTTGTAAATGGAGATTTATCTTTTGGTTGGCTAAATTATACTTATTGATGGTTAAGTTGGGAGGATAAAGTTATGAGTTATTTGAGGGTGGCACGATTTTTTTGTATGGAGTTATTGAACATTAGAATTTTGATAGATCGTATTAAAATCTTTGTACACATGGAGATTTCGGATTACATTGTTACCTTAGGAGTCCTAGAGATGGAATGTTATTTGGAGACTATACAGTTATGATGGAATGACATCCGTTTGTGTTTGAGAAAAATAATTGATTGTGTAAATTATTTGGAGTAATTGTTGAAAGGTGTGGTAGATGAGTTATTAGAGTTCTTATTGTTGCAGCTGAGCAAATTTCGAGGACGAAATTTATTTTAAGGAGGGGAGGATGTGATATCCCATATTTATGTGTATCTTTATTGAATGATTATTTAAATTATTATAATTAATAGTTCTGTTGTTTTAAATTAAATGTGTTTTTCATTATTTTATTTGTGTTTTATTTTAAGTTGTGGAATTTAAATTGATGTGCTTTCTTTATATTAATTAATGTTTTCGTATTTAAATTGCTTTTTAATTTAAATTAATTTATTGTTGGGTTTTAAATATTTTATCGAAATTGAACTGTAGCCTTTCAGTTAGTTTTTATTTATTTCTTTGTGCTCTTTTTTAGTTGGACTGCATTTCTTTTTCCTTCCTTTTCTTTTCTCCTTTTTTCTTTTTCTTTTTCTTTTCTTCTTTCCTTTTTCTTTCTTTTTTCTTCTTCTTTCCCCTGCTTACCCCCCAGCCGCACGACCCCCTCCCCCTCTTCTCTCGCCCGTTCTTCCTCTCTCCACCCAACGCTGCCGCGCGCGGCCATGGTTGTCACCACCCTTCCCATTCTCTTCCCCACTGGCCGACGAGCACCCCCCTTCAATTTTAGCCTAGCCTGTGCCGCCGTTTGCCCCCACGCCCACCTCCAAGCCGCGGCCTTTAAGTGCTCCAGCGCCACCGTCGCTCCACCACCGGCCACCATCTCTTCGCCACTCCACCACCAGCCTCCCAGCTACCTAACCCATCCTTCCTCAGCCCCGATCCGCCACTCTTGAGGTCCCTTGAGCTACATCTCTATTTTATACTATTCGGCTTCCTACCTCCGCCCACGCCGCCTCCTATGGCCAACCACCACTATCATTCACTTCACTAGCACCTCTAAGCTCTTCCCTAGCCATCCCGAGTCTTCGTTTGTCCCTGTTCAAAAGTTGGATTTTTGAGACCCGTGGCCGTTATTTGTTTTGCACTGTTACGTTGCTTACACCTTAGTGATGCTTTGAAAATTATATTATAGCGCTATAAGTAGTTTCTAAATGATCCTTGAGATTTAAATATATTTTTGTAGTAACAACTTATTATTTGGTTGATGATTAGACTTATTGAATGTTGGATATTTTGTATATGATGGTATGCATTGTGTAATTGCACTTTTGTTGATGTGTATATTTGATATTTGAGGTTTTTACGTGAGACTTGATTTGGTATGTCAAGATAATTTAATTGATGGTTTTAAAGAGAGGTACTGTAGGGATGGTGGTAAGCAGGGATGTGGTGTAGGCCCACCTGTGATTCCCGCCTACAGTATTACTGGGTTTATGGATTTTAACAGTTTTGACGGAGTCATAATGGAGATGGCGATATGTAACGCCCGTTATGGTCCGTGGGTGTGTTTCATATCGGGGACGGCGATACGTAATGCCTGCTTTGGAAAAGAGTGTGGGTAAGTCATAACGGGGACGACGATATGTAACGCCCGTTATGATTGGTGATGTGTGTATGTTATATTGGGATGGCGATACATGACGCCCAATCTGATTAGTGTGTGGATGTCTTAATGGGGACGGCGATACGTAACGCCCATTATGATTGGTATGTATGTCATTTTATGATTTTAACAGTTTTGACGAAGTCATAACGGGGACGGCGATATGTAACGCCCGTTATGGTCCGTGGGTATATTTTATATCAGGGACGGCGATACGTAATGCCTGCTATGGAAAAGAGTGTGTGTAAGTCATAACGGGGACGGTGATACGTAACGCCCGTTATGATTGATGATGTGTGTATGTCATATTGGGGACGGCGATACATAACGCCCAATCTGATTAGTGTGTGGATGTCATAATGGGGACGGCAATACCTAACGCCCATTATGATTAGTATGTATGTCATATCGGGAACGGCTATACGTAACACCCGATATGATTGGAGTGTTTGTGTCATTACGGGGATGACGATACATAACGCCCATATGACTAGTATGAATATGGGGGTAAGCAGGGATGGTGGTAGAGTCTCGCATGCGATTCCCGCCTTTTGTATTATTTGGATTTGTGAGCCATTTTTTAGGAAGATGTCGAGTTTTGATAAACTAATTGGTGTACCATTTTCTCAGAAAATGGTTGTGGCTTTAAATGATTTACTTGTATCATTTTCTGGGAAAATGATGGATGTTTTTATTGGAGTTTATTTTACGCCAAATGAGATTTTGGCGTGCGTGGTTAGTTTATTTATTTTGAGAATGATGATTTTGAGTTTCATACATATGGTGTCACGTTCATGTGTTTTGTTGTTGCATGAATATATTTTATATCTTGTGGTTTGTTTGGGTTATACTTACCTGCAATGCTATTTTTTACATCGTAGTCTTTGGATGCAGATGTCGAGGAGGCTAGCCTGAGGAGGCGGCTCTGCTGTTGAAATATGGTATTATAATTTATTATCTTGGAAATTGTTATTCCCGTTTTTGATAATTATGTATTTTTATGTTTTGTCTTTGGGATGACTGTATTAAATCTCCTGTTGGAGAATTTGTATTAAACTGTTTTATA
The DNA here is from genome assembly GCA_036559045.1 of Platycarya longipes. NCBI lineage: Eukaryota > Viridiplantae > Streptophyta > Magnoliopsida > Fagales > Juglandaceae > Platycarya > Platycarya longipes. The sequence continues at coordinate 30,069,087 of CM071803.1, read as the reverse complement.
AAATATTTTTAAAAAATTCTGGTACTTAGATATTGACTTTAAGTATCCGCTGCTTTTACTTGTACATGTCACGTGTTCACACACTTAGCACTTGACGTTAGGGGTGCGTGACCTGTGTTGTCATCATTCCAACGCTCGATTCCCGTGTTCTTTTAAGGAAAATTTGGGGGCGTCACACATGACCAAACCTTTTGATTTTCAGCAATTTCATCACTTAGTTTTCAAGATGGGAGTTCAATCTATATACTCTCCATCTTGAATGGGGAATATTATAAATTAATTTTATTCTTTATAAATCTTTGTATCACGTATTAGTCACATGTGGTTTATTTCACTATGTACTAAATACTTTTACTAAGTTCTATTATTGTACTACACATAAATAGTTTCATCCCTAATTTGAAGTATTGAGATGCCTTTTCACTAGAACCATCTATTTTGACCTTTGTTATGCTAGGGTTTCAACCATTGCTGTGCTAGGGTTTTGCCCCTTTGTGCTCTACTAGGGTTTGCATTTTACAAAAAGATTATCTACCCATGTATTACCTTATAAGAAAAATTGGGTCATGTTATATATTTATTATTTATTGTTACGAATGTGAGTTTTCGTTTACAATATTATAAATTCAATATATGTTATAAGGTATATGGACCTCATGTCTTACCAATCATCTAATCATTGGATTTTTACAATCTTTACAATTGAGCATTATGTATAATCTTAAAATATTCAAGTGTCGTATATTCTTTTTGAAATAAAGTGGAAATTATTATAAAAAATATTCTTTCATATGCATTTTATATTTATTTGTTTATTTAAAAATTGATATAAGACTTATACACTGTAAAACTGCAAATATCATTTCTTAAAAAAATAAAAATATAAAGTAAATCTTACAGCATAAACGACAATATATAGAACAAAACTATAATATCATGACTCAAATAAAAGTTATACAACTTCATATTAAAATATAATTTTTTAAATCCAAAAACATTATCAACGCCTGCATGCAGTAGTTTGATGCAAAGGAAAATGATCTTTTTAATACTTACTATAAGAATTTTTTTTTTAACGACGAAATTTGTTAGGGGCCTAAAAGTAATTATTGGAGAAGAATTTAAAATTTTGTCTCAAAGCTTAGCCGGGTTGCTAAATTCGTTCAAATGGACAAAATTCATCTGAACAAAATCTTTAATGATGAAAAAAATTGTCTAAAAATACGAAACCATTCGAACGGACATTTATTTGTTCGAATGTAAGTGATTTGGTGAGAAAATCTGGCGGGAAGGTTGCAAGACCGTCCAAACATTAATAATATCGTTCGAATGAGTTTGAATGCCATATTTATTTATTCAAACGAATAAATAGGTTGGAAATTATATAGAAATTATTCACCATCATTAATTTGTGTATATCTTTTTTTCATTAATTTTTTTTTATCATTTCCAAAATATAAAAATGTGTATATATTATATATTATGATTTATGGTGTGTTTAAAAATTTATAAATTCACAAATTAATTTTATGTAATTGATCTCAAAATATTATAGTGATTTTTTTATGTTAAAGTTGTAATATAAATATAATTTTAAAGATCGTGTCATTTTTATATTATCATGAATGGTAACTAAAATGAAAAAAAAAAGGGTAGCCAACAATTAAAATAAAACCATAAATTAATTACATCTAGATATTAATTATCGATACAAAAGTAAAAGAATTACTAAAACTATCTATTTGCTAATCAAATCAAGATCCTATTTTAAATGCTTCATCCCCGTCTCCAAATCCTCAAGTCTAGTCATGATGATGGGTTTAGTGAACTCCACTAGCAGATGTCGTACCACTGCTTATACCTGATCAATGGTAATCCTAACGAACTATCTCTAAGCAGGGCAGTACTACTCTAAGCAGAATTCGTCGGCGTGCCACTCTGCTATACTGTTGGAGTTTTCCAAGAATGCCCTTTGCTCTTGCTGAAGAAGATCTTGTTGAGAGATCCCATTTGTAGTGCCCTTTTCTCATTTGTTTGCACTATAACCATTGATCGGAGTAGAATGATAGATATTAGTAATCCAAATGATAAACTGCCTCTACTCTTATAGCATGACTCCAATCTAATGCATTGAAAGAAATACAGTTCTAGATTAATCTGATCCCCCAATACTAACCACAACAAAAATCTGGTCCGCTCGATCCCAAAATCAGTCTTGTATTTCTTTGGATCAATGTTGTACCTAACCATCAGATTAAGCATTTTGAAGAATGCTGTGCAGTCGGCCGTCGGATCACCTTGCTGCCATCATATGGAGGAGCCAAAGGTTCTCACACTAGCTGACGAACTTGATCGTCCGTGAGACCATCATCAGGTATGTCTTCCTCTTCATCGTTATCATCTGAACTAGCAGAAAGCTTATCGGTGTCACGTTGTGGTGCTGACAATGACGATGCGACCAGACAGGCTATCCAATACATAGGATATTTGGTGTGTGGATATAGATTTCACATGTGTGAAAGAGAATGATACAAAACAAATCAAAATTATGGGGTCACAGTCGAAGGGAGCCATGAGGATGATAATATTGACTTCTATGAAATTATAGAAGATATCACAGGGTTAAAGTATGTTGGGGGATATATGGTTTGGTTGTTTAGATTTATTTGGTAGGATATTCCAAATCCTAAGTTGAGCATGTGTAAGGATAAAAATTTTGTTAGTGTGAATACATTTCAGACTGGTATGAGGATGATCCTTTCGTTCTCACTTGCCAAACGAAACAAGTTTTTTATTTAGATGATTCGGAGTATGGGAACCCATGGTGAGTGGTAGAAAAGTTTACACTAAGAAATGTATATGATTACATTCTAGAGGCAGACGAATAATAAGAAGAATTTGATAATCCGACAAATGAAGAAGCATATCAAGAAAATGAATTAAGCACCAATCATTTGTTGACCTAAGCCAATATGACATGATCCCACTGCGTAAAGAAGACATTGAACTAGAAGTAAATGAGGGTGGACTGTTTGAAAAACTTGAATCCACTAAAGTGTCTTCTAAGGATGAGGGCGATTGGTTTAACAAAACTGATAATGATATAATATTTGTGCAAATATTATTCTTATAAATATCCGTAATGTTTGTACATACTATATTTAATTTATTACAATTTCAAATAGATATGCCTCTCGAACAAAAAGTGGTGAGTGCGACATCCACATCAATAGTGGGCCAATATCACTAGACTCAGAATAAGATATTTTATGAAATTAAATGTCACATTTAATACATGTTAATGAGTAATATATATTTTTAACAAATCATGGTATCTATTTTAATTACTGTACATGTAGTTGTTGTAAGCCAACACCATGGTTGAGGCACTACAAGAGGTATCTGCATAGAAAAAGTAAGGAAAATTGATAAAATTAAAATTAATATTTCCGTTGGTTACACCGGTGGGTCTGGGGAATCAACTATTTGGTTTGCTACTTATATTGGCACATTTTCTCGCACATATGCTCTAATGGCTACATTTTCTAAGTTAACATTCCCCAAGATATGAAAGATCACATAAAAAACTGTTGCCTGATAATGAGCTACATCCCAAGAAATTAACTCAGTTTTTAAATATTAAAATTAATTGTATTTATACTAATACTCGTTAATTTTTTAAAAGATGAGTTTGATCTTGATTTTGGTTGGTGAGAGGATCGACTAACAATTGAGAAATTGATGTTGAATGCACTCTGGAGGTACCAAGACCGATATCATGCACACTATAAAAAGTTTAGTACTACGATAGAGGTGCGCTAAATCCATTTCAAGCAATGCCACCAAACGAGTGGAAGAAAGTTTGTGATATGTTAGAAGATCATGCTTATCAGGTAATATCGTAATTATCTTTTTTTATTAGTATATGATAGATGTATTAGAATTTGATAATTATAATCTTTTTAGCAACGAAGTGTTGTAAACAAAGAAAATGGATCAAATTTAACGATACACCATCATGTGGATTCTCGATCTTTTCATCAGTTGTACAAAAAAATAGTCAGTACTACTAGTCTCTGTTAAATATTAAAATATGCACTTTTCTCATTCGAGTTCTAATATAGATTTTCCTTTTGCAGCAAGTTGAAAGTCTTGTTGATTATGATTTGATCCAATTATATGCTAAAACACATAAAAATTGTGATAGTACTTGTACCAGTCCCGAAGCAAAGGCAAGTTATGTAAATTTAACTTTATTTAAGTCAAGTCTAGAACAATATTTTTGTTCAATATATTCTAACTTTAATTTTTTTTGGTAAGAAAAGATGATATCTCTAAAAGAAACTACTGTAGATCCATTTAATGAATCATCTGTCGACGATGCTTAGATTCTTTCTCAAGTTTTGAGGTGCTTAGGGTGTTGTGTGAAGCCATCCTCAACATGATCATCATCATCTTCTAAAGTCAGATCCAATGACGACAAGACTAAGAAACTAGAGGCATCACAACTTGAAATAAAACGATTGAAGTCCAAGAAACAAGAGTTGTTGACCTGATTAGACAGAGCAATGAAGTTAGATGCGAGAATAAAATAGAGACTAGAGTCGAACAACCGAAGAATGTTTGAATAATGACAGATGATGTCCCAAAACTTTATGCCACCACCATAATCTTTGATTGGTTTTTTATTATTTTGTTCAATAATATTTGAATAATTGTGATGTTTAAATTATATTCTTGTACAGTATGGTCTTTTTAATTAAATGTGAATCTACATGAATAGAATGGTCGAATTGAAAATACATTGTTCAAACGGTAAATTACAATTTATAAATTTATTCGAACAATAGCGAAAAAATAGTACGTACATCCATTCAAACATGAAAATATATGTTCAAACAACATTAAATCCATCGAAGCCCTACTTGAATGAACATAATTCCAGAAAATAAAACTTATGTTCCAACAGATAGAATTTATGTTTGAACAAAAATAATTTTAGAAACTTATTTGTTCGAACGGATAAGATTTGTTCGAACTTTGTGTCCATTCGAACAGTATCAAATATGACCATTTGTTCGAAACAAAATTTTTGTATGTTTGAATGGTATGTGTTGGTTCGAACATCTTTGGCTACATTCGAATGAGTTTTGGAGACGAAAATGGTTCATCTCAAACAAAAAAGCTCGTTTGAACAAGTTCGGATGGGCCAGCAGAATTTCGTCTCTAAAAAATATTTTTATAGACGAAATGTTTCCAAAAACATTTTGATATAGGTTTTTCGAGACAAATTTAAAACAAAATTTTTTCATCTTAAAAACATCTTGGGATTAAAATTAGACTTTTTAAGACAAATTGATTTGTCTAAAAAAAACCATTCTCTTCATGTAGTGACCCAATTAATGTAATTGAGTTATAAAATAGCTGTTACTATATCATTTTTCCTATCACAAAGAGATTATAGTCGATTTGTAAAAATTCATAATACCCCTATACTTATATGTTCCTGACTTTGGCCAATCTGCTCAATGTTGGTTAAACTCGTCAAGCCCAATTTTTAGAAGGTTTGGCTTTGAATTCAAAACCTAAATTTTTAAATCTAGAATTCGGATCACCCCTAGTTATAACGTGATCATGCTTTTATATAAAGGATTAATTGTAAATTAAGAACTAGTACTCCATCCATAGTGCATGAGCATGCATGGCTCCATCATGCCATACAACAAGACACACTGAAAACAAAAGTAAACTTAATACTGTCAGCCAGGCTCCATTCATGCATACAGCTCATGTGGGGTGGATTCATCTCCAAACAGTCAGCAAAGGGTCCCAGCCAAATATTTGATTCTACTCAACTCATGCCTGCTAAATAATGCAGACAGAGTGCAGACTCCAAAGTCCAAACCCTCCATGTTAACCAAGTTTTTCATAAAAATAAACTACTTGATTTATTTGATAATACTAAATTTATTTTAAAATATAAACAATTTTATAATTTTGACGTATCATATCAAACTATGCTAGTAATTTATTTTTATAAAATTTATTAAAGCATTTCTGTTTATACATATGTAAAACTATATTCAAATATATGAATTAATCAAGGTACAAAACAAATTAACGAGCAAGACTGATCTTACAACTCCCATAAAAGAAAAAGAAAAAAAGGAATGTTACAGGCTTACAGCAGCTTGAATATGAAATTATTTCCACACATGTATGCAGATTGCATAAACCAGCATCAATAATTATTAATTATTCAAGCCTGTGGGGGATCATGAGGTTGACTCTCACCATTTTTAACCTTGACATCATTTTTCCCTCTGCCAAATCCCATAATCTTTGCTCCAATTTCAACATCTCCGGAAATACACCGTGGCCTGAACTTCCGCTTCACCCACCCAAAGCAGTCTCTGTCAAAGATACTGATCTCCATGGAAGAAGAAGCTGCCCTTTTTGTACATCTCTTTCCCAGCACGCACGAAATAATAGCAAGAACTATTAGAACTGACATCACTGCGAAGAATGGGCCAAGAGACCCAGAAGAATGCCAAGCATTCGGCCTACTGCTGGTGGTGGTGGTGGTGGATGCAACTTGATCAGGAGTCATCAGGGTTTCCCCTGGCTGTTGCTGCTCAGGCAGTGATGCTGATGTTGTAGCCATTGATCTCGTGCTGAGTTGAAGTAGAGACAGCTCTGTTTGATGGAAATACATACATATATATACATATAGAAAATACTTTAGATACAAATGAATTATACAAAAACAAACCTATACAGTACTGACGTGGATTAATGTAGCATATGCCAGATGAAAAAATTATTTTTATTGTACAATAAATATAATAGATTCTATGAAACTACATTAATTTATAAATTTATTTTATATAATTATTTTGTATATGTAGCAGTTCACTCTATATATTGAGTAGTTATGTGATAAAGTTGTTTTTGCTTCTTTACCATATCCATAAGTGCATGAATGAGTGGAAGACAACATGAAAAGTAAGGGCTATAAGGGAGAGACTTTTTATCCATTTTTTGCTTTTGAGATGGTTTGCATGCTTGAAATTGCATGGTCTTTGACAGAAAGTGTTCTTTTCACTTGTTAAAAAAAAAAAAAGAAAAAAAAAAGATGAGATTCCTTTGTTAAAGTGAACGCCACGTGAAAGTTTGGTCCTTGTTTCTTTCTTAATACCTCTTTCCCCATAAGTTAAGCTTTAAAAAAGAAAAAGAAACATTTGCCAATACTGTAAGTTATCGAGATCAGAAACCAGTCATAATTACAACTAAGGCTAATCTCTAGGAGGAATATTGAGTGGTAAGGGTTTTGATCTTAGGAGCATGGTCTCTCGATCATGTCTAGCATAATTCGAATCATGGTTTTGTTATCCTTTGTAAAAACTTGGAATCAGATCATGTAAAAGAAAGGCAGGCTGCTTGACTACATATGCTCACTAAGGCTTTGTTTGGAATTTAGACTTAATTGAGATCAATTCAGTTAAATAATTTTAAATTGAATTTAATATTCAAAGATCCAACTCTTAAATTGTTAAATTCATCTTTAACTCAGAATTTTTTTACATGTGAAAATCATAATCTTTTTTCACTTAACACTTATATATGGGATTTATAACTTTTTTCAATTGAACATCTCTTTCTATGGGATACAATTTTTTTAACTTTTTATAAATACATCTAAACTCATTTAACATTCAAACACATCTAAATTTATTTTAGGTAGACTTTACAAAACTTACTTTACTATTTCAATTTACTATTATTAATAAAAAAACTCAACTTATCTCAACTCAGTTCAATATCCAAATGAGACCTAAAACTTGGGATTGATTTTGCCTCTATGTACAATATTTATTGGATCCAAAAAGGATCTACCAACTAAAGCTTGGGCCTAATAATCTCTCTTGGATAGAGGTATAAATTTAAACCAGAAAATTAGATAACTGGCCCAACTCGAATCGGACTGGACTAGAAATTATGGTTTTGGACTGGTTTGGTCCGGTACCGGTTTCATAAATTGAAGAACCAGATAGAACCGTCTAATTCCAATTCTGGCCATTTTAAGACCGGACCGAACCGAACCGAATCGGTTATCTTTACTTTTATATTTTTTTAGTATCATTATATAATATATTTTATACTAGATATAATAATATAATTTATAATTAGATATAAAATAATGTAGCTTTTTTATAGAATAATTTTTATTTTATAGCGATTTTTTAATGCAGATTTTTTTTATAACAGATTTTCTTGCTAAAACAGAATTTTTTTATAGAACAATTTTTTTTATAGAATAAATTTTATTTTATTACAATTTTTAATGCAGTTTTTTTATATAACAGATTTTTTTACTAAAATATATTTTGTAATGGATTATAATTTTTTTTACTAAAATAGATCTTTTTGTAACAGGTTTTTATAAATTTAGATTTTATTAAAATCGTACCGAAATTGACAAAATCGGTAATTTTGGGAGATAATCGAAACGAAACTGGTTTTAAGAAATGCAAAACTGGTGGTACTGGTTTGATTATTAATTTTGTTTAAAACTGGATCGAATCGGACCAATTACACCCTACTCTTGGATAGACAATTGCTTGTTTGTTTTCTTAATGTCAATGATTTTTTATAAGCATAAGTCTACGCTACAAAGTTCTATATATTTAGGGCACTAATAAGCTATGTCCGTGAGCGATAATAGGAAATTAAAATGTATTGTATAATGTTGCGCCGTATAAAAAACACCATCTTAATAGGCCCAACTAAGGGCCCAAGGCATGTTGCAAGCCCATCTTTATAGAAGAAGGAAGACACAAAAGAAAAGACAGAAGGCCTGAATTTCTTTTTAGTTAACAAAAGGCCTGAATTTCAGTTGTTAAATGATGACATAATATAAAGCTGACACACATTAGACTCAAGGATTAACTAAATTAAGGATTAACTAAATTAAGGATTAACTAACCTCATTTGATTTTTATGATGGGATAAAATAAATTAAGATAAAATTTGGTTGAATAAAATAATATTAAAATATATTTTTAATATGATTTTTATTTTAGAATTTAAAAAAGTTGAATTATTTATTTTATTTTGTATACAAATTTAATAAAATTGTAATAATTAGATAAGATGAGATGAGATCAAACTATAAAAACAAATGAGGTCTAAGGCTTCATTTAGATATGGGAGTAGATCCCTCCAAAAGTGATATAAAATAACGAGACAATTATAGAAAAGAAAAATGCACAACCAAAAAAAAGATTGTAAAATGACTTTTTCATCCATTTCCTTGCATTCTTCGCTCTTCCTAAAGACAATGCATCCCTCTTTTCAATTACGACTACTCTATTTTACACAGTAATGGGTACACTAGACTCACCTATAAGCAATATCCCACGAACTCTTCTTTTTCAACTACTGGTGCTAACCCCCCTTAGCCTTGGTGGAGCTCCTTGGATTACACTCACATTGCAACGTCCTCCTCTCTCATCCTCATATCTTTAGTAGGACAGATGACAATGATATTGGACTCTTGCTTTCTAACCAAGTCCTTACCTTCACAACCTAGCCCAAATTCTTTAGGCTCCTCTCTTTTCATCACTTTTTCCTCCACCTCCCTTCCACTCTTTAGGTTCTATAACACCTCAGTATGCCTCATTCCCCCCTCACTCCCTGCCTTTCCCCCCTCCCTTCCTCAACTATCTTCCTATCACCCATTCTATCTTTCTTTTTGTTTTCTTCCTCCCTTTCACTATTTTTCTTCAATTCACTGAATGGGCTCTAAGTTATGCTCCAAATAGTGCAGTAGTTTCATTATCCAAAATACCTCCCAAACAACCCTGCTTATCATGCATAATGCATCCATATTGAAAGTAAATTTTAGGCAACTTCTCATATTTAAACAGAATCCACATCCTATGTTCATTAAAGGTCATTGTTCTTCCTCTGGCCAGAGTCTTCATCAGTTCACGCTCAACTCTGACCCTTAAACATCCTCCCCATGCCACATTATCATCTTGGATGTCCACCTCAACTACTTCCCCAATCGAGCCTCCAATCTATTCACCCAATTGCCTACTCATACCCCTCAATGGAAAATTATAAATTTAGATTCAAAATCTCTTACAAGAAAAATTCATCTAATGATTTGAGTTAATCCATAGAAAGATTTTAAAACAAACAGATGATTATCAAATAGCCAAGGGTGACCATCAAGCACCCTGTTCTTATCTTCCCAAATTGCAAAAGTTATTACATAACATTTAACTCCAGTTTCGTGAAAATCCATTAGTTTAATTACTATCCAAATTTCCACCACTATTGATTTGATGATATCACTTCCTATTGACCGCTCCAAACAAATTTTTCTTGTCAAACTTCTCGCCCCCTTTTTCTTTAGAATCTTCTGTTCTCTTGATTGAATCTCAATCAGTTTGGTTTCTTCCACACTCAACTTTAATTTATCACATATCTCTTATAATTCCTCCATAGTGAGCGGAGACTCCTATAGTGAGCGGAGACTCCCCCTCCCTACTTCCACGAAGTATGATGGATTAACAAACTTCTCCTTTATTGCTTTTTAGAAAGTGCTAGATAGAATATAAAAAATGATATTCTTTTAGTATAGCTTTAGGTTCGTAATTCTTTTGTCAACATACTGCAAAAAATAAAAAAATATTTGTTATTGGTTATTGGTTATTTTTTACAAAATTAACACTTTTTTGTTCAAATGAATATAATTTTTATTACAAATAATTATTATTGTTATAAATAATTCGTTATTAGTACTTGTATTTCTTGTAGTGACTGCATTAGATAAATTGCATTTTCTAAATAAAGCAAGATTTCTTTCACTTTGTTTGACCTAGTTTAATTCAGATAGGGTCAAGTAAAAACTAAGCCTCAAGAGTTCCACATCATTATATATTTTTATTTTCAACTTTTGTCTCTAAAGTTTGATATTTTCTTTTTCAATACAACAAATTTTTTTGTATGTGTTTAAATGAAATGGAAAAAATAATAAATCACATATTGGTGTGTGGTATATCGTACATGGAATAATAAGTAGAATTTTTTCTTTTTGAGATATTTTAATGTTACTAAACTAAAGGAAGTCTTCTACACATAATCCATATAGCACATATTTCACAAGGAAAAAAAAATGTGTGTTGTGTGGTATAAAGATGCACTACATTCTCATCTTACTTTCTTTAGTATTTTGAAAAAATAATGTTATACACTGCATTCTCATCTTACTTTATTCCCACTACATAAGATGTAATACTTTTATCACCATTAGATAGTAAAGAATAATCCGTTAAAAGATCATATAACGATAATAAATATGTCACATCTTACTTAATAGGATGAAAATAGTATGCTATTATCATGTATAGAATTTTCCATGAAAACATGCTATCATAAAGAAGGTGGCTTCTTGGCAGTCCCACCAACCACTATGATTTGTGTAAGTTGAAACTCTCAAGGATTTGGAAACTTTCGAACAGTGTGGGAGTTGCACCACTTGGTGCGTTCTAAGTGCCCAAACTTTGTTTTCCTTATGAAAACAAAGTGTAATAGACATAAGGTGGAGAATATTCAGAATAGGTTTGGTTTTCAGCATAGCTTTGTAATTGATAACAAGGGTTCAAGTGGTGGTATTTATTTCAATTGGAAAGATCAAGCTAATGTGGAATTAGTCACATTTCTCTTAAGTTGACCTTATCTAAGGGAGAACAAAGATCTTTTTTGTTGATAGGCTTTTATGGCTTTCCTAAAGCTCCTAAAAGGGCAACCAGTTGGGATCTTCTTAGAGCTATCAAATCTAATGAAAATTTGGTCTGGATTTGCATTGGAGACTTCAATGAAGTCTTGGACAATTATGAAAAATATGAAACTGTTGATAGACCATTAAGAATGATGGAAGCTTTCGGAGATGGAATCAAGGATTGTGCAGTTAGAGAGGTCCCTTTCTAAGGTGATTTCTTCATATGGAACAACAAAATGGAGGAAAGTTCCTTTACTAAAGAGAAACTGGACAGGGCACTTGGCAATCAATGCTGGTTTGATTTTTTCCCAGATTGTTTTGTGACGACTTTAGCAGCTCAAAGTTATGATAATGCATCAATATTCGTCTCAGTTTGCAGTGATGTTTCTTTAAGAGACCAACTGGTTTAAAAGAGATGGCTATGAGGATGTTGTTAGTAAAGCCAAGTGGACTATTTAGATGTCGAGAAAAGTCTTAAAAGTCTCTAAAAAAAATTGATCAAAGAATCCATTAAAAGTCTCTAAAGATGTCGAGAAAAGCTTACTGTCTGGAGGGAGGCATCCATTTAGAACCAAAGAAAATTGATCAATGACAAGATGGCACAGATTAAACACTTGCAAAGTATTAATCAAGGGGACAAAAGTTCTATTATCTTTGCTCTCAAGAAGGAAGTTGACTCATAATTAGAAGAAGATGATTTGAGGTGGAAGCAAAGGGCAAAACAATAATAGTTAAAAGAATGTGACATAAACATCAAGTTCTATCACAGTTGCGTTTTTCAAAGAAGGAAGGTCAACTAAATAAAAACAAATCACATCAAAAGGTAGTCGTTTTGTATACAATCCAGAAGAGATGAGCTCCTTATTTTAATCTTTCTTCCAACATCTCTTTACTTCTACTCATTCTATCAATATGGAAGATTGTTTACAAAATATGTAGCTTGTTGTTACCTCTGAAATGAATGCTGAATTAACTCAAAGAATCTCTAATGAGGAGATTGAAAGGGTTGTTTTTGACATGAATGCATTGGGGTCATCTAAACCTAATGATTTTCTATCTATCTTTTATCAAAACCACTGAAGGTGGTTGGATCAGATATTTGTGCGGCAATAAAAGATTCTTTCTTTTCAACTGAATGGCCTCAAAAGTTCAGTGCAACTCATATTGCTCTTATTCCCAAAGTGAAAAATCCTTAAAGGGTAACTGATTTCATGCCTATAACTCTGTGTAATATCATCTATAAGATCTTAGCAAATGTCTTGGCCAATAGATTGAAACTATTTTCACCTCAAATTATATCCTCCACTTAGAGTGCATTTGTTCCAAATGGACTAATCACAGACAATGGTGTAGTGGCTTTTGAAGCCATGCATTCAATGCAAAACCAGATAAAGGAAGAGAGGGATTTATGATATTAAAACTTAATATGAGTAAGGCATATGATAAAATTGAATGGTCTTTTCTCAAAACTATCATGGAGAAGATGAGGTGTGATTGTAAATGGATTGAGGTGATTCTAAGGTGTGTTTCAACTGTTTCTTACTTAGTCCTTGTAAATGGCATTTCACAAAGTTCTTTTGTTCTTTTAAGAGAGATTAGGCAAGGAGATATCCACTCTTTTTAAATCTTATACTATGTGCTGAATCGCTAAGCAACTGGATTCAATGTGCTAAAAATTCTAGAGTAATAACAAGTGTTCCCTTGAGTAGAAATCACTAAAGATCAATCATCTGTTCCTTGCAGATGATTGTCTTATCTTTTATAAGGCAAATCCTCGGAATCACATCTTTTTGGATGCCTATGAGTGGCCTAGTGGACAAAGGTTTAATAAGGATAAATCATCCATGTTTTTTAGTAAGAATATAAGGGGTGAGACTCGAGATTTCATCACTCAAATTGCAGACATCTAGTTCTCACAATCTTATAACAAATATCTAGGATTACTTAGGGTGATTGGGAGGTCCAAATCTAAAGCTTTCAAAAGCATTATTGACAAAATGAGAGGCATGATCCGTAACTAGAAAATGAAGTATCTCTCAGACTGACAATGAAATTTTACTCAACCAATTACCCAGGCCATCGTTACTTGTAATATGGGTGCTTTTAAGATTCTTAAGTCATTTTTTTTTTGGAAATAAATAGATTAATACAACAATTTTGGTGGAATAAAAAATCTGATGAGAAAATGATTTATTGGTGTTCCTAAGATAAAACGAGCTAGACTAAAGTAATTAGTGGTTTAAGCTCAAGAGATCTGTGCTTGCCAAACAAAAGTCGTGACTTCTTCAAAATTTCAAATATCAGTAAAGAATTTATTAAGTAATTTAAATCAGTAAAAATTTAAATCAAATCAATCATATAAACACTTTATTAAGTAATTTATCTACTTATCAGTAAAAAATTCCAAATATCATTGACAATCCTTTCAACATCACATCATTATAAAATAAAAAATATTTTAATTATAAAATAATTATATAAAAATAATTTTATATATTAATAAATTTAATATAATCTATTAAATTATAAAATTATTTTTATTTTAATACAAATTTAATGATTTACATAAAATTATATTAATTTATAAAATTATTTTATGGACGCAAGTGAAACACTCCTGTTAAAAAATACAAAGTACAAACACCTAAAAAATAAAAATGCGGATTTTGTTTTGATATTCTTTTTCTTGACTTCACCGACAAACATTAAAAAAACTAATAATTATAACAAAAATTAACGTAGCGGCACTAGGGCTGAGCAAAAATCCGAAAATCCGACTCCGACTCCGACTCCGCCCCGACTCCGCCCCGACTCCGCTCCGACTCCGACAAATCGGAGTCGGAGTCGGAGAAAAAACTCCGACTTTAATCGGAGTCGGAGACGGATTCGGTAAAGAAGTCCTGCCGACTCCGACTCCGACCCGACTCCGACTCCGACATACCGACTCCGATTTGTAACCCGACTCCGACTCCGACTACGATTCCGACTCCGATTCCGATTATATATCCGACTCCGACTCCGACATTTTGCATATAATTTGTAAAAAAAATATATCTATTTTTCATATATAACTATTATAAATAGATAATTAAATTAATTATTGTTTCCAAATAATTTACTCATAATAAGTCATATTAATTATTGTTTCTAAATAATTTACTCATAATATAATAGACATATATAATTATAAATACTAATATATTAAGAATTACTAATGTAATAATTTGTAATATTAATATATACAAAATTAAAGACCAACATATAAGTAGTGATGTATTATAAACTAATAAATAGTAAAATATCATAATGTTGATAATTACTATTATATAATTTTAAATCCTAGACTATTACAACCATAGATTGATAATTAAATGAAATAATAGTATGTTGGATAATGTATAAATATCAATGTATGAGCCAATGTACATTAATAGTAATATTAATGTATTAATACCAATGTGTTTTTAAAGACTAACATATAAGTAGTGATGTATTATAAGTTAATAAATAATAAAATATCATAATGTTGATAAATGATAATTACTATTCTATAATTTTATAAGCACAAGCTTATTCAAAATAATTTCTTAATAATATAATAGACATTTATTAAGACCAAAGTTCAAATCTTAAATTCTAAACCCTTAATTTTAAATCCTAGACTATTACAACCATAGATTGATAATTAAATGAAATAATAGTATGTTGGATAATGTATAAATATCAATGTATGAGCCAATGTACATTAATAGTAATATTAATGTATTAATACCAATGTGTTTTTAAAGACTAACATATAAGTAGTGATGTATTATAAGTTAATAAATAATAAAATATCATAATGTTGATAAATGATTCTATAATTTTATAAGCACAAGCTTATTCAAAATAATTTCTTAATAATATAATAGACATTTATTAAGACCAAAGTTCAAATCTTAAATTCTAAACCCTTAATTTTAAATCCTAGACTATTACAACCATAGATTGATAATTAAATGAAATAATAGTATGTTGGATAATGTATAAATATCAATGTATGAGCCAATGTACATTAATAGTAATATTAATGTATTAATACCAATGTGTTTTAAAGACTAACATATAAGTAGTGATGTATTATAAGTTAATAAATAATAAATGTATAAACACTAATAAATAATTTCTTAATAATATAATAGCAATATTAATGTATAAACACTAATGTGTTTTTAAAGACTAACATATAAGTAGTAATTTATTATAAGGAATTTGTTTTATTTAAAAAACTTATAATTATTTAAAATTATTTTTAAATTCCAATTACTAACATAATTTGTTTCTTTAAAAATATTTAATAAACTTTCTTATTTAATTTTATAATAAAATAATATTAGTTCTAGTATTTATTTTGAATTAATTATATTATATTTTTACTTTTAATTATCAGTTTTTATTTAATTTATTTATAATTTATTTATAAATTTAATATATACCGTTAGATCTAGGTTAAACCTAGATCTAACGGTATACATTATATGGATATATATCAGATCGACGGAGCTGCATCTTCGATTCTTCATTTCAACGCGAGTCGCGACCCCGAGCTGCTTCTCCCCTGCTTCTTCTCATGCGACCCCGCGCCCCTCCCCTGCTTCTCTGCTTCTCATGCGATCCCGAAGGCCTGAGCTGCATCTTCATTTCAACGCGACCCCGAGCTGCTTCTCCCCTGCTTCTCTGCTTCTCATGCGACCCCCGCGCCCCTCCCCTGCTTCTCTGCTTCTCATGCGACCCGAGCTGCATCTTCATTTCAACGGACCCCGAGCTGCTAGCCTGCTTCTCTGCTTCTCACTCGAGCTGCATCTTTGCTTCTCTGCTAGCCTGCCAACTAAGCATAGCAAGAAAAAAGGGGTGAGAATTTCGAAATAAATGATGCTGTCAACATATTTTAATTGATGATGCATGAATGTGATAAATTGTCTGAAGCCCTACATCTATTTGTATGGTTGCCTGGCTGCTTCGTACTTCTCAGATTGTACCATTATCTTAGATTGCACCATGAATGTGATAAATTGACATTGGCATTTCCAATTTGAATCTTGTTACTTTAATATGACTATGAGAGATTATAAATTACATATGACTTAAATCTTCTAAAAATGAAATATTCATAATTCAGCTTAATTTAAGATTGTTCGAATATTATTATGTTGTAATTTTTATTATATTATTGTGTATTTGATAGATTTTTTATTATATTATTATATATTTCATTAACATATAATTTATTTTAAGGAATATTCTATATACATTAGTTAGGATAACATCGTATCATAGATTCATATGATTTTACACTGAAATATATATAGTAGTGTTATGTGATTGGTAGGGACTAGAGTGAATAAAAATTTCAAATCTGATTATTGTCGACTTTCAATTGCAAAAGATCCATTACTATCAATGTTGTTAGGGATCAAAGATGGAAGTGGCTTAATAATTCCTTCTGCTTGTTATTGCCCATGTTTAAAGAATAATGGTCTATATTCAAATTATTAATTAGTACAAAAGTGGTACAGGTATTGATCATCAATATATTATATCAAACATAGTTGACTTCTATGAATTTGTGATGTGCATGACTTAATACAGATGGTGATTGGTAACTATAACCTCCAATCATCAAATATATTATTGTTGTAGAGTAAGATATTCTTTGTTGCTTCAATCCAAAGATTTATAAGATATCCTCTATTTAATTTTTTTTTTTTTTAAGTTTTAAATCATGAATATTCAAGGCTCTGGAAGCACTCCTACATCCACCGCTGCATCATGTCCAGCAGGACCACCACCTTCCCTTATGGAAGAACCTCCATCACCCATGATTGCAGAGTCTAATGAACAATTAGACTCTGCAACGGCCACTCAGTCCACTTCTAAAACAACCTGCTCTGCTCGTCAAAGAAATCCCCCAAAAATAGATCTATTGTCTGGGATAACTTCACAAAAGATACGGATTGCGATCCTGATGAACCCGTGCACTTGTAACCATTGTGGGAAACAATTTAAATGTCATCCTAAGAGGCAGGGTACCTCAGCATTGAAAACTCACGTTGATCTTTGCCCTAAAGGACCTAAGAAACGAAAAAATCAACAATTCTTGATCCCAGAGGCAAGAACTGATGGAGGGGAAGGGGAAAAGAAATTAGGGATGACCAAGTACAATGAGAAAAAAGTTAGGGCTGCCCTAACTAGGATGGTGATTATTGATGAGTTGCCTTTTTCAGTTGTGGAAGGTGAAGGCTTTCGAGAATTTGTTAGATCTCTTGATCCTAGGTTTCCTATTCCTTCTCGTTTTACGGTAATGAGGGATTGCATGAGACTGTTCTTGAGAGAAAAGGATAGTTTGAAAAAAATGTTTTTAACTACTAAGCAAAGAGTGAGCTTGACCACTGACACTTGGACGTCTATCCAAAACATCAATTACATGTGTGTTACGGCTCATTTTATTGATAGTAGTTGGAAGTTGCATAAGCGGATAATTTCATTTTCTCGTATTGGTGATCACAAAGGGTCAACAATTGGTAGGGCATTGGAGGAGTGTATGCTTGATTGGGGGATTGACAAATTGTTTACAATAACTGTAGACAATGCTTCCACTAATGATTCCGCTATTGATTGGTTGAAAACAGTTGAAGTTGGAAGATTAGAGTGTGTTGAGGATCATGCGTATATCCACATGAGGTGTACTGCGCATATTTTAAACCTTATTGTCCGAGAAGTTTAAGCGAAGTTGATGAGTCAATCAGCAAGATCCGTAATTTGATTAGGTATGTCAAGTCTTCTCCTCAAAGACTTGCCACTTTCAAGACTTGTGTTGAAAGGTCAAAAGTTCCATGTCATAGTTTCTTATGTCTTGACGTACCCACTAGATGGAACTCAACTTTTCTTATGTTGGATGTGGCTAGCAAGTATAAAAAAGCCTTACAACTTTTGCTTGATGATGACCCATACTCAAGGGTTTATTTGTCTGAAGATGGGCATGGGAGAAAAGGATTGGGAGCTCCCGTGCATGATGATTGGGAGGCAATAGAGAACTTTTCGAAGTTCTTGGGAGTATTTTATAATGTCACAATGCGTCTTTCTGGTACATTATATGTCACTTCGAATCTGTTTTTTAAAGAGCTCGCTGGCATTCATAAAAACTTGATGGGTTTTTGCGAGAGTAACAATCGACGCTTCAGTTCAATGGCCTTGAGAAGGAAAGAAAAATATGATAAATACTGGGGTAATATTGAAAAAATAAACAGGTTATTGTTTATTGCTGCGATTCTTGATCCACGGTGCAAATTGGAAGCTCAAGAATATTGGTTCAAAAAAGCATTGGGTGAGGATAAATGTGAGGAATTTGTTGAAATCCTTAAGGATGATTTTCCCGACTATATGAACAATATGCAGAGTTCAATGGTGAGTACACTAGCATAAGTGGTCCTATAAATGATGCTTCTAGTGCTCAGAGTGATACTTGTATCTTAAAAAGGAATAGCAGTAGCGTTATTGATGACGACATATACACAGATCTCCATAAAAACAAGAGTTCAAGTATGTTGGATACTAAGTCGGAGTTAGAACGGTATTTGTTGGAAGCTGTTGAGATCCCCTCACAGAGTTTTGATATTTTAATTTGGTGGAGGGTCAACTCTACCAAATATCCAATTCTTTCAATGATGGCGAGAGAAATCTTGGCCATTCCAATTACCACTGTTGCTTCGGAGTCTGCATTTAGCACGGGAGGTCGTATTTTGGATCCATTTCGAAGTTCTTTGGCTCCAAG
The DNA here is from genome assembly GCA_036559045.1 of Platycarya longipes. Lineage (NCBI taxonomy): Eukaryota > Viridiplantae > Streptophyta > Magnoliopsida > Fagales > Juglandaceae > Platycarya > Platycarya longipes. The sequence goes on along the minus strand of CM071803.1, from coordinate 30,049,486 downwards.
AACTGTGGAGGCCCTTGTGTGTACGCAAAACTGGTTGAAGTCTACTCACATATGCTTGAGTCAAGATCATTTCGCTTTAATTGATGATGCAGAGAGTTATAAATTAGACTCAGGTAACATATTTCAAATTTAATTAAATATGTTAAATCACTTGATTTGTCTTTTTTTTTTAATACTAATAGCTTATATTTTAATATGTTAATGTAGAATTGGTTACTAATATGGCGAACTTACTACATGAAGAATGAAGATGATTGAGGTTTGAGGTGCTTTGTTGTTGTTGAAGTTGTGTACTTTTTTATTTGTTTAATTTTATTGTCTTATTTGTAGAAATTTATGTGGTATCTTATTTCCTTACTAATTTTGTTTTTTTTTTTCTTCAGGCACAGCTGGGAAATTTGAAATGATATGTAATTTATAATTTGTATTAGTTATTTTGTTGAAATATGGAAACTATTGTTTTGTAATTTTAATTGGTTTTGTAATTTATTATTGACATTTGACTTTGGTTTTGTAATTTTAATTGGTTGGAATTTGTAATTTTGGACTTTTGGCTTTGTATTTCATTATGTAATGATATTGAAGTCCAACTTCGATTTATTATAGTTTGAAATTGTAAAATTGAAATTTCAAATGGGTTAAAAAAAATTCCAATACAAAAGTCCAATAAAAAAATCCAATTCCGACTCCGTTCCGACTCCGCTCCGGTAAAGTCGGAGTCGGAGTCGGATCGGAGTGTATAGAAGTCGGAGTCGGAGTCGGAGGATTCCATTTCCGACTCCGACTTAGTCGGTGCTCAGCCCTAAGCGGCACTACACACCCCGCCCTTTGACTATTACATGTGACATTTCAGTCCTTGGTTTTCACTTTATTTAACTATTAGAATCCCTGCAACTATATCCTACTTTTTAGGAAAGTTGTGGCCGTTTTTCGGATTAAAAATTTAAGATTGTGTTTAATCTAACTCTAAGATTGTGTTTGTTTCACAAATTATTTTATATCATCATCGGATTGTTATAATTTTTTTAAACTCCTACATAATATATAATAAATAATTTAATTTTCTTAAATCTTAAAATAAAGATAATATTAAAAATAATATAATAATAATATTATATTTAATTTTTAACTTTCATCTTATTTTATTTTATTTTATTATGTAGACAAATAAAATGAGATAATTTTAGATAAAAAATGAAGTTGAATAAAATTTTGTATATTGTTATTGTTTTTAGAATTTGAAAAAATTAAATTATTTGTTATATTTTATGTAAAAATTTATAATAATAAAATGAGATGAAAGGCTTTTCAATTCCAAACGTGGTCATAAAGCGCAAAAATAGACCCATCTGATCAAATTTATGAGAAATTTTATTCATATAAAAATAATTTTATTTGAAGACTTTTATAACTCGGTGGGAATAACGTAGTAAAAAACTTACACTATATAACTTGATATAAAATTTAAAATTTACCAAGTATATTTTACAAATAATGTGGACAACAGTATGCTCTACCATCGACTTAAACTAACTCAGAATTTATTAAACATGAAAGAAGTGGAATTCACTTCTTTTGTCGATATCTCTCCCGCTTTAAATGGTTAAGAACTCTAAGGATCCAAATCCAACAAGAAAATGTGTGGCCCTAAAATATTCATTTCTCATTAAATGATGTTTGAAATATTAACGATAATAAATATTATAGAATTTATTTTAATGAGAAATGATAGATTTACTACTATTTTATAATTATTATATAATTTTTTTATATTTATATTTTTTAATTTTTAATTTTACTTAATAATTAAGAATGTGAATATTAATAATTTTTTTTCTTAATGATTAAAAATATTAAAAAAATACTTAAAAGAAAATGATAAAAAAATAAAAAAACTCAAATACACTATAAGTTGTAAAAATATTATAAAACCCGTTGCACGGGTATCATTACTCTATTTTAAATGTTTATCTCCTAAAGCTCTCAAATTTTAACAATAAAAAAAAAAATTGAACATATTCATAGTTTACAATTATTATTTTATAATTAATTACATATAAGGTGTGGAATGAAAAAAGAAAGAAATAAAGTAAGTAGAAAATATTTTTTGACATATTTTGCTGATTGTATGGATCAGGATCTCTCCATATATATTCAAGTTTAATTATTAGTAATATTAATTTCATCTTAATTTTGTCTTATTATTTGATGTGATGTAATATGAGAGATTTTCCCATGTAAAATAATTAAACAAAGATAACTTAAGTTGAGACACATTAATTAATAATTAAAAATGGTTGATCTAAAGAACAAATATAATAGAATGATTCTATCTTACAACATTCTTGACGTGCCAAGCATATCTTTAATCAAGTATTTCATATTAATTAAGATAAAAATATTAATATTATATCATATCATTACTCTTAGATAAAATTGATATGTAGCATAATTTATCTATCACATTTTCTAAGATAAAGAATATATAGTTTTAATTTTTAATAATTGAAGTGAGTTGATATAGTTTGAGAAAACTTTGTTTAGTTTAGTAAATAATTCTCAAAATCTTCAAAACTCTCGTAATTCAATTTTCAAACATCACGCAAATATAAAATAAATTTTAATTTTATATTTTATGTTTTCTCATCCAAACATCATCTAATACAACTTTACAAATTTAATAAAATATCTTTACTTAAATTATTTTAAAATTATTCATAAATTATGACACATTATGTTTAGGGATGGTTGATACACGCTTGCACACTCCCTCACATAATATTTTAATATATATTTTTTTTTCTTCAAATAATCTGTATGTACCTTTGCTTTTTATTTTCCTTATGTTTAATCACGCCCTTAATATTAGATGAATAATTTAAATATATTTTCTTGAATAATATTATATACAAATTCAAAACATATAAATAAGTAATGGTAGATATAATTATTGAGTGGATAAATATTATATAATTTTTTAAAAAAATAGTATAATTTATTATTAAAAAATTTATTTTTATGTAGATTTTTTATTTATTTATTTATTTCTTCATTTTGTTTTTTCACCTCGTGACGCTCGGAGAGTCGGAACGACCGACTAAACGGAGTTGGGTTGGACTGTTGGAGTGTGAACTGTGAACTGTGAAGAAGTGTGAATATCGTAATTTCGCAATCCGTAATACAACCAAAAAGGCGAAGGCAACCTTAAAAAGTCGCTGTGTGTCACTCTCTTAGCAAAGCAGAGAGAGAGAGAGAGAGAGAGAGGGGGAGAGGGAAGCTGAGAGAGAGAGAGAGGCGTACGGTAACGGTGTCTCCTCAGATTCCTGGTTTCAGCTCACTTTTTCTCTCTCTATATGTACATGCGATTAAGGATATTTGCCAAAGGGGCGACTCAGCTCTTTGCTTCTTTTTTTTTTTTTTCTCTTCATGGGATCCCTTTGGTTTCTTCAGATCTGTGCTGTTTGACCCCATTGCTTGTTATTACTGTTCTCTGATTTTTTAATTTATTGGTGTGTTTTTTGGTATCGAGGTTTCACGTTTGATCCATCAGTTAGTTTCTGCTTTCAAGTCATTGTTTTTTGTTATGTTTTGTTCTTTGTCGTCAAGAAAATACAGGCAAAATAGTATTTTTTTTTTTCTCTGTTGTAGATTTTTCATTTGTGTTTAATTTGTCAGTGTCGGGCTGAAGTCACTGGAGGCAGCGGTTCATCGACCTCTTCCTGAGAATTTGTTGTGACATTAACACAAAACATGAATCGGTCGATAAACCTCTGCATCCAGCGCTCACCCTCTCTCTCATTTTTGACATTTATTTCTTTATTTTCATAGTATTCTCTGTTTGGTTGCTGAGAAAAATTCAAGGAAACCAAAACAAAACTAATATCTTGTTTATACTGATCGGTATAAAAAGTGTTTGGGGGATGGGGTCTTGATTTAAAATTCCGCCTTTGTTCTGGTTTGTGTATTTCCGGTACTTGAAAATAAAAAGATCACAGAGCTATATAGAGGAGAAAATTTAATCCTCTTCCGTTTGTGCTGCTTCTTACCAACTTAATGTTGGGGGGAAATTATAATAATTGCATGCCTTAGAGAACATATGAGTGTGGAGCTATATCTTGTTTTGATTGGCACCGGTTGTCTCGAACAGCATTCTGACTAATCCCGAACTGCATCGGACTAATCTCGGAGTGCACAGGCCCTCGACAAGTAGAACTATATTAGCTGTTGACTTTTATTGTACATTCTTTCTCTACTTATTGAGTCATCTGTTTTACTTCAGCTATGATCAGATATTCCGACTGATTTTTTTTCCTGGATTGTAATTTTGCAAGAATTGGGATTTTTGGTTCTTTTATTTTTTATATACCCTCTTTCAATTTAGCACATTTTATGCTGTGTGGTGATATATTTTTAAGTAATCTGCAGGTTTTGAGATGAATTATTTATGGGAAATCGGTCAGTTTTGTGGCCTTTCAAGTTGAATTTGTTGTCATGAGAATGGTTAATATTAAGATGATGAGGATTAGCATGATCAAACTGCTTTTGACATCACAATTATATTGTGATGAATACTGTTATATGATCTGAACAAACGAAAAAATTTCTGTTGTTTGACTAATTTTAATCTAGCAATTAATGATTCACTTGTACCAAACATAATTGCTTGACTTGCAACATTTAATTTCATAAACTTGACAAGTGTTTTAGGGCTTTTGATGCTTGTTTGCTTCAATTGTTGTGCGATATTTTGTTCCTCAGCAAGTTCGACTTATTTTCGAGCTTGATTCTAGTTTAATGCTTGCTGTTATTGAAGCTTCACTTGCCTTTTTTTTTTTTTTTTTTTTCCCTTTTAAACTTTAAAATGCTCAAATAATGTTCTTAGCTATTAATTCGCAGTAGATTTAAATTTTCAGGTACCACCTTACCATTTTGTTGCTCATGAAATTCTTAAGATGGAAAACAATAGCTATTCTTCTTCTTTTTCATAATCTTTCTGCTGGTGTTTAGTTTATTGTGCATCAGACTTTCAGTGTTCTATAGTTTCTTGTGCTTCAAATTATCACAAGATATGCATCATAAATTTGCAAAACACTTCTACTGTTAGCAATTAGCTTTGAAGTTTTAAGTGTTCTCTTGACTATATTCTGTGATCAATCGTTCCAATGTTTTTGGGCCGTTGTAAATTAATGAAGAGGATTGGAAAGTACTGCGTAATGATCAAGATCCCCTGAAATTCTTACAGAATTGTTTTGCTTACCATATTAACTTGTTTTTAATTTCCAGGACTAGTGGTTTTCTTTTCTTTTCTTTTCATCCCAAGTGAGAATAGTTGGAATTGATTCTATGCCAATTACATGTCATTTTGCTTGAGCAGGTGGTTGTAAAGTGATCACTTGTTTCTACCTCTGATAATGGTAAAAGAGTATATTTGAAAGGAATTTCTGAAGTGGCAGACATGGTATTGTTGTAATGTCTATGAAAATGAGGGAAAATCAACAGTTTTGAATGCAAGTTGCCAGAGTATCTTCTAGGTACTTTGTTGGCTTCCTAGAGCAGCCAAAATAAAATTAAATAGAAATCAGCATTTTCTTGTGTTGTGGATATTCTAATTCCATTATTTGGTGCTTTGAGCTTATGAAGTACTTTACATGCTGACCTAATTATTCTCTTCACTCCAATGGAAGATTTTCATGCTGATTTTTTCCTGTATTTTTTTTTTTTTTATTTCTCTTGTTGATTCAAAGGGTTTACCTTTTCTATTGTTACCGTTATAAGTTTCTGTTTGGCATCTCTCTTTTTCTTTTACCAAGTAGAAAATAAATTAAAGGAATATTTGTTCTTATTCCCATTGTTATTCATTCCATTAGTAGGTGACGGTACACGCACGGTGTTTACACTTTAAGTAAATAAAGTTTATTTACAGCCATTTATAATCAAAGCTTGAAGTGTTAATTCTCTACACGTTAATAGTAGAGGAAAGGTTGATGGATGCACTGAGGATTCTATTGACTTTTGCATCAAATTCTTTTTTATTTTTAGTTAATAATTAAAGAAGTATGTTTTTAGTGAGTTTGTGAGAACTTTTTATTTCAAACTTTTTAAGTGGATTTAATAAATGTTTAAAAAACTAAATAATAAACTTAGCTGTCTATATGTCTTCATTTACTAGGTGGTGGACTTATAAATTCATATAAATATTTAACGCTAATTTACTAGGTATAAAATCAAGTAGGAAAAGTATTATATACATAAATTAAATTCTATCCTGCGTATGGTCTGCCCGGCTTTAAGGGGATATTTTCCTAAATGTAGAAAATGTGCAAAACAATATAATAATGATAATGTGTGTGTATATATATATATATATATATAACAATTTTATTACTTTAACAAGTGGAGTATAGATCCTCCTCACTTGTATGACTTTTCTCTTATAAAATTATAAGATAGTAAGATGATTCTTTTCCCCAAAATTGAAAAAAATAAAATGCATGCATACGTTCTTTTCTTGATGTAGGAATAGGGGTATAATCTAAAGATTTTAATTTTGTACTGTATCGATCGGTATAGTCGAAATATGTCATATTGGCTGGTTCTTCGATACATATTTTAGGGATATATTGTTTCGATCAAAATATCGATGACACAGGTATATACTAGTCAATATTTCGATCGGTACCGGCTTTGTATCGGTCAATATTTCGACTGGTATCGGTTGTATCGGATTTTAGATTTTGGCCCTTCAATTTTAGAATTTTTATTTTTATTTTTATTTTTTAATTTTTTACTTCAATTCATACTAGACTAATTATATATATATATATAATTATTCATATATTGACTATTATTTTGAAATATAATTTATATATGTATTTATATATATAATTTTTTTTATGTAGACTATCTCGAAACAATGCATGAAATGATATCAGTACTGAAATATTTCGTTTCAATGCTTTGTCTAGTAAGATCATTGGTACGGTATTCAAAATTTTGGTATAAACGATTTAGTCTGGTATGGGAGGGTTGATGGAATGAAATTTTTAGTCCATTTTTTCAAATCAGGCCAAACCAAACATCATTTGAGATTGGATTGGTAGCTATTAGTAGGGTTTGGTCCAATCGGTCTGACCTAATTATTTTATAATTTTTTTCAAATCAATTGATCAAAAAAATTATTTAAAAGATTAAATTAAAATTAAGGGAATTATTAATGTGAATTATGTAATTAATTCAATAAAAAAAATATTTTATATGATCAATGATAATAAATTAGATAAAAATTATATTATTAATTTATACCATTATTATATGGTTAGTTAATTGATAGAATATCAAAATTTTAATAACAGATTTAAAATTTTATATTAGTAATAGTGATAAGTTAGATGAAAATTACATTATTATTCTATAAATAATATATATAGATATTTATTTTTTATGTACTTTTGAATTCAGTTTGGAGTGAGAAAATTTCGGACCAAACTGAAACTTTTTAATTTCGGTTTCATGGATCGAGACTGATCTATCTCAGTTTCGGTTCAGTCTGGTTCGGAATGAAACAACAACCATGGTTGATTTATCTTAGGTTCAGACTGACCAATTTTCACCCCTATGTAGGAAGCTTGATGAATGTTTATATAGTAGTTTTACATCCTCACAAGGTGGATCCCGACGCCATACAATGTGTTTTTTTTTTCATTTTTATTAAAAAATTACAATATAATTATAAAAAAAATATCTATTTAATTATTAAGTAGAAAAAAAAAATGGTGAGATCTTCGCTGGGATCTGTAGGATTTCTCATGTTTATAGCATAAAAAATCTAACTCAACAGAGTCCACGTGTCACAACCGTGCCCCCTCAAAAAGGAAGGTATACATAATGATGCAATTTATGGAATTCTCTGAGTAACGAAACGGATATTCAGAGCTTCAAAGTTTTCCCAAATAGTTGAGGACAAGTTCCATTACAAGGGTGCCTATGAATCTCACCTTGTCCCCCATCCAAAGAATTGTGACAGACCAATAATTGTGGAGATAATGAAAAAGACATTCATTGAAATCATGATGATAGGTGTGGGAAAGGTAGGATGAATGAGTGGGCTACTGTTGCCAAACAAAATGACAAATATATTGACATTGAGTTGTGATGACAATGGCATCTTGTCATGTATAGAGGAGTAGGATGGAGATAAGGGAGCATTAATTACCTTCTCCAATTCACCTACCCCCAATATTGCTTGCTTTTTTGGCGTTCTCTCTCTCTCTCTCTCTCTCTCTCTAAGCTACTTCTTAGGTATAGCTGCTATAATTCGTCCTTTTTATCCTAACCTTGAGAAAAATTATAGGTAGACCGACAAAAGTGTATCGACTAGTATTTTTTTTTTAAAATTTGTGTTTGTTTGTTTTTTAAGATTATATTTTTTTTATTATTTTATAAAAATATACAAAAACAGAAAAAGAAAAATTAACAATATATACTTTTAGGTACTGATCCTTGGTCGACGTACCATCATCCTTCAAATAAATGTTTGAAGTTAGCACATTTATATTAATTTAGAATAAAAGATGAGAGGAAATGAATTTAAATAAAATTTAAAATTTAAATAAAATATTATTTTTTAATATTATTATTGTGTTAAAATTTTAAAAAATTATATTAGAATTTGAAAAAGTTGAATTATTTATTATATTTTATATAAAAATTTGAAAAAGTATAATAATAAATTTGGAATGAGTTAAGATGAGATGAGCTTACTCTTGAATCCAAATCAGGCCTTTGTGTACATGAAGTTGGAGCCTAGATACAACAATCCCTAAAAGAAATTTGAAGAAAATTTTAAATTTACTATTTATTTTTGAAAAGTAAAAGTACTTTTATTTTTTTTTTTATACTTTTTTTCTTCACTATTGATTAAATATGACTAAATTTTTTTGGTATATGTATAAAATTATACTTTTTTTTAAAATAACTTTTAACCAATCAAATGCCAATACTCATACCCTATAAAGATTTTTTAAAAAGTTTTAATAAGTGATATATAAATAGCACATTTCATAATAGTTATATGAGTATTTTTATGAACTGTCTCGAACCCACGTAGGAGGGTAGGGGGTGGTATATATAATTTTATATAGATGTATATAATTATATAATTAAAATAAAAACTCATCTAATATATATATATATATATATATATATAATTAAAACTACCCCTCAAATTGTAAAAACTAATAAAAACTACCCCCAGAATCTTTTTTGAAATTATTCTCCTAAATTATACATCTAATTTTACTATAGCTTTTAACTTGAAACTCAAATTTCAAATCATCTAGTCTCATAATTATTCGAAAAAAAAATTAATTATAAATTTATATAATTGTCAAAACTTATTAATTATATTCACTTACATAGTCTCACTTTAACTTGTATGATTGTAATATATCATTCATTAAAAATCTAACAACGTTATATCATTACTTATTAGAAATTTCTTAAGTTTATTTTTTACTATAAAATTTTCTTAAATCATAGAAAAATATGACAAAGTCAAGAATATTTGATTGTTTTTTTAAAAAGAAAAACATAGACAATTTAGATAGTGATAGAGCTCGATAACAATAGAACATGATATTTCTATCACTAATGAGCGTCCCTCTAAAATTTACACGTACTATAAATTTTGTTGATCGCCCCCTAAATACAAAATCTTGGTTCCAACCTTAAATTTAATTCTATTAAAAAAATATGAGTAATTTTACATATGATTGTGAGCTACGTAAACGATACATAATTGTTTTAAAAACGAGTAAAGTCTATTATCAAAGAATTAATTTTTTTATGTAAATTTTTTATTTTATTTACCTTTTATAAAATAATTGTGTGAGGACTATTTAATTTACGATTGCATATATTTTTTGAGTAATGTTAAAGAGCATCTAACATTCATAACATATATTTATATGAACAGTATTCATAAATACTATTTATGTGAATATATACTATAGATGTTGAATACTCCCAATATTTTTTCATCTTTTCTTGTTAGGAAAGTTTGATCGGTTGTTGTACGTTGCCTACGGTCCATTCTGGCTTCACCGATGGGTCTCCGTCCATCCGTCCTTGCGTTTCCACTCTATGCAGAGTCATGTGCCATTGTCAGGAGAGCATATGGTTCATGCACAACCTTTTTTTTAAGAGAAAGTTTATTTATAAATCTCATCTTTTAGACATCTAACACATGGTTGACATGAAGTTTTCTACATTAGTTATATTAAAAAAATAATTGGTATTTTATTTTTTAATTTTATAATAGATCTCACTATAATCGGTATGTATATTAACACATCGACTTATGTATATACAGCAAATCTCTTTTTTAGATAGTTTTATACCATTTCGAGAACATTTTCTATTCTTGAAGTTGTTCTTAGCATGGAATAGAAATCTTCCTAGCTACTAATAGCAATCAGATTCAATGTTGCCTTCTTACCACAGCCTTAAAAATTCCTTCTTGTTGTAGTTAGACATCACAAACGGAAAACAAATCATCTTGTTTCATTTTTAAAATAATTTTCTTAGAAAAAGTGGTTGCCAAAATAAGTTAAGTTTTATTAGGCATAATTTCAAGATTAAACTATTAGCATATTTACATACAAAAGAGTAATATTATATATAATCGTAGAATATACAAATATCGTACAATTATTTTAAAAATGAGTAAAGTTTACTGTTAAAAAATTATTTATTTTTTCATGTAAATCTCATATTTATTCTTTTTTTTAAACAACTGTACGACGTCTGTAAATTCACGACTATAATTATCATTTGATAATTTCTTGTTTGCATGATATTATACAATTGCCATTTTTCAAATTCAAAATAGGAAAAATTACCATAACATCACATGGGATTTGGTTAGAGCCGGCTGAATATATATTTGAAGGAAATCTCACATTATTTTAGAATGAATTTATCCTGAGTTTTATATAATGCATCATCTCTCTTTCTTATTAAGATCTTTTAGAGAATGGTATATGAACTTCTTTAATATTAAGATCTAAGATAAAATTTAAGTGAGTTTTTCATAATTATATATAATATAATAAATATAAATTATTATATGAAAATAAAATAAAATTTAATTTAAATATTTAAATAAATTAGTTTTAATTTTATATTTAATACAACAATTTATATAAATAAGACCTTAATGCAAATTTTATATCTCAATTTAGTATGATTTTCAATTTTTATTTTTTAAATATAAATAATTTTCGTATTAAATATTGAATTTATTATTATGAGGTCTTGTACACTTTAAAAAATATAAAAAATACTTAAATTTTATTTAATAAGATTTTTTTTTTCAAATTTAAAGAAAAAAAACAACTACTTTTATTTTTGAAAATTTTGCATAAAGTGATGTCCTAAACAATGATTTAAATAATCTTATCATTGAGCCGGCCGTGGATTTGATGTTGATAATTATATAATATTATTCATAGAGTCCAAAAACTAATATCCCATTCAGCTTAGAGTAAAATATCAAATCAGTCCTTTTATCGACCTTTTCAACAGAAACCAATAGGCAGATGTCCAAGTCATGGTTCCTACAATGTAACACATGTCCCAATACCACATAATCACAAAAATAGTTTAACATTGTTCAAATATTTGTAAGTTTGACCTTTCACGAACCTACTTGTTCTAGGACGGTGAAAAAAAGTTCTCTCGAAGTATAGATATGAAAAGTCCAGAGTAGAGGTAATACGATTAACTATATTTTATTTCCTTCATAGTAGAATAATAGTATATATTATATTCTTATCTTGTTTTTATTTTATTAAGATAATACATATTTATTTTTATTTTTATTAAATTATAAATTATTTTAATCATTCAACAATAACAAATATGTCACTTCTTGCATTATAAAATAAAAATAAGATAGTAATATAGTGTAAAAAAAATTTTCTTTAAATTATCGTCCAATTATCCCGTTAATTTTTAGATTTCTATAGTAAGTCATCTCACTTCAATATTTTATTTTGTCTTTTAAGGACGTGTTTCACATGTACTCACCCTCCATCATTACAATCAAAGGTAAAGGGTTTGGGTTGGATAGAACGCCTCCAATGCTAAAGTAAGTAAATGGTATGATTTTTCTAGTTAAATATCAAATGAGATAGTCATCATACTTGAATAATATAAATAGAACTTTAACTTCTTTTGATGGTACGGTATAACTGTCACATCCGTTATTTGAAATTTAAGTTTAGAGATATTAACACTATTGATTCATCTTTAATGAGTGGATAACCAAATTATTTCGAAGTACTCGAAAGATTAATGATCTAACTTTCGCCAAATTAGGCTTGTATGAAGTAGGGCCTAGGCCTTTCCAGTTTTTCAAGCTAGGTATAGCCTAGACCTATTATAACATCCCATGAGCCCTTAATAGAGGATTAAGCCCTTTCCACTCCCCATAGTTTTGGATTATATTGACCATCTCCAAGTTTGCTTTCGTTGACCATCAAGACAGATAGTACATGGAAAGCACGTATGAAAAACTATATACACAAACGCTACCTCGAATATGCTTTTATTGTGATTGTTTTGTGACCAATCGCTCCTCTTTCTCTCAATTGATTTCGAGTCTTGCATTCATGTTTTAAAACGTGAAGTTGTGTTTTAAATTTAATAGATGATTTTTAAATCAAGTTGAGTATCTTAAATCCCAAGATGAAGGGTTGTGATTAAATCTAAAAACTCTTAAATTTTTCCCTATTTCCCTTTCTCTCTCTCCCCTCGCTCCTTCCCTTCCCATGCTGCAACTAATAGCCCCTCCCTCCTGATCTTTCATCTTCCCTTCAACCTCCTTGTGCCACCGTTGTAGCCCATCGTCAACGTTAGCTTCACCTTCTCGGCCACCCCTTCCTCCTCTCCCAGCCACCCTCATGTGACTCTTCTTCCTTCCTTGAATCTATCCTCTCTTTCGGGTTCCCAACTGCACCGCATGATATTTAAGGCTCAAGTTTGAAAGGAATGAAAAGTAAAGTACTCAAAAGAATGGATGAAAGGAAAGAAAAGGAAAATTAAATGTTTTCAATGTATAAAAATACGTAAACGGCCATGATTGAATGAATGAATGATGGTACTAATGGACAAGCTAGATTGCAATGTTGGGTATGTAGTACTGGTAGTGCACCCAATGCTATCCCTGACTAAAAGGGATTTCCAACTTTTGGCCATGGGCGGAATTCAGATCCAAAAGACCACTAATACCAACACATGGGGCTTAACAATGTGTACCGACCAAAGGAAAAGTGAAAATACCAAATGATTGTTTGAAATCTTTTTAGTTTCCTTATGAATAAATGTGCAAGGTGGGAGAAGTGTTTTATGAAAGGGAAATCCTTTAAAGAAAAACCCTACCTTATAATATTTTTGGATGAAATGAAATGAATGTTTTACTTACAATATGTAGAGGAATGATGACTGCATGAATGAAAATATATGTTAGTATATTTTTATAGTATGAAATAATGCTTACCGAGTATTGGTCTCATTTTATTTGTATGTATGTACACCCTTCTCAAGAACAAAATGAGTAAAAAGCAGCAAGACAAACATGGCCCAAAGGAAGAGTGACGAAAGTGTAGACAATTTTATGAAATATATGAACATAAGTTTTGTAAAAGGACTTTTATTTTGATTAAGTGATTTTCACTGTAACTCTCTTTTAATTTATAGAGCATGCTTTTATTTTTAAACATATAAATTTTTATATCCTGGGAAGGAAAGGAAAATGTTTTAAAAGGGTTAGTAATTCCCGTCTTGTTTTCTAAAACTATTTTCTAAAGTCCCACCACAGGAATGGGTGTTATATGTTTAATGCACGATGTAGGATATTGTTTCTTAAAGAAGACTAACAAGGTTGTGACGACGAAAAAATCTAATCAATTTGGAACATAGTTAAGAGTTGATATGACTTTGCCTAGAAGGTCACAAGGTAGAACTGGAAGAATTGACAGTATTGAAAAGAAGTAACATGCAGAATGTGAGAAGCCATATTCTGTTGATGGTAAGATAGAAAGTTGCAATATTGTATCAAAGGTAAAGTTGGCGATTGAAGTGAATTTGGTGATGGGGAAGAAATGCGGTGGTGATCGGATATATAAATAGCGAATATGGAGGAGTGAATCACATAATGATTACAAAATTCTTGGAACAGATGGATATGAGTGAGAAGAAAGTACAACTTAGCTTGCGTGGTGGTTTGGAAAATAAAATGAAACAAGAAATGTCATAAGGGAAGGCAAAGATTTTGAGCTTAGTAAAAGAACCCGAATATAAAGGGATGGGCCTAGAAGTGTTTGCAAACTAATAATTGCGTATGATCAATTATTGTTAGCTAAGAGAGTGGAAAGCATGATCAATTATCGTTTTTGTTTTAGTTGCTAGTGGGTTTATCTAAGGTGATTTCAATATAGTGTTGTTGTTTTTTTTTTTGTTTGTATTAAAGCTATAGTTTGTTTGTTGTAAACGTGCACTAAGTGGATAAGGGACCTGTTGGCTCCCTGATCCATCTTAGGTAGTTGTCGAGCACATCAATTAATTCTCAAAGGCAACCCACATGTGACAGTTATTGAGCCTAAAGGCTATTCTATTGTTAAAGATGTTGGAAATTGAATGAGAGACGTGAGTGCTTGGCTTGAGAACTTCCTCGATGTATGCTCCTTTAGGGGGGAGGGCAACTTTTTTGTAGGCATTTAAGTATTTGATTCAAAGGTGGCCTAGCTTCTTTTATAAGAGGCGGGATCGTGTGTGCTAACCTTGGTGGTGGGGCGAGCACTAGCCTCAATCTTATGCTCAAGTACTAACCATTATTTCTCGTTGGTGAGGGTGTGTTAGCCCTTAGTGCATGCACGAGTGTTAACCTCGATTGATTGTTATGCATGAGTGCTAGACTTGGAAGCAGGGCCTTGGGTGTTTGACTCTAGGAAGGCCTAACTTTTTTAAGAAGTATTTACCAAAATCTATACTGGTCAAGCCACAAGTGTAAGACTTGCAAACCTGAGCCAAGTGGCCTGGTCTTCAAGGTTGTGTTTGGTGAGAGTTCAATTTCAATTGCGGTGGCAAGCTGGAAAATTGATAGCTCATTGATTCTTTGCTTTTATCCATTTGAAGATGTTTTGAAGCAGTGTTTCAAATGCCGTACCATACCGGCCGGTACGGCCAGAATTTTCTGTACCGGCCAGTTGGTCGGTACAAATAAGATGACATTTCGTTTCGGTACGGTCAAAATCAGCTGAAAAATGTTTAGTATGGCCGGTATCAGCCATACCGGATTTCGGCCTTCCATGTTTTTTTTTTTTTTTAATTTTTTTAAAATTTTTTACTATATTTAAACCTCAATCTAGACTAAATTAATTACATATATATATTTATCTATATAATTTATTTATATATTGACTATTATTTTGAAATATAATTTATAATTGTATTTATATATATAATTTATTTATGTATAAATTATTTCGAAACGGTACACGAAACGGTACCGGTACCGAAATATTTCGTTTCAGTGACTTGACCAGTACCGGTACCGGTACGGTATTCAAAACATTGTTTTGAAGTGCTCAAGTGTGGCTTAAAGATCACCTTGTGAAGATCTGAGAACTTTTATATGGAAAACCTCCAAAACCAAATTTGATAGTAAAAGTAAAATTCAAACAATAAGTTTGGGACAAGCAAACCTGAGCCATATAGCTACTGGTTTAAAGTTTTGATTGGCCAAGATTTCTCACGACTAAGTATTTTTGCCTGATGGATTGTTTGCTATTGAGCGATTTGTGCTCAATGGATATCATTGTGTGATTTTTGCTTGGTGAGGATTGCTCACCATTGAGTGGTTTTTGTTGATGGAGATTGTTCACCATTAAGTAGTTTTTATTGATGGAAATTGTTCACTTGTGTATCTTTGTTTTCCGTCTTGTATTGGGGCTCATGGTTGGGTCTATGGCACCTGAGTGTTGTTGATTAAGATCGGCGAGCTAAGTGCACCATTTATAAACTTTTCTATCTTCATGATCCCATTTGCCCATTCACTTGGAGTTTTGTAGAAATCCTTCCCATAAGGAGCTTTAGGGGAAGAACACCCAAAATCCAAACTTTCTAGAATAAGTAAAATTGAAATGTCAGTTTGAGGAAAGCAAAGATGGTCACTTAGCTACTGCTAGCAAGCTTAAATTTGAGGGAAGGTTTTAGTGCTCGCTAGTGATGTTGCCACAATGCTTGTTATTCTACTAGAATCTCATTGCTTGCCCATAAATATCGCACTTAAGTGCTTGGCAATCTCATTACTCGAGGCTAGCTTTATTGCTTGCCCATGGTGCTCCATGCTTTGGCAAGCTAAGTATTTTGGGAAAAAGTTTTAGTGCTTACCTATGATATCACAGCTTGGGCGAACTAAGTACTTGCTAGGCTTTTTGTTTGGGGTGAGTTGAATTGTTTGCTTAGGATGTGGCTAGGCTGATGTCTAGCATGATCATTGCTCTAAATGAGCTTCATTGCTTGCCATGGTGCTCCATGCATGGGTGGGCTAAGCATTTGCCAAGTTTTTTTAACTCAAGGCAAGCTTTAGTGCTTGCTCGTGATGAGGGTGTTTGAGTGCCCAACACACTGGTTGCTTGAGGCAAGCTCAATGCTCTCCACTGATACCCCAAGCAATGGGAAGATGTGTGCCCGTCATGCATATTGCTCAGGATGAGTTTTATTGCTCACATGTGATGTGGGAGGTTAAGTACCCGCCATGGTTGTTGGTTGGGGCATGCTTTAGTGCTTGCCCATGAGCCATAGTTGTTTCATTATGAGCCATGTGTGCTCATGGCAAACTTTAGTGCTCCCTGTTATGTTCCCAACTTGAGCAGGCTAAGGCCTTGTTTGGTTCCCAAGCTGGTTTGAGTATCTTCTATTTTTAACTCCTTCAACCATCCAAACACATCGCTTTAACTACATCAAGTCTTGAATTCGGTGGATTAACTACTGTAGAGGAACGTGACTGGTTCTCTAACAAAAGCAAACTTAATTCATACACACGCCTTGGCCTTATTTCCCACTTTTTTTTGCCACTCTCACCTACTGTTTTTTGCCACTCTCACCTCTCTCTCTCTCTCTCTTCTTCCTCTAGCCAAGTCAACTTTTTTTCCAAAATTTTACATCAAGTTGGCGCGGGGGGGGGAAGGGGGAACAAGCACTGCCAAGTGAATAGTTATGGGTCCCATCATCTTTACAAATTACCATGCATATAACTAAGCTTATCCTTACATTCAAACACATAATAAATTCATCTTAAATGGATTCCATAAAACTCACATCTTAACTCACTATTATTCATAAAGAACTCAAATAAACTCAATTCATCTCAACATCCAAACATAGCCTAAGTATCTGTCAGGCTTGTTGCTCCGACAAGCTTTAGTGCTTGCATGTAAGCCTTCTTTGTTTCTTGGGATAAGCTTTAGTGCTCACCGGTGAACCATACTTGGTGCTCAGAACAACCTTGATTGCTCACCCTTGCATGCTATGTCCATGGACGTGCAGTTGCAATACCCTTTCCTTGCATGCACTTAGAGTGGTTTTTCCATTGTGTTTCCATTTAAAACTTAAATCTTGAGAAATAAACATGTTGTATTTTGAGAAAGAGACAAGGGACTTATCTTTGTAGATGTTTTGTCATGATTCTCTCTCTTTTTTTTTTTTTTAAATCTTGAATTCTACTCCTTGTCTCTCACTATAATCCACTGTTAAGTGTGGTGCCTCTTTCATGTAGACCTAGTTTTTAATGTGTCATGCAACATTTTATTTGGAGAGCAACAAATCGGTAATCCCATAGATGGCATAATAGTTAATGTACTTTTTCAGGAAGGGCAGAGGCCAACAATATGGGTGAATTGTCCACGATGATGCTTTGACATTGATATGGTGCTAAAATGCACATTTATGAATAAAATAATAAATAAAATCTAAAATATAAATAAAGAGAAAGACACATAAATATATGTGGTTCGGCATAAAGGCCTACCTCCACAAGTGATTGAGAGTGATGTTCACTATATTAATTGATTTTACAGTTTCTCATGATCTCTTATTACTCTCAATACAATGGAAAATATAAGGCTCATGATATGATGAGAGATTGAAAAAGATCTTATCCGTATGGAAGTAGAGAAGGAGAGAGAGAGAGAGAGACAGAGAGAGAGAGTCCCAAAAGAGTATAGAGAAGATCCAAGAGATCATGTATTTCAAATCCATGTTTGTAGAAGTCCCTCCTTTTATAGAGGTTGATCATTTTTCTTTACTGGAGTTATTACTTTAGTAGCTGAGTCCCACATGCTTTATGGGACATATCCTTATATGCTTTGTCCCTCATATGCACACATCACCATATTAGCAACTATTTTCATTACAAATATAGTTATTGACGCCTCAATTATTGGAAATTTTGATTGTCTTAACCAGCATTCACTACAAGAAATCTGAGTTATCTCGACAATTTTTAATGTGCTGCAAATAAACTCGTTGCAAAAATTCCTCTATTGCATCAATTTCCAAATCGCCACGGGGTTTAAAATCATTTGCAACGAGGTCAAAAAATGTTGCAAAGAAATGTTCTTGGTGAGAACAAGTTGCCGCAATTGAGTTTTGAAAACTGAAAAGTCAATTGCAGCGCTATCAAAAGATGCTAGAAATAGGGTTTAGAGGTGAAACTTGGTCGCCTCAATTGGGTTTTGAAAATAGAATACCTATTGCTAGCGATGTCCATAATCGCTGAAAATAATTGCTAGCAATAGGTGTTTCTGGTGAATTTATGACTATTGGTGACGATTTGGAATCGTTGGAATAAGTATTTCCCAACAATTTTTAACTGAATTGTAGTGCCTATTTGTGGCGATATTTTGGACTAAGTGCGACAAAAAAAATATCGTCGAGAAAGATAATCTTTTTGCGGTGATTTTTGACTTCCATTGCGGTAGATCAAAAGTGAAGGAATAATATCGACGAAGTGCAATGAGGTGTAAATTGTCGAAAAAAGTGATTGGCGGTGATTTATAGCACTTTTCTCGATGAAAATTTGTGCTGTGAAAAGGCTATTCTATTGTAGTGATTTACCAGTTCAATTGATTCTCATTGCTCTCACTTCATCTTTGATTGAGTCAATTTGTACACAACTATCGATTACCTCATGCGCCCTATTTCCAACCAGTAGACTTGCTGCAATCGAGCCTACTTGTTATTCTTTGGCCATCAAAACTTCAAAATTTTAGCAGGCAATGGCCATGACACTAGAAGAAAACTATTTATCTGTAGTCAGCTATTTCCTGCCAAAATAACTATTACATGTCAAAATGAGTTTATTTTAGCAAATAGTCATCTTCACTGCAATAATCCATCATGAATACTCATTTTTCTTGTAATGTAAGTTTGATACATTATTGATGAATTAGATTGGTTGTCGTCCCATCCACTACTAACACCAATGTCATAAGATGCATGAAATGGGTGTCTAAGCTTAAAAACAATGTTGATGGGTTTGAATTAAGATTCCCTCGAATTCTTATACGAACTTGAAGGTCTAAAGTGAAAGAGAGTGATAGGTACATAAGGTGTGCTTTACAGTATTTATTGCTATCCATATAAGTATTTTATGCCTTATGAAACAAGTTATAAATACTGTAACTAGACTCACTTTATGTATCTATCTTTCTGCCCTTAAGTTTGGATAAGAAATTTAGGGGATAATTTGTCTTCATTACAAGGCGCATTTAATGGAAAAATATTTTTATCAACAATCTATTGACTATTCCAAAACTTACAATCCGATTGTTTTTTGATTTTGTTGCAAAAAGATTTTGCTACAATCCAATTATTAAACCATATTGGCCAATTCTGGTTTCAAATGAACTAGCCGTAACTTTTGTTATTTGAAGGGGATATTGTCTTTTATGAAGCCACACTGTATTAGAGCACACTTGGAGCCTTACAATATTAATGCATTCATTACAAATAATCGCTCACAATTTATTCAATCCCTTAAGACACATTGGCAAGCTGTTAAGTGAGTACTTTTGTGCTACATCAAGCAAAAAGCCACTTTGGTCTCTCCTTTCATAATTCCAACTACATCAATTTGGAAGAATTTCTAACATCGATTGGGTTGTGAATAAGGAAGATCGTACTGCCCCACATAAGAAGATTCTACATCTTTCTTAGTGATAATTATATTATCTCGTGGAGTATCAAAAATTAAACAACATAGAATTACGTGGTCCCGTACTAAAGTAGTAAATTAATATATACATCTCTTGTGAACATTATTACGAGAATTGATCTCCTAGTTAAGTACTATAAGAAATAAGGCCTATCACAGCGATTTTATGTTTGCCAAAAATAAAATCATCACCAAAAGCCTTTAATTGTGGTGAATTCTGAGTCACTGCGGAATTATAACATCAACTTGTCCAAATGTCTTATTGCAGCGATTGGAATTCCTATTACGGAAAAAAAAGTCGATGTAATTAATATAGAATGTATTGCAACGTTGTCTATTTTTCCTAATTAGCTATTAATTTCATGTCCTTACTAATTAACACGTGAAAATTTATTTCTAAATGTAGTGCTTTGTCCTAGAACAATCATATACACTACAAGAAATTGGAGCTTTTGCCAGTAATTTATTTTCCACGATATATGTTCATGACAAAAAGTCACTTGTTGACACCAAAAGTTTTAGGGGGTACAAAACCTTAATTATTGCCACGAACTTTTTGTGGTGGATAAAAAGTGGTGAAAAAAAAATCATCTGCCACGAAAAAGAAAAAAGCAATTGCCACAACGTTAATTTTGTGGAATATAAAAGAGACCAACATTATGATGTTCCTTATAAAAAAAAAATTCCTACAAGTTAAACTTCTTTTACCACGAGTCTCAGTTGCTTCAAAGGTAGTTAAGTAACAAAACCTTGTTCCTATGGCTTTTTATATTTTGAGGCAACTTCTTTTTGTATTTTCCACGATTGGGTTTCACTGCAAAAGCCAGTTATATAAAAGCAATACTTCCCTTCCTTGATACTTATAATCTACCGAATCCCTAATATTCAAACTTTCCTCTTCCTTCTCCTTTATTCCCGAGTCTTCTATACGCTAGGTCATAGCTTAGCTGTTGGCTATTAAGTATAGTGTTGCGCCACCACCACCTCACTGGCGACCACCACTCGCCGAACCCATCTCCCTCCACGATGTCTCTCTCTTTCTCTCCCTCTCCTCCTTCCCTGAGACAAGTCTTATTCCCTCTAGGCTTTTCCATATTGCTGTCACAACTTGCACTCAAGCCACCGCCGTTCGTCGTCGACAGCACTATTTGCTGTGATTTCGAGTTCCTGAAGCCAAGTCCCCCAACCCGTCTGCTTCATTTTCAAGTTCCTAAGCCCCCCCGGGGAAGCCCCCAACTCCTCTGGCACTGTGATTTCGTGTTTGGGATGCGATTTCGACTTCTTCTATAGGTGATCCTAATAACCTCTTCTAATTTCTTCGTTTTCTTCTTCTCTAAGATTTCTTGTTCTTCTCTGAGATTTCTTCTTTGCGAGTTCGACACACTCAGATTTACAAGAAGCACGCAGTCCATTGACGCGAAGCCCTCAGTCCACCGACATGAAGCCCTCAAATCTGCAGGAAGGATAATGTATCGTTTCTTGTAAATAAAACATCAAAATTTTGCATGTATTTCTCTATGATTCTAGGGTTTAGACATTCACTTATTTTTTCCTTCGTGTTTACAGCATCTCTTTTTCCTCTAGGGTTTAGTTATATTAGCTGTAAATTAATGGCATTTTGATACAAATTAATGGGGTTGTTTCTAGATGATGTATATGTAGTGTTAGCTAGAAATTGTAGGTTGATGTAAAGGCAATGACGTTTTGAGTGCAGACTATTGACAAAATTCCACTGCTTAATCATCATGTTCTAGTCATTAAGGTAAGCATGCTAATATAAGTGTATCCTGTTTTATAGTTAATAAAAAAAGTGTTTCCTGTTTTATAATCACCAAGGCTAAAAATCAGAATCAAATTGATGTTAGATATATGAGACAACTTTTTTCTTCTGGAATTGGTCTTAAAACTTGAGTTGGACTGTGTCTCATGTTGCTTTTCCTTCTTTTCTTTTTTGTTCATAGTAATATATTTCATATGTTTCTTTATTTTCCTGCTTCTCAATAATTAATTTAATAGATTGTGCTTTCCTTCTCCTGTCATTAAACCTTTCTTAATTGGATGTTTCAATGATTGCTAATAGTTACACTTATTAGAAGTTTAGGTAATTGAGTTGGTTGGATCACTTATTTGTGGAACCGTTTGAATTGAATTTTTTTTGTGGATCACTTATTTGGTTGAATAATAAGTTTTTAAATATATATCTTGTTAATACAACATTTCTTGTTGTATAGGTGCAATGTGGATATGCTTGTTTATGAGCTGCTTAGCTTTTGACCTAAATAGTATCCAGGTACTTGTAGTTATTGAAGAGACATAAAGAAATATTTTGATTACATCCTTTTTACTTCCCCCATTTATAATATTTGCATTAAATTGCTGCTATTTAAATCTATGTCAAATGCTTGTAGTTTGTGCGATCTTTACTTTGCAGAATAATTAGTACTATAGTTATATATTTTTAGGTCATCTCCTAGAATGTAATATGCCTAAAAAGTGATAGTTCTTGACATATCAGGCCATTTGGAATAATAATTGTTCTTGATATAATTGTAAACCATCTCATATTAGTAGAGGAGCTTCAATATGAGGCATTTAATTAAATTCTTTAAATGCATAGGTGCATTATATGATCTTATACAGGAGTTTTAAAGTTTTGGCTTAGTACTAAATATGGAGAGAAGTTAAATGAGTTGCTTGTGCATGTAGAAATATGTTCTCATTGTGAACATCCATTCTGGGTTGTACTTTTTGAGATGTATAGTTTGGTGGATACAGTTAATAAGAATTTTGACAATGCCATGAAATAATTGTAACTATTGGTTTGACTGGTTAATATTTTGAGGCTGGTTCTAATTAGCTTACTAGTTATGGTTTGTATGCTTCCCCTGGGCTTCAATTTTTTCTCCTAGAATGAAACATGTGTTGAGAGGAGGCATTTTCAACGTTTATACTCCATCTTGCTACCAGAGACTGATCTTTAAAGCATTTAACAATGTGACTCGTTTTGGATTCTTGCATATTGGACCTTTATGCATTTAGATGAAAAACAAATATGTTTTCCTTCTTTTCCTATGTGTAGGGAAATTAAATTTAGTTAATATGCTTAAGTTCTGCACTGTTAACAGTAATCTAGATTCTGGAAGACTTCTTTTGTGTTTGAAACCAATTAAATTTTGTGGGGGTGGTGGAGCATTCTTCACTATTGTTGGACAACATTGTGTGCATGTGGAGGATAGGTAATGTATCTTAGTATGTCTAAGTATATAGAGTATGTCTAAGGGAGTTTATAATAAAGTATGTCTAAGAGAGTTTATAATAGAGTATGTCTGAGCTAAAAGTAAATGAAATGCTATCTGAGTTTATAATAGAGTATGTCTAAGTATGTTTTTTGTGGTAAAAATAGGGGTACTTGGTAGATTTCAAATAAGTAAAAAATATCTATATTTGTGTTATTTATTGTGTTGTGTTATACAATTGAGTTATTTATTGTGTTGAACTCATGTGTTAAAAAATATCTACATTTGTGTTATATGGTTGAGTTAAAAAATATCTTCATTATGATTATAATACGGTTGTGTTATCTATTGTGTTAAACTTATGTGTTAGATGGATAAAATATCTACATTTGTGTTGGATTGGATTACATGGGTAGCAAGCATGTTGATATGTCTTATAATTTAACTCTTTGAGTTATATATATGGGAGTGTGAAGTGAAATGATGTGAATTGGTACTAACTATTGAAGCGATATGTTGGTTGGGATTGTTGTTGGTGTGTACTACATATTAAAATTTGTTTTTATGCATGATTGTAGTTCTTAAGAGTAATTTTTTTTTATAAATAGTTCTAAAGAGTAAAATACTTTCTTTGTTTTACTCTTCTATAGATTTGGATGAGTCCTAGAGCTAGTCTAATTCAATTAGTTACTCTGGTCTGAAGTGCTACTTGTTGGATGCATTGCAATGCAACATATTGGATGCATGAGAGTTTTTCTTGCTTTTGTTCTTGGGAGGTTGCTCAACATATTTTGTTCTTGAGTTCTCATTAGGAGTTTTTCTTGTAAACATGTTGGCATAATTTTAGTTGTTGTTTTGAAATTGTTATTAGTATGAATTTAAATATGCAAAGCTTATATATAATTTTTTTAGCTTATATTAGAAAATTTTTTATGATTTTTACAATTTTTTTTTTAATTTTTTTTCCTGAAATCTATTTGTATTTGCCGTAAAGACAACTCGTGGGAAATACTTTCGCCCACAAAAAGCTATTTCTTTGCCATGAAACTCTCCTGTGGGCATAAAGAAATGCATAGGATGAGACTTGGTAGTAAAAGAGCATTTGTAGGAAGTTGATAAGAGAGAACATGGTGCCAAAGATTTGTTTTATAGTGCAAACTTATTAGCTACGGTTGGATTTTGTAGAAAATTGATAATAGTTACAAGGCCATAACATTTTAAATTTTATTCCCGCGAGCAAAATTGGTTACTACCACGAAAAATGTCGTGAGGAAAATCATCACTTTGTCACGAAAGTATTAACTTGTGGAAAATGTTACTATTTGCAACAAGTTATATGCCAGAGACCTCCCATGAGTTAAATTGGTAGGAAAAATATTTTATCCACAAAAACCCTATTTTTTGCCACAAGAATCCTTCTTGACAAAAACCATTAAATGTTGTAGTGATAAGGCCGGTTAAAATCCATGTATGATAATTAGATGCATAGTTCATACACTTCAGTGGAGAAATTACCAATCTAGTCATAAAAAAGGAGTTAGATTTCTCACGTTCAGTTTTCCACCTTGAGAAAAAAGAATAAAATGCTAAAAGATATAGTCTAGGCCAGAGAGATGATCAGCGTGAAGATAAATTTAAGTCAAAGCAATTGGCAATATTGGAGAATCCAAAATAAGTTTTGCTTAATTACATTAACAAACTATGATGATCACCTTAATTTGATTGGTACATGTGGCTCCCACATCTATTTGCAACTCAAGCAGACATTGACAAAACACAAATAGCTAAGGTAGAGGAGAACATCTAATACGCGAAAACAACATAGAAAGCATATTTACAAGAGCTGTTCATAAATTTTTTTTTTTTTCATGGCACTTGGTTGCCATTCTTTGACAACCTATTTGTATGGAGAATGAGATATTCCATGACTTAAGCCTCTTAATTGGAAATCCTTTCGATCTTCTCCTACTTGACATGATCGAGAAGAACTGAAAGATGGAGCAACAAAAACTGAAGAATAAACCTTTGAACTACCAAATGAGAGCTGAGAAAGTTTGTTTCTATCATGATCATAAACATCAGTACAGATTCCAGATTCAGAGCTTGATGATGAACAAACTATGGTTTCTTCAACAAGCGAATCAAAAGAGCTTGAATAATCAACTTTATCACCATGAATCTGATCATATTCCCTTGAAATATTGATCGATCTTGCATGGTTCTTCATGATTGCATGGCGCTGAAGAAGCCGGAAAAGCCTTGGATTATTCTTCTCCAAATAGCTGCAAATTTCTTCATGTCTACTAACAACTCCATGACATGATGGGAAGTTTGTCTTTGCATTTTTTCCTCTTAAAAGCCTAGCGGCGCTGTCATAAGCCATGGCAGCCTCTTCTGCAGTGTCAAAAGTCCCTAACCAAAGCCTCAGTTTTTGCAAGGAGTCCTTGATTTCAGCAACCCATCTTCCTGAGGGTCTTTGTCTCACCCCTAGATACTTTTTTTCTTTCTTTTTTCTTCTTTTTGAATGATCCATGCTTCCCTTTTCTTCATTGCAGTCGATACCTTCTATTTCTAGAGGTGTTGGGGCATGATTTTGACATGCTTTTTGAGGTTCAGATGGGATTCCTGAGATCACTAGGTTGATGTCCATGACAGAAAAACGAGAGAAACCCTAAGATAATAATAAAACAAAGTAATCAGACATAAGAATGATGGTAGGGGTGCCTGATAATGGCTAGTTCAGGGCTCTTTTATTTACAAAACCAAGGACATATTTTATTAAATAAAGATTAGTATGTATCTAGGAAAATGTACACCTTACTGCGGTGGCGGCATGGGGAAAATTTAAAACTTTGCTTAGTCCTCAAATGTAAGGGGAATTAGAAAATGACATTATTCAGTACTGCGCGCAGTTTGTACAGATAGGGATGAATATAGGTAATACCAACTTTTGGGATTTATCATATGGGTTTTGAATCACTGCTACTCTTTTTAAGAGAATCCTATATATATATATATATATATTATATTATATATATATATTATATATTATATATATTTATATATATAGCAGTCAAGACAACAGCAGAAGAAACCAAATTTGGTAGATTAATGTATTGATAACAGTTCTTTTGCAAAGACGTTAATGCACTTCTCTTTATTAGTACGTACAAGTTCATCTCTTGACGTGATTTTAAATTATTTGAAACTTCTATATATTTTTCATTCTTATATATATATATATTTATATATATATATATTATTTGAAAGAATAATGAAAATTTGATGATGATTATAAAATTATTGATTGCAAGTTTTATTGAGAAAAAAACTTTATATATTCTTCTTCTCTGATAAGCATAACTAAGCATGAAATGCAGGAGACGAGTACTATTGGTATTAAATGGGTTCATGGTTGAATATTAAACAATTGGTATTAAAGCAAGGATCACACTACAAATTCAAGTCACATAATGGATAATTGGTTAGCTAGTATTGATAGAACGGGCTGGCATAGACGTTGTATTCGGAAGCATGGTATAACAATATGATCATCACTTTTAAATTATTTATTTAAATTATCTCGGAGTTCTTTCGCAAAGTTGCACTTCTAATTTGTTAGTAGTACAAGTTCATATCGATATTGACGTGACTTTAAATAATTTAAAAATTATATATATTTTTCATTCTTATATATATATATATCAATTATTTGAAAGAATAATGAGAAATTAATGATGATTAAATGATTGATTGTAAATTTTATTAAGAAAAAAAAACTTTATCCTTCTTATCTCAGAAGCATAACCAAGCAATTAATTACTGAGAGTATTAACAATTAATTAATGTCACAACCTGACAAAGTGCCAATTAGGTCATGTTGATCTGATGTGGAATGCATATATATATATATATATGTGTGTGTGTGTACACACATTATCTCAAGTAGGTGGTGTATTATAAACTCCAAACCAATGAGATGAAATAATAAAAAAGTACAAATTAATTTATTGTGAATATTTTGAGTCCTAGTTGTTTAGGTTACAAATACATCCAACGGCCTGCAAACAAAACTCGCTTCTCAAAATTAGCCCAAAAACAAATAACGAATTAATAACTCACCCACGCACAGTACGTTTCTTTCTTAACTTCATCAGCTCTCAAAACTAAAAAAAAAACAAATGCATGACATTTGTCACATTATGGGTGTCTTTGATATTCCCTTAGAACGTGCACCTCTTTCTTTGGCTCTCTTCCTTTTTAAAATTTTGAAACGTGAATTTGAGCCCTGCAAAGAGTCTCAGAATTAGCACCCTTTAGCTACCAGTTTTGTTTGATTCTTCATGTCAGTTTGTTACACTATTTTTTCATCTTAAATTCACGATTTCCCCATCTTGGTTAGAATTTCTTTGTGGTGAAGAAAATGAAAGGAAGGGTTTAACTTTCTAAAGCCAACGATTTCATTATAATAATTTAAAATAGAGTAGGTGGAGGTTGGGCACCCTAACTAGCTACACTCACCCCAAAATTTTCAAACTTAGGTGTTAAGCAATTAAAGAAGTATAATATATATATATATATATATATATTTATATAAGATGGAAAAAAATTGGGACCAATTGGGACTAACAAAGTAACTCATGTCCCATGTTATCTTTGCCAACATATAGTGAGGCTCAAGAGACAAACAACCATGAAAGTCTTCTTTCTTGGTACTCCTCGAAAAGGTCTGCCAATGTTTTCCATTATAGCCGGGAGAGGCTGTCGTAGATTGACTAGTTTTTTGATTTGAGAGAAGTGGATCTAGAGAGAGTGAGAGAGAGGATAATATAACCATGAAAACCTTATCGTCGCCACTAGGACCCAAGAACAGTATTTAAAAAAATATAAAAAAAATCATTTTCCAACTTTGCTTTCTAATTTCCAATCTAAGACAAATATTATAGAAGGCCAAATAATACATGTAGAAATCCATTACACCATAAACTCAAATCCAATAAAGGTAAAGCTAATTACAGGCACATGAATACTTTGAAACCAAAGTTTTCTATCAACAAAGATGAGAGACCTATTATTTCAAAGTTCACAAACTAAGTACTTGGGTAAAAGCTGTCGCTATAAAAAGAAGAAAAATCAAGACAGCAAACAACCAAGTTCTTCTAGCCTATGGGCTCAATATATTGGTGCTTTCTAGTACCGACTTTGTTTGAATTGATAAACGGTACGGTGGTACACGTAACCATAAGTTCCAAAGTTAATAGACCTGGAGTGCTATTGATTGGATAGTAGACATAAGAGTCAAGTACCAATATATCACTTCTAACCATAATATTTTTCAATGTATCAAGATACAAGCGGTATGAAACTGACAGTGAATAGCTTCATCTGATCTGCACAACTATTTGGAGTGGGAAAATTTGAATCTAAACTAACGTCTGAAAACATATTCTTCCATTAAAAAATAATGTTTTATGTGTCATAGGTAGGGAGAAACCTAATTAGTGGATCTTTACTTAGTGGGATAGGCTATATATTGTTACTTCTATTCAATAAGATTATTATAACCACATATGTAGCAAGCCATATTGAAGAGATTATTTGGTTATAATAACTTATTTGTAATGATGTTCAAAACAATGTAGTAAATAGATTTGATTATAATAATAAATTTATAATCTCTTCAATATGGATTGCTACATTATGTCATGTTAATTATCATAATGTTAAAATAATAATGTGTTCAGCCAAAACAACCTCAAAATTATTTAAATCTGCTTTGAAAATTTTCTCACTATTAGACCTAATAAATAGTTATGGTTGGTATTTAAATGATATCTTTTCTAAAGGTGATAATAAATATGTGACGACCCCGAATTTTCTTACTATATTCTTATTTAATTAAATAAATAGTGCAAAGGTGATTTGGGTAATTTAGTGGATAAAACCTTAAAAGGTGGGCTTAAAAGTAGAAGGCCTTAGAACCATAACTAAGACTTTGGGCCAAAGTGGAGATGACAAGCCCATAGGCCCATGAAATGAAATCCAATAGTCAACCCAATCCTATGCATGAGGACACATGTCAATCTAGGAAAATTTTTGTAAGTTAACCAAGACTAATAGGTGAAAGAGAGAAAATACTAGTGGTTGGGTAGTTGACTAGTGGTTATCTTGAGAGAAGAAGTGAGAGAACCAATGAGGGGTTTCTTCATCATTAGAATCTTAGAAGGTACAAAGAGATTCTCACTTTATTATCCCTAGGGAGTCATCTTACTCAAGAGGATGACAAGTGGCTTAAGATGAGGAAGAAGAATGAGAAGAAAGAAGAGCATGGTCGGCTAGAGATGGTGTCGAACCCTTAGGGGGTGTTTTCTACGAAATCTTTCATAATCTAAGGGCCAAAAGTAGATCTTGTATGGATGAGTTGACAAGGTGATGGACAAGTGAGGAATGGTATTATTGGAGAGAGGAGAGGGCAATAGGAGAAGATCTAAAGGAGGTTTGGGTGGTGCCTAGCCGTGAGCTTCACCTTGAGCCCTTCCAAGAAATTTTGACCATATCTAGATGAAAAGACATGAGGAGATTGTGTAAGAGTGGAAAGTACATATGTAAGGAAAAGAGGTGATTGGACATGATGATGGTTGCTTGAGAAGAGAGAAATTTAAAAGTGAAAGGAGGAGGGTTCACTACAAGATTTGAGGGTTTTTGCCAAATATGGTTATTATGGCTAAAAGTGAGTATTTCGTGGGCATAAATGGTTTGCCACCAAACTTGTCTGTGGGAGGTTTGTGACATAAAACTCGCAGCAAATAGTGCTTATAGCCACGACCTATATTTTCGGTGGCAAATAGGCACTTTTTGCCACGAGAGGATGCTTGGTAAAAGCCTTACTTCTGCGTATCAAAAGGACTTGAAAATGTACTCTTCATTGTGACTATTAGGTTTTTACCACGAGCTAAAGTCCTAGGAATAACTAGTTCCCCGCTACTCAACTTCTCGCTAAATCTGACTTGTCACTATCTTTCCCTTGTCTAGGTTGCGTCTACAACTATTTTGCCACGACTCCTGTTCGTGTGAAAAGCTAAGTTACTACTACCACTTTCGTGGTGAATTAGTTCTGATTTGGTGGCCAACTACCAATATAACCCACAACATCATACTGTGGGGATCAACCAATTGCCATGTGGGACAATGGCTTTCGTGGTTAAAGTTGTCACTGCTAGTTCCTTCTGTGGGGATAAAAAGGCTTTCGCAGCAAAATTGGAACAAAATCTGAATGTCTATAGTCAAATTTGACTAAAACATATCGAATGTTTAGAAACATGCATATATAAACAAAAAAGACGTCTCCTGTATATACCGCATACAGTTTAGCAATTTCCACCCTGATATATACAGGTATTTTCCTGGATATATTTTGTACTTGGTCGATCAAGTAATCCAGTTAGCTTGAGAAATTATATAAAATTAAGACTTTTTCAAATATCCAAATAGAGTAGCAAACATAATAGTCATTCATACTGCTATAAATTAACAATCATCAATTTAAGGTATTTCATCATACAATGACATCCCATTTAAACATATGGATGATTATGTATCTTGAAATGATATTACGCATGACATGAACAAATGTCTAGGGAATGCTCATATCCAAATTTCATCATGATCTGCTACGTACTGTGATGCCCCCAATTTACGTTCGTAATTCAACGCAAATTGAAGTGTCAGGGTATGTAACACTTTGTTACTCACCCCCTTACTTATCGAAATTTGAGGCAAATCGCAGTGAAAAAGTAAAAATAAAAATTCTAGAGATCACATGGTTACACAAAATCTTAGTATTTATATAATCCATTCTTAAAATATCATTGTATCATTACATGCATAACCCAGTTAGTTTTCTCAGGCGAAATACAAATTTATCAAAACTTTTATTTTAAAGCAGCCTAGGCTTTTTCTTCACTTCGGGAAACTCTTTTTTCATGCCCGTGATGGTCCCTATTACTACCAACTGGTCATAAACTTTTATGGAGGGAGAGTACTCCCAGGAACCTCAGGGTTTCTCCAAGTCTCTCGAGTAACTAGGGTCTAGTCCATGACCGTCATCCAATCCTGCAGCGAAAATTATATTCCAAAAGAAAATGAACCATACAAGAATGAGATTTCTAAGGAAATCTCAGTAAGTATACATTTAACTTAATAAAAGTACAGACATCGTGAAATAGTCACATATAAGAATCAAAGTATATGTTTATGACATGATTCATGTGACTCATGTATGAATTAAACTTATCTCTTATGTGGACTTACATAAACTTGTATCATGCATGGACTTTTCATTTTTAGCCATATCATTTTCATATCTTTTTATCATAATCTACTATTATTACTCGTGGTTGGGCCATGCCACTGTTATTACCCGTAGTCGGGCCTTGCTACTATTATTACCCGTGGAAGGGCCATGCCACTATTATTACCTGTGGAAGGACCATGCCACTATTATTACCCGAGTATGGGTCATGCCACTATTATTACCCGTGGTTGAGCCATACCATTATTATTACCCATGGAAGGGCCATGCCTTATCTTTTCTTAGTTCATTTCTCATATCCTTAACCTTATCATCATCTCATAGTATCATAATATAACAAATAATACTTGAACAACAAATTATCATAAAATCATGGATGACCAATCACTTTATAAATTCAACATCTTATTTTCCTTTACTTGAATCATAAACTCTTCAATTAATAAAAATCTCAAAATCAAACATAATAGGGTATTTCGCTCGAGCCAAACGTTGATCAAGGGTCGAGCCAAATTTCTGCCTAAATCTCGTTCTGTCAATTAAATCTAGATTTTGTCCTTTATTTATTTCTTATATCATAAAACTTAGAAACAAAAAGTTGTAGATTTCTGTCTTAGCTTTCCAAATCCTCTTGAATCATTCAATTTTGACATCACACTAACAAGTTATGACCATTCTACCATAGGATGTTAAATCTGTCAACTTAATCTCTTTTAAGTCCGAAAGTTGCTAGGGTTGATCTATCAATTTTTTCCAAATCAAGACCTTATATTTTCACATAATCCTCTTAATATATCATCATAGAATATGTTTCTAAGATCTCATAATTTTCCTAGCATTTTATCATAGCAAAAACCACTCCAAAACTCAATAGGCTTCAATTTAACACATAAACAAAGATTAAGCTCAAATAAATATCAAACATAATCCAATTACCAAACCACTTATTCTATACCAAGACTAAGTTAATATATGCACTTAAAAATTTTTTCAAAGCTAAATGATTAGTCTTGAGTTGGTTTTGCACCACACTTCTCTCCAAGGCCCTTACTTAGCTCTCTTTTGGCACTTAAGTGATGTGAGTAGGTTTTTGTGTATTTCTCTTGGGTATTTCTCACTATGGCCGACTGGTATCTCTCATGGGAAAATAAGAGAAGTCCATGCATCAATTTATAGGCATAATAGGCGTGGGGTGCAAGGGAAGAGGGCTGGGGCATTTCAGCAACTCCATTTGGCTACATAGGTGAGGTGTCCCCTACTTGTGGTTTCATGATCACCCCTAATCCTATGGGGATTTGCTGATATTTTAATCCCATGGTTGAGATTAATATACCTATAAAATGATTTTGATCAAGGGCTCAAAGAGTTCCAACACATGGGGGTGAAGACAAAACACCATCATAGGAAATCTTCTAAGGGGTGCATCTGGCCACTTGGCCTCTCCAAGGGATTAGCCACGTTCCAGCCATAATATGTCATTGATAAAATTCGATTCTTCCAAAACTCAAAACATGAAAGTTTAAGATAATCCTCTTAGAGTTCTACAGAATTTTGAATTACCTTATTCTGATATCATATGAGAGAGATATGATTAGTTTACTAAAACACGTCAAAACTTATCCGAGAATATCCAATCCGAATTCTCCATTTGTTTTCCTTTGTTTTCTTACCCACCAAGGCTTCTAGATGAATTCAAATAAAATTGCCACATGTTCCCACACATGTCAAGACTTCAGAAAATATGGTAGCTAATCTTAATTTTCGTCACATGGTTGAACCTAAGACAACTCATCTAAGTTGGTTACCAGTTGACTCCTATCTCTGCCCGTCCACTTCACACTAGATTTAGTCCTTGATAAATTCCTTATATTTAAAAACCCAAAACATATAAGTTTTATATCTCTCTCTAATGGTTCTATAAGAATTGGAATTACCTTATTTGGACCTCATATGAAAACGTTATGATTATTATACCAAAACTCGACGGTCCAATCTGAGAATCCATTTTGGCATACCAAGTGTTTGATGTTTTGTTCTTTCACTTCCCTTTGAATTTCTTCCTCAAATTTCAAAAATTTATCTTTTCCTAGGTCCAAATTGAATTTCTCTAGTTGATACATTGCTAAAATTCCCAAAAGTCCATCCAATATTTACCTTAGAATGTATCTAAGTCTCCTATTCTTTTTCCATAAAAATATCATTTCCAATAAATCTCTTAAAATAAATTTTTAAGAAAATATTATATTCTAAAAATTTGGGCTATCACACGTACAGCTTTGCTTGTTGGTCACCAAGCTCTGGGTTAATAGGCAGTGTTGACCATGCATGACCTCTGGGTGTTAATAAACTTCCTTAACATCAGGGTAGCCAGATAAATCTCATTGCCTCATCCTTGCCAGGACCTGAATGCATGAAGAGCTAATTGGTAGACTGCTATAAAATGGGTAAACATATTAAGACTGTTGTTTATCCATGTAATGCACGTGGGGGACTGTAATTTGTAGGATTTAATAGTGTACATAAAGTACCATTCTCTCCGCCACTTACACAAAATGGAATCAACATTAACCCAAATCAAAATAGGAAAAACCCCAATACCACAATGAATTATTTAGTTGCAACCTAAACAGTGAATATACATGGACACTCTGCCAAAACACAAATTAGTTTAACCTTAAGATACATATGCATAGTCAATTCCCAATATGACAAGAAAGTGTTTGCACAAAAAATGGAACTATTACACAAGCCAACTATATTGTGGAAATCAAATTTAGGTGGATTTCAAACAATAACTTATTAAAAGTGTAGCAGTAGCTATCTTTCACCAAAATCATGCCAAGTCTCTGTCTGGAAACATTCATCTTGTTTGCAGCAATCTCACATCAAGTAATTATATGTCATACCAATCATGCGTATAGTTTGAAAAGGAATTATGACTATAGAAACTGTTGTCACCATGCATGTTAGATCTCATAACGTGAAATACAAAACAACTTGGTACTGGTGTCATCTATGCATCTATAACCAAGAATGAACAGTGCCCAACTATCAGTTTTTTTTTTTCCTTAGGAAGTTCATGCTCAAACCAGTAATTCAAGGGCAAGAAAAGTACTTGGAACTGGCATAGATCTCAACTGCATCAGTAATGGCAATATCATCACAAGTTGTTCTGGAACAAAAACCAACTCCAACTTAACGGAAAAAACATCAACATAAATTTTATAATAAATTTTTATCATTCCTAGATACAAGTCCTTTCTCTTACATAAATTTTTATAATAATTACACATATTAAGTTGGTTAGTCAATGAAATCTCAATCAAAACTGTGTAAAAAAAGATTAAATCAATCAATTTTTAAATGTCAACTGCACTCTACTCCACTACAAGATGTGAGAATTGAGGGAATGTGTTGGAAACTTTTGCCAATATTGCATGACAATAATTCTAGCATTACACCTTAAGCTATAATTATTGCTACCTTGAACAACACCAAGGAATACAAAGAGCATTGGAACTATTAAATTTCATAAGTAGTTCAAGAAAATATCGCATGACACTCCGCCAACTTTTGGCAAGCATTCAGTTCCGAACATATTTATCTTTCAATAGTAAATCAATCTTTACTACTTGACCCACTAAATGTACATGCAGGAATATGTAAGATGTATATCAGCAACTAGAATGTAGTCTAACAATGGTTTTGAGGGTCAAGTCAATGCTTGCTGGACACATAAATGACAAGATTGGAAATTGAGGCTTAAAGGGGGTGGAGAGAGGGAGAAACTTACCGATTCAGCTTTTCAGTCACTGCTGAATACATCTTCAATAGGCTCATAAACCCTGCAGTCAAACAACATCAAGGGGGTATGCTTCCCAAATTCACTTACTTCTTCAGTCATTGGTTTACCTTGGCCTGGGATCATTGTTACAGTACCATCCCTTCCACAGAACTTTCACTATAGAAAAAAGAAAAAGTAATAATGTAAAATATCTAACTGCCAGATGAAAATCACTCTAAAGAATAAATAATAAAGAAGAGAGCGACAATCACAAATTGAAGCTACACAATAAAAGTAATATATAGCCACGAGATTAGATCCAACCATTGATCTTACATGACAGAAGCACAAGTCTGACAGTATCAAGTTGATTTAATTTATGTTATCTCATGTACGAAGTTGATTCCACCAAATTAAAAAGAGTAAAACACGAGGCTACTAAGGAAAACTACAGTCTCCAAAAGTTCAATGAACCAGATGAATCTCGTCTTTCACAATAACAATTGAGTGGTTATAAATGGAATCAATTTGGTTCCCTCTCCAATGCTTTGTCATGATATCAACAAACATACAAACCAACAAATGTGTTGCATCAAAGGGGTTTGAGAGTAAAATGGAAAAAAAATATATAGAAATAATACTTTTTTGGGTATGAAGAAAAGAAAATTAACATTATCGATCTTTGAGACACAACAAAATCTAAAGCATTCCACTCAACAGAGTTCATGATAATTTCAGAATTAAAAACTAAAGAAATGATAGAGAAATTCTCAGAATTTTAGACCTAGAAATTTCATTTTCTTTCCCTTCATTATCAACAACCAATTGAGAGAAAATATGCCAAGAATCTCCATAAACCCATTCAACAGAGCAATTCTACCCATAATTAAATTGAATTGATTACTATTAACATAAAAGACTTGGAATAATATAAAAAATATTTAGTCCTAATAAAACCAATGTTTGCTTCATATACTTGTAGCATTTATCTATATAGTACATCTGAGTGCTTATCAAATATACACTACATGTGGAATTTTTTGAAAGTGGCATTCTTTGCTCATAATAAATTAAATAATGAGGTCTCCTAAAGTTAATTCTAGAGTTTTTAATATCTAGTGTACGACATTTCAAATTATTTTAAACTTAAATGATGAAAACCATAGACGTTTAATGCAGAACTGGAAAATGTGACTCAAAAGGAGTAAACCTACTGCTTTGCAATTAAACATGTTTATGTATATGTGTTTCTATAGCATAGATAAAGAGGTTTTTTAGACAACCTTTTACGACAATGAAAGATGTAAATGAAATTAATCATAAGTATGATAAATGCTACCCTAAACTAAAGAATTCAGGCACTTACAGCATGCCTGCAACTCCAGTGCTGATGTGAGTCTTATCTTCTGGAAACAACCTAGCAAGTCCAAAATCTGCAATCTTTGCCTCAAAGTTCTCATCAAGTAGGATATTTCCCAATTTAATGTCTCTATGAATGATCCTCATCATCGATTCCTCATGAAGATAGGTTAAGCCTTCAGCTGTACCCAGTATGATCTTATACCTCAGCTCCCACCTTAGCAGCTGAACATTCTTTTTACCCGAATCAAAACAAAAGATAAGTAGAAGAGCTTGAATGAGAAAGAGCAATTGTCTTTCATAAACCGGAGTTCAAGGTTAGATTACAATCGAAAAAGTAATTGTGAAGGCTTTGATTTGGCACTTAATGACAGATTTGTAGTAAAATTGATAATAATAGTGCGAATCTCGAGCCAAAAATTCCAAATTTCTTAAAATCTGGCTACCAATGACCTATGGTTTTACACATTATAAAAAAAAATATTACCAATAAATAAAAACTCATGGCAGCCACATAAAACATGCATGCTTGAGTTTAATACATAGTAAGACAGCTCAACATTCCGCATAAAGAACATAAATATGACATGAATCTGAACTTTATTTCCCAGTTCACAGTTTCTATGCAAATTCTAATTTTGGTGTGGTTTGATTGTCAAGAATTTTGTTAGAATGTCCTGATGAATTTGATTACCAAATATGACAGGAATAGGTGAATGGGCTGTTCCTTTTTCACAATTTGTGCATGTGCCTTATTTAGACATGAAATTATTGATATGCTACAAATAAGAGAGAGATAATAAATGATTTGTTTTTGCTGTAAGTAAAGAGATCACAAACGTTTTGCATAAAGAAAGGAAAAATAACTAAATAAATGAATGTGAGAAACAAAAAGAAGAAGAATATAAACACATCATCTTGGCAGCAAAACTATATAAGACTTCAAACCTTAACAAACCAAAAGAAAATGTTAGAACATAAAACTTCAACAAAATAAGAAAGGTCCCAGAATACAAATTTTGCCATTAAGTTATCGTTAAATCCACATGCTGAAGCTGGAGCTCTGAATCCTCATTTTCAAGCTGGGGCATTAACTTAACAGACCTGTCTTTAAACTTTTTCAATCCTAATAACAAAAAAAAAAAACAAACTAAACCAAGAAACACAATTGATTAATGCAAAAAATGAGTAAATCAGACAAATAGAAATCTCGAAGCAGCATAAACTTCAAGCCAAACAAAGCAGCTACCCTACAAAAACCAAACCAACAAGTTTAAAAATAGTGAGGACAACAAATTTAAAATAAAAAACGGCAACTTCTACCAATGCAAAAAAAAAAAAGTATGTATAGAAGAAAGAAATAATAAAACTATGCATCAGATTACTCATCTCCGAATTCAACTAAATCTGACTTGTAACAAAATATGGTATGGCTGTGCAGATGAGGCCAAAATGATGACACTGTTTTAAACCTAAGACCGAAACATCAACAGGTGAGGTATGAAAATCGAAACTCAATTAAGAAACCAACCTCAATAGAAGACATAATTCCAATCTACATACACTAAAATATAGAGCTAACATCACCTAGGACTAAACCAAATCTAATAACAACATGTAATTTTTGAAATAGAAAAAAACACATAGCAAAACAACTAATAGCATTCAGTTTGGGCAAAAAACAGGGCATTCATATTTGTTTGTAACATAGGAAATTAACTACACCAAAACATAAGCTAGAATAACTTACTTGGCTTCCAAAATAAAACCAAAATCAAATGGGTCAATTTAGAGTTTTTACCTTAAGCTTTGATTTTTGCTCCCCGATCTTCTTCTAGGGTTTCCTGGCATGGATAGATAGCGGGGAGGAGGGGGATGTCGTTGGTGAGAAGGAGTGCTACTGATGGTGGCTGGAGGCGTGGGTGGCTGCGTGCGGTAGGGAAGCCATGTATAAACGGGTGGGTTTCGTGCATGGGTCTACGGAGGAGATGTGGGCTCGGGTCAAGTGGAGGAGGAAGGGGGTGGTCCTAGGGTGGTCTTGGTGCTTGACGGTGGCTGAATAAGGCGGCATATGGTTGCGCGAGGGGGAGAAACGAGCATGAAACCAATTTCTGGCTGTGCTCGCGTGCGATTGAGGGAGCGTCTGATAGGGACTTCGACGGTGGGGTGCTACTGCCGGAGTAAGTGGGAGCTGCAGGAGGTGGCGGTGAGGCTGGGTGGCCGGCGGTAAAGCCTAGCCATGCGTTCCTTGGAGGAATGGGGAGAAATCTCATTCGGTGTTGTCGCGAAGAGTGAGAGGGAAATGAATCAATGATTGCTGTGGCGTAGATTAGTAGAAATATAAAGATTACCATGGCGTTAAAATCAAAACGACAGGTAAAACTTACGTTTCATGGGAAATCTTTTTTGCTGCGGTATAAACTTGCCGCAAATAGCATTGCTGACCGTGAAACTACCGTCAAAGCATGATACTTCGTGGGCAATTGGATTTTTAATGGCCGCGGAGACAGTTTGTGTCAATAGCCACTATTAACCACGACAGCTAGTGGTAGGATACTTTTTTGGTCCCAAAAACCCTCAAATCTTGTAATGGTTTCGGATGGAACAAAAAGGCAAGGGGTAGCCGAACCCTACTTTTGCTTTCTCCCAAAAATGAGATCTTCCAATCTCTTAGATTGACATATGAGATGATGATTGGGAGACAATGAGGTGATGTGAGGTGATGGGAGGGCTTAGAACCCTTTGAGAGAGGTCGGCCATATAGGGAGAGAAAGAAAACCATTTTTTCAACCTAAGATGATCTAGATTAGGTATGATGTGATCAAGTGATGGGAGTCACTCAAGTGTCTTTCAAACCCATCAAGTGTCACTCCAAGTTTAGGGGAAATGAGTGACCTAGAGCCTAGGAAAGCCCCATGGCCGAATGGCCTTGTTCACTTTCTTTTTGGTTGCCTTATTCGGTCACCAACACACACACACATCTCCCACTATACCTCACGACAATTCATTCTCCCACTCCACTCTCTATGCTTCATTTCATCCTATCACCTAAGCATCAAAACACTTTAAGCCTAGAGGAAGAAGAAGCAAGTGGTCCTGAGACGAAGAGTCTTAGAAGAGGTAAGTGGTTTTGTTGAGCTAATACAAACCAAGAAGTGTAGGGAAGAACACTCCCTATATCCATATCATTTTTTCTAAAGAAAATCTCCTCTTTGAAAATAATATGTTCTTAGTCTAATCTAATAAAATATTTCTTATGTTTTCAGAATTCATCTAAGCTAGCTAGGAGTATTGTAAGTATATTCTTATTTTGCCTCTAGCATCTCTAGTATATTTTTGAGTGAACATGCTTGTATTGCTTGATTTCTTGCTTGGTATGCCATGATGAAACTTTTTGGTAGAAATTCTATTTTTAGTTAGATGCAAATCCATGCTTAGAACCTATGTTCCTTTTTAGTTGAAAGTTATAATATGTTGATGATTTTAGTAGATTTTGTTGAGGAGAGATTACTATGATACATGTAAGCATGAATATGTTTAAACTTGTTGAATGTTGGGTGATGTTGGATAGATCATTTGAAGAACCAACTTGATTATTTAGTAGCAAATACCTTGTTTGTTGAAATATCATGCGAGGATGAATATTTATAAAATATTGGTGGATCTAGTTATCTTGTTCTTGGGATGATATTATAATTATTATTGATATGGTGGATGGCAAAGAAATGCATGCTTGATAAAAATAAAAGTTTGAAGCTTGAAAAAAAAAAAGGAGAGAGAGAACATGCCTATAGAGTTTTCGGTTTGTAGAGCTCTTGGAGTCTAAACTTTTATAATTTAGTTTCCCTTTTTATGAAATATTTGAGTTTTAAAATTTTGGAGAATTTGAAAGCACACAAATAGGAGAAACCCCATGTATATTTTCGGTTTCCACTTAGGTATTCAAGTATGATACTCGCTTGGAGGAAATAAGGTATAAAACATTGAACCTAAGGGCTATAGGGTTTTGGGTTACCCTTCTTGTAAGGTTAAAAATTTGTTTCAAACATAGAACTAGAGCCTAGAGAATGAAAGGAAGATGAAGGAAGGAAGAGAACTCCAAGTGGTATCAAGGAGGGTCTCAGCCTAACCCCTAGGGTGGAAGTCGAGCATTCCACTTAACCCATTAGAACCAACTAAGTGCTTGTGCATGAATGATGAATCGGATGATGTGGGGTTTGTGTGAAAAATGACCAAGTGTGTACTCAGGTTCGTCTCGAGTTTTGCATGTCAAGTGGTAAGAGTTGCATGTCCCATGCATAAAGCATGAAAATCATGTTTTTGAGTCAAACATGTTTTCAAAAGAAACGAAAAAGAATTTAAAGTTTTAGAAGAATCCCAAAGGCTGGGACGGGGTAGTACTCCAGTGGAACTCCTATTAACTCAAGAGTGATTAAAGTTGAGTGAAAACTCCTGGGTCGACGAAGAATAGTCGGCAGACCATGTATGGTTCCAAAAGGTATCCGGAGCATGGTCGCACCTAATGCTAGTGGGTACCCTAAGAGCTGTTGGTTTCAGCCTCACCATATAAGAAGTTTGTAGTTATTCGGGGAGCAATCTTCGAGTGACGAAGAGCGCAAAAGGCGCGAAACGTGTTCACCCAAGTTTGACACGGTCGCCGGGTGTGATGGTAACTAGCGGGGAGCACACGATGCATAAGGGAACCTTGAGGTGTTCAATATAAGAAGTCATGACGAAAAGAAAAGGCTTTCGAGCCACAAGAATGATATGTATATGATAAGTGGCGCCTAAGATAAGAAAAGACGAAAAGTTTATGAACAAAATGTCATTTTGGAAAATATGAATCAAGAAAATTTTACAATATGATTTCTTGAACAAGTCTACAACTGAAATTTGAGAAAAGACAAGGAATGTGAATTTCGTCACGGGCATGTGCATTGGTCCCATCATGAGTCTCATATTGCATAACATGTATGCATTTGCTTGTTATTCGCTTAAAATTATACCTGAAATGCTTTCGTTGATATACTGATGTACTTACTGATATTTCCCCCAAAAGTTTACCCATCTTTATGTCTTTACTATCTCTCCCCTTTGGTGATGATAGAAGTAGTTGTAGGTAATGACGGATCAACAGAGTATGACTCCCGAGACGACACCTCAGACCCTTCAGGAGCCCGATTGAGTCCACCTTTATGGGGCCAGTGACTCTGGATCTACTGGGCCGATGGGCGGAGGAGTCACTGCTAATGGTGACGTACTGTTTTGCTGGCCTACGCCCTACGGGGTGTTGTTTGGTATTAGGAGTAGATGAGTCCCTTCACTTGGGACGCCTGTTTGAGTCGCCCTTTAGGGTGATTTTTGAAGTAGGGTCTAGCTTGGACCCGGACCACCTTCGCTTAGGACTTAATTTTAAGGAGATAAAGAAGGAGCCTGTATGCTAAACTTAATGAGAGGTGGGAATTGCCCACTTTATTTTGTAAAGCCTTCCTAACTTACATTTTGAAAGTCTTCCCGCTCTTTGGAAGTGCTTTTTTGTGAGTCTCGACATGTTATGAAAAATTACTATGGATATGTATGATATTTATTTTGGGATTAGTAGCGAAACCATGTGATATATGTTGTAGAAGGCTTGACCTTTTTTCGCTACGAAAATCTTTCTTGGACATTAAAAAAAAAACATACCCACATGCTATGACGAGGGGTGAACTTCATTGCGTCGCTCATCCCTGACGTTTCTATTCACGTGCGATCCCAAGCGTGGATTGAGGCGTCGACAAAATACCCATTACTTTTATATATGGTGTGTCCTAATTCTTTTATGTTTACTTGATGAAAATAAAATATGAATCTTTTAATAAATTTGTCATTTATAAAACTCAAGTTAAAAATCAATTAAGAAGAATTAGGATCATCAAGTGGAATGCATCGGAGGACGTGATTACACTTCTAATCAATTGGTGCAATATTTTGACATGACAAAACTCCTCCATGTTCTCCTTATACACTACAACAAATTTGGGCTTTTGTGACAAACAAAAAGGTCACAAAAAAGGCCAAAACGTCACGAAAGACTTTTAGTGACCGTTTGAAACCGTCATGGCAACTGTTACACTAAGTACGTCACAGATAAGTATTCATGACAATTTACTGTTCAACCATCACAAAAAGTATTTTTTGTGATGGTTGATGTCTTTCCGTTTAATGAAACGTTTGAACGTTAGAATAGTTAACGATGGTTCAAATGTGTCATCAAAAGTAATGTTTGAACATAACAAAAAAGCGTTCGAACGTTAATGCATCTTACTAACATTTGAATGATAGACTATTTCGTTCGAATGTTAGATGTTCAAGCGTTCATATTTCATTTGACCGTTATTCACATCTGAACATAATGTTGAAGTTCGAACGTTTCTTACGCAATGTTCGGACGTTACGTATCACTAAGTTGGAACATTAATTTGATAAACATTTGAACGTTTGGTCAGTTAGTTCGAACGTTTTCTTTGTACATTGGAACTTGCTTGGAATAAATGTTCGAACATTTACTGTGTACATTCGAACGTATTAGCCAGAAATGGTAATTTTAATAAAATTAAAAAACATCTAAATTGTATCATGTTACAAATAATAAAACAAAAAAAAAAGCATACAAAATTATACAATGTTACATATTAAAAAGCACACAATGTCTTATAGCATATCAAAGTTGGATACTAAAAATTAAAAATAATATAAAAATGATAAATTAATCTTCTTTTTTTTCTCCCGTCCACCGCGATCTTGTTGCAGTGACATAACACGGTTCATCTGGGCCGCCATCTCCCTCCTTTGCACTTATTC
Source organism: Platycarya longipes (assembly GCA_036559045.1). Taxonomy (NCBI): domain Eukaryota; kingdom Viridiplantae; phylum Streptophyta; class Magnoliopsida; order Fagales; family Juglandaceae; genus Platycarya; species Platycarya longipes. The sequence continues at coordinate 30,005,675 of CM071803.1, read as the reverse complement.
TTGGACTGCAGTGCGCATTCTTTCCTCCTGCACTCTCTACTGCTCCTGCATGCACTTCTCTAGATCAGAATATCGATCTAAAAGAGACTCCAACTCCTGCTGTCTCAACATCATAATCTCGTTTTCTAGTCGTGCTGCTTCTAAATCCCTGGTGAAATTATTAACCCTTTAAGTTGAGGAGCTCATGGAGGATGAACCAGCTGAATGCTTGAGTGAACGTCCCAATCCTTTGACCATGCTAAACTTATCCCCGAACACTTCTATGAAAATGTCAATATCACTAGACGATAACTCCCCAGAAGCTGAATGCATCTACAATATTCTGTCCTGCGATTAGAAAGAAAACACACATTAAGCAACAAAATTAATTAAAATATGAACAAAAATAAATTATTCAGATATTGCATAATCGATTTAAAAAAATTAGAATTTCTTACATAATTTTTTGCAGCTGCAGGATCCATCTACTCACTACGTTCATTAGTGTGAGTAGTAGCATAGACATGAATGAGGGAAAAATTTTCAAGATTATCACATTTCTAACAAAGACACATTAGCAAATGAAAATTTGAATTTTACTAATTAAATAATATTAAATATTAGAAATTATGTAGAATTTTTATAAGTTATTAATTATCATCTTATTAGCAAGACGATAGAACGACCTTGAATCATTAAGATGGTGGATAGTGAGAGCAGATCTATTATATACATTTGTCGAACTTAAGCTCTACAAAATTAATTAATAATGTTATTGCTAACTAAGAATGAATACAAATGTAAATAACTAACTAATTTAGAATACCTGATAATCAAGACTTGCGAATAAATCACAACACTTCACCCAATCATCTAACTTCATCTTCTGGAAAAGGAACTTCACAGCCTTTTCCAACGTCTGAAACTTCTTGAAGTGCTTATGACACTGGCCCTTGTGACATCGGAATAATGTAGCCATAAGTCCGTTCACAGTTCTCACATATTTGGTACAAGTAAAATCGAGGTCGAACTCATTCTAAGGAGTGAATTAAGTAAGTAATACGATATGCTTATTGAAGAGGAAACAATATAGTTGTAAAGTTATCTCGCCAGTACATGGCTCCAAATGTGATCCTTAACTTCAATAGGAACATTCTCTATGATCGCACATAAAAAGAAGCATAAGCTCAAACTACTGTACTGATATCAGAGGAAAATGCTACCGCACCATCATCAACTCCTCCAAAGGAATTTTCAAGAATCGTGATCTTAATTTTTCCTTGACGTCTACTTCTCTCTAAAGAGATACCACGAGTATAATCACGACCGCGTCGAGAGTACGATGTATTAGCTAACATATACAATAACTGGGTATTAGTTATATATGTCATTGAGTATTAAAATATAATTAAATAATTACCAACAAAATTTCATTACAATTAGGTGTCGACTGGCTATCCGTCTCATGCATGTTTATTTCTTTAGGAGCGCATTCCTCAGGGGATGAGTCTAGAGCGGTTTCGGGACTTGAAACAGGTGCCACATTTCTTCTTACTCTTTTAGGTAGCATCCTTGAAAACGAATAAAATAATTAAATAATTGTAATTAGAACGTTATTTTTGATAATCTAATATTGACAATTTAACTTATATGATTTTGTACTCTTATTCTTCTTCTTCGGATGAAGTTTCCATGGTTGTTTCATAGTTTCTCTCAATCGACCCCTCAGTGTCATCTTGCATGTCTTCTTCTTCTTCTTCATCTTCTTCTTCCTCAGACTCTTCTACATCCTCCTGCCTCACTTTAATTGGATAAGCGTCTAATTTGGATGGGTCGAGGTGGATAGGTGCCACATCATCTCTAGATAAATGGAGTATCTCGAGTGCACCTAGGTCAACAAACAAGTTAATTCCTTGATCTCCATCTTCCTGGTAAGCCTCTATACTCAGAGTGTCATCTTCAACTTTGTTGGACTCATGATCCACACTTGTTCCTGCCTCATATATGTTCCTAGGAATAAATTTTTGCATAACTCGCCAAGTTATCTCTCCACAATTTTCATCAATGCCTTTTAGTGAATCATCTAAGTAATAGATTTGCATAACTTGACAAGCCAATACGAATGGATCATCTTCATACTGTTTTGATGCAGTACTGATACTCGTGAAGTGATTATCCTTATGTATTGAAATCCGAAAACCGCCTAGATCCCACCAATCACATCTGAAAACATATGTTATAGACCCACCAAGATTTTTTAGTCCAATTATATCATGTATGACACCGTAATAGTCAATATCATTTGTCTCATGACTCCCTTCGATCAACACACTATAGTTTTGTGTCTTTTTATATTGTTCACGGTCTAAAGTATGAAACCTATAACCATGAATCGTGTACGCCGTGTATCGCGTCACTCTGTTTAAGGGACCACGGGCCAATACATGTATTTCAAGATAAATTGACCCGGAATCTCAAACACCTTGTTCCAAGATCTAACAATGAAAGACAATAGTCAATAATTAATACATTACGAAAAATATTTGAAAGTTTCAAAATCAGACATGTTCGAAGTTAGAGTTCATACACATTGTTCAAACCAACTTGGAAATTATTTTTCATGTCTTGTCTCCACATTATCTACGCCTTCTGCACTAAGTTTGTCCAGGTGCTCACTATATATTAACGAGAAGAAAAATATTTTTAAATCATCTAGTGTGTCAAGATCTAGTAATTTCAAGAGAATTGGATGAGTACCCTATTTGAGATTGTCGTCAATCTCCCGGCAATTATTCAACACGTACCATTGAACTTTTTCCAACTCTCCATCAATGAGATCGTAACCGGTTTGTGCACCCAATGGTTGTACATTCTAGGAAAACACTGATAGCACACGAGGAAGCGGAGCAACAAGATCACCATTTCGATCTTCACGATTAAATCGCGTCTCAACATCGTGAAGATATAATGATTAAAATGTTAATAATTCATCGTGTATATAGGCCTCTGCTATTAAACCCTCAGCTCTGGCCTTATTCCCAACTGTGCGCTTTAGTTGACCCAAATATCTTTCGACTAGATACATCCAATGAAACTGTACAGCTCCACTTAACAATATATTTTGGGGTAAATGTATTGCTAAATGGACAATCACATCAAAAAATGAGGGAGAATAAATATATCTGCTCGAACTTACATAAAATAGTGGCAATGTCGTCTTCTATCTTTTGCAGCATATCACGATTTACAACCTGAGCACACAAGTCCCTGAAAAATATACAAAGCTCAGTAATGGCCACACATACACTAGACGTCAATTTGCCATGAATTCCAGCTGGCAACAACTTCTACATAAATACATGACAATCATGACTTTTCAATCCATTCATTTTCCAGTCATCTGGGTTCATACACCTCCCGACATTTGAAGCATAACCATCTGACAGTTTTACGCCTTACAACCATTTGCAAAATTTCATTCTCTCATCTTTCGTCATCGTAAAATAGGCAAGCGGCATTGCCACCCGTTTGCCATCCAGACGCAGATGTAGATTGTGTTTAATACCCATTCTCTCAAGATATCTTCTCGTCTTGTTGTTAATGCTCATCATTGTTCCAACTATATTGTTGCATATGTTCTTCTCTATGTGCATAACATCTAAACTATGTCGCAACATGCAAAACAACCAATACGACAAGTAAAAAAAAACACTGCACTTCGTCCAATTCAATTTTGTTGTGCCTCATTTTCTCTTGTTCCTTCCTCAACCTTTGCCAAAGTTGTTCGCTCTTACATGTTGCAATTGTTCCAATATATCATTCCCAGACAATTCCTTCGGTGCAGATCTTTCCTCCACTCTCCTATCAAACTTAAGTCCTTCTCTTCTCCATTCATGATTTGATACGAGGTAACGGTGGTGGCCCATGAAACACATCTTCTGCGAATATTTTAACCACTGACTGGATGTGTCTTCATTACACGTAGGGCATGCCAACTTTTCTTTAGTGCTCCAACTAGACAGATTTTCATATGCAGGAAAGTCATTTATCGTCCCCATCACTGCAGCATGCATGTGAAAAGATGTTTCGGTTGATACATTGTATGTTCTAGTGCCCGTTTCCCATAGCTCTTTCAATTCCTCAATCATCGACTGCATGAATACATCAATGTCATTCCCCAGTGATCTCGGTCCAAGGACTAGAAGAATTAACAAAAAGTTTGGCGCCTTCATGCACCTCCATGGGAAAGATTGTACGGTATCAACACAACGGGTTAGATGCTATAACTTATACTCATGTTGCCAAAGGGATTGAATCCATCAATTGTGAGTCCCAGACGCACATTCCTAACTTCATTCCAAAAATTAGGATATTGTTCATCGAATGACTGCCAGGCCAATGAATCAGCTAGGTGCCTTATATATGTGCTATTTTTGACTCTTTTCTCTTCATGCCACCTCATATCCCTAACTATTTTCTTAGACATGTATAGTCTTTGTAGTCGAGGTCTCAAAGGAAAATAGCGCAACATCTTGACATGCACATTCTTCTTAGTTTTTCACATTGACTCGTCGCATACATAATACACTTATTTTTCTTCATTTTCCTTCCAGAACAAGACACAATCATTCTTGCATGCGTGTATGGACTTATACTCAAATCCTAATCCATTTATCAATTATTTAGCTTCATTAAAGTTCTTTGGTAATGCAGACCTTTCAAGAAGCACCTCGTTAAATAAGTCTAATATCATGTTTATTACTTTCATTGACATTCCACACAATGGCTTAATGTGAAGCAAGCACACAATAAAGGACATTTTGTTGTGATTTGTACAACCAGGATAAAGCTCGCGCTTTACATCTTCCCATATTATAGCAAAATTATTTGGATCACTCCCTTAACTGCTGGGTCATCGTTCCCAGGTTCATCCATAAATATCCCAACACCAATGTCACCCAACATCTCCTCCATCTCAGCCCATTCATCAATATTATCCCGTTCATTCTTATCATCAATATCCCGCATATAATTTAAATGACTGAAGGATACATCTGGTATCGGTTCATACGGCTCACCGTGGAGTACCCATCGTGTATAACCCAGATCCATCTCATTGACAAAGATATGTGCTTGCCTTCATCTAATCCTATAGCACACATATTTTTAAAATTTCGATATAGACACTTGATAAAACCACGACTATCAGCAGAGGCTCGAGTAAATTCAATAAAGGTCCTGACTCCACGTGCATTGGGAACATAGTCCTTCCCATGTACACAACTTTTGTTACTTCTACTTCTCACGAGCAGTAGAAATTTCAGCAGCACCTCCCATAGTTCTCTAGATATATGTGTTCGTAAAGAGGGATTGTGACCCTACAAACAGTATATCCGAAGAATAAATAAAAAAGAAACAGAAACTTCGTATGCAATGTGAAAATTAGTAGAAATAACAAAAATGTGCACTACAGATAATATAATCTCAAACTGTCCACATTGGACAATTTAGGAATCAAGGGACACTTAAGTGTACATTGATTCCTAAACGAGTTTAAGGTTATTCATATATGCAATATCACATTGGATACTAACTAATATTAATTTGTTTATTTCTAACTATTATTCAATTATATATAAGAGGTTTGGGATTTGGGGTTTGAGGTTTGAAATTTGGGGTTTAGGATTTAGAGTTTAGGGTTTAGAATTTAGGATTTAAAATTTAGGGTTTAGAGTTTAGGATTTAGGATTTAGGATTTAGGATTTGGAGTTTAGTGTTTAGGATTTGGGGTTTAGAATTTAGGATTTAGGGTTGAGGGTTTAGGATTTAGGGTTTGGGATTTGGGATTTAGGATTTATGGTTTAGGATTTAGGATTTAGAGTTTAGGATTTGGGATTTAGGGTTTACGGTTTAGGGTTTGGACTTTGGGATTCCAAAGTCTAGGGTTTAGGATTTAGGGTTAATACATGGCTGCAAAAAATATACACAGGCACAAAATTAATCAACCCAACATCACTTTGTTGGAAATAACATACAAAGGTACAAAATTATCTAACCCAACACAAAATTATACAAAAATATGCAAAAGAGGCATAAATTGCAAATATAGACACATTCAATATACCATAAAACACATTCAAATAATCTTCCAATATGTTTGAAAATTTTCCTACCATAGAAATAAATTTTAATGCTACTAATATGCACAATGACCAACTATACACAATTACCCAATATTTGTAATTACTCAGTAAATAACTAAAATATAGAAATATAACATATTGCACAACTTTTGTTACTATATCTAGAATCAATCAATAATATTATCCCCAATTTTTTTCACTATATATGTGGTTGAAAAAACTCACAAAAAATATACCTACTTAAAAAAAAATTATTAAATACATGGAAAAATCACCTAACATGTTTGCAAACTCCTATTACTAAAATAATACAAACAACACAATATGTTTAAATCCCATCATAGAAAAAACACTAAAAAAATAAACAAATCCAAGACTTATACTTCTAAATTAAACAAACTAAAAAATTGCACAAATATGAAATACACAACAATATACAAATATTAAGATATACAATGAAGGAAATATACCTAGCAAAATCACTAAACTTTCTTCACAAGTGCTCAAATACTACCTTTGAATTTCAATTTTCACACCACCAAACTCTACAAAAATACACAATGAGCCATTAAATTCATACAAAAATCAATACCATAATAAATAAATAAATCCCTACAAATTCCTACATATCAAGAGCATAAATCAATATACAAATATTACTTTTGAGAAGAATAGAAAAATAATAGAGTCTCTCTCTTTCTCTCTCTCTCTCTCTCTCTCTCTCTCTCTCTCACACACACACACTCACAGAATGAAGTCAAAAATGGGAGTTCTGACTTCATCCCGTGCCTATATTTAAATCTATCTAAACTTTAAGTACGTTCGAACGCTCTTACCTAATGTTCGAATGTACTTAAATTCCCTCATTACGTTCGAATGTTCAATTCTGACATTCGCACATCAGGAATTTACATTCGAACGTTTAAATAAAATGCTAAAAAATCATAAATTAAGACAAAAATATTCAAACATCATAAAGTTACGTTCAAACATTCTAGAAAGTGTGAAAAATTTTCCACACTTTTTTTTGATAGTTGGAATGTAATTCGATGATGTTCGAATGTTGTTTTTTATTTTTTTACTGTTTTTTATGATTAAATCCCTAAATTGCTTTATTTATTAAACCAAAAAATGATAAAAATATTTAATAAAATTATAGTAAATATACAAATATCTTATAAACGATAATAATGTAATATTATATATTTAAGGGATACCATAGTAATTATATAGTGAACACTATATAATACTATGTTGTTAATATTTATGTAGTGTTGCCTATATGTGTTACTTAGTGTTGTAACAAAATAGACAACATCACTTTATAGTAAATAACATAATATTATATAGTATTAACTAATCATATTTTAAACATTACTTTATATATTTTATCTGCTATAGTAATATTATACAATGCTAGGTATTATAGTATTATAGATAGTAGACTATTGTAATACTATATAATACATTATATAATAATTAATACTATAGTATGATATAATGTTGGTACTAGAGAATTTTAGTAATGTTTTAGAGTATATCATATAATATATTTAATTGTATTGTAATATATTATAATGTAATTTTAATTTTAACTTAAAAATACTAGACTACGTTCGCACATTTTAGTTTAACATTCAGACTTTCTTCTGAAACGTTAGAGCGTTCATAAGTAACATTTGAATGTAGAGGATACTTGATAAATAATACATTCAAATTATGCTCGAACGTTATGGAGTTTATGTTCCAACGTTCTAACAATACGTGCAAACGTATGTGATGTAACGTTCGAATGTTAGTTAAAGAATGTCCGAACGTTACATGTATATATACAGCAATCCGACGGCATTTTGGCATTTTCATCAGAACTCTCATTTCTCTCAAATTCTCTCCACCACGCACGTCACCGTAACCGTCGTCAAAGCCATCGTAACCATCATCACCAGGTAGGCACCTCTAAACCAACTAATTTCATGTAATTTGGATTACATTTGAGTTCTTTTTTTAAGTTTTTAAAAAAGTGGTGGCTGGAACTTCACTTTGATTTTTCGGGCACCACGGCTCTCCATTGGCCAAAATGATTTTGTAGAAAGACTCTTTGAAGTGTTAACTTCATTTCTACGGAGTATTTTGGCCCTAAAACACCACGAAATAGAGTTTCATGAATGGCTGAGTCGACGTTGAAGTGTTAACTCAGTCATTCTCGAGTTTACATTCGAACGTTTCATACGAACGTTCGAATGTCCAAGTTTGAATCTTGGAAAGATGAAGTGTTACATTCAAACGTAAACATAATACGTTCACCTGTAACATTCTGAACGTTGGAATCCCAATAGTCATGTTCCAATGTACATCCCGTACATTGGACCGTGACTCTGAGAACGTTGGAATCCCAATAGTCATGTTCCAACGTACATTCCGTACGTTGGAACGTGATTTTCAGAACATTGGAATACCAACGGTTACGTTTCAATGTAGGTTTTCAATGTTGGAATGTAATTGTTTAAACGTTGGGATATGAAAGACACGTTCGAATGTACCATGGTAAGTTCGAACGTGACTATATGGACGTGCGAACGTCAAAATTTACTTTCGTTCAAACGTTGAGGCAGTACTGCATTTTTTTGGCCTAGACCTAATATTGTGCTACTAAAAATTTATTTTTTATATCTACTAATTTTTATCTCATTTATGCAGATATATATATATATATATATAATGGCTCAGCAGCCTCGAACCACAAAAAAGAGGGGTCGAGAAGGAGCCTCACGAGAGGCGTACCGTACCGAGGCATGCACGGTTATACTGGAGCGAGAGATACAGATTAATGAGTTTGGCTCATTATTCTGGCAGCAAAGGAGCCTACAATCTGTATTCATGGACAGGGGCTGGTTGCCAATCTTCGCACTGAGGGGGATCGTGTACACTAGCATGATCCATGAATTCTACGCGACGATGTCCACGTTGTCGCACGACTCCAACTCCCACGTCATCGAGATTCGTGGGGTCTGAATTAACTGTATCAGCGGATGCCATCACCGGCCTAATGCAGATACAACGTTAGTCACCATAACCAGCAGCTGCACATCAGGTAGAGGACACAATTGTTGTACCAGCTCTGCCGCCAGATGCTAACGCTGGCATGGCAGAGTCCCAGACTGACCCAATTATTTCTACAGGCAGTGATCACGTCAACGAAAATAAGGCTGGATCCGAGTAAAAGGGTCCACAGCGAGATGAGGATTTCTACATTCTCACTGGCAAAGACCGTGAGGTGTACGAGACATCAGACTCAATCTCCCAGAAGACGCTCCTCAATTTCTTCCATATGCTGCATCTTATTGTTGCAGCAAACATGGATCCTCTGGCACACACGGTGACATTCAGCCAGACACGCGCTCGATTTCTGATCAGGGTAGCGCGTGGAGACCCGATCGACCTGTCATGGATGATCTTTGAGAGGGTCCGGTATGAGGCGTGCACTGTCTCGATAGACAGTCTCCCATACGAAGTCATCATCACCTGACTACTCTTGGCACTTGGAGTAGAGCCACGGGTCTCAGAGACAGTGTGACTACAGATTTGCCCCATCGACATCAACACGTACAATTGGAGTCGGGGGCAGAGGAGGCGCATTCCTCCTCCTATAGCTGATCTGGTGCCTCCTCCCCAGCATCAAACCTTCCAACCTGATCGCGCTGCCATTGCCGACACCAGTCGACAGCCTCAAATGACATAGACTCTGGGTGGAGACATGGTACTTGCTTGGGTCTCGTCAATGTTCAACTGGCTATAGGGACACATCGACCGACCGTTCGCTGCACAAACTACGACAATCACCGCGCTCACTCAACATGTGGATGAGTGTTTGGACCAGTTGTCAACTGATATAGATACCTTGCGTGTCAAGGTCGAGACTTTGACTGATGAGTTCACATCAGTCAAAAACCTCATCTAGTCAATGATTTTATGTTTTTTTTAAGTCTTTTTATATTTTATTTTTAATATATGTACTAGATGAACTACTCATGTAATGTATATATTATTTTTAGTTCTCAATTTTCTTTAATATTAGCTTATCTAAATTTAATTTTAAATCATTGCACTTCATATATTTCACACATTAAATTATTTTATAATTAAATGAAGTACAAAATTTGTATAATATTAATTGGGCCCCACCTGAGTAGAATCTTATTTTAATTTTTTTTTATATTTTTTATTCATATATTGTTCATTTAAAAATATTTAAAAAAAATAAATATCAATTCAGTCTTATAATCAAATCCTACGCTATTAAGTAAAGAAAAAAATTTTAAATGTATTCAAATACTAAAGGTGTCACAATAAGGTGTCAAAATATTTTTTTTTAATTTAATGTAATTGTTCGAACGTTATTTTATATAGTTTGAATGTTGGCACTAAAAAACTCACGTTCTAACGTCATTGATTACATAGTTTGAACGTACACTCAACGTTCGAATGAAAAATGGTCATAGTTCGAACGTAAAAAATTTCAATTGTTATCTTTAGTGATGGTCCAAAGAAACCGTCACAAAAAATAGGTTTTGGTGATGGTTTTGAGACTGTCACAAATTTTAAAGCGTCACTAAGGCTCAATTTTGTTGTAGTATTTTTTAAACTTGAACATAGTAAGAATGTGAGCTTCAAATACATGAACTTCGAATCTTGTTTTTTAAACTTGATAAATAAATATGAATATGTGGGGTCTCGTTAAGCCGTGTGTCCCTGCCGATTACCGCATCACAACATAGGTATTTGCACCAGTTGTGAGTGTGTTAACATACGTACTAGTTCATAGGTATTTACACCTGCTGTGGACACTCATATTGTACGTATCCCGTGACAAGTATCTACACTTGCACAAGTACGTATAACATGAATATAAAATAGTGGCACCATCGGCGTTAGTGCCTGCTACGCTTCGGTGACCAGTTACTTAGACCCCATTCATAACTCGTTGATTTTCCTTTGTCAACCCAGGAAATTTCACACTAGTTTAGACACTCCAGCATGAACAAAAGAGTTTCACTAGGATATTATCCCAGCCTAGCACTTAGGGCCATGATAGATATAAATAGATTTGACATGACTTGAAAGGGTATTATTGAGATGCACAATTGTATTCGAAATGAACATGAATGGAATATGAAAGGATAGAAGTATTGACGTTACAGAATATGACTTGAACGTAACTCGAGAGACATTACTTATTTGAGGTAGAAATATTTCATAGCATGACATAACATATAGTAGACAATATTTCATACCATATCATGCAAATAACATTTTGTAACATGGCATAACATGTAACAGTGAATATTACGTGATATTTCGTGACATGATATTCATGTAACAGATAGCATACGTAACATGACATACTTGCAATAGATAGTAATACGTGATAAAATTATTATATAACAAATAAGTATTTCGTGACAAAATAATTCATGTAACAGATAAACATGTAATGAAATGAAATGGCATGACATATACAATAACAGGTATAAATAAACTATAGTTCTTTTCTCCATCTCACATATACAGTAAACTGCTAGTAAGTTAAGAGCTAACTTACCTCAATCGTTATGGTCTACAGGAATAAAGCGTGAAATACGAGAAACTGTAATAGAGTATTCTAAAAGTTAGAAATTTAACTACTAACAACTAGAAACATGAAAAAGAGACAACTTAGAGTCAAATTATTATTTTACGCTCTACATGTGGAAAAATGACCATTTTATCCCTAACTTAAGGATTTCATATCCTAACTCCAAAAATTACCAAAATTTACATTCCATATGTAAGTATTGTCCTAAACTCAACAACCAACTCAGAAAAATTAAAAACTAAACATAACCATAAAAAATCTATAAGAGACGAAAATATGTTCAAGTTTAAAAAGATACTTAAGATATCCACTATAAATATGCTAGCTATCAATACCAAGCCTTTTAGAAAAAGCTCCAACATTTTTAACTAAAAAGGATAACTCAGAGCATCTTCAAAAACTTCAAAAATCCAAATTTTACCTCTAACATATTCATAACATATTCATAACATATTCCTAAGAACAATCATGCTTTAAATCATCAAATAAAAGTCATCAAAATCACCAAAGAAACACTTGAATTTCTTAGCTTTCCTCTAAGTCCAAAAACATATTTTCATTTCTAACTTGTTTTGATCAATCTCTTAATCCATGACTTGTAAAGAAGGGATCTTCAAACCCAAACATCACATAGTTTAAAAAGATGTCCTAAAACATATCCAAATTTCAAACTCAAGATCATATGGTTAAAAATAACCAAAACATAAATTTAGTCAAGAATCTCAACACTTTGACTTATCCGAATATCTTTGCATAAAATTTCATATCTTTGAAACTAACATCACATATCTTCAAAACAACATTCTAACATGTATATGATAGGCTTAGGATCTTTCAATAAAATTATCAAAGCCATTGGAATAGGATTAGACTACAAAATATTCAAACTTACTCAAAACAGAAACTGTTTTTCCACTTCCAGTTTTCAAGTTTCTAGATTCTTGTTTTTATGAAGAGTTGTAGCAAGAAAATACTTACAAGGGGTAAAAAATCATCATGTAAGAATAGAAGGAAATCTGCTCAAGAGAGCTGTTTCGAGTTTCTCTTTAAGAGTAGAGTGAAAAGATGATGAAATGATGTTAAGAGGGTCTTGCACGACTATAGATCTTTGGAGGGAGAAGTTATGATCTTGAATGACCTTTGATTGAAAGTGATTAGGTCACATAAAGGTAAGGAATGATAAGAAGTATGACTGCCTGCTACAGCTGTGAAACATGGAGTGGGGTAAAGTAGATTTGTACTTCACATCATGTCACTATTGAGTGCAACTAAGAGAAGGAAATGACCTGCCATGTGGGAGAGGAAACTTCCTCAAGTAGCTTTGCCAAAGTGGCTAATTTTTGTAGGCCTTAGTGGGCCTCAACTATGTGGACTTCAATTTGGGGTTTAAAGAGGGTTGGGTTAATATTTGAGATGCTATCAAGCCCAAATTTGATTTTTCTCGACCCAATCAAATTTTCAAGGTTTAAAAGGTTGAATAATAATGTAATAACATGAATTTGAGGAATTAGTAGCATATGTAAGTGATTTAATCAAATGATTAAAGACAATGCTAGACATTGGATAAAAAGGGTTTGGAGGCCAACTTTAGAATTTAGGAAAACCGTTTAAGATTTTGATTCCAGCCAAGATTATTGGATTTCAATTGGATTTCTACCATTTATGATTTTTCTAGGGTTTGAACCCTCTTTGGTTCGGCACAATTTGGATGGTTGGATGAAAAACAATAAGGTTTTGCTTAGGTAGCTCGGTCTCACACCTTAATTCCTTCTCAAAACATCTTGTGGCTCTTCTTGGTGCCAAATGTCAAATACTATTCACCAAATGTGGATAAAATCTTTCCAAGTGTTCAAATAAAACTACGCCAAACTAATTTGGACCTCCCACATTGTGATTCCGAAAACACTGAGCTATGTGCTACTAAAAAAGTTACTATTACTCTAGGAAAGTGAAAACTAAATTTTACACTGAAAAATTCTAAAAAATAACACTAAGGTAAAAGTGTGATTCGTCTAATGAAATTCAATCTCGAAGTATCTCAAAAAAGACTAAAGTGCGAATTCTAACAAGCGTATCAATTGAAAGCTAAAAATAGGATTATTGCACCATAGAATCTTAAATAATCAACTAAGTCTAATGGCGTAGACCATGACACATTCTGACACTTCTAACTATCTCAAATAAATACAAACACACTTCTGACACCATAGTAAGTGGTAACACTGACTATGTTGACACACTAAAACATATGGAATTAGCTGAATCGTGAAATCTTACAGAATTTTCACGAGATTCCTAATGAACGAGATTTCATTCATGAATGGGATCGAGAGGGTCAAGTGCTTGATAGTTTTGTTTTTCGATTATTTAGATGGACAAAAGATTTTGATCTTAGGAAGGAACCTACGTTTGCTCCCTAGTGGATATTCCTTCAGGTTTACCAATGCACATTTACATGCAAGATTGTCTTCAGATTTTTGTAGCCAAGTTTAGGAGATACCTCAGTAATAATAATGCTACTCTAGATTGTACGAGGGCTTTGGGAGCCAGGATATAGGTCAAAGTTGATCTAAGTGAAGAGCTAGTGCAGGGTTTTCCAGTGGTGGTTGCTAATGGAAGATTTTCTAGCAAGAGGCACACTATGAAAGACACTGCTTCTATTGCTCCAAATGTTCACGACAGGGTCATACTTCAGTGGTTTGTATGGCAGGATCAAAGAATGGGGCACATGTTAAGGATAATTCACGCAAACCAAAGGGTCTGAGTAAGAAACGTGTGTGGAAGGAAAAATCAATTTCTAATCAGGTGAGGGAGAAATTTGTTTCAAGTGCATCCAATGATATTCTTCAAGGAGTTATGAATAAGGACTATGGTTCTTCTGAAAAGGGGTTAGTGGATGGAAAGATTGGTAATGTCGTTAAGCCCTATATAGTAGAGATAGATGGAGATGGAAGGACAAAATGCAAAAGTGAGAGAGGAAAGAGAGATTGTGGAAGAGTCTGAAGTAGAGGCTGTGTTGGAAGGCGAGGTGAAAGAAATTGAAGTAGATGTTGAGTTGGGAGGTGAAATGAGGTGAAAGTGTAGGAATTGCAAGTTGTAGCAGATTAGATTTTATGTGCTAATATTGGTGATAGATGTCCTAATGCTTTTGATGCAATTGGCAAGCTAGATGTTGTGGCGGCTATATTTGAACTTGAAAGTAGGTTTCAGCCAGTTTAGGTTGTCTCAAAGGAGTTACATAATAATGTAGTGCTTAGTATGGCTGAAGTCTCATCGGATAGAGAGGAGGAGGAGAATCAGAGGGGTGATTTAGCAGAGAAGTTGTATAAGTCAAATACTAAAATTACTGTGTTTGTTTCAAAAGGGAAGGCAATCATAAATCAATCAGTTAGATCTTCTAAGCGAGTGAAAACCCAATCCTCTAAGTTGAACTTATGATGTGCCCCCTCCTAGTTTGGAATGTCAGGGGGAGTCGTAATTATAAAGTGCAATTACACTGACTAATTAGAAAGCATAATGTTGAGTTTGTTAACATTAATTTCATGGTGCAAGCCACGGAATGGTTGGGTAAAACTAAACACTAATGGTAGTGCGCAACATGACCCATGGCAATGTAGGAGAGGAGGTGTGCTTAGAGATAGTAAAGGGAATGTGTTGCTTGCTTTTTCGGCACATTTTAGACTAGGTACAAATACAGAAGCAAAGTTACAAGCTATCATTTGTGGAATGGTTGCATGTAAAGTTGGTGGATTTAATTTCATTGAAATAGAAAGTGACTCCAAAGCGGTAGTAGAATGGCAAAAAATAGATATTTGCACGGTATGGTATCTATGGAATTTTTGGGAAGAACTTCTTTCAAAGTTACAAGGCATTCATTATTCTATTAAGCATCAATTTAAGGAAGGTAAAAATAGGGCAGATTTCTTGGCACGTCATGGGGAGGGTGGTACTAATTGAACATATTTGGAAATAAATGAACTTCATGGCCTCTTGAAAGGAATTGTTAGATTAGATCAGATTGGTTTACCATATATTAGGTGTTGACTTAAATGTTTTGTTTCGGTTTCTTTGAAATTGTTAGTGTGTCGTTTATTTCTAAGGACGGTTCATGGGAAGGTTTGTAGTTTTATTGTGGATTGATTGTTACAATGGTATTCTTTAGTAACTGAAGTTTTTTAATAAATTTAGAAAAAAAATTACTTTTAAACATGTGATTTCAACTCTTTCTTCAAAAAGAAAAAAATCTCTCATAAGCTACCCATAAATAGCCTTCAGGGTGGTTCGACTGGGGGCAATCATTATGAGATAGGATGGTTGAACGAATTTGAAATATATTTAATATACATAATTTGAATAGATTTTTAAGTATTTATTATATTATCTCTCATCTTCTTTTTAAATAACATACCTTACTAGCATACACATACCACTAAGGAGACAACTAGATACTCGAGGATATTATCCTTCGGAATGTCTAACCATTCATTCTACGATCATAACCTGAAAATATAGTGATTAGAAAGAATCTCGATATTTGAGAAAAAAATCTACTATCCTTATCAATCAACAATTCACCTCCATAAAATGAGAGCTCTCTCTCTTTTTTCTCTGGCAATCTCGTTCTCCTAGGGTTACAAAGAGAGTGTCCGGCGTGAAAGGAAACGGAGCTCCGGCTCTGCTCCCCCTTCCTTCTCTTTGTTCCTTGTTTCTACCTTTTTTACTGGTTTTTCTGGCCACCTTCTTGCGAGTTGGTTTTTTATGGCAGTTTCCAGCTTTGATGGCTGAGCTGATACGTGGGTTTCAAGATCCTTAAGGCCACCACACGCGATGTCGCCGCTCTTACAGTCTACCGATCTAGACGTCCCCGGAATCTTTTGCGGAATGGCGATGCGCGTGCTCTTCACGTGCGGGGATCGAAAGAGAGTTCGTCAACTTTGTGTTTCCCATTTTGGTGGATCTAGTTTGCCGTCGGTGGTGCTGATCAAATCCAGGATATCGAAGCTCAAATATCGAGGTGCGAATCTGATAGTACCCCATTAAAAACCGCTCTAGATCATGCCTTGACACCTCTCTTAGAAGGTTAGGATAGTCACTTGGCTAGAATGCATGCATGTCTTGGGTCAGACCGTGACACGTAGCAGGCAACTATGAAGGCTACTGGCCGCGCGTAGCCCATGCGCACAACTAGGCATGCGCCCTTGTGTGCATCATTGCGCACTTCCTTGGGCACACACTTGCATGAGCACCTACGCACCATGACCCGTGCATCCCAGTGCGCCCCAACACCCTCTAGCAAGGTTAGTGGCATGTCTTCACAAGCACGCCATCCAGCGCGCGACATCAGCTTATGCCTTGTAAAGCAGGTTAGTGACATGACCACCAGGCATGCCATCTAGCGCATGCCTTGCAGAGTAGGCCAATGCCATGCACACCACGCATGCCATCCAGCGCGCGGTCCCATCCCGCGCCATGCAGTTAGCACCCAGACCGTCAGCTTGGGTCATGCATGCTCATCACCCCGGCACTCAACCCGGGCCATGCAAAACCACCTCCCAAGCCACCTGACTGGGCCACATTACCACAACATGGCATCACCCTGGACACATCATTAGGCTTAGGCATGTCACCATGCCATGCACACCATCAGACACCATGCAGCTTAGCTTTGCCGTGGACCATGCCACATCATAACCATCATAGACCTAGCATGCCAGGTCGTACATTCATTTAGGCATCTCTCACTTATGTTTGTTTGCTTTATTTATTTATTTAATTACATCTGGTTATTTTAGTAATTATCTTATTTTGCTAGGGACCCATTGGGGCTTTCCAAGTTGTAAGGATCTATAAATAGGACTTCTAGGTTTCCATTTCACATCTTTTGAAGAATTAAGGATTGGAGTAGCTTCCTAAGAGCTTAGGCTGGCCACCTAGTGTGATTTGGATTTTCTTTCGGTACTTAGGCACTTAGGTTTCAAAGGGTGTAATTCGTGAATCCTTTTGGAGAGAAACACATCGTGCAATTCGTGAATCAATGAGTTTCACATCTATCCTTTTTATTAATAAAGCCGTTTGAGGTATTTCTTTTCATTTGGTGTTCTTGTTTATTTTAGTGTTCTTGTTATTTTGTGGGTTTCAAAATTATCAAAAGAACAAAGTGTGTGTCTTGTTTTGAGTGACAAATTCACACCACTTATAAATTTGAGAATTGTGTGAGTATCCATTAGAGTGAGTACCGAATCCACACCACTTGTGGATTTGAGAATTGAGTGTGATTGAGTGCATTTCAAAATGCATCTCCCTTGTGAATTTTGAATCCCTCTAGTGAGTTGTGTTTTGATCCATTGTAGTGTTGTTGGATTCTTTGGAAGTTGTGGTTGAAATCCTTGGAATGGAGTAGCCGAAACCACTAGTGGAAGTCACTAGTGAATTTCGGGTTTCACTTGTTTGGGGTGTTCATCCACTTTATTGGATGTTCATCTATTTTCCTTGAAGTTTCTTACATTTTCCCACTCCCCAAACACCTTACACGACCAACCCTAGCTCCACCTTCCAAATTTTCCCTTCAACAACCCCAATAGCCAGCCATCATCCATACCATATCTATTTCCATATTTCCCTCAACCAAATCAAATATTCCACTCCTCGAAATTAGCCATAACTGACCACATCAATTCCATCCACTTCAAAATAATTCAAATCCCAAAATCCTAGCCACTTGCCATAACCACTTTACTCAGCCAAGGTACCACTTGCCTTTCCCGAAAATCCTTTGCCACCTTATCCATCATAACTTTTTATATTTCTCTCAACCAAACTAATTCAAATTCAAATCAATCTCAATCCTACACCACCACCTACTCGGCCAACTCACCCATTTGTGATAGTCGAACACCTCATCATTTCCTAAAATTTTTCAATTAAATTAAATCATATCCTATCCAAAAATAGCCACAAAAGTCACCTATATCGGCCCCACCAACTGGCCACTCAATCCTTTTCAAATTCAAATTAATTCATAACCAAATCTTCCCATTTTCCTTATTAATCTCATTCGGCTATACCATCTATACCCTAGCCGAGATTCACCCATTGCCACATCACCAAATTATTCCTTAATTCTCTCAAGTGATTGATTAATTAACCAATTGATTGAATCAACCAAATCTTATCTCAAAATAGAAGTAATACTCAGCCAACAACCCTACCTCATTGCCGCCCACTCATCATGCAAAATCCTAATTCTTACATTTTAGGAATTATCCAAATCATCTCAAAACCTTATCCTACCTAACTCTAACCACCTTGGCCAAAACCTATCTTCCCAAACTCTAACCAATTGACTTCCAAACCCTAACCTAATCTCAATCTCGAAATTCTCCTTAGCCTCCACTAAAACCCTAGCCCTACTACACCATATGACCCATATTCCTTACCAAAGAGACCCCAATATATAGGCCTACCCAAGACTACCACATTTTCCTTCTCATTACCATAACCAAGACTACCATAGCCTAAATACCACCTTATTGCTCCATACACTTAACCATCCAACCCCATTACAGTGCACCACTCTACCTCACTTTATCCATTGTTGGTGCACACGAACCATCACAAGCAAAAAGAAGCTTTACTTGGTCATTGAGGAGCAACAAGGCGGAGAGAATCAACCTAGTTGAGTGAGGATAAGACCGAGGTCCCTATCAGAATCACTCCTAGCGTGGCATATGGTTTACACGCGCCACCACATAGCCGACTTTGTTGTAGTCTTCTTGTGTTTTATTTTATGTTGTTATATTTTGTTGGTTGTTTGTAAATCTCGTTTGTATAGATAAAATTTATATGAAAAAATAGTATTCCGGACTTTTTAGTTCGTGGATTCTTAGTTCTCTCATCTTTAAGGATGAGATTTTAGTTAATGCCTTAAGCAGTCGTTTGTTTCTCAGACTTTTAGTCTGATGAACTTTAAAAGTTGTGCGTCAAAATATACATAGTTGACTTTTCAGTCACATTGTAGACTTCATGCTATCTTTAATTTCAATAAAGTGAAATTATTTCTTCAAAAAAAAAAAAATATATATCACCTCCATATAAGGGACAATGCCAATAAACCCATGTATGATGTCCTCATCCTCTTCTGTTTTTCAAGTAATACTTTATAGGGTGATGTTATTCGGTTCGTTGCAGCAGTTTTTTTTTTTCCTTTTCATATTTGTTTTAATGTGTTTAAATATTTTTTAAAAATAAAAAATATATTAATATATTTAAAATCACTTTTTTAATTATTAATTAAAAAATAATAATAATAAAATTTAATTTAAAAAACGATCAATTAGAACGATCACTTGAAATAGGCATAATAGAGATTTCCTACTTTATATATTTCGAAAGTATAGAAGGTGTGTCAGGCACTGACTTGTTTTTCTTCCTCGTTGCACATCTTTGATCGAGATGAGTTGGCGTTGAAAAACGTGACATCCACTATTTTAAAATTTTGTGAATCGTTATCTTAAGTTACTTATTTTTACGAAAAATATTATATATAAGTAATATTATGTATTTATATGTGTATTCTATTTTAATTTTTTTTATTAATATTTATATTTATATGTTCTAATTAATTGTTTTTATATTTTTTTATTTTAAATCAAATATTTTATTAAATTTATCTTTTTATTAATATTCCATTTATATATTTAATTAATTTTTTATATTTTATTTTAAATTTAAATATTTTATTAAATCTATATTTTTATTTAAAATTAATATTAATATAAATGCCTAATATTATTTAATTTTTAAAATTTTCACTTACATTATGAAGTCGATCTTGCAAACCCAAATAAGGACCAAATTATGTAACGTTGGGACGTCGTGTATCGACAAGTCCAAAACAAGGTTTGCGGTTTTGTTTGTTATTGGCCAAAAGTACTTCTTTTCCTCCACTAGTTCCTGATCACACAATCCTCTTTTGATCCTTTTATCACAGAAATATACCATGTCTTACGCAGCCATACTCTCTTGACTGAGGGTGAACGATGGCGCAAATGGCTATGGAGTCGGCCATCCGAGCTTCAACCACCTCGAGGCCTTCCCTTCCCTCCTCCTCTTCCTCGCTATCTTCCAAACCCATACCGTCTTCCCGACCACATTTCAGACCCATTTCTGTATCTTTACCTACATCAACCCCCGTATCACTTTTGGCTCTCTTCACTCTTCCCCTTGAAGCAAAGGCTCTCAGTCTCCCCAAGGACCAGATAGTCTCTTCTCTCACCGAAGTAAGCTCATTTCTTTCTTTTTCCATACTTTTGTTGATATAAATTTACAGCAAGTTTGCATATTTATAAGGGATTCTTTGTTCTTTTCTTGCTTTCGATGGGTGGTCAGCAACATTAAAATTATCCTCGAATTACCCACTAGAAAACTGCTCAGTAGTTTTCTCTTGTTTCATCCATTACTCGTTTCATTCTTAGCATAAACAAAAGAAGTTTATTAATTTCAAAACCAAAGTAAGTGATTCGAAAATGCTGGCCAAATTAATCCTTAGGTACGTTCTTCAAATTTGGGTTCCTACCCAGCTCTTGAAATTGTGTGTGTTCTCTAAATTAATAGGTGGAGGAAACAATTGAAAAGGTTCAGGAAGTGGGTTCAAGTTTCTGGGATACCGCAAAGCAGATTTTTGAAGTTGTTGGAAATGCTTTGAAGCCGGGCATCGAAGTGGCATTGCCAATTGTTAAGCAGGCAGGAGAACAGGCCTTGAACATCACTTCTCCGGCAATTTCTGAGGCTTCAAAGAGGCCCAAGAAGCAATTCAAAGCTCTGGCTTCGACACGCAGCCTGCTCTGACTGCTGCTAAGGTTTCTTCTCTTTATTTGTTCAATTGCATATTTGTCAATACGCATACTCCATGTGGGCATATCAAAGCATATATTGCTTGGAATGAACATAATAATAAACTTAATATGTTGGAAGCTGCTTGAATTTTCAGTAACATTTGATCCGGTTCTTGAAATACTAGTTTGTACAATGAATGTAGTGGAGAAGTGATTTGTTTATTGAAATGGGTCTTTACAATGAAGGGTGAAATGCATTCCATCTTTATGATAATTTGTTTTATATTTTTTTCATTGTTGAATGCAATGTGGTTTTTGAAAAGTTGTAGTTTGTTGAGCCTGGCCTCATCAGTGCCCTCGATTTTGACATTTAAATGAAAATGATGGATGTGGAGTAATCATTTCTTTTATGATTTTCGCTCTATTTTTTATGCAACTACTTCATTAAGGTTGTTTAGCAGGTCCATGTATAAGGAAGTTATTTGGAGACTGGATTAGCCAATAAGCGTGGTAGCCTGGTTCTGAAATGAGGCTCTCTTGCCCTTGGCAGCATTAGCTTGTTCAATTCATAACCCTTAACATTTTTTTAGAAAGAAGTGCAGTTTTTTTCTCTGCTAAAGTTAACTGGTCCATCTCATGTTGTTCGCTTTTGATAAATGTCCCATTCAAACAAATAACTTGGGTGTTCAAATCTTATGTATAACTCTATCGACTTTGTATCCATTAAAAAAAAACTATTGGCTTAGATAAGGCATACACATACCTTGTAGCTGACGCTGATCTCGTGTAATTCATTGATCTCTGCCATTGTGATGGATAGTTTGAAATGGATATTAGCTTTGAACATCATTATCTCTTGTTGCAGACGGTCGTAGATGCAGCACAGCAGACCACAAAGGTAATTCAAGCAGCCAAGCCTATAGCTTCATCAGCTGTTGAAACCATCTCGTCTGCAGAGCCTATCGTGATTGTAGAAACTGCTGGAGCATTATTTCTTGCTTACCTCCTCATTCCTCCCATTTTGTCTACCATCTCTTATAACCTTCGTGGTTATAAAGGTGAGTTCATTGTTTTCTGATATGAAGTTGCTTCATTTGTACATAGAAGTTTGGAGGATGGTGAATTTTGGGTTTTATTAATATCTTCTAGTTATGTTCTTTTCAAATTTATGTCACACCAAGCTAAATCTTGTGAAGTGGATTTAAGATTTTATTACTCTTTTACTCTGTAGGTGAGCTTACTCCTGCTCAAGCTCTTGATCTAATTTCTACACAAAGCCACTTTATGATCGATATTAGATCAGAGAAAGATAAGGACAAGGCTGGTATTCCTCGCCTTCCCTCTGGTGCTAAGAACAGATTGATTGCAATCCCGTAAGTGAAACCATGGCTTCGGTATATTTATTACACATTAGTATATCCTATGCCTTCCTTTTCTTCAAACAATATTCTTGGTATGCTGTGTATTGCTTCTCTTGCTTGTAAGTATGGCCCACTGCCTCATCAGGAATTACCTCTGACTAACCACAGAGGTTTTAAGCCAGAATCATATTTTCTGTCAGTTGTCTTCATCCTCTTGGTTACCAAAGATGGCTACTAAAATATGCGTTTCTTAACCTCTTGTTTAATATTTCTTTACCATGTATGAAGGATGATAGACAAGATGTTAAATATGGTTAGATTTTTTTTTTCTCCTTAGGATTAGGATTTTTGAAGCAAAATTGACTAGTGAAGTGCATTTGGGCTGAAGTGTTTGTAAGAAAAACACATAAGGTTTATTGGGTTTAACTTGATCATGGAAGACATCCATTCAGGAATTGGCCACGTCTAAGTATCTAGTATTGTATTGTCTTGAATGTCTCAGTTTGGAAGAATTACCAAGCAAGCTAAGAGGTCTTGTCAGAAATGTAAAGAAAGTGGAAGCAGAAATGGCTGCTTTGAAGATTTCTTACCTCAAGAAAATTAACAAAGGTTCCAACATTGTGATCTTGGACTCGTGAGTTGTTCTCCCTGCATATTTCTTATAAAGTTATGCACAGCTCTGAATTCCGGATTCAGCACTTGAATTTCTACAAAATGGACTGCTCCCCAACTCTCTCAAAAAAAAAAAAATTGTAAGAACTTTATTTATGTTTGGTTTTCGACATATTCAGGTACTCTGACTCAGCAAAAACAGTTGCGAAAGCACTAACAACCCTTGGTTTTAAGAGCTGCTGGATTGTAGCTGGTGGGTTTTCTGGAAGTAGAGGATGGTTACAGAGTCAGTTAGGAACAGATTCATATAACTTCTCTTTTGTGGAGGTCATCTCACCATCCCGAGTTATCCCTGCTGCAGTTGGACGTTTTGGCACAATTGGCTCAAATAAGAGAAAACTACTTCCCGGAGCCGATTGACAAGTTTATTTTTGTTCCTTTTTTCAAGCTTCTCTGGTATAAAAATTATCCTGATGTGCATAAATGGTTTAGATTAGCCTTCTCTGGAACAATTTCTTGTAATTCTTTGATTAATGTCAATCCATTGGTTGTTTGTTGTTTTGGTCATATAATATATTCTATTTCATAACCTACCATGCTGATAGGCTCAGCTTCTTTTTGGCAACAGATGAGAAACATTTCATGAAAATTGCATCTTTTAAGCACAAATCTCTTAAAATAATCAATTATTTTTCTTTTTCTTTTAAGGCAAGCATAGTATATATTACATTAAACGGATACAAGGATATAAAGTTTAGTAAGATAGGAGTTCTCAACAATTATCTCAATACAACAAATACACAGCAGATACCAAAATAAAAATAAAAATAAAAATAAAATTTTGGAGCTACAAGTGTGGCTCCCATTAATTCCGATTGAAGGAATGTCGCCTAAAGTGGTTTTGACATAACTTGATAAATAGACTATAAAACTATAACTAAAAGTCATAGTGAGAGAAGATGCATTGCATTCTACTGAACTGATCTAGCTAGAGGGGATTCTTATGTCCATTTTAATTTGATTTCTGGTTAGAAAAATCTAAAAGTAGTAACCTGAAAAAAAAAATTGATACACCGGAGAGGGACAACTGCTAGCGGTGGTGGCGCGTGAAGAGCACGCGCCACATTGAGTGGAAACAGGCAGCCAAAAACGAAGTACCCGAGGCCACTGATCTTGATAGTGT
Organism: Platycarya longipes; assembly: GCA_036559045.1. Classification (NCBI taxonomy): domain Eukaryota; kingdom Viridiplantae; phylum Streptophyta; class Magnoliopsida; order Fagales; family Juglandaceae; genus Platycarya; species Platycarya longipes. The sequence continues at coordinate 29,980,932 of CM071803.1, read as the reverse complement.
CGCGCGTGGCAAAAAGGGAACTATTCTGGCGTGGCGGCGCATAAGCATCACGCGCATTGCTCTTCGCGCATAAGAATGATGTGCTGCACGTCTGGTCGATCTGCACCTTCCCTTTCATAGATCAGCGGCTGTAGAGTCCAAAGGTCTGTCGCATGGTGATCTTTGAGGCCCAACAAGCAAAAGATTGGAGATTCTTTGAGTTGCGGACAAAAAGTTACAAAAACTTGGATAAAAACCTAGGAAAACTAAAGGAAAACGAAGTTAAACAACCGCATAGGATTGGGCGGGAGGGAGGAAGGAGTAAAAGCTTTGCCTTCCCTCAGAAGCAAGCTGCAATAGTTGGGAAGAAATCGATGAGGGATGAAAGTTAAAGAGAAAGCAGGAGAGAGAAAGTGTTAATTTATTGTTTGCCTTTGAAATACTCTATTCAAATAACCATGGGAGAGCTTTTGGAAAGAACAACCCCATTACTTTATTATAAAATATCATGATTTTTAAAAATTATTTAAATTTATGGTTATTTAATACAAAAACTGTTGACATGGCCAAAAAGGAGCAAATTTTTTACTTCAAAAATTATATATAAAAGGAATGAAGACATAATATTTGAGATAAAATAAGACATTATATTTTCTCTCTTAAATAATTTTAAATTTTGCTCATTTAACACAAGCGTGTATGATGTTGCTCATCCGAAGCAAAAATTATTGTTTAGAAGATTATAAAAATTTTATGGATGATAATGATATTGCTGAGGAAAACCCTTAAAAGTGCCAATTAGGGTTGTTAGGCACCTGCATCCTGTTCGAGTGGCCCATTTGTTGGGGGCATTTGCCCCTATGACGGGGGCCCACTCGGTGGAAAAACTAGGGGCAAGTGTTGGATTGGGATTTGGGCTTGCTTGGGTTCATTGGTTTGCTCGCCCCACTTTATATATAATGAGAAATGTAACTATGTTATCTCAACTTGTCCACTCATTTTGATTGCTAATATATTTAATATTTTTTTTAATTTTTTAATAGTTAAAGAACTGACTATTAGTGTATTGATAGTTTTTTATATTTTTTTAAAAATATTTAAATATGCTTCAAAAATATTTGAAATAAAAGCAAAAAAATAGAAAAGTGCAAATTGCACTAGGAGGCACAAGCAAGCAACTTAAGGAAGCATAGTAAAACCACTCTTATATATATTAGATATCTTTAGAAATAAATTTTTTTATAAAAAGATGTCCTTTTGAGAATTTTTTAAATGTAACTCTCCCTCCCCACGACGCACCATTTTCCTCTCTTTTTCATCACCTCTTAGGCTCTCAAACTCTCTTCCTCTTGCTGTCGCCCCAGACCCAAGTTCTCTCTCTCTCTCTCTCTCTCTCTCTCTTGCAATACCCGATGTTGCATGGTGGGTGACACGCAAATGGCGGGCCAATCCGCCTTCTGCTCGCCATGTAGGGGACGAGGGCAAGGTTGCCCTCCCTGGCCCTGTCCAGGAGGTGCGAGTAGCACTACTAATGCTAACTACACTTTTTGTTATTTTGTATCTTTATCTATTTTTAGCATGTACTACACAGTTCTCATCCAAAGGAATTTAGAGGCCCCTCCAAACAAACTCACCATTTTCTACTTTCAGCCACCATCTTTAGTGTCCAATAGATTCTACTCCCCTATTCTTTTCTTATTATTCAATGCCCCTTTTCGAGATTATGAACTCAAGGAATTTTCCCGATCCTACCTCAAAAGCACACTTCATATAATTGAGTTTCATTTCGTATTTTTAAAGGATTGCGAAGGCTTCCCTTAGGTCATCAATGTGCTTCTCTGGCTTCTTGCTTTTGAAAAGTAGGTCATCAACATACACCTCTATGCTGTGGTGGATTTGTTCTTTAAATATTTGGTTAATCAACCTGTAATAGATGACTGATGTTCTTGAGTTCGAAGGACATAACTAAGGGTGTAATTGATCTAGTTCGGTCCAATTTTGACATATTTATAACCAAATTGGTATACACCGATTTTGAGATTTGAAAAACTGATATCGCATTAATTACACTCCTAAACCGATACTTAAATTTTACCAATTTTAATTCGATTCGGTCTAGCTTTGTAACGCCCCGATTTTTTTTTTTTTACAGCTATGCATGCACCTAAACTTACTAATTAAGTGCAATGCAAAATGCAACGGAAATGGTAAATCTTCAATACATGCAAAGAGATCTAACTTTTGCAGAAATAGATCACATAGCAATTTAAAACTATATCCTTTATAATTTTTCATTTATCATAACATATCGAATCCAGAACTTACATAACCCAGTTAGTTTCTTCTAACAAATATCATATCTTATTGTCATCCGATACTCTTGTTATTCCATTTGATCACGTACGTGAGATCATTCTCTTAGGAGAGGAGTATTATGTAGGACTCTCGGGGCTCCTCAGAATCTCCTGTGATGTCTGAGTCTCATGACAATTTATTTACTCCTGCAACACCTTCTATCATTCTATAAAAAATGATAGATAAAATATAAAAGAGTGTGATTTCCAAGAAGTCTCAGTAAGTACACAGTTAACGAAATAAGACATAGATAACATCAACAATCATCATACATAGTAATGATCACAGACAAATAACTTATGAAAATGCTTTGTGGGACTTATGCATGTCAATAACTATTCTTCTCATACCAACTTAGATCTTACTTGGACCCATCATCATATACTTAAAAACTTATACTTTCGTCTTATTTCTTAATCTTGTGAGTCTTACTTATTTCTTATCCTCGATGGGCGTTACGTATCACTGTCCCCATTGGGATTTTACTTATCGCATATCCTCGACAGGCGTTACGTATCGTCATCCCTATCGGGTCTTACTTCTCACTTATCTTCAATGGGCGTTACGTATCGCCGTCCCCATCGCATATAACTCATCAATCATCCGGGCGTTACGTCTTGCCGTTTTCGTTTTGATGAGACTCGTGTCAATCTTCCGGGCATTACGTATCACCATCCCTGTCATGACATGAAACATACTTAACATAGCGGGCGTTACGTATCGCCGTCCCCGCTAGTTATGTCCGTCCTACGGGCGTTACGTCTCGCCGTCTCAGTGGTGACATCACTCTTACTTATCCTCGATGAGCGTTACGTATCGCCGTCTCCATCATGGCATAACTCTTACTTCTACAACGGGCGTTACATATCGCCGTCCCTGTCGGCACGTCATTCATTCGGGCGTTACGTCTCATCATCCCCGTCACGACGTGACTAACTTATTCATATCTCTTATTTTTAATTGTTCCTTTCTTATTCTTATAAATTTTTTTCAAGTACATGCCATGCAACTTTTTCTTAAAATTCATCACATACTAGAAATGCATGTACCCTTAAGCTTATCACATAATCATAACTATATACTTGTAACATAAATCTTGCAACATATCTTACACAAGCTATATGCTTAGGTAACACATAATTCTCCTATATTACAACTTCAACATTTATTCCAGTCAAAGCCTTGGATTTTAGCAAAACAGGGTATCTCGCTCGAACGAAGTATCGAGCGAGAATCGAGCGAAGTCTCGGGTTGGAACTCACTCGAGCAAAGTATCAAGCAAACATCAAACAAACTGGGTATCTCGCTCGAGCAAGGTATCGAGCGAGATTCAAGCGAGTTCTTGGGTTAGAACTCGCTCGAGCGTGACATCAAGCGAGTATCGAGCGAAATCTCGAGTTGCACTTCGCTCGAGCCAAACATCTAGCGAGAGTCGAGCAATGGTTCGTGGTTGTTCTTCGCTCGATCCTTTGGTTGAGCGAGATTACAGATCATGGGGTTTTCAATCCAAAACACGCAATCTTTTCACATAAGCCATATTTTTACTTATTAAAACATAAATCTATGTTCTTATAATTATTAAGAGTTTAGAATATAAAAAGAACACCTTTTTGAAGTCCTCACATACTCTTTTCTGCCATTCAATCCCAATTTCGCCCTCTATAGGGTTTTTATCTTTTAAAGCTTAGAACATAAAAGTTGTAGATCTCTATCTTAGCTTTCCTTAGACTCTTCAATAAATTCAATTCCGACATCACACTAACAAGTTATGACCAATTTACCATAAGATGTTAAATCTGTCAACATAACCTCTCTTAAATCTGAAAGTTACTAGAATTGATTTATCATTTTTCTCCAAATCAAGACCTCATATTTTCACATAATCTTCTTCATATAAAATCATAGAATATATTCCTAAGGTCTCATAATTTTTCTAGCATTTTATCATAGTAAAAACCACTCCAAAACTCAATAGGCTTCAATTTAACACATAAATTAAGATTAATCTCAAATAAATATCAAACATGATCTAATCACCAAACCACTCATTCTATGCCAAGATTAGGTTAAATTGTATACTTACAAGTTTTTCCAAAGCTTGAATTGATGATAGAACCAAACTCTTGCAAATTTTTTCTTCAAACATACTCAATAACTCACCTTAGAAGTGTTTAGAGATTCAAGGGCTTTAGGAAGGCTTTTTCTTTGTTTTCTCTCAAGGTAGCCATGTGTTATTGCTCAAGGGGATTAAGAGAAGCCACCACACACATATATATGGGAGAGGGGCGAAATATTAGACAAAGAGAGGATAAATTCCTCAAGGTATCCGGTTCCCCCCCCCCCCCTTTCCCCTTTAGAGTCTTATATAAGCTTCCAACTTATTTTAGGTGAAATGATTTAGTCTAAGCTTAGGTTTGGTGAGTCATATAGATATCCAAGGGTCAGTTTTGAGGTGCCTAAATTATCTCCTTGATTAATGGCTCCAATAAACCCCAACTCATGCAAGGTAAAGACAAAATAGTATGATAGTTTCCTCCACTGAGATGTATCCGACCACTTCCATCCCAAATGCGTCCTTGATATACTTCAATTCTTGGGAAACTCACAACATAAAAGTTTTAGATCATCATCTTAAGATTCTATAGGATTGTTAATCACCTTATTCCGAGATCAAATGAGAGAGATATGTTTAATACACCAAAACATGTCAAAACCACCCGAGAAACCCAATCTGAGTTCTCCATTTGTTTTCCTTTATTTTCTTACTCATCAAGGCTTCTAGATCAATTCATCTCCTCATGAAACATACTCCTACACATGTCAAGACCTCAGGAAAATTGAAATCCAATCACAATTTTCTTTATATGGCCGAATATAGGACAATTCATCTAAGTCGGTTATCAATTGGACTCAACCAAGGGTCATCTACTTCACACCAGATTTAGTCATTGATACGTTCTTTATCTTCGAAAACACAAAACATACAAGTTATAGATCTACTTCTTAAGGTTTTATAGGAATTAAAATCACCTTATTCTGAGATCATATGATCAAGTTATGATTTTTCCACTAAAAGTCGACAGATAAGCCTGAGAATACTAATCCAGGCACACAAAGTGTTTGGTAGATATTCATTCTTGTTTCACACGAAATTCCCTAGATCAAATCTCCTCATTTCCACATATATACACACTTGTCCAGATCTTAGGCTAATTGAGAAAATAATCCAAAGACTTAATCTTATCCAAAGTCCTTAGTCAACTTCAAAGTCAATGCCTATCTATCTCTAATCCAGATCTTCCACATCCATCTCAATTTAGTATTTTCTTACGTTCATATCTCTTAAAACTCAAAACATAAAAGTTGTAAATATTTCTCTTAGCTTTTTATAGCCTTTTAAATCACTCAAATCCGATATCAAATGAGCAAGTTATGGCCATTTTATCCAAAGATGTCAAATATCTCCCTGTATCTCGCTCGAGCCAGACATCAAGCGAAAGTCGAGTGAAATCTCGGGTTAGGCACTTTTTCTACATAAAAGAAGCTACCATTATACCCAATCATACTCCTAACCTTCCAACATACAATTATAAGTCTTTTTTTTATTATACTATTCCTTATTTGATCAACTTTCAATGATCATACCATATATGAAAATTAAACGGATATTTAAAAATTCGGGTTATAACAAGCTTTTTCATTATATTATATATATATATACACTACATATAATATAGTATATATACTATAGCATATAATAATATAGTGATAATATAGCGATATATAATAGTATATTACAATTGTATTATAGACAATAGTAATAATATATAATTAGTTATATATAGTGGATTACTAATAGCATACTTGGTATTAATACTAATATATATATACTAATAGTAATCCACGCTTATTGTGGCCCATTATATAGTACATCTCTTGATAAAATTCAAAATTGGATTAAGGCTCCAAATTACTCTTTTTTTTTCATAAAACATCAAAATACTTTTTTCACATATGTAAGACATTTTTAAATGTCTTAGTTTTGAAAATTATGTTTTTCACATGTGCATAACATCATCAAACAAAATAATTTCGAAAATTATATTTTTTTATATAAAAATTTGAATTTATAAGATGATTGGTTATCATATTTGACATGTGCATATTTTGTTTGAAAGTCTTGAAGGGAGGTGGTGTGCTTTTTTGGACAAATGTAAAAAGTAGATGATTTTGTTTAAAAATCTTGAAGGGTGGTTGTGTGTTTTTTTGACAAATGCAAAAGGTAGATGATTTTGTTTGAAAACTTAAAGGGTGGTTGTGTGTTTTTTTGACATATGTAAAAAGAAGATGATTTGGTTTGAAAAATAAATCATGCTCATTTTGTTATGTATGAAAAGCAAAAGCTTAGATTTGATTTCTTTGAAAAATGAATAGAGTTGTCTTTGACAAATGTAAAAAGGAAAAGTTTTTATTTGAATTTTTTGAAAACTGAATAGTGCTCTTATTTGACATGTGAATCTTATCAAATTTGAAATTGAAAACTCATTTGCCTATAAATAGCTCACTTGAGTTTTGCAAAAATCACAACAAGAGCTTACACATTTATTGCTAAGTTTTGCATCATTCTTTCAAAACTCTTATTCTCTATTTTCTAAAATTTTGAGCCTTAATTCTTATTCTTTTTAAGAGAGATATAGGTTGCGCTGTATTGTTTCTATCTCACTCATTGAGGAGTGTACTTTAATAGTCTACCCACTATCAACTCTTGTATCAGTAAGAGGATGGGTATAACTCTTGTGTGTGTAAAAGGTGTTTTACATAGGGAATAGTTGAATCACCAAGTGTGAGATGATTGGAAGTGTAGAGGGTGTTCTACACGGATTCTTTGGAGCGGTGCTGCTCAAATGTGTAATAGGTTTCTATCTCCACCTAAAGGAGATTGAATAGTGAATTTGGGATTCTCAAGGGGTAGCTTGAGGCGAGGACGTAGGCAGTGGGTCTGAACCTTGTAAAAATACTGAGTTTGCTTCTTCTTACCCTACTATTTACATTTCTTGCTACTTTATATTCTGTTTATATTTTATATTGTGTATTTGATTTATAAGTGTTAATTTTTATACTATAACTCAATTCACCCCCCTCTTGTATTAGTCATGTGGACAACAATTGGTATCAGAGCAAGGGCTCTATTATAAGATTAATTATCTATTGAGTTAAGATTATATGGCTAACGTTGCAGCTACATTCGCTGAAAGTCAATCCAGTAGTCGGCCTTCGCTATTTTGTGGAGACAATTATACTTTCTGGAAAGCTAAAATGAGAATATTCTTTCAGTCTCAAGGTCGTGAAATATGGAAATGTATTGTAAATGGGCCTTATATTCCAACAAAAACTGTTGATGGAGTAAAGGTCAAAAAGGAAGAGGAAGAGTTTGATCGCGAAGACGATAGACTTTATACTGTGAATGTAATGGCTATGGATTTTCTATATAATGCTCTCAATGGTAATGAATTTAACAGCATAATAACTTGCAGGACGGCAAAGGAAATTTGGGATAACTTGGAAGTAACCTATGAAGGAATTTCGCAAGTCAAAGAATCAAAAATTTATATTCTTACGCATGAATATGAAATGTTCAAAATGAATGATGATGAATCTATCTCTTCTATGTATACTCGTTTTACTAATATTATAAATAGTTTGACATCTCTTGGTAAAGTTTATTCCAGCTTAGAGATAGTAAGGAAAATTCTTAACTCCTTACCAAAACATTGGGAATCAAAAGTAACGGTGATTCTTGAAGCTAAGGATCTTAAAAAACTCGAAGTTAATGAACTCATCGGGTCACTTATTACCCACGAGTACACATTGAAAAGAGGAGAAGAAGAATGAAAGCAAAAGAAGAGCTTGGCACTCAAAGCCGTTCCTGATGAAAGTGAAAGCGATGAAGATGAAGAAAGCGATGACGAAGAGATTGCAATGATCACAAGAAGATTTAAGAGATTCTTGAAAAATAAAATTTTTCCAAGGAAACCTTTCAAAAAATCTTCCAACAAAAATACAGGTAAAAATGATATATTAATTTGTTATAAATGTAAAAAGTCAGGACATATCAAGGTAGATTGTCCCCTGCTAAAGAAAGATCGATACAAAGGCAAGAAAGCAATGAAAGCTACATGGGATGATGATTCAAGTAGCTCAGACAGCGACGCAAGTAATGAAAAATCTGCAAATCTTTGTCTTATGGCTAAAGATGATCTTGAGGTAACAAATTTTGAAAATCCCTCTTATGAAGAATTGAAAAATGCTTTGGAAGAGGTATATGAGAAATTTGAAAAATTGGGTATTAAGTATACCGCTTTGAAAAAGAAAAATTCTTCTTTAATAAATGAAATTGATGTTTTAAGAAAAAAAATATAATTTCAAAAGATGACAATGATGAACTGAAAAAGAAAGTAGCTGATTTAGAAAATATTGTTGAAAATTTCACAAATGGAAAAAGAAATTTCGAAAAACTTCTTGGTAATTAAAGATGTGTTTTTGATAAGGTATGCTTGGGATACATGTCAAAAGAAAAACTCAAACCCTATAAAAATTTCTTTGATAAACCCATTACATCAAAACCAAACTTTCAAAATTCTTTTCCTAAAAATAGATTTGTCAAAGAAAGATATTATTACAATCACTCAAATTCTTCAAGTATGTTACATGTTATTTGTAATTTTTGCAATAGAAATGATTATAACTATCATGCTTGTCCTATTAGAAGAAAATATACAATGACTATTAGGGTCATATGAGTACCAAAGAATCTTATTTCTTCTAATATTAATAAATAAAGGACCTGAAGAACATGGGTACCAAAAAAAATTATTTTAACTGTTTTTGTAGGTATGCATGAAGTCTTCCGTAAGTAAAACAAGATAGTTTTTAGATAGCGGATGCTCAAGACACATGATAGGAGATAAAACTAAGTTCATTGATCTCACTCCTAAAGAAGAAGGACACATTACATTTGGAGACAATTCAAAAGGGAAGATCGTGGGAATAGGTAAAGTTGGTAATAAGTCTTCTTTCATAATTGAAAATGTTCTACTTATTGAAAATCTAAAATATAATCTTTTAAGTATAAGTCAATTATGTGATAAAAGATTTACAATTACCTTCAAAAAGGATAAGTGCATTATTTTGAATAATCATGATTGTAATGTTTGTTTTATTGCTCTTAGAAACAATAATGTTTATACAATTGAATTTAAAGAAATTGCCTCACAAGATACTGTTTGTTTATCAGCTCAACATGAAAATAGTTGGTTATGGCATAGAAGGTTAGGTCATGCAAACATGGAACTTATTTCCAAACTTTCAAAAAATGATCTTGTGAGAGGTTTGCCAAAAGCAAACTTTTTTAAAGACAAAATCTGTGATGCATGCCAGTTTGGTAAATAAACAAAAACTTCTTTCAAAATCAAAAAACATATTTCCACTATTAGACCTTTGCAACTAATACATATTGACCTTTTTGGACCAAATAGAGTTGCGAGTCTGGGAGGAAAATATTATGTATTTGTTCTTGTTGATGATTTCTCTAGATATACTTGGGTCATCTTTCTCGCTCATAAAGATGAGGTACATAATGCCTTTACCAAACTATGCAAGAGAATTCAAAATGAAAAGGGCTATACTATTTCAAACATCCGAAGTGACAAGGGGAAATAGTTTGTCAATAAAGATATTGAGTCTTTTTGTGATGAAAATAGTTTTCTGCATAATTTTTCTGCTCCTCGAACTCCCCAACAAAATGGGGTAGTAGAAAAGAAAAATAGATCTCTTCAAGAAATGGCAAGAACAATGCTTAATGAAAATAATTTACCTAGTTATTTTTGGGCCGAAGCGGTAAGTACTGCATGTTATGTTATAAATAGAGTTATGTTAAGGTCTAAATTAGATAAAACCCCTTATGAGTTTCGGAATGAGAAAAAGCCCAACATTGGTTACTTTCATGTATTTGGATGCAAATGTTTTATACTCAATGACAGAGATAATTTAGGAAAGTTTGATGCAAAATCTGATGAAGGTATCTTTCTTGGGTATTCAACAAATAGTAAAACTTATAAAGTATTCAATAAAAAAACTTTGACTGTACAAGAATCTATGCATGTAGTATTTGATGAATCTAACCCTCTACTCTCCAAGAAATATATTGATGAAGAATCAGAAGGTACAAATAACACAAATAGTCTCAATCTCAACAAAGAGAATACAATGGAAGAAGTCCAACATGGAGATATCAGGAAAGATCATCAAGATTTAGTACAAGATGCAACCAAACAGTGGAAACATGTGAAAGATCATCCAGTGAAACAAATTCTAGGAGAACCTTCACGAGGTGTAAGTACTCGATCATCTCTTAGAAATATTTGTAATCACACTGCTTTTCTATCTCAAATTGAACCCAAAAATATTGATGAAGCACTTATTGATGAATCATGGATTCTAGCTATGCAAGAAGAGCTAAATCAATTTGAAAGAAATAATGTATGGACACTTATTCCTAGACCCAAAAATCACGTTGTTATTGGAACAAAATGGGTTTTTAGAAATAAGAAAGATGAGTCTGGAATCATCACTAGAAACAAGGCTCGACTTGTAGCCCAATGTTTCAATCAGGAGGAAGGAATCGATTATGATGAAACGTATGCACCTGTTGCAAGATTAGAAGCTATTCGAATGTTACTTGCATATGCATGTTATAAAAATTTCAAACTTTTTCAAATGGATGTTAAAAGTGCTTTCTTAAATGGTTTTATAAATGAAGAGGTATATATTGAGCAACCTCCAGGTTTTGAAAATCATATTTCTCCTAACCATGTTTTTAAGCTGCAAAAGCATTATATGGACTCAAACAAGCTCCTAGAGCTTAGTATGAGAGATTTAGTAGTTTCTTGATTGAAAAAGATTTTTTAAGAGGAAAAATCGATACAACTCTTTTCATCAAATATGAACAAAATGATATTCTTCTAGTTCAAATTTATGTTGATGATATAAAATTTGGTGCTACTAATGAAAATATGTGTCAAGATTTTGCTAAGAGCATACAAGAAGAATTTGAAATGAGCATAATGGGAGAACTTAATTTCTTTCTTGGATTGCAAATCAAGCAAGAAAAAAGTGAAGCATTCATTAATCAGTCGAAATATATCAAAAAGTTACTCAAAAAGTTTGAGATGGAATGTGCGAAGGTAATTGGAACACCAATGAGTCCAACCACCAAACTTGATAAAGATGAAAGCGGTAAGCTAGTTGACTCAAAGGTATATCGAGGTATGATTAGTAGTTTATTATATTTGACATATAGTAGACCTGATATTATGTTCAGTGTATGTTTATGTGCACGTTTTCAATCATCTCCAAAACAATCTCATTTGATTGCAGTCAAGCATATTTTTAAATATCTTGCCGGTACCATTGACCTAGGGTTATGGTATCCTAAGCACACTTCTTTCAATCTTATTAGTTATTCAGATGCGGATTATGCTGGTTGCAAAGTTGATCGAAAAAGTACTAGTGAAACATGTCATTTTTTAGGTCATGCACTTGTTTCATGGTTTAGTAAAAAACAAAATTCTGTTACATTATCTACTGCTGAGGCAGAATATGTTGCTGCAGGCAGTTGTTGTGCGCAAGTTCTTTACATGAAGCAAAAACTTGAGGATTTTAAACTTATGTACAATCACATTCCAATCAAATGTGATAATACAAGTGCTATAAATCTTTCAAAGAATCCAATACAACATTCTCGAACTAAACATATTGAAATTAGATATCATTTTCTTAGAGATCATGTGCAGAAGGGCAATATTGTATTAGAATTCACTAGTACGTATGATCAATTGGCAGACATTTTCACAAAACCCCTACCAGAAGATAGACTATGCATGATTAGAAGAGAAATAAGAATGATGTATGCCATGAATATCTACTAGATACTTTTATTCCATTATCTCAAATGACCTACAGAAACTTGAGACATTTAGCCTCATCATTCAAATGCATTTGCTCCTCATAAATCATCATGCCATCCTTATCTAAAGGATTAGGCAATCGAGATGCAGAGGCAAGTAAGGATTTTAAATTCTTATTCTGTTGTTTTAAGTCTACTATTTTTTTGTTAGACTCTTGAACAAGTCGCTGAAGAACATCGATCTTCTCATTAAGCTTCTCTATCTCGCGGGTTTTGGACTGCAACCGAGACTCACAAGCTCGTAAATAGCATCATGATCTGATTTATTAGCCAAATCAGTGTTTTGTTGCTTCATGGAGCCTACAACAGATGCAGAAATATTTTGAGGTGAAGAATACCTCATATCTTGATCACAAGAAGCACTGAAAGAAAATTGATGAGCCATTGAAATTTTGTAGAGTGAGAATGAAGATGAACTACAGAGATAAGAAGAAAATTTGATGCGAATTAGATAAAGCTAAGGATTGCTTTTATAAAGATGGAAATAAGTACAAGACAAACTGTCATCTCTTCAAATCTTACTTAGTCAAGTTTACAAGATATGCTAGATGCATATTGTCAAAAGTTACTGAACTAAGCCAGCGAGATTTATTGCAGATTGTCTCTATTTCTCTCGTGAAACGCTACCATTATCTGCTGATGTTGACTCTGTACTTGAACTCTCACTCGTTCCGATTCCTCTATTCGAAATTTCAGAACACGAGCTAATTCTGTCAAATCTTTATTTTCTTACTTTAACCTTTTATTCTTTCTACCTTTATTTGCAAGCTTTTGATGCAGAATAGATATTTGATTGTTAAGTCGATCAACCTCATTTGCCCTTGCTAGTAATCTCCGATACATAGTTGTAACAGAGGCAGCATATTGAGCACTGAGAGTTTTTGATGCTGCAACAACCTCAGAATCAGTCCTACCAGAAAAATGCATCTATGCTTCTATCATGGTATTGACAACCTCATAAGATAAAATGACTGGTTGAGACGATTCCTGATTCAAATCCTGAATATTAGACGAAATTTTCTCCGCCATTCTATCGTTTTGAATAAACAGAAACTGGATCAATGAGTGGTGTGAAAGTTTATTTGAGTATCCAACAGGTGAAAATGGTCTTTTAAACAGCAACTTTCAAATCTCGATAATATTTAATTTTTCAACAACATCACGCGGATTTGAATTAGCTTCCGCACTGACTGCTAGAGTTAGGCCTCCAACCTTTGCAGGTTTTGTCGGACACACGTGGCTCCGCACCGAATTGCCAGAGTTAGACCTCCAACCTTTGCTGTCTATGTCGGAAATGGATAACTTCACTTATTCAACTTCAAATCTCTGCAACATCTAATTCGTCAATAACATCAAACAGATTTAAATCTTCTTCTGCACCGAGACAATAAAGTTCGGCTCCAGCCTTTGCAGTTTTTGTCAGGCACGGGTGGTTCCCGCACCGTTTTATTTGGTTGTCGCTTATTGCGAAAAAAAAAATCTTACTGAAGCTAATTGCAGTTTCTTTTTAATGATGTCAAAATGGGGAGAAGTTTTAGACGTAAATATTTAGATTTTTAACTCTGTTATATATGTTGGAATTATGTTTATCTATTACTTGAAAAACTAACGCATATTCTCAAGGGGAGCTTAAGTATTACTGCAAGTTTCAAAATTCCACTAAGTATTTGTCATCATCAAAAAGGGGGAGATTGTTGAATCCAAGGTTTCAAATTTCGTATCTACGTGTAAATTTTGATGATAACAAATAAATTCAAGTCTCAAACTTAAATTATTTATGCAATGGAGCAAAGCGCACATCAAGCATAAAAGAACAAGTCTACAAATGAAGCTCATAGATTTTTTTTGTATATCTCTTGATAAAATTCAAAATTGGATTAAGGCTCTAAATTACTCTCTTTTTCTCATAAAACATCAAATTACTTTTTTCACATATGTAAGATATTTTTAAATGTCTTAGTTTTGAAAATTATGTTTTTCACATGTGCATAACATCATCAAACAAAATAATTTCGAAAATTATATTTTTTTATATAAAAATTTGAATTTATAAGATGATTGATTATCATATTTGACATGTGCATATTTTGTTTGAAAGTCTTGAAGGGAGGTTGTGTGTTTTTTTTTACAAATGTAAAAAGTAGATGATTTTGTTTGAAAATCTTGAAGGGTGATTGTGTATTTTTTTGACAAATGTAAAAGGTAGATGATTTTGTTTGAAAATCTTAAAGGGTGGTTGTGTGTTTTTTTGACATATGCAAAAAGAAGATGATTTGGTTTGAAAAATAAATCATACTCATTTTGTCATGTATGAAAAGCAAAAGATTAAATTTGATTTCTTTGAAAAATAAATGGAGTTTTCTTTGACAAATGCAAAAAGGAAATATTTTTATTTGAATTTTTTGAAAAGTGAATAGTGCTCTTATTTGACATGTGAATCTTTTCAAATTTGAAATTGAAGACTCATTTGCCTATAAATAGCTCACTTGAGTTTTGCAAAAATCACAACAAGAGCTTACACATTTATTGCTAAGTTTTGCATCATTCTTTCAAAACTCTCATTCTCTCTTTTCTAAAATTTTGAGCATTAATTCTTATTCTTTTTTAGAGAGATATAGGTTGCGCTGTATTGTTTCTATCTCACTCATTGAGGAGTGTACTTTGATAGTCTACCCACTATCAACTCTTGTATCAGTAAGAGGGTGGATATAACCCTTGTGTGTGTAGAATGTATTTTATACAGGGAATAGTTGAATCACCAAGTGTGAGGTGATTGGAAGTGTAGAGGATGTTCTACACGGATTCTTTGGAGCGGTGCTGCTCAAAGGTGTAATAGGTTTCTATCTCCATCTAAAAGAGATTGAATAGTAAATTTGGGATCCTCAAGGGGTAGCTTGAGGCGAGGACGTAGGCAGTGGGGCTAAACCTCGTAAAAATACTGAGTTTGTTTCTTCTTACCCTACTCTTTACATTTCTTGCTGCTTTATATTCTGTTTATATTTTATATTGTGTATTTGATTTATAAGTGTTAATTTTTATAATATAACCCAATTCACCCCCCTTCTTGTATTAGTCATTTGGGCAACAGATCTAATAATATGTATATAGTTATCCACAAATACTATATGTTAGTCATAATATAGTACAATGACTAATTTTACAGTGATTTACATAGTTATTTAGATATAGGAATAATGGCGGAATTAGGATTTGGTGTTTAAGAGAGCGGTTGGTAAAGTGTGTGATTTGTGTGAATATAAGTATTAATAAGTATTTTTTACACGTGATTATAAAAAAACAATAATAAGTGTTTTTAACACGTGATTATATAAATAATAATAATAATAATACGTCATGATTTTATGTATAAAAAAAATGTTTATAAATTATCTTATATGATAAATTTTCTTAAGATTTTTGTAGTTTGTTAGACTATACCATTATTAAAAGCAAACAAAATGAAATACCAAATTAGGATTTTTCCTTCAAATTAAGTATGATGATGATTTTTCATAGAATAAAATTTACCTATTATAAAAATTCTTTACAATTTCTTTCTCAATATGAATTTCTCATTCCTAGTGCAACTTAACATATTTTTTGAGGGATTGATCAAACTTTTTTAGTCAGATTTTTCAACGATTTTTTTAAGGTTATTAGTTAGTAACAATTGAAGACTTGAATGTTAGTGAAGTGAAATATTAGAATGTGACTACATGGTAACGTGAGTATCAGAATTTGGGAGGACAATTTAAAAAAAAAAAATTAGAAGCCTAATATTGAGGGGGGCAATTTTAATTATATGAAGAAAAAATATAACTTTTTATATAACGTGTAATTTTTTTTAAAAAACTTTGGAGGGCCTATACTATACACAAATCCACCCCTGTATAGGAGATTACTAATAGTATTAGTAATGGTACGTGTATATATATATTATGTCTATATATTTATATATGATATAGTGATATGGTATTTGATTATGTATGTTGGTGATACTATGCTAGTCATAATGTGTTAGTGTCTAACTTATTTCTATATTTGATTATATATATATATATATTAGTGATAATATGCTTGATTACATATTTTAGTGATTACATAATGGTTAAATACACTTTTTATATTTTAGTGATTACATATATTTTAGTTTTAAGATTAAAATTTTTTCTATTAATTTTATGTTATAAAATTAAATTTTTTATTGATAATGCTATATCAAATGTTATAGTAACATTTATACATGAATAATAGGATTTAAAACTTAATATTATATTAATTATCAATTTAGCATATAATATAAAATTAATTTATAAATAAATATATTATATATTAAAATCATATACCTGACCAAACCAGTTTTGAACCTATTCGATCTAGTTCATCGATTTTTTTTCATCCATCGGCATAATTTAGTAGCATTAGAAACCTCTATCCATAATGAAAACAATATTCTCTTTGTCTTCTTGGCTTATTTGAATTTGATTGTATTCAGAGTAGGCGTCCATAAAACCTAGCATCTTGTGTCCAACCGTCGAATCAACAATTAAGTTAATCTGTGTAGCAAAGGAAAATTGTCCTTTGAGCATACCTTGTTCAAGTCGATGAATTTGCGCACATCTTTTACTTGCTATTCGAGAGCAAGTCGCTGTTGGCACACAAAAGGCATGTTGTTGTTGTTAGATCAAAATAATTTTAGATCCCACAAAAGGCATCAAATGTTAATATGTGTTTTGTAGCCACATGCTATGGTGATGCTTTAGATATTTGCGAGGGTGGAAGAAAGGGTGACTGGGTGAGAACATGTTAGCTTTGATCCAAAGTCGAAATATCTAGAATGAGAAAGGGAAGAAGAAAGTAGTGAGAAGCTAAAGATAAGGATCGATTTCGTAGCTTGCCTTTTCCCATCTTATGTTTTCTCCTATGGGTCTTGTCTACTCAGACACGTTAAATGTGGGTGCTTCTTATTGGCAACTAGGTCTTTTATCAAGATTTCCTATGCGCATGCCATGTCAATGTATTTAATGTGGCATGTCCCTTTCAAGTGTAATTCGGGCGACACTGCACCTACACTTACCATGCCTGGATCTCCCTCACAAGAGGTTGGCTAGACTGGTCATACCTGAACCTCAAGCTCAGAGGCCTTATAGGTATATGCCTAATCTCAAAAAGAAAAGAATATCTTTTCCCTTTCTCTTGTCTCTCGCCATTCAATAGCAAATGTTATATGGTGGGTGGTGGGCCGACAACATTGGAGGCCAATCCGCCCTTGGACTTTCCAACAAGGGCAAGGCCGGGATTCGAGGGGCAAGCTCGCCCCCTGCCCATGCGAGGACGAGGCAGAGTTAAGGGCTGCCCACTCAGGAGGTGCGGGTAGCACTCCTAGTGATAACTCCAACTTTTGTTTTCTGTATATCTATGTTAAGCATTGTGCTATACAATGCTTATGCAAAGGGGTTTAGAGGCTAGCCTCCAAAGGAACCCCCATCTTCTACTTTCAGCCACCATCTTTACTGTCCAGATTCTACTCCCCCCATTCTTTGAGAAGAGCATCTTATTATGGCTGATGGATTGATCGGGCACTTTTGTTACAAAATCTATCCCCAAAATAGACTCCATTGAT
The DNA here is from genome assembly GCA_036559045.1 of Platycarya longipes. Taxonomy (NCBI): domain Eukaryota; kingdom Viridiplantae; phylum Streptophyta; class Magnoliopsida; order Fagales; family Juglandaceae; genus Platycarya; species Platycarya longipes. The sequence continues at coordinate 29,962,951 of CM071803.1, read as the reverse complement.
TCTCCACACTCGAATATTTTTGTAAAAAGTCCTCAAATTTATGAACCCTTCAAACTTCTCTTAAAATCTTGTGACAAAAACATTGTACAGTAACTATCATCCGTCCTAATCACAATTTTTTAGTCGTGGAAGACTCTTGTGTCCCACTGTGAAAGTGCATATGAAAGCTTAGTCATTCTTTGGTAGGAAAGACTGCTCGGTTTGAATTTGAAGTTGAGATGTCTCATTCCAAATTTATTATTATATATTTTTTAAATTTTATATAAAATATAATAAATAATTTAATTTTTTTTAATTTTAAAACAATAATAATATTAAAAAATAATATTTTAATAATATTTTATTCAACTTTTAAAATTCATCTAAACTAATTTTATCTCATCTTCTTTTATCTCTCAATCCACAAATGACCTAAAGAGTATGAAAGTACACAGAAATACTGCATGTAATTATTAAGCATACCTAATAAAGTACTTACACAACATAATCTAATCTCAGAGATAAATTATAAAATTTTGATCTTACAAATAAATTTACAATATAAATAATATGAATAATGTACTCTAAATACTGACTTAGAAATAAAAACACGTCTTAAAATAATCTATACTTTAACATACCCAATGATATATTTAAATGGAAGAGCTCTATTTTGATCCACAACTAACCCACTCTATCTGGTATAATTGCTCCAGATCTCACGAGGTTTACCAAATCATCCTCACCTAATTATACAAATAAAAATAATAATTATAAAAAAATTTAGCTACCTGTGGATATTGAAGTAATTTTAAATGATTTATAAATAATAATAATATTAACATTAATAAAAAATTTACAAATAGGATGACAGAGAATAATGTCGAATCAGGATCACCAGCTCAGTACAAGCATATAACCTTAGCTCTCCCACATGAATGAATGCTAGAGATTGGATAATGGCTTACAAAGCTCTAGACTGCATCAAGAGGTCGGACATCGAAACGCAGGGAATTCCCCCGGACCTTGCTGAGGGAATCCATGGAAGTCTCACCGAGATCGTCCGTAATTACGGACCTGCCACTGCTGAAAGTTGGCGGGATATCTCGAAGCAGATACTCAGCCCGGACCTTCCCTTCTCTTTCCACCAGTTGATGTATTACGGCTGCTACATGAACTACGGCCCCAACCCGCCTGCTTGGCTACCCGATTCGTAAGCTCCTCCCTCCCCTTTGTAACCCTGATTCTTATTCTGTTAAGGCTCTGTTTGTTTCCACGGAAAATATTGTTGTGCGAAAAAGTTCTTTCTGAAGGGAAACGAAATAAGTGGCATAATATGAAGGGGCGTGAGGGATTAGTACTGGAAAGTGGGGCCAAAAAGAATAACGAAGTACATAACTTTTTGTGGGAGTTGTTTTTTGTTGAACAAACGGAGCCCAAAGTACATAGCCTTTTCAGGTTTCTTCTTTAATGTTGGCTAAAATGAAGTGTTTCTAATTATACGAAGAGAAATACTTAAATGAAAAACCATTCTAAAATTTCATTTTTGGAGTCTGAATTGTTAACGTTTGTGTTATTCAGTACCAGCCCTTGTGCATCTCGTGCAGCAATTGCCCTTATCTAATCATGAAACACTTAACTAATGTTTTGTCATTTGTGTAAACATACGTCAATCTGACTGCAAATTTCCAGCTAATTTGTTCCAATATATACAATATCGAACGATGACAACACGTATTAAAGCACTTATTTTTGGTCTGAAAAAGCGACTGTTTTGACACCGACTTGACCCAGAAAGCAACAATTTAATGTTTTTTATTTTATTTTATTTTTTTCGAATCATGAATTTTGTGGGTGAGCTGGATTATTTTATTTCATTTTTCAGAGATCCATTTTGATTTACGAACTTGTATTGTGCTAGTTTTGCATGTGGATGTTAATACTGCATGTCTTGTCTATTCTGGCAATTTCGTGGCTGAATCTCGTGGATTATCAACACATTGAATTGTATACTTTTTCATATATCAAATTCACGATTTATGCAACAATGTTAGAGGTTCCGGCAATGTGTGTTTGTGTTAATCTAGGTTGTGTGTGGGCATATTTTTACATCCATATTTATGCTTGCATAATTTTATTGTTCATGCTTAGAAAATATATATATTCGTTATGGATATTTCCAAGTGAAAACAAATGTATGAATGGAGATAAATTACTGCTGGATGCTGCATCACCAGGGAAAATGCAATCTTAACGAATATTGGTCAGCTGTTAGTGAGGCGGGGTAAAGAGTTTTTAGGTTCAAAATATAAGGACCCCATATCAAGCTTTTCTGATTTCCAGGAATTTTCAGTCTCAAACCCTGAGGTACTATTACTACATAATCAAGGTTTTCTTTCTTTATTGCTCTCAAATTTTGGTTATTGAACCATTTAACACATTTGGCTTCCTGTCACTTGTTTGTTAGGTTTATTGGAAAACCGTGTTGGATGAAATGAGTGTATCTTTTTCTGTGCCTCCCCGATGTATCTTACTTGAGAATCCATTTGGAGAAAGCCATTCCTCATACCCTGGTGGTCAGTGGCTTCCCGGAGCATTAGTGAATCCAGCAAAGAATTGCTTGAGTTTAAATTCCAAGAGAAGTTTGGATGATGTGGTGGTAATTTGGCGTAATGAAGGGGATGATGATCTGCCTGTACACAGGATGACCCTCCAGGAGTTTCGTGCAGAGGTTTGGTATGATATTTTCTAGCTATTCAAATTGTCTTATTGAATTCATTTATAGATTTTTTTTCTGAATACGATAAAACTAACTGAAATTAACATAACAGTACAGTAGGAAGGGATAGGGGATTCCAATAAATACACTAAAACTAAAAGTTACAAAGCAAAATATTAAAAAGAGAAGGGAAATGAAACAAAAGGGTTTTGGTGCCATATTTCTTTTGCTTGCAGTTGAGGAAGAGGCTGCCTTGATGGTGGTTGAGTATGCTGGAGCAAAACCCACAAGTACCGAGATGTACACTGCAACTATCCATATTGAGTTGGTAGATGAAGATTAGCATTTAACAACCTAAAATCTCCATTTTTTTTTATCTTGTAATCGGAAGTTCATCATGCTATGTAGATAGATGTTCTTCAATATAAGATTGAGTAATTGTTTGAACAATACATTTCTAGACTAGGGAATATATGACTAAAGTATGTTAGATGGTAAGTTGCTAGACTTTCATGGCCTATGTCTGCCCTATCTTGGAGTAAACTTGCTGGCTTACTGTGGAAGGGTTGCATGTTCCACTGTAGTGAGGTTTTGACATAACCATTTTTCATTTTATTAACATTTAGGCTTTCTATGTTTGAATATTTTTTTGATAATTAAAGCTTTCTTAATTAGTGAAATTCTATGTTTGAATATTTGTATCTCTAACATTCTGTTTTTATTGAGATATGTAGGTTAGTTGCCCATGCAATCAAAGCACTGGGCTTGGAGAAAGGGTCTGCAATCGCAATTGATATGCCAATGGATGTCAATTCTGTGTTTATCTACCTAGCTATTGTTCTGGCAGGCTATGTTGTTGTGTCCATAGCTGACAGTTTTGCTCCACTTGAAATATCAACCAGGTTGAAAATATCAGAAGCAAAAGCTATATTTACTCAGGTAATTACTTATGGAACTTCATGCTCCTATTCTAAATTGAAATGCATATTTTACTTGAATGAGCTCTGGCAGAATTCAGTAAGATGGCATGTATAAGGTTTTTTCAGTTACCACTCCATGGTAAAGAATGAGCCTCTTGTTGAGCTACTTTTCTTTCTTTTTCTATCTGTAAGGTTTTATAGCTCCTATGCTTGTTGCTTATTCAACAGGTCATATTTCTTTTTATAACTTGGACCAAAGATCTCATATGTTAGTCATTTATCCTAATCCTTCAAACCATTTTCGTTTTTTCAGGATCTGATTATTCGTGGTGACAAAAGTATACCATTGTACAGGTGAAGTTCTGATTACCACTGTAATATGGTGAAACTTGATGCCTTTTTTTTTTCTAGTTCAATCTATCTCACTCTGTATTTTCAGTCCTGCAGTCGAATTGTGGAGGCTCAGTCACCTATGGCAATCGTGATCCCGACTAGAGGTTCTAGCTTTAGCATGAAATTGCGTGATGATGACATTTCTTGGCATGATTTTCTTGGAAGAGTCAAACATTTAAAGTATGAACTTTATATTAATTCCTGTTTATGCTATCTTTTTAATCTACTATGAAACATCAATGATCATTTTTGCTGCTCCATCCCTACCCCCAACTTCATTTCAACTCTAATTATGAACTATATATGGTCTATATTTAAGCTTAAGATCTCTTCTCTTGAAGTATTATACTATTCCATGCCTTCCAAGTTGCAAAGAGCAAACTTAATGTATATCTTCATCATTCAGGTAACTAAGCGATGATACTTTAGCACTTGAACCACCAAGATTCAGAATGTTTACATATTTCTTTTATAAGTTGATATAAATTGGGATTTCCTGCAATTATCTTTTTCTCTTGTTGCTGGGGATAAATTCTAGATGCCTAGTTAAAGTACAATGCTCTTTGGTTAGATGTGGAATATTGATTTTCTTAATCCAATAGTCCAAGCTATTATGTTCCCTGCAATATTCTTTTTTTTATTGGTAAAAAGAAGATTTATTTATATTAACAAAGAAATAGGCGACACTCAAGTACATAGGTCATATACAAGAGAAAACATGATGATTAAATCTAGAAATAAATACAAGGAAATCATGGAAACTAAGCCCATTAAAGTCTAGCAATCACCCATATAAACAAAGTACGGAAAAAGAGATTTTGAAGTTCTTATTGGGAGCGTTCCATATCTTCAAAGTTCCTACCGGTATTTTCCCGCCACATGCGACACATGAAATCATGTGGGAACTATTTCCCAAATTGCTGCAATTTGTGCCACCTTCCTGGGCATAACACATGCAATTCAAACTCTTTCGGAGAATTTACCCTTATAGCACTAGCAACCTCACATCAAAGTTCCGATCTTTCCTTTCCCTCTAATTCACCACATCAAGCATATGAGAACCCTTTTCCAAATTGTCGCAGCTTGTAGGATGCCATGAAGACTTCTCTAACTGGCAAGAAGATAAACCACCTTCTAAGGCATAATTCATACAATTCGAACTCTGCAGAGAAAAGCAATCAATAGTCATTGCAACCTCATAATAAATTAGCAACTCATCCATTGTTTCTTCACTCTTTCTGCACATGCAAATCCAATCATTAATATTTATAAGGCGCTTCCTTAGGTTGTTCATGGTTAGGATCTTCCTTAGGGAAGCTGCCCACACCACAAGAGCTGCCTTAAGAGCCTTACTTCAAATGTTCTTCTCATGAAAGGATTGTCATCTTGGCTAGCAATATGAGACGGTGAATCCCCATATTGATTTATTAGAGTAGATATTGTATGGGATCTCACTTTGCTTGGGAAGGAGAAGTTTTTGCTTTTCATAATGGTTCCAAATGGGGCTCCAATTATGTCATTGACTAGAATATAGGCCAAAATGTGACTTAGGCCTCTCTTGGGGCATTACAAAAGAGGTGACCTCATATAAAATGAGCGTGCATAGAATTTCGTCTGCAACATCTTTATTTGCTTTTAATCAGTAGATGAGTCCACATTATTGGCCCCTTCACTTCTAACTTGACAATCCCGAGCCTCCTTGAGGAAGTTGACACTCTACTGAATAGAAGCACCCTAAATTCCCATAAGCTCAGCCACTGAGGCACCCTGCTCACATGCAATTTTACGGATTATAGGAGAGGTGTCACTAAAAGCCCCATCTCAACACCATGTAGGTGGCATGATCCTGTTTCTTCCTCCTTGGTAGCGTGCCTACTCTGAGACTCAGCTTACCTTTGTTTGGGCCGTCATTTGCAAAGGACCATGTAACAAAGATATTCCTAAGAGCATCTGCAAATTTTATCCATCACTTCCACACCTTTCTGGATGATAATGAAACCATGTCTCCTTTGACAACCATATACTACCATGACCATCAACCATTGGAGTTTGAGCACTATTGTGGGAGATATGCTCTGTTCCCTTCAGGGAACATTTGAAGAAATCTTTAATGCCCATGACATTGCACATACTTTTACCGTATTCACATGTCAGCTCACCATAACTCTGCCCACTGTTACATCCTTCATCACCTTCCTACATCTTTCAATGATATGGAACACACAAGGACCTAGAAGATCTTTGTATCTACCAATAGTTTCCTCATTGAATACATCTTACCCACCAATAATACTGGGCTAGTGAATAGAAGAGAAAAAGGAACAGGGAGAGAGGGCTATTTCCTATGAGAAGCGCTGGAAATAGGCGTTGGGCACCCCATACCAAGAGCACATAGAGACATCTACTCAAGAGGACTCCATGTAATGTTCTCACCTAGGATAACAGAAAAGGCTCGTAAAGTGATGATGATTTCTGTATATTCAAACAAACATAAAATTTTGGTTTTTTCTCCTACTACAGCTGGAACATGATGGGTAATTCAGCCTGTAATTTTACATAATGAAAGCGATCTTGAGCAGTTTCCCTTTCAAGGAGCTTTCTTGAACACAAACTCTAGGCATACAAACTTTAAGATGTTCTAGGTTTTAAGTTGATAAGTAGCAGAGTCTGTAGCAACATTTTCTTGTTCCCTTCACCATTAACCGTTTAGACAACAAGGTCAATTTTTGTCAGCATTAATGCGTCAAAGCTGTTACACAAACTTTTTAGTATAGAAACAGTATAATGTATATATCCAAAGTTGCTTGGTTAATAATCTCACATTTGTCTGATTAAATGTTTGTAGATTCAAAATTCAGTGAAACTCTGAAGCCATTGTTTTTTTTTTTTCACGATCCATATCAAATGTGCAGGGAACATGAATTTGCTGCTGTAGAACAGCCAGTAGAAGCATTTACGAACATTCTTTTCTCATCTGGAACTACAGGTAACGAAAAGTTAAACTCTAATCCCCACAAAGCTTTATTTTCTTTACCTTTTGTATTCAAAATGGCAAAGTGGACTAATTCTCGAAGAACCAATGGTTAAGTTTTGACAATTCGAATTGTTAAATTTGAGTGCTGATCTCCATCCTGCTTAGCATAAAAGTAATAGTTAGTACACTAACATTTAATGATTTTGTTCTTTTCACCACTTGAAGTGGTAGACTTATGGTGTAATAACCCAGATTTTGTATAGGAAGGTGATGAATGAAATCCCACATTGCTTGGAAATGAGTGGTTTAAGCCCTTTATAATGATTCCAAGGGGCTTTAATTATAGTCTTGACTAGTCCTTTTAGAGTATAGGTCGAGATGTGGCTTAGAAGTTCATTCAATCTTTACAAAATGGTATTAAAGCCAAGTTAACTAAAAGTGTGCAACTTGAGTCGTGTTGCCTATATAATGAAATGGTCTGATGTGGACGTTGAGACTTGGGGGGGAGAGATTGTATACTCTGGATTGTTTATAACAAGGTGGTGAATGAGATTCTACATTTCTTGGAAGGGAGAAGTTAAGCCCTTTATAATAGATTCAAGTGGCTCGATTATAACCTTAACAAAACTTTGTGGAGTATAGTCTCAAATGTAACTTAGGTTTTCTTTTTTTTTTTGATCGGTATGTAACCTAGGTTTTCTTTAGGTTGTTAACTATAAGAAAACTATAAGAACCAAACTTCTTTAAGGGATTTTATACGGTGAAAGTATATGGATAATTTGGAATCTCATGTGGCATGATGAAGCCCTAAGAAGTGCAAGTGAAGTAGTGGCAGATTTACCCCAAAAAAGTTAATTGACTTTTGAAAAACTTTCTTGGTGGCTGATAATTGAGCCATTTGTCAGGCAAGTGTTGTCCACATCCCAGTGACTGTGTAGCATGATTTCCTTATGATGGAGTATCTATCTTAGACATATAGTAGTGATATCTCTGTTGTATTCAGGGTATCTTGGTTGTAAGTGATTCTGATCAACTACTTTTTTATTATGATGTGGAATGCCACCAAGGTAGACCCATTGGGACCCACTCCTCTGAAGTAGACACTAGAACAAGATGCTATCCTCAAGAAACCATATACCAGATCATTCAATGAAACTCCTAGTGGGTAATCAAACCCAGAATGTCCGATTCTTCAGTTTATCCCATGCCCAGCCTTTGACCATGAGACTGTGCCCTTGTGGATCAAATTGGACATGCATTGGAATGGAATTGAGAAATAAATGGAACAGATTTGAGGAAAAAAAAAAAATGGAAGGGAGTTTGGTAAAAGCAACTTCTATAATGTTTTTTACTGAAATTGTCACAACTATCATTTGAATATATGGCAATTGCTATCTGTTGCTCTAATCTGATGGAGATAGAAGTTTTTACTGATGCAACGTGCAAGCCTTTTTTTCATGTCTCTAGTCGGTTTTTGCAATTCTATTACTGGTTCGTGTAGCTCACTCTGTTTGACGCATAACTCATTGCATGCCTTTTGCCTTAATGAAGGTCCACAATAGAATTGAAGACTGCCAAGAATCCTGATTGTTCCAAGAGGGACCTAAAATAATTAAAAAAAAGCATAAAAGCAAAAACAAAAAGAAAAGCAAAACAAAAATAAAACAAAGCAAAACAAAAAAGAGGTAGTACGAAGGGATAATCCTATTGATACCGATAAAATAACTAGCATGCATGGGACTTTGCTTTCAGTCCGAAGAATTATCCGGTAATTAAGTTTTTACAATTTAGATTTTCTCTCAGACCTCTCCCTAGAATATTCCTCTTTGCCAAGTAATGAATTTAGAATGGAAGCAAAGTTTGATGTCAACCACAGAAACCTGTAATTAGTGCTTTGTTTTTTTTAAGGTTAGAGGAAGCGCTCTTCAGTCTAGCATTCTTGTAGTTCAAACAAAGGTGTCTGTTTTCCTGGGGAGTAATTAGGCACTGCACTCTATGGTGCCAATCAAGCACAATATGTGAAAAGCATTGATTAAATTCCAAAATATACTGAAATACTTGACCCTGCATATTTCCTGGTGTAGGAGAGCCAAAAGCAATTCCTTGGACCCATGCAACTCCTTTTAAAGCTGCTGCAGATGCATGGTGCCACATGGATATCCAAAAAGGTGATGTCATCGCCTGGCCCACAAATCTTGGTTGGATGATGGGTCCTTGGCTGGTATATGCTTCATTGTTAAATGGCGCTTCCATGGCTTTGTATAATGGATCTCCCCTTGGTTCTGGATTTGCCAAATTTGTTCAGGTGAAAATTTTGAGTTCTGTATGCTGAATGGTCTCAGTCAAAGCTATAATTGGCAGCCATTTACTTATCCAAAAAAAAAAAAAAAATTGGCAGCCATGGAATCATTATAAAGCTCTCCCCAAATGCGGGACTTTGCACTCATATGAGTCCATCGACTTTTTCATTATTCACGCACCATTTTGGGGTTTTACACAAGGGAAGGAGAGGGGGTTTCAATTTGTCCGGAAGGACATTCCATTTGACTTGTGCCTTTATTCAGGCATGTTTAGGTAACATGGTTCATTCAAGTCGGAGATATTTTTTAGCCAAAGATCATCGCATTCCCAAACATACAAACATAAAAATTGTCTTACTCAATTTCAAAAAACCAAAATCTCAAAAAACTATTGTCTAATTAGTATTTTAAACAAAAATTATAAAAATAAAGCAGCAGCCACCCTGTGATGGCAGTCACGGCTGCCACTACTGCTGTGGTCATGTTTTTTCCTGCTTTATTAGTTTTTTGAAAATTAGTTATTATGATAAACATAAAATATTTTTTTCCCTATCCATCATCAAAGCTTCATCTCAAAAAGATTTTACAACTATGTACAAACATATCTCTACTATTCATGATCTTATCTTACATCCAAACATTCCCAAATCTTTAATGTTAATTTCTTCTTTCCATTGTGATGATGTGCTTGTGAATCTCCTGGTGCAAAAGTTGCTCTTACACCCTTAAATAACTTTTTTGGGCAAATGTTTAAGTAGATATTTTTCTGTTTATAATCATAAATGCCAAAAAGCTTGGGTTTGGTAAGTAAGTTCACCCAAAAAGGAATGCCAAACATCCAAGTGAGCAGTAATTGACAACCCCTCACTACATGGAAGCACAAATCGAGTTAAAGAAAGATTCAATAGCAACAGCGCTCTATAATGGGAGAGCTCTTACTCCATGACTTGATTTTGACAAGCATAGTGAGCATAGAAGGGGCTTTATTTAGTGGGGGATAGCAAGATGCCCCAAGCTACGAGGCATAAGAGAGAGAACTTTATGACTCCTCAATATTGACAATTCATATATCTTAATTTGTCTCACTTTTGTACATTAATTCTGATTACTAGCAAAAGTAAAAAATAAAAAATTTCATGATTACTTTGAAATAATGTTGAACAGCTTTTATTGTTGCATGTTTTCATATTCAGAACATTTTTCACTACACATTTTGTTAGTTCATTTTTCTATGTTTTCTAAATGAATATACTTTCTATCTGTCCAGGATGCTAAAGTTACTATGCTTGGAGTGATCCCAAGTATTGTTCGAGCATGGAAGGGTAGAAACTGTACAGCTGGTTTTGACTGGTCTGCCATCCGGTAAGTTTAAGTTACAGTTGTTACTCTTCATCTTTTTGGAGTACCTTTGTGTTTGAGTGTCATTTGTGTATTTTACCTGATTGAAATTAGGGTATATGTCAACTATGGGTTTTTCTCCGATTTCGGCTGTTTCAAGCTGTATTGATTATTTTAAATTGTGGTAGTTGCTTTGGCTCCACTGGTGAGGCATCTAATGTTGATGAATACCTATGGCTGATGGGGAGAGCTCACTATAAGCCTATCATTGAATATTGTGGTGGCACGGAGATTGGAGGTGGATTTATTACTGGCTCATTATTGCAGGCTCAATCATTGGCTGCTTTCAGCACACCAGCTATGGGCTGCTGTTTGTTTATCCTTGGCAACGATGGTCATCCCATTGTAAGTAACAAATAACCTTTTTTTAGGGGAATAAAGGTTATTTAGACTATAGCATCATGAAGAATCTCTTTAATAGCTTATGCATTTGCAAGCTAATGTTATATTTGCAAATTGCTCGGCATTGACTTCTACTTTTCAAGTCACCTCATATTGAATGTTCCTTAAAATTTCATTGGTAATTGACATAAATAATTTTTATGAGAATTTATCCTTCTTTTTTGTCATACATTTATTCGAGGTACTCAACATGATCTTGTCATCTTCTATTATAGCCGCAGAATCAACCGGGGATTGGTGAATTGGCACTTGGTCCCCTCATGTTTGGGGCTTCTAATACATTGCTGAATTCCAATCACTATGATGTCTACTTTAAGGGAATGCCTTCCTTTAAAGGAAGGGTAAGTAAATTCTTCTCCATCTTCAGGATAATTTGGTTTATAAGCTTCTTGAATTTGCAGTTGCGTTTCCTTGTGCAGGTTCTTCGGAGGCATGGGGATGTGTTTGAGCGGACTTCTACAGGATATTACCAGGCACATGGTCGTGCAGATGATACAATGAATCTTGGAGGTATCAAGGTATGCATTGTTCCTTGTGGAATATGATTCACTTCCCAAGGCTACTTTGTTGTGAAATCTAAATGACACATATTTGGACACTTGGAAACCGACACTAGTTTGATTAACTCAAGGAGTATCCAGGACTAAATCTTTCCTATAAGAAAAAATTGTGGAAGTAGCTGTTTTCTTCATGATTTTGTCCTCGAGATTTTTCTGAGATTTCTATTTAAGTGTAAAGAATGGGTTCTGTTGATATAATGGTCTGGTGTTGAGTGATACCATGTCCCAAGTTAGAGTTTTCATTCATATTAGTTAAGAATCATACATTTTACAGTAAGGGAGTGAGTTGCGGCTGATGCTTGAAGTAGGTTTTTTCCCAAAGCTGTACCATTGATACATATTACTTGTTCCATATAACAAGGGCTCACTATGCGCGAGGATTTCCTTTATGAAGTTGTGGATAATCCAATGGTGTCCTGATATCCCTGTTCTATGATCTGAGTATTAGGATTTTGAATAATCTAACCTTCAAAATTAGTTGTTTGTCTATTCTATGGTGGTGCTTGGTTTTAAGCCCTTTTTTTAGATTGGTGTTTTCTTGTTCTTGTTCATGGATTTTTTGTTTTGGTCCATTCATATTTTTTTTCTTGTTTCTTTTACCCTTCTTCTCATATCTTCAACAAATAATGGGTTGCTTGTAAAAATGGTCAAATTCAAGGTTTTCCCGACTATAGAGGGGAAAAAACAGAGGAAAGAAAGAAACAAAACATTAAAATAAATAAATCAAAATCAATGTTTCTCTTAAATAACTACGGCTCTTACTACTTACCCACATAAATCCAGGTATCTTTTTCTTTTCATCCTTCAACCGAATTTGTTTCCTATCACCATCATCATCATTATTGCTATTGTCTTAAACTATGATGCTTGACCCACCTGCAGATCTTTGTGAGAGACTATTATATATTGGAAATTGGAACATTTGTTAAATTATACGTCATGTTCTTTCCGGAACACTTGCCTTGTACTTGGAGAAATATGCTAGTTGGATGGATAAAGATCCTCTACATTTCAGACTCTAGTATACCAGTGGATTGTTTTGATCACTTCACTTGTCAGTCTTAACTTTTAGATACCCATTGACCAAAATACTCCCATGTTATATTCTAAATGAATAATATCTATTTCATATTTCCACATTACGTCTTTACCAATGGAATATATCGGCAGTTTGCTAACCCCTAGGGGTTCTCTCAAGTGGTTAAGGGTTTAGTCTTGGTGATATGCTCTATTCGGGTATAGGTTCAAACCCACTAGCGTAAACAATTTTTAGGGTCCACATCTCATCATGAAAAGCCGATAATTTACTTGATCCGTGTGATGGGGTGCATTACATGGGTCTGAGTTTAATCCGGTGAAAGACATGTTTGCACTGTCTCGGGGATTCCTCGACATTAAAACAGTATATGCTCTCTGCCCTTACCAATTCTTTTCTTTTGGGCAGGTGAGTTCTGTTGAAATTGAACGCATCTGTAATGCGGTAGATAACAATGTGCTCGAGACAGCTGCCATTGGTATGCCACCACCTGGAGGAGGACCCGAACAATTGGTAATTGCGGTTGTATTCAAGGATTCAGATAACATGAAAGCTGACTTAAATCAGTTGAAGATACTTTTCAATTCAGCAGTGCAGAAAAAACTAAATCCTTTATTCCGGGTATTATAATGTTTGCTCTACACACAAGTGCTTTTCAGATAAAACTTTTGGACGGACATTCTTTCTAATAGGTATTTCGAATTGTGTAGGTTTCTCGGGTCGTGCCTCTCTCAGCTCTTCCAAGGACAGCAACAAATAAGGTTATGAGAAGGGTTTTGCGTCAGCAGCTCGCTCAACTTGACGAGAATTCTAGGTTATGATGGATGGATGTTATTCTTGATGAAAGCTTTGACCTGTTATCTCTGTTCATATCTGAAATGATTATCCGCGAGGATCTGTCTCAGAAAATCTCAAAAATAAAATAACTTATATGACGGCGTTTCAGGCTTTGTTTGTTTGGTTACACAGTTCAGATGAGATGAGATGTTTTGTTGAAAATTAAATAAAATATTATTGTAATATATATTTTTTAATATTATTTTTATTTTGAAATTTAAAAAAATTAAATTGTTTATTATATTGTATTTTAGTTTGAGAAAATTGTAATGATTAGATAAGATGAGAAAAAATAGTTTAATTTTGTGTAACCAAACCGGCCAATTTCCTTTTTTTATTTCTTTTTGTTGGCTAATGATCAGCTGATTTACTCTGAATGCTATCTGGGATAGAAACTTTCAACATATATGGGGATCTGATTTTGCTTCACAAAGAAACATGTACGCCTTGTTTATTAGAGTTGAGATAAAAGTTTAAGTTGAAGAAAACATTATTACAATATAATTTTTTAAGAATTTGAAAAAAATAAATGAATTGTTTATTTTATTTTGTATAAAATTTAAGAAAATTATAATGATTAGATAAAATAAGATGAGAATGGTTAGAAATACAAACTAGGGGAGGCCATAATTTATTGTTTCAAAGTAAATAAAGTCAGCACATGAAAACCTTGCTCACAATCAGCAAAAACCCATTTGGTCATGTGAGTGAGACACTGCCTTGGATCGCTAGTCATGGATACAGTTTGTTGGGACAAATGGAATTATAGTTCGGCTTGAAAAGCCTACATCTATTGGTGGTAGTCATCACTAAAGAAATCCATCAAGACTCAAAACATCAAAATGCATAGAGTGAAACGCTGCAATCTATAATTCCATTCCAATACACTATAAGCAAAATCTATTGATTTCTCGGCTTCTATTTCTTGATAAGATATTCCAAATTAATCAAGTCTCTTAACTTTATTTTTTTCTTGATATATTTCGGAAACTAATAATCCAAAGGCGAAAATGTCATCATCCTCGCCGCTTTAATGACATCTCTACCACAATCACTAGAGTAATGCGAAATATTCAAATTTGAAGTCATAGGTATCAATCCGAATAGAATAAGTCTTCTTGCAATTCGTATCTATGAACTGCATTTAAAGTCTAAATGAAATATCCTAGTTTCATGGATAAATGAAATGAGTTCTTCAGATTTTTAGAGTTTTTGATTTGTAAAATAAAAATATTTTATTCAATTTTATTCTAAAATTAAGATTTTTCTGTCTATATATTGCATGGACTGCAAAAGAATCCATAAAAATAGACTGTATGTAACATTGCCTTAATAGAATATCTCAAATAGAAAAAATTGGTTTTGACAGTGTTGAATGTGGTCAAATGGGTAATCGTGCTAGTGTAATCTTCTCTAGAACGAGAAGAAGTACTTCTTAAGAATCTACTAATATCATAACATTTTTTTAATGACAATATCAAAAGCAAGCAAGATAATTTCTAAAAATAAAAAAATCCCCTGAAGTGTACTCCACAGAAAATGCAACATAATGGACCTTCCTTTTACACTAATATAGTAATTGCTAATCCATATTGATGAATTCAGATTCAGAATCAATACACTTCAAGTGAAATTCCCAGTTCACAGTGCACAATCTAATGAATTCCTTAGAAAACTTTGATTTCGCATGTATATATCATCACACATTCAACACCCCTCCTTTACCATATAGCACGCTTCATACATAAGTTATCCATTACATGAAGTTAAGACCATACATAATCATATCATAGCAATTCAACGTTTGGATATAAATCATCTCACCTCATTTCATCTCAATTAATCTCAATTCCTTTCAATTCAATAATTTTCCTATCATTCATAATTTATCTCGTCTCACTATCCAAACCGCACTTTTAAATCATATCATAGATACAGTGAAACCCACAACCACCAGAAAGTTGATAGCCATAAAATCATATCATAAAAACAGTCAGACAAGCAACAAAAAGGCTCCAACAGCAGATAATTACGGGGGGGGAAAAGCTTGTAGTGGCAAAAAGGTTGCAACTGTGCATAATTACAACAAAAGGAAGCTGACTTTGGAACATCAAAATATATAACCTGGATAGACATACGAATCATCAAACACAAGTCAAAGTTTCAGTGTATTCAAACGCTGCAACATCAAGCCATCCAAGTTGGGATTGCAATGAAGTCATAGTCTCATTGCGATCTTACCAGGTATGTCGAACAGCAGTATCGACGAATCCTTTCTCCTAACAATACAAACTCCATTATAAGCGTATATGAAGTCCCGAATTAATACTGTCTCTGGAAAATCAACAACGAGTGCACCAAGATCAACCTCATACTTGACGAACCACCTACTGTAGTCTCTCTCCATTTCAAAGATTTTGAGTCGCGGCGCCCCAGAATAATTGGCCTCAAACAGATGCAAATGGCCGGACGCTCCAAAATATTCAGGCCTCCTATTGGCGCACCCTTCCGAAACCGGACTACTCGGCATTACTCCGAGGATTTCTTCTTGGAGTAAGCCAATGAATTGAAAGGTTTGGAGGCCTCCCAATTAGGGACTAAGCCAATGAATCCTTCCGTTCCAGAACACACCTTTGTCGAACACTGACTCCATGTCGGACTCCGCGACGAAAGGCGCGATGCGAGGCCTCCAAACATGGGTTTCGGATGAGTAAACCTCAAGTTGGTAAAAATTAGCTGAGACGTCGCTGCTCCGAACACAGACCACATGGTAATAAGGCGATTCAGTTGGCTCAAAAGCTAAGGAAAGACCAAATATCGTGAAGGGTCCCTGGGAACTCAGACGAGGAAGCGTTAAGAATTGCCTGGTGACGCGATTACAGACGTAGTAAAAATCGCATTGGTCTGTGTTGACGCTATGGCACAAGAGCAATCCATTGCAAGAATGCGAAATCTTGGCACCTGAAGAAGTAGCGGGGTCGTGGGCAGTGATGAAATAGAAGATGTGAAGGGAGGCCTGGTGCGGGTCTCACCAAGGGGGACGAAATGGTATCGCAATGCTCTTCTTCTGAGAAAGATGCCGGAGAGAGAAGTGCGGTGGAGGCAGCAGCGGTGGTGGTGATGGTGGTGGCGGCGGCGACTGTAAGAATCCCGTAGATGATGAAGTATGGAAATAACGGATGAATGCGATAATGGTACGGTGACGATGATAGGAAATGGAATTCAGGAAAAATCAATGGCAAATGCAAGAATAGGGAGAAAAATGATGATAAATGTGTAAGTCATGTCGAGCAATTTCGAGGATGCTCTTTCTCCTAAATAAGATTTCAATAATAATAATTTTTCAGATGATTTTTGCCTAACCTCCCTTATCCTTTTATATACTGTTAGCGTGAGTC